>OU015742.1:72153488-72194519 GCA_907169655.1 Acomys percivali
AGAGAGAGCGCTTGGGACAAGGGGGTCCCTTAGAATAGGCCTCATCTCTCACCACCTCTCAATAATGTCACCAAATATAAATCTATCAACGAATTAACCAATGGATATAGTAGAGTATCCATGAATCCATGATTTAATCACCATCCAGTGGTCGGATCTATTATCTTGGAGAAAGCCTTTACAGCATAAGCCGCTGGGGGAAATCTCACATCCAAACTACAGGACTGACTCTCCTTTTCTTTTCCAGATTGTTCTAAGACCATGCATGATCAATTCTCCCTCTCCCCTACCCTCAGCCCAGTTGGGGCACTTGACCTCCTGATGACACTGCCAGTCATTCTTGGATCCTGGATTCCCATGGCCACCTGAGTTGAACATGCAGATTAGACTTTGCCTCCCTTCCACCACAAAGCCTGCTCTTCTCATCTTTCCATCCTGGTGAATTATTTCCACTCATTTTTCAAGCCAGAGCCTCGGAATTCTTGCTTCTCCCTTGGTTACAGTTCTGACCCCCTGACGACACTCAGGTCTGTCTGTCTCTTACCATGTGCCCCGCGTCCCACTGTACAGCCCTGGCCTCCATACGCCTGCACAATTACATAACATAGTCACAGTTTCCATGCCTCCACTCCAATGAGCCTGTGCGTGGCAGACAGTCATCTTACAGTGCAGATCAGGGGCTTTCGCTTTCTTCTTAGAAACACTGAGACCCTTCATCACCCACAGGATAAAAAACAAACAAACAAACCCCTGCACTCTTTTGTGTTCATTGCACCTGCAGGCTCAGGCACTGTCTCTCTCTTGTCTTCCTCCCTCTTTGGCCTTCTTTTCCACTCTCTCCAGCCACATAAAACGCTACCCAGGCTTTTGGCATTGCTAAGCTCTCACTTTTCCTGGGTCCTTTCCAAGCCACCTCTTGTGCTTTTCTCAGCTGGCTGAACGGAGAGGGCACGGAACATGAGCAACTCCATCCACTTGTTTCTAGGTGAGAACCTTGAAGTCTGGAAAGGATGAGGGACTTGCCAACAGCCACGCAGAAAGCCCAGTAGTGCACCTCGTGCTTAGCACAATCTCATTTCCCCCTCCCCTTTAGACTCCATGAAAAGGAAATGGTGCCAGCTGAGACCTTCCCTTGAAGATTCTGGCTCTTCCTGTTGCCGACATTAGAAACATGAGCAAGCGGAGAAGGATTGGAAACTGCACACAGATCCATTGCCTTCAGCTCGGCTCTCTGAGGTCCCCACGGTGTGCTGACTTCCCCCAGTGCCATGCAGAGCTCTCCGTTCCGTTCCAGCTTTTCCTCACCTCAGCTCAAATATAGATCCATACCCGCAGATGCTGTTGCTCGTTTCCTCTAATCTGAAGTGATTTAAGTGTCCCAGGGACTGTCAGCACATCCTGTCTGGGGATAAACATGCTAGTATATGAGACTTTGGGTGCTTAACAGAGTGTTAAGTCTCAGTACCCTGAGCTAAGATAGGGCTAACTCAGGCCAGAATCTGTCGATGAACAGATGTTTGGCAGCTGGCTGAGCTGACCAGGCCATGAACTAGACCCTCATCCTGACCATAGATCAAGCCTTCATTCTGGCTGTTGGCTGGACTCTGAGGCTAGATCCAGGCCCAGCTATGGTCTTGCTTCCAGAATAGTCTTTAATTCTGGTTATAGACTGAGCCTTGACCCTCATCCAAGAATGAACCTCGACTCCGGCCAGAGGATGAACCTTCTTCCTCTTCCTAGAGTGCTCTCTGTCCTTACTCCCACACTGAATCCTGATCTTGCTTTCAGACTCATATCTAATGCTAGTCCTACAGCAGGCTCTGTTTCTGCTTCCAGAACACATTTTGACCTTGCCTCCAATTTGTCCACCCCACCCCCTACCCCCAGTCATGAACTGAATCCTACTTGACTCCTAGTTAATTCTGTGTCTGTGGATTCATGGTAAGAGTGGAGATCATAGGCTTAGAGTGGCTTTTCCAAAATAGAATGCGCCTCTTGTGTTGCTCCCCTAGATTCGTGGGTTCACGAGCCTCAGAAGAGGCAGGCGCAAATGGTTGATGCAGAACCGTTTCGTTGGCCTCCTCAACCAGTTCAGTTCCCAAATAGTGATGAGCTTGTTTCTGCGGATACCTGTCAAGCTAAGATGGAGAACGTTTCCAGGAGAAGGGACCTTAATGACTCTTCAAGGGTTTGGGGCCTAATGAAGCACACATCAGAGAATGATTTAATCTTCCCCTCATAAAGTCTGTACAACAAGGAGATCAGCTTCAGAATCCACATTCACCTTGACATCAAAATATGAGTCCAAGACAGTTTCAGATCCTGAGAACTGTCTGTGGCTGATTGCTGGGGCCCCTGGAGAGTCAGGAGAAGGCAAGGGGTGTGGCAGAGGGCATCTGGGGATATGCCAGGGCATCTCTCCAGCCTCTTCAGGAGGCTGACTATAAGTCACCTTGGAGAATAAAATAGAAAAAGGTGAAGAGGTGGTAGGAAAAGGTTGTTGGGCTGCAGCTGGCCTGTTCCCTCCAGCATGGATATTCCTCCCTCTCCAGGAGGACAAATGGCAAGGCAACCAAGGGAAGGCTGCTACTGGGAGACTGTGGTGTGCAAAGGCAGGCCACCACCCTTGGGCCTGGCTCTCCAGCTCCCTGGCCTTAGAAGTAGGGGCTCATGATTGGGCTCCTCTTTCTGCCTCCTATAGCTTGCTGCTGACTGGGGTCTCTCCCATCTCAAAGCCCAGCCCACCAGGCAGTCAGTAGCACCAAGAGAGCCTCATCACTCTCTTTTCAGATGCTGAGTCTTGCCCACATCCTCTGATGCAGACTGTGTGTTCTGCTATACAAAAATATAGAAGACCCTGTAGGGGAAATCATAGACTTTGAATAAATAGAGCCCCGTTATTCATTTCAAAAGCAGACATATTTCATAATAATTAGATGGTAAAAAACTGGAAATGATGAGAAGCAAACCGAATCAAGCCCTGGTTGATGCATAATATAATCATTTATTCCAAATTTAGGTCAATAATGTGCTCTGCAGCCAGGAAGCATAAGATAAAATAATGGTATCTGCTTTTGGTGTTTGTTTTTCTTTTTCTTTTTCTTTTTTTTCCATTAGAAGACAACTTTCTTAAGTAAGACACAGAACCTTAAAGGAAAAGGTGAACAAGTTTTATTACCAAAAAGTTAAACGTAAACAACTTGCATGTAGCGAAATCCAGAGACAGTGTTAGAAGTGAGCAAAGACCAAGAAAGAATATTTGTTGCCTGTACAGGCAAAGGTTCAACTGCCAGGTACACCAAGAGCTTCTGCAGATCTGCCGGAAAATGGAGACATACCACAGACGAGCAGTTGACGAGGAAGGCCAGGTGGTTTCTGAATAGCGAGATATTGGGTAATAATGGCGGCTGTGGAGGTCTACTGTTGAGATGTGCCTTCAGGAGGACCTCCTACCCAGAGAAGAGGTGATTAGCAGCATGGACCCAGAGCACCATTGGGTCACTGTGAAGCTCACGCTAGGCCCTACTCTCTGAAGACTACGCACAGATCCACCGACTGCTGTGAGGTCCTGAAAGCAGACTGTCTTGGGAAGTCCACCCTGATCCGGTGGAAGCTTTCTCAGAACTGCACAGTGGTCTTGAGACAGGAGAGAAAGACAAAGGCAGTCATGAAGATCCTGGAAGAGCAGGAGTCCCTCCCTCCAGGGTCTGGTTGTAGCCTCTCACGGGGGAAGCAAGAATCCTGGCATAAGTACCAAGCATTTGCCATTAAAGCTTCCAACATACAGCTAATGTTCGTTCTGTATGTAGATATTTTATGTTACCATAGCCATGAACCAGGCATAAATGTGTATGTGTATGATTTTTGGGTAGGACCCTATTCTTTTTTTCTGGACTTTTTGGGAATCTCAAACAAGATTACTAACTTTGTTTACAGTCAAGATACTTTCCTGTATCCCTGTTGTGCTGGCTGATTTTATGTCAACTTGATATGGGCTGGAGTCATCTGGGAGGAGAGAATCCCAATTAAGAAAATGTTTCCAGACAATCAGGCTATAAGCAGGTCTGTAGAACATTTTTAAAATTACTGGTTGATATAGGAGGGCCTATCCCATTAGGGGTGGTGGTCCTGAGTTCTGTAAGAAAGCAAGTTGAACAAGCAGTGCCAGGAAGCAGCACCCCTCTAGGGCTTCTGTCTCCAGGTTCCTGGCCTGTTTGAGTGTCTGTGCTGTCTTCCCTCAGTGATCGACTATGGTGTGGAAGCCTAAGGCCCAAACTCCCTTTCTTTTCCAATTTGCTTTTGGCCATGCTGTTTGATTATAGTAATACTAGCTCAGACTAAGGCACGTGTGATGTACAGCTTATCGATTATAATTCTGTGAGATGCTCTTTGTGAACAACCCTGTCATCCCATTTGGGTTCTTAGCAACCCACCAGGATCCTGTATATGACTATTGTCATGGCAGAGCAATGTGACTCTATTTTGAGGAGCCCACACTCACATTGTGGGTGTGTCTTATCCCCCTCTTTCTACACATCCCCCTTTCTCTCTTTACTCTCATGTTTAAAGTCTGTATTAAAATGTCTTCACTAAAACCCTGCATTTGGTTCAGTCTGAAATTCTTGTCTGAGGCTAGTTCACGAATCCTGCCTTAGAGGACTACAGACCATTGAAAAGATTGCAGGAGCTCCTCAGGCTGCCGAGGGTAACAGCGTGGAGCTGCGTCCCTGACCCTGTCACTATTGACAGTCTGAGGATCCCACTCAGTGTCTCCGTGCACATTGTGTTAGAAACGCATCGTAGTCTCCTGGTTCTCCCATCTCCTGGCCCCTCCCTGTTGAGCCAGTGGCATCTTCCCAAGCCAAGCTCTGGATTGTTGGATAATGCCTTGGCCATCTCCTTCTCAGAGGGGGTACACTGACTTACAACTGGAGCCTCACGTGGAACACTATCCAGCCCAAATCCTAACGAAGGGGATAGGAACTGAAGTGTAATACTGTTTCCCACGTTTCCAATTGACAAACACCCTCAAAAGGTCACTAATAGCTTATGTAGCAAGGAAATTAAAAAAAAAATCTTATATTGTGCTGATGCCAAGAACATAAAGTATACATATTCAAATTAACTCAGCGTCCCACTTCCAGGAATCTGTTCTGGAGGATATATGCATATATATATGTATAGAAATATGTTCATTGTGACATTATTTATATTAGTAAGAAACTAGAAAATAGCTTGAATATTCATCAATAAAGAACAGCTGCCTCAGATGTAGAACACCCACACAGTATATTTCGCAGATGTTTCAAACAATAAGATCAAGGTATATTGCATAAAAAGATATTTGTGGTGTCAAATGAAAAAAATAGAGGGTGAAGAATATGGGGGGGGGGGAAGAAGCCCTGAGTGTGTTTGTATGCATAGAGATTGGTGAGCGAGCACAAACATGCAGGAAGGGAGATGCTAAATTGCTAAAATTATTTATCTTCATGGAGGAAAATGAGATTGGGCTGACTATTCAAGGGAGCCTTCCCTTTGTTTCTTTTTTATTGTTGAGATGTTTTACTGTGAGCACAGATTATTGTTTTTTAATTAAAACCAGCAATAGGTAGAAATAAGAGGGGGGGAACCCCCACGGAGTGTCACCACTAAAATGAGCACTGACCCTTGAGGAGGCAATGACTACGTTCCAGTCATTCTGATCACAATGTTTGGACTCCGCAGGGGAGAACCTCAGTGGCAGGTAATAGTGTAAGAAAATTGCTCACATTCTTGTCTTTAAATCTTAAATTATCCTTTAAAATTATTTTTGCAAAAATGTTAGCAGGAGCTGATGCTGCCCACCTTTGATTCTTGCACAATTAACTACATCTGACTCCAATGCTCTGTTTTGTTTTGTTTTGTTTTGTTTTGAGACAGGGTCTTTTTACGTACCCCAGACTGACCTTAAACTCACAAGAATTTTCTTGCCTCAGCCTGCCCCATACTCTGAACTTCTTTTTAACAATTAAAAAAAAAAATAATCTCACCACTGTCATCTAGCTGAAGGCCACGTATACTGTCACGGAAGCTACTGTAGGGCACACCAAGTCATCTGTCTCAGTTTTGCCATTTGTATCTGAAGAGGTTGGGTTAAATGGCTTCTGTGTATGACTGAAGTTTCAGGATTCTGACACTAGTGGCAGAATGTCATCTTGGCACACCTGAGCAGGTGAGATGTAAGAGAAACCTACCCATATCTTCAACTTGGTCTTGAACCAGTTCTTGTAGCTTCCCCTTACATTCTCAGGCTCCAGCGGGAGGCATGGGCTTGCCGAGCATGCCATTGGGTCTATGGCCTTCCTTTCCTGTTTGCCCAGAGCCTGCCCACGAGATATGATCTGTTAGTGATGCGTTCATAATTGCGTCTGATTAACTAGTTCAGAATATCATTCCATTTTTCTCTGTAGCTCATATGGGGTAGTAGCCGAAACTGTCACGTTGTTCTGCTTTCAATATGATTAAGCGCTTCACATCATATATTGTGGGAGGAGGAAGAGGCGGCACGGAATCGATATGTCTCCATGTTCCTAAACCCTAGATTAGCTGAAAATATCAGGGTCCCTTAATTGATAAACCCCTCAATATTTCCCTTAAACCTAGACTCCTAACAAAGAGCGCTTGATCCCCAGTTCTTGCCATGATGATCTTTGAAGAGAGGTGGCATCTGATAATCATGTGAAAAGATGCTGTCTCCACGTCACAGGCAGCCTGGACTCAGCAATTGTTTTTCAGTGAAGGGTGGAATGTGTTGAGCCAGGTTTTCCAATGCCCCACTCCCTTGTACCTGTCCCAAGTCCATTTTTCATTTCTAAATACTCCTGTCTAAGTCTTCCTTTGACAGATGGGATGGATTAATGCTCATTTGTGTTATGTTCCTCTAGGGTTCCTGTAGTGTCTGTTCTTAGTTTTTGTTTTGTTTTGTTGGAGGAGAGGCTTGTACTACTGAGTTTAGTGTGGAGGCAGGTGGATCTCTATGAGTTGGAGGCCAGTTTGGCCTACAAAGGGAGTTCTAGGCTGGTCAGGACTGCACAGTAAGACCGTGTCTCAAAAAAAAAAGTGTATGCTGGCCCAGGTATTGGGGCTCCCAATATAGAGGGCAGCTTCCGGATCACCTGGACAACGGCATTATCACAGGCTGGGGGTGTGGAGCTACAACTACTGGGCACATCCAGAGCTGGTTATCTCACTGGGTGGTTTCAACTGTCCACTTGATACAATGTGAATCATCTGGGAAGAGAGCCTCAACAGGAATTGTCCACACTGTGTTGGCCTGTGCGCATGTCTGTGGGGGCTTGTCTTAAATGTTATTTGGTGTGGGAAGGCTCAGCCCACTGTGGGAGAGGGCACCATTCCCCAGGGTTTGGATCCTGAAAAGTATAAGAGGAGGAAGTAAGCAAGTGAGGGCTCTCTGTTCTTGGCTGTGGATGTGATGCTTGTTATGACTTCTCAGCGATAACGCCCTGCAACCCTCAGTGAAAGATAACTGAATGCTTCCTTCTTTATGTTGCTTTTTGTCAGGATACTATCACAGCAAGAGACATGAACTAGGACATAAATATTAATATGGTAGAGCCTTGAGACCTTCACATGGTCCAGGGGAACAAGAATGGTTAGAAAGCTGATTTAGAGAAAATAAATGATGGTGGTATTTCTTGCTTTTCTGAGCACATGGTATAAAACTGGTCTCCATCATTACTCCCTGGCCCTATTGTGGCCAGTCCCTGTCTCCTTTGCATCCTTGCAATGTCCTGAAGACCTTTAATATGCTACCCTCTACCTGACTCTTATCTTCTCAGCCTCTTAATTATCCCTGTGGTTTCCATGGCTGAAATGAACCGTAGAACTGTAACCCCATCACCAAATTATAGCGCTGAGTTTGTGTGAGTTGAGTGTTGGGCAAATGCTTGCAGAATGCAGAAGGGTGGGTGGAGAACACCACAGTGCCCACATTGGCAGTGACAAAGACGAACCTAAACATGGAAATTCAGGTGTGTTTGTCCAAAAGCACAGTAGTGGCCTGGTTTAATCCCATGAGACTGGCCAGGAAGTGGCCTGCGCATCTGTGAAATGAGCCATTTTCTGCCAACCCGCACACAGGAGCCCGTGTGGTTTGATCAATTAACCCCGCACCCTCGTCCTCCATCTGCGCCTGGGTCTGGCAGTGTTGATGCAGGAGGTAATATCTTCCCATGGATGTGGTATGTGTGCACAGTAATTGATGCATTACTGGGATCTGGGTGAGAGAAGGAGAGCAGGAGGGGGAAGGGAGGGAGGGCGTGAGGGAGGGAGATAGCTGAAATCAATCACAGGCCTGTTCACTCCCAGTGTACTCCCAGCGGCCGGCCCTTACTGTCCTCTCACTAGGGACACTACCAGGCTATTTGCCAAGGGACGCAGGGAGGCCTTGTCAGTCCTCACAGCTCGCACTCCTGGCTGGCTGAGAAACGAGTTCTGACTGTGCCCGAGGCCACCCAGACACCCGTTGACTGGTCCAAACAAGCTGTTTTTCAGGGCAATGCCTGGCAGTGTGAACACGCGGGGCTCTAACTGACTTCTTTTTAAACCATGTTTTCAAAGCAAATGAGACTATTGGGTACCCAGGCATGCCACGGAGGGTGTGCTATTGGCAGCTGGCTGGGTTAAATGTGGCCTCTGGGTTCATGATGCCTGTGGGACCCACGTGAACTCTTGAGCTTTCTTTCTCTGAGATTCATTTTGTTCATCCATAAGGTGGGCTAGCGATACATACCCCAGAAGCTTACGGAGGGTTTGTGCCCAATACAAGGCGTGGCGTTTGCCTTTTCCTTGGTTGTGTTTCAACAGAGGCTGCACCTGGAAATATGCAATCTCCATTCACATCTGTCCCCTCAAGGATTTGTGAGGGATGTGGCTCTACTGTTAACCCTGAGCCTGCCAAAACGTAGCATTCTGACTCTGAGGAGGTATGCAATAAATACGTGTATTAGGAAGAAAAAAGGAAGGGAAGACGGGCATAAGCCATGGACCCAGAGAGGGCTGCCCTGGCAGGAATAAGGTCATAGTCTTCAGCCACAGCTCACAGGCTGACTTAACACAGAGCTATGGCAAGAGGAAAAACAAGGTTACAGGGGCCAGTGAGACATATTATGGGGGAGAAGGGTGATCATGGCATCTCTTGTGACTCTGACACACCCTCAGTCCGGGATCTTGGGTAGCAGCCCCAGGCCAATTTAGTTTGAGAGTCCATTTGGCTGGGCCAGAGGGCTCACATGACCTGACCTTTGTGGATAACAGAGCAGGTATGTGGCGGGCCAGGCCCGCAATCAGCCCGGTCACATCTGTGACCACCAAGATGACCTGTGAGGGCTTCTGGGAGCTGACATTGCTTTTGGAGCCATATGAATATGGGTGTAGGTCCCACTGTTCCCTTTGAGTCTAGGGAAGATTATGTCACTGCTCCAGAGCTCAGTTTTCTCCTCTTGGGACGATGCTGTACTGTTCAGCAGCAGAGACACATGCAGTATTCTATGCAGAACAGCACGTAGTCAATATTTAAAAGCACCTGGTCCCTGCCCTCCACCCCTTGGGGAATTATTGAAAAAGCAATAACATCCTTTCTTGTTCTACTCAGTAGAAACAAAGTGCTCTGCAGATGTCTTTATTAGGTGGGAGTAAGTGATTGACCGTTAAATCCACTATGGGAATTCTATGCTTATTCTTGAATATGTGGAGTGTTAAGGTTCCTGACGCCTCCTTGGCTTTAAAAGAATGCCAGCACCATTTCTGACTGTCCTTGTACTTACCCCTCAGTGAAGCCAAGAATTGTCTTAGTGCCTGAGATCAGTGTGAGCCTCGCTGCCCCTCACCCTCTATAGCGTCATTTGAAGGCAGTAGCTAATTATGATTTACGGCACTGTCAGGTGGAGGTTGTGCTGCTTGCTTGGGGTAGAAAGGTGAAGGAGGCCTTTTTCTCTGTCATACAGCAGCAAGGAGATTCAAAGATGGCTTGGGACTCTGGTGACCGAGGAACTTGATTATTAAAAATAAGTAAAAATCTGGGAGCGCCCACTATTGCTACATGGCTGAAAACCTGTGATTCTTGTGGTACTGGCGAGCTACATCTTCCTCTGAAGTTTTCCAACAAAGTGATTTCCAGTGAAAGAGGAAGCTGAGTACACACAGTCTGTGGCTCATGGGATCTTTTCACTCTGTGTAGGCAGAGGAGGGAGTCCAGGCAGTGGGGTGGGGTTATATGTGTACAGAAGCTAGTAGTTTCTCTGAAACTTAAAGGGACTATTGAGGTATGTATGCATTTTGGAGGGGAGTAGTACTTATTTTATTCTTTATTTTGAGTCAGTACATAGAGTAATAGAATTTTTCCTGTCCCCTTTTTAAAAAATGTCTTTTTAATTCTTTAGTAATTTCAGACAATATAATGTATTTGGATCATATCTCTTCTTATGTCTCCTGATAGTCTTCTCGGCGACTTTCAAACAACATTTCCCATTCAATTTTATGTTCTTCCCCTTTCCCTTAGTCTCTCCCTCCCCCTCTACCTCTTCATCATCTTGTCATTCATCATTATAACCCACTGAGTCCATTAGTGATGCTCATGTGTACAGCCACTAGGATATGGGTGGCCTACTAGGGCCCACTGCAGAAGAAAACTGACTCTTCCAGTCCCCATCAACTGCCCATTGGTCCTCAGTCAGATGGGTGGTCTGGGGAGCCCTTTCAACTCCATGCTGGGGTACTGCTTTGCTTGCTCTTGTGCTAGGGTCCCTGACATGGTTGGCTGATGGCTACAACACATAATTACCCAGGACACTCTACATAGAGGAGGAGTAACTCTTCTGGCTTGTCAATCTTTGTTTGCTCAGTTGTTTTGTTTTTGTTTCTTAAGACAGGGTTTCCTCTGTGTAGCTCTGGCTGTCCTAGCTAGCTCTGTAGACCAGGCTAGCCTCTATCTCAGTGCTCCACATGCCTCTGCCTCCCGAATGCTGGGATTAATGTCATGCACCACCACGCCCAGCTACATTTCAACCCTTTAAGTGGGAAATCTTGGACCTGAATCCAGCCAAATGGTCACAGAGCCTGGGTATCTCCTTTTGCCTGGGTATTTAACTCATAAGCCAGCATCTGAATGGTCTTTCATATGTTGTTTAGATTCTTCTCTGAAATCTTTATCTCTTCTTTAAGATCCCTTTTGATTAATTTGATGAGCTCAAGAGAGTGGACTTCTATGAACATTTTCTTATTCTATATCAATAATATTATGAATAGTAATAATTCAAATAACAGCAGATGCCCATTGGGTTCATATATATCATCTCTATCCATAATGCCTTATCAATAGTAAGTACTTAGACTTCATGTCAACCCTACGATGCTCTTCATTAAGCCTCTATGTGCCCTCTTATTATATAGGCAAGGAAATGGAGACAGAGGGAGCTTACAGCCAGTTGCCATCTTCCTGGGAGTCTCCTTGAAAGACTTGGTGGCAAACAGCAGAGAATCTAACAATAGCTTAAAGCTTTTTTTTTTTTTAAATTTCAAAATCTCATGTAACAAGAAGCCAGGAGGTCAGGAGTCCAGGGATGCTGAGGCAGATCAAAGATGCCATCGAGGATCCAGGGCCGCATTCCTGTTCTTCTCTTCTTGCTGTCCTAGAGCTTCTTACCCGTGGCTTTAAGTGGCTGCCCCACTTCTCATTTCATCTTTGCCTTTTCAGAGAGAAAGAAGGGAAAGATCTGAAAGCAAAGGCCTTTCCTGAAATGCTCAGTACATTTCCACTGCATTCCATTAGCTGGGATGACGTCATGGCTCACCGTGAGTTGCAGGAGTGACAGGGAAGCTAGGTCTTTCCATCCAATTCTTTTTTTTTCTCTTTTTAAAAAAGATTTATTTATTTATTATGTAGCAGGCCAGATGTGATGGTTGTGAGCCACCATGTGGTTGTTGGGAATTGAACTCATGACCTTTGGAAGAGCAGTCAGTGCTCTTAACCTCTGAGCCATCTCTCCAGCCACCTCCATCCAATTCTTTATAGTGGAGGAAGGTAGGGAAGAAAGGACTGGGCATGGGTGTTGTTTGTCCCCTGTTGATCTACATATTTTATCCCTTTAGGTTTGGATTTTTTTCACCACATTGCTATTTTAAAGCGTCAAGGCTAACAATTTTATAGAGCATCTCACATTCTTGCCTCAGTGTTGCTTCAGTGTTCTTTATTGGGGTATAATTCACATACTATAAAATTTGCCATTCAAAAGTGTTACCTTTGAGGTTGGGGAGATGGCTTAGTAAAGAGCTTGCTTTGCAGGCTTGAGTCTCTGAGTGTGAGGTCCAAGTACAAAAGCAGGTGCTATGGTCCATACTTGTAATCCCCATCATGGTGAGATGGAAGGCTGGGACTTCACTGGACAGCCAACCTAGGCATTTGGTGAAGTTCCAGGGAAACAAAAGACCCTATCTCAAACAAAAAGTGTGTGACCCATGATGAATAACACCTGAGGTTGTTTTCCGACTACCCCTACATTTATGCTCCACCCCACAGTTGCCGTTTACACAGATACCTCTACAGCAGTAGTTTCCAACCTTCCTAATGCCTGTGACCTTTTAACACAATTCCTCATGTTGTGGTGACTCCCATAAAAATATTTCATGGCTACCTCATAACTGTAATTTTGATACTGTTATGAATTTTAATGCAAATAACTGATAGTGGGATATCTGACATTTGATCTCCAAACAGGTCATGACCCACAGGTTGAGAGCTGCTGCTCTGAAGACTTAAAAGCAGATAGCTGAGCTGGGATCTGCACACCAGTATTCAGAAAAGCACCATTCACAATAGCCCAAAGGGAAATGACTACAATGTTCATTCGTGCCCAAATGGATACTACAGTGGCATACTATCCATTTGGGCAGGGAGTGAAATTCCGACACCTGCTGCAATATGAAGAAACCTTGCAGACCTTGTGCAGAATGGAATAAGTTAGCCAAAAAGGATAAATATTGTATGACTCTTTTTATACAACATGCTAGAAGAGTCAAATTTGGAGAGACAGAAACTAGAGTTGCGGTTGCCAATGGTAGGGAGGGATGCAGCATTGGTGTTTAAGGGGTAGTTGAGTTTGAAAATGTGATGTGTGATTTTATGTATCAGTGAGCTGTGGAGTACCCACCTGTTTGACTAAGAACTTGTAGGTGTGCTCGTGAGGGTGAGATGAACCCCAGGGTCAACCGACTGAGTAGAGAATATAGTCCTCCCTAAATGAGCAATGTAACCAACCAAAGGCCTGGACAGAACAAAAAGTTGACTCTCCCTCAAATAACAGGAAACTCTGCTGGCAGGGAGTTTGTGGGAAACCATTTCTCCCTTGGTTTTGGATGTTGGCTTTTATTTGGTCTTCAGTCTGCCAGCCTTTGGATTGCAACTGTATCATCTGCTCTCTGGATTCCAGCTTGACCACTGCAGATATTAGAACCTACCCTCCTTAGGCACACAAGCCAATTTCTTACACCAAATCACAGTATTATTATCTTTCTGTCTACACACACACACACACACACACACACACACACACACACACACACCACAATTGGTCTGTTTCTTTTTAGAATTCTGATTAACATAGGAAAGATAGAACATTCTAGGATTCTAGGGATGGGAAGTGGTGATGGCTGTACCATGTGAATACACTTAATGCCACTGCATACATGTCTGACAATGACTAAATGGTAATTTTATGCATATTTGGCCACAATTTTAAAAAAAATCATGACTTAGTTGCTTCTAACTTGTGCAATCATCACTGGTAATCCCAGAGTATGGTTATCACCCCAAAGAGCCCCATAGCTGTTGGCAGTAAGCCTTCCCTTTCCACCCCCTAACCCTTGTCAAACCCTAACAAGACACAAAAGACCACACAGTGTGTGATCACATCTTATGAACTCTACAGAATAGGCAGCTGCTACTGCTGATTTTAAGGAGAACACTCATGGAGATTTGCATTTTTATTTGAAGTGATGGGGGTTGATGGAGGGGATGCAAGTACATGGAGCAACCTTCATCCCTGCACAGCTTTAATTCCCATTTAGTCAGTAGTGTTTGCCCTGGGTGAAACTGGAGGGACTGAAGTGTGGGAATTACGTCATCGGCTGAGCCATGGCGGCCTTCTTCACCATATTTAAGTCAGTGTTGAGTGATGACTATAATGCATCAGGAACACAGAAGGAGCTGAGGTTGATAAACCTGATGAAGAGGAGACCAGACTGGGGAAAACTGTCAAGGGCTGTTGCTGAAGTTGTTGGGAAATAGAGAACTGCTAACCAAGTGGAAGTCCCTGGGTGTCATTCTGCCACTTCTCAGTTTTAGCACCTTATGCGTATTAGCTCTCTGTGTAATCTTCTTTCACCTTGGTAAAAATGCATGTAATTAGAAAATTGTAGGGTTAGTGAGAGAATTAAGTGAGCTAGCTTTGAAATACCTTTTCTTATTTCCTTCTATGTGACTGCAGAGGATGGGGCCATAGCTGCTCACTTTCAAGGTCTGTATCGAATCTCTGTTGACATCTATGCCTCTGTTAGGCATGGGGACAGTCACATGAGGGAGAGCCATCCATTTAAGGAGGCAGACACCCAATGAAGCGATGGTGAAGCTTGTTTGGAAGGACCACACAGGACCAGGGGTTCACCAGGAACCTAATGGTTAATTCTGAAGTCTTAGGAAGTTCTCATCTGGGGCCCAAATGAAGGCAGGTCTTCAGGCATGGGTAAGATTTCTCCACAGAAGGGAAACAGGAGGATCTCTCCCTGTGGTGGAGTCAGAAGCAAGGCATAATGGACCTCATAAGTCTTGAGGATATGGTAAAAACTTTGGAGAGGGTGCCTACGGCATGCTTTTGGTGCAGTACCGATTGAGAAATAAGGTTATAAGGTGGTTCAGACTAGATGTTAAAGAAACTCAACCGTGGTCTTTCAAAGGACAGTTAACACTTTCATTAAATGCTATTCACAAGAATTGTGGAGACGGAAGTGAAAGAAGCTCTAGAGACAGGTATGCCAACCAGGAGGCTGTTTCACAAGTTCAGGGGAAGGTAATGAATGAGGTTGGGTTAGTGTGGGAATGTATAGGAAATCTGGCAGGGGAAACTCAGAGAAGGCTCATGGGTTGATGAGTCGGGTGGAGAAGTGTGGAGCCTGGCTTGTCTAAAGGCTTACATGGCGACGGTAAACTGTAAGAAGGGAGGTGGTGCAGGGTCAGTGCCTGACACGAGAGTGGGGACCGGAAACCCAAACATCAAAATTAACATATGGAAGCAGCAAGTTCACAGGGGAGGCTCAAAACCCGCCCATACCTGAGGTTCAGCTAACAGAGCATGTATGGAAAAAAGCTGTGATATATAAAATTGAGAGATGTGTGTACTGTACATGCTGTATAAAGGATCATAGGTAGTATGGTCCAGAACTTTCGGGCTCTTACCGCAGCTCACTAGCCCACTCCCACTCTTGGGAGTGATTTTCATTTCTTCCTCCCAGACATTTTTTGTTTTTGTTTTTTTTTGTTTTGTTTTGTTTTGTTTTTTTTTTTTAGACACGGTTTCTCTGTGCAGCCTTGGCTGTGCTGGAACTCACTCTGTAGGCCAGGCTGACCTCAAACTCACAGAGATCCTCTTGCCTCTGCCTCCCGAGTGCTGGGATTACAAGTGTGCGCCACCACACCCTGCTTTTCATTTTATAAAAGCTGTCTCTAGTCTACTTATAGCTATTTGTCTCTGGCGTAACCCTTTGCCTCAGGGCCAGGTGCCCTTTGAACTCAGAGCCATGGCTTTGCATTCCTAAGCATGCTTTCCTTAACACTCCTGGCCTTTTCTGACCCTGTGTCTTACCCAGGCCTAACTTAAATGCCATGCTGTTTTCTTCACCTTCCTTCTTTCTGGTGGCTGCTGGGACTTTTCAGCATGTCTGTACTATTTTTCTCCCAAACAAAAATTGTTCTCGTGTTTACTTCTGAGTCTGTTTTTAAATTCCTTTATTAATGATACTCATACCCCTGCAACAGAACCTCAGTATCCCTGGTAACAAGAGAGATGTAGACCTAGATCCTCGCACCAACACTGTGTACTTAGCACACAGTCTGCCCCATTGTGAGTTTAGTTTCCTATCTCTAAGGCAACAATGGAGGTGACCATTGCTCTAGGTAGATTTGATGAGAGTCTCTTGCACACATTTGCATGTTGCAGACCTGCTTGACTGACAGCCTCTCTGTAGCACTGAACTCCAGCAGTGCTTCCTGAGCACCATTCTACCTGCTGTGGATGCACCAAAGCAGGTTTTTAAAGCATCTCACCATGCTTAAAAACAGAACAGGTTGCCTCTTAAACCTAGGGCCTGCAGCGAAGAGACAGTTCTTCCTCAAAAAACTCCAAGAGCTAGTCTCCTTCAGTCAATATTTTCAAAGGAGACACTGAGCTGGATTTGGGAAGTAATGGACCCTGTCCCTCAGAGCACACACTCTCCAGACGCCATAGTCTTCACTGCTCCCCTCACTTGGATCAATGTGGGCATTTAAGTGTGTGACGCCTTGCTTGGTCCACATCTTTGTATTTAGTGGATAGTTCAGCTTCATTGGCTGGAATCTGAAGGCAATACTGGGGCATCGTGAAAGTAGCCCGAGGATGGGGACTTGGGTTGAGATTCTGGGGATGGAGAGGAACGGATGTTCACTTCTTACAGATGCTCCTAAAAAGTCATCACCTGGAGATAAAATGGATAGAGAGTAAGGTGGGAAACAGATGTGGACCTCAGGGAAATGGGATGAATGGGATTAGGCAAGGCATGGGGCCAAGTCTCAATCCCCCTTCCCCACCTCTCACATCCCCACATGCTGCCTTAGCTTTGCTCATTCCCCAGGAATGTGCAGACAAGCTTGGCCATGTTCCTCTATGGCTCCTCAGATGGGCTGAAGCTATGTCAGCCCCCAGTCACTGGGATCCATGCCAGGAGTCCTGGGCTGTCCTTGCCTTCACTTACCCCATTGGAATCACAGGGCAAGCCAGCGCTGTTTTCATCTCTCTGACACATGATTTGTGCAGACGCCAAGGGCACGGGCATGGTCCTCAGGCTGAGCTGCTGCCCCTGCTTTCCCAAGCAGCATTGCTCACCATCCTTGGGAGCAAACCCACTTCTTACAAGTGAGGGAATTTTCCATCTGTTCTTTTGTCCATTATTACATCTCTTCCATCTGTCTCTTGAATCCTTCTAGAATTCAAAACTGGTGTTTATTGGGCCTCTGGGGTTCAGTCTTCAGTCTTCTCCCTTATCTCACGATTTTCATCTTTTCCTCTGAGTCTGAAGAAATTGCTCCCACTGATCTTCCAAATGACTGCCTTGAGTTTTGGCAGCATCCAATCCATTGTTTGGTCTCTACTCATTTAGATATCTTGATGACTGCATTTGCATTTCCTGCTCAAGATAGCTCAGTTACATGGTTCTACTGCAGAGGCGATGCTTTTTTTTTGTTTGTTGAGCCTTGTCTTGGAATGAGTTTAGACTTCTAGAAAAGGTGCAGAGATGCAACTAAGGGTTTCCATGCAGCCTTCACCCAGTTCTCCTAGCTTTCATACCCTGCAATGTGGTTTGGATCTTACCACACGTATTTGAAAAGAACTTCCTAAGCACCCCTCATGTGTTTCTCCAGGGAAATGTTTTCAAGGATTATGTAGAACCAGACATTATTTGAGCACCAAATCTTCACTTATAGTAGGTGGGTTTTAAATTTTTATTTCTTATTATCCTATGTGCATGATATTGTGGGTATGGGTGCACCTGGGCTACAACATGCACATGGAAGTCAAACGACAACTTTGTGGAGTCAGTTCTCTCCTTCTGTCTTTACATGGACTCTGGGGATCGAACCCAGGTCCTCAGGTTTGTTTGACAAGTGCATTATCTGCTGAGCCATCTCACTGGTCCCAGTGGCTGATTTTAAACATGCTGTGTTATTATTCTTCCAGATATTTACGTGTGTCCAAGATTGACATGGATTCTGCCAGATGCTATATTTCAACTTGAATCTTTCTCCAGAATAGGGAAGAGGTATTTTGCTGTGTGTGTGTGTGTGTATGTGTGTGTGTGTGTGTGTGAGAGAGAGAGAGAGAGAGAGAGAGAGAGAGAGAGAGAGAGAAGGGGAGAGACAGAGAGAGACTGAGACAGAGACAGACAGAGAGAGACAGAGAGAGGGAGAGAGAGAGACACACACAGAGAGAGACAGAGACAGAGACAGAGACAGAGATTGTGTGTATATATCATGGGCTAGAGGCAAAGGACTGACTCCTCAGGTGATAGATCCTCTGTCGTGTTCATATTGGTTTGACATTAGTGTAGACTGCAACCGCCATCCCTGAAGGGCGCACCGCTCACTCTGCAACCGCACAATAACAAGGGCTCTGGGTGTTTTGATTTACCCATTCCCCTTTGGAAGACTCAGTTGGCACCACACTTTGTATTTCCTCAGAAGCAGATCTTGACACAGTCTGGGAGAAGATTTCATCTGCCACACGAGGGAGAGGTGAGGCAGGGAGGGGAAGGGCAGCCCATACAAGATGCATAATCTAGCAAGTTCCTGCATGGATGACTGGAGTTCACTACAGCTGGGGAACTCTGGACCAGCATAAAACACGTGGCTCAGAGCTCTCCCACCTGGGAGGGGCGAGAGCTGCCATATTTACACCCTGCTGTAGGGCATTGAGACTTCTGGTTTGTCTCACATGGGCAGAGTTGCCTGTGGTGCTAAGAGACAGACTGCACTGAAACCCTAAGTTCTGAAGGTTGAAGACAAGGCTGGCATGCGTTGAATAAGGTGAGTCCCATGGTGACTCCAGGAGCTCACTCTGCCCACCCTGCGCTTCCTCTACTTATGTCTGTAATTGGTTGACATTTCCCCATCTGCGATGCATTCTGTTTTGCCTTTATATAAACCTGTTGACCTGGAGCATTTTTTTTCCTTTGGAAGGGCTTGGAGAATATGTTCTAACAGAGTCCTATCTTCCATACTTTTTGTTTGTTTGTTTGTTGTTTATTTGTTTTGAGACAGAGTTTTCTACACAGCCCTGGAAGGCCTGGAACTCACTATGTGGATTACACTGGCTTTGAACTCATAGAGATCTGCCTGTCTCAGTCTTCTGAGTGCTGAGATTAGCTGGGCATCACTATGTCTGGCATGCACACTTTCTGAGTAGGATTTCCATTTTCTTTTGGGTTGTGGGTGGGGTAACAGTCTACTCAATCTAATATGCCATATATTATATTCTAAGACAGTCCACAGTGGTCTTGGCTTCATGAGAACAATTGTCCGTGCTTTCTAGACTGGAGAGAAACTCTTCTGATTAGATATCCACTTTTCTTGGTTCACTTCTATTGGCAGATCAGAGGAGAGGGATTTAAACAGGCAGGCTCAAATTGGCATTTCAAAATGGAAGTATGACTTATTCCTCAAAGGTATTTCAACATATTATCTCAGGGGCATTTGAACTTATGTGTATTTAATTTAATAACTGTTACAAAAAAATAGCAGGAAGAAGCAGCTGTGTTATTCACTTGGTTCAAAGACCATTTATGTTTCCCCAACATTAGCTTCCTGCACTTAAACTGACAAACCCTAGATAAATGCAATAATTCTTTCACATTTCACCATGATCAGCTCTTTACTTCCAACGGCAACAATTGTGTTTCTCATTAACTTGTCCACTGCTGCTCCTTGGAGTGTTTGAAATTTAAAAAAATAAAAATTGTAAGAAACTGTCATAGCTACTGTAGGAGAATAATGAAGTAAAGAAAAGAGCTATTGTGGCTTTCTCCTGGAGATAAGGTTGCTGCTGGAGATTTGAGTTGAAATTCATCCCATCTCCCTCCCTTGCTCACAGTATGTAATTTTGCATAAGCTATTTGTAGCTGATGTAGCTTGGGCAGGAGAGGGGCGGGGTAGGGAAAGCTAGTAGGGGGACTGAGAGAAGGGTGGGGCTCAGGAAAGTCCAGAGTGGAAGATAAATGAAACCCGGTATGGGCAGCGCAGGATGAAGGTAACCAGGAAATCCCCAAAAGTCTGGATCACAGAAGGGTCACAATGCCTATCTTCCCCGAGAAGAGAGTAGCTGAGCCTGATTTTGAAGAATGTGTAGGAGGTTTATAGGTGGGAAATAGAAGGTCAGTAGATCTTCTGTCAAAACAACACCTTCAAAGGCAAAATCAAAATGACTCCCTTTTAGAGGAGACAACAGGTTAGGAGGGAAGGCAAGGGTATCATTGTGCTCTCTTTAGATGAATTTCTATGTTTGGGTGAGGCGTGGGGTGATGCTTGGGGAGATGAGACAGGCAGTTGAACACAGCCCAAAGAAGGAATGTTGAGAGTAGGGAGCATGCTAGGAGCTGGATAGGAGGCTTTTTACACAAGTTGGGGTAAGAGTCAGGTGGGTCAGAGAGAGTGGGTGGTCACTGGAGGTGTGCAGCGGATGGGCCTCACAGGATATGGCTGCATCAGTTGAGGGCGAAGAGTGAGGTCAGCTTCCATTCATGGGTTCTGTCCTGGGGATTGATGATAGAGTTTGAAGGTATGCTGATTCCAACTGTTGAGAATGGAACACACTAGAATCAGGTCATTTAGGGAGGAAGAAAGAACATAACTTTTCTGATAGGTTCCATTATTCCTCCTAAAATGGGACAGGGAGGGTGTAGAATGCCCAAAGACCTCAGCTAGCTCTGAACAAATCATGGAAGAGATGTTCCCCTTGTTATTTTCCCCCTGGACACAAGACCTGTGTTTATATGGCCCACCACAAAACTCGACATTCAGAGCATCCAAGTCATACAACAGGTTCACATCAATGTTTTCTTCCATGCTGGAAATTGAACTAAAGGTCCAACGCTTGGGAAATGTTCCACAGTGGAGACCCAATTCCTGTCCTTTTTTTTTTTTTTTTTTTTTAATCTTTTCACTTTGAGATAAGGTTTTCTGAGTTTGGCTTTGGATTTGAAATCCTCCTGCCTCAGCCTTCCAAGTAGTTGTGAATATAGGCACGGGCCACCTGCATAGGCCACAAGGACTTTTTAAACTGCAGGGGACTCACAGATTCTCTTTGTCAATTCCATTATGGGATGTGGCCCACCACCCTATCTGGTAGACTCATCTGGAAAAGCCATTCTTCCATCCAACGCACGAGGGGGAAAGTGGATCCTATCAGCTGAAGACAGAGTCTGAGGACTTTGAGTGACTGTTCAGATCCTTTAGGATGAGTTTCACTGCTGAGGTTTGTGGTGTGGGTTGGGAAGAACCTAGGGGCCTTCTTCAAAGATTTTTGTGAAGACCTGAGACTAGGCTCTCTCTCTCTCTCTCTCTCTCTCTCTCTCTCTCTCTCTCTCCCTCTTTCTCCCTCTCTCTCTCCCTCTGTCAGGAGAATCAGAAGTGTAGGGTCATCCTTGACTATGTGAAGTTGAGTGAGTTTGGACTATCTGAGGTTGTCTTTAACAAAAATAGAAGGGAGAGGAAGGAAAGGAGGGAGGGAGGGAGGAGGGAGGGAGGGAGGAGGGAGGGAGGGAGGGAGGGGGGAGGGAGGGAGGAGGGAGGGAGAGTGGCAGAGAGCAAGAGAACAAGAGATCGCTGACATCACGAAGACAAATTCCCTGGCTGTTGGCTGTTTTTGCTCATCATTTAATTAAAGCTCTGAGCAAAGACTCAGATCCAGAGTTGTTCCCAGGCCAGCTCTGCTCTCAGCAGTGGTGGGGCCTGTACCTGCCTCCTCTTTACATATATTCACTGATATTTACACCTGAAGTCTGTGTTTGTCCATGGGCACCAGAGGCAAGTCTACCCCTGCAAAAGCTCCTAGGCAGGGAAAGGAGTCTCTCTTGCCACAGGTCTCTGATGTATGATGGGGATCCAGCCCTTAGATATTGTTGAAGTCCAGAGACCAGTTGGAAGGACCAGGCTTGAGATTCTGCCTTCGCCACTGACTCCCTGTGTGACTCTTGTTCTTTGAGCCTCAGTTTCTTCAGCAGTGAAATGGGATCAATTTATGTATGAACAATTTATTTGGACGAAGACTAAATGACATACTCTAGAGGCTCTCCCTAGGGAATGCTGTGGGGCGGGGGCAGGCTGTCCAGGTTCCAGCAGCTGGGCTCTGGGATCCTTTGGGGGAGTATTTTCCTAGATACCCAAGCCTGGCTTGGGGATGGAAAATTGAACCTTGAGAAGAGACTGTCATTGAGGGGTCCCCGGCCTCACTCAGATCTCTGGGAAGATAACAATACAGAGACAGCCAGAAGACCTCTACATCCCAAGTAGTGAGTGTCCATAGCTTTTTATGCCAAAGGCTCCAACCATGAGGGAAGGGATCCTCTCAACATGGATGCCAGTCAGAACCAGGGGGGCAGGGCAGATGCTCTTGGCCAGTGTGATTGTGGGGGATGGGGGGCTTCTCCAAGGTTTTTAGTGTTACAGTTCTCTTAGACAGTATTCAGTGAAATGGCTTGTGCACTTTATGCGGGGTGAGTAAGGGTTATATGAACCTTGGGGAGTGGGTAGGTGTTTTCAGGATGGGTGTATACCATTGGTGGGGGCTGAGGTGCTGGGGAGGCTTTATTTGCAAGGAGAGGAATTCCAGGTGCTAGGCTAAGTGGCTACCTTGAGAACTGCAGAGGTAGGGGGTAGCGGGAGACTATGTGGGCCTGGGCATGCAGAGACAGAACAGGGAGGGAGCGATCCTTACCCCTGCTGGTCTCAAGATTGAGGATTTGGGGGCTTGGACACATCTCAACCTCACTCTAGTTCCATGCTAGTTTCCCTCGTGGCACAGTCCACGTGCCCCACAGTAGCTGGT
This sequence comes from Acomys percivali, assembly GCA_907169655.1. Taxonomy (NCBI): domain Eukaryota; kingdom Metazoa; phylum Chordata; class Mammalia; order Rodentia; family Muridae; genus Acomys; species Acomys percivali. Next base: position 72,176,387 of record OU015742.1, read on the forward strand.
TTGCCACTGTCCTGGTCCTGGTCCTGCTTGGCAGAAAAGGATCCTCTGAGGATATTCTGAAGTCATTGTTTCATGATAGGTTGGAGTACTCAAGGAGAGGCAGAGAGGGAAGGGAAGGCGGGTGAGAAAGGGGTTTGAGGTCGGTTCGTATTAGTCACTTTCTTGTTGAATGGAATACTTGAGCAAAGCAGTTTAAGGAAGGAAGGAAGGAAGGGTTGCTCTTAGATCACAGTCTCAAGGTAGAATCCATCATGGTTTAGAAGGTATGGTGCCGGAGCACGAGGAAGCCAAAGTCAGGAAGCCAGGAAAGATATGAGTGCTGGTGTTTGGCTCACTTTGCCTTTTCCTTTTCATTCAGTTTATGTCTCCAGTCCATGGGATGCTGCTGCCCACAACTAAGGACGGCCATCCTACCTCTCAAGTACGCCCAGGGGCTTGTCTGCCGGGCAACTCCTGGTCCTGTCACCACCACAGTGGCCAGTTTGAGTGTAGTAAATATGCATAACATAAAATAACATTTATTTATTTGTGTGTGTGTGCGCATGCGTGCGTATGTGTGTGTGTGTGTGTGTGTGTGTGTGTGTGTGTGTGCGCGCATGCGTGCGTATGTGTGTGTGTGCCCAGACTCATGCATGGATGTATGGAGGTCTGAGGAGAGGCTGCAGGAGTTGGTTCCGTACTTCCCACTGGCTTGATGAGGAGCACCTTTACCTACTGAGCCACCTCACAGGCCCTTTTTATTTTTATTCTTTTAATTTGAAGCATTTGTTTATCTAAAATTTCCACTTTAAACTGTGCAGTTTGCTGGCTTTCCACACATTCACACTGCTTTTTTTTTTTTTTAAATCATTGCTGTCTAGTTCCAAGATATTTTCGTCTTTACATGTGGAAACCCCATGAGCCACAAACCCTCCACCTGCCCAGCCCTGTTTCTCCCAGGCCTCTGGCAGCCACTTGTGTGTTTTCTGTTTCTCTGTATCTGTCTGCTCTGGACAGGAGATAAGTGGAGCTGAGCAGCATGTGGCCTTCGAGGTCCCCTCAACGTGATGCCAGGGAGAAACTATACCCAGCATGCCTGGGGGCTTCATTCCCTTTTAAATCTCACATTGCACGGGAGGGCTACCCTACCTACACAGGTCCAAGCTCCCCTCACCCCTTTGTCCCTTTTCACAGGTTTCTTCCTACAGTTTCAATTTCCGGATAGTCTCTGAGTAGGGGAGGCTGAGCTAGGGAGTGGTGACAGTTTGTTTCCCTTGGATGGCTGTGGCATTCTGGGATGGCACTAACCCTCGGTACTGCCAGGGGGCAGCATGTGCCCGCGGAGCCTGCCTTTTGCCTTCAGAGGAGCCCTGTTTATGAAACTGTTGGACTCTGAGAACATCCTCCCCAGCCTATCATGCATGTTTCAGATGCTGTGCTCTGGCTCAACAAATTGTCTGGGCTTAATTTTGGAGAAATCATTGTCGGGAACTGCTGAAGCAGTTTAATTCTAAAGCCACGTATTTACACGGGCCTTCAGAACTCACAGCCCTGCGCATGATTGCAGACAGGAGGGAGAGGAAGTTTAATCAAGACCGAGATGAGGTTTGAGCCCAGAGGGTTGCTGGGATGTGGCAGAGACAGAGCAGAAAGGCCAGCACTTGGTGGGCCTGGCTCAGAGCAGCTCTGATGGGACAGGGGTTGAGGGTCAGGCGCCCCCTCCACACTGATGGATGGGTAAGCTGGCTTTAAAGGTTCTGTGCTCACAGGCTCTGTCTTGTACGGTGCACTGTCAGGGTAGTGTCCTGGCTTGGTTCCATTGATGGTCCTCTGCCTCTGACAGATGGCAGCCTGCCCCCTCAGTGAACATCCTGTCGCTTTTCCTCCACCCAGGTAGCTGCCCTGGACTCAGCTTGAAGGAGCAGGTGACGCCACACTGGCAGGAGGCAGGTGGGACTCTCTAATCCAGAAAAAAGAAGTTGGGGGGACTCTTGCTGAAGCGAGTCACCTCCTCTCCTTCTCCTTCCCCATTGGCTCAGAATGAGCCATCTTCCCAGGAAAGGCTGATACGCTTCTTCTGCAGTACATGCCTTTAGGGACAACCCACACTGTCCGTGATCTATGAAGAAAAGACATGGAGAAGGGAATGAAGCCTGGGCCTTACAGACCTCTAGCTAGATTTGCTGTGTGGCCTTGGCAAGTCCCTGCCCCTCTCTGGGCCCCAGTATTTTCATCTGAACAGTGAGTGTGTCAGAGTGACTCAGTTTTAGAAACAGACATGATAAACAGCTATTACATGCTAGATATCTCACATGCATGTTGTGGCTTATCTCGTGTAACAGACTTTCAGGGAGGTAGATAGTGCAGATGTGGCAGGAACTTTGCATCTGCTCTGAGGCCATGAGGCAGTTTGCCTCTGACCCCTGGGTCACATACCTGGCGCTCTGAACTACGCACCCTGTAGAGGCCTCCGTACCTTGTTTACGTGGCCCAGTACCAGATTAGACACTGCGGCTTCAGGCCACATGAACAACTAGTTAAAGTAGCCCTGGTGGCCGTATCTTTTCTTGTTATATTTGACCCACCACCGCGATCTTAAAAAGTCACGTGACCCTGGTGGCACAGAATGAGGCAGGTTATGGTTTTAAGGACTTGGCCACCTAAAGGCTCACCTTTGGGGGACAATCAGCATAAGTAGATTTGGGGTCAGTGTAGGAACTTACAACTGGTCAAAGTACAGAGCAGAAGTGTCTCTGGAATGGTCAGCCCCAAGTGGGACATCTGTATTAGACACCCTCCCTGCCAAGGGTCAGGAACTAATGAAGAAGAGGAGACAGAAGTATTGTAAGAATAAGTTAAAGAGGACTGGACCAAAAGAGAGTCTTCTGGACATGACAGGGCCCGTGGCGCTTATGGACTCGTAGAAGCTGTGGTTGCTTGCACTGTACAAGGTCAGCCAACCAACATCCAGCATGGAGGATCTCAGGAGTCATAACTCCCAGCCAATGAGATATTGACAGTTGATTGCTTTGAAGGGAGTGAGAGCATCCATTCTATTTAAGGATGTGGTGTCTGGTAGGCCAACCAGGCTCCTATGATGACCCCATAGCTATGAGAGAATGGGCACTGGGGAGATGGCTCAGAGAGTAAAGTACTTGTCACACAAGGGCAGCCCTGAGTTCAGGTGCCCAGAACCCACCATGAGCTGCTGTGATAGTGTGCATCTGCAATGCCTGTGCTTCTACGTTGAGGTGAGAGATAGGGACAGGAAAATCCCTAGGAGCTCATGTGCAAGGCTGAGTAACAAGAGACCCTGTCTCAAATACGCTGGAGAGTGGGGATCAACAGCCAAGGTTGGCATTTGACCCCCCACACATGATGTATACGTCCGCGCTCTCACGCAGGAACACGCACACACACAGGTATACAGCATATTGAGGTGTGGGTGTGCACATGCACTTGCACACACGCCGTATTCACAATCATATAGAAAAGACTGAAAAACAAACAAGAAAAACCCAGGACTCTAGAGATCCTTGAAAGACGTGCATGCTTCCAGTAACCAAAATTCCACCGTGCAAAGGCCCACAGCATCTCCCAGGAGTGTCACACTGGGACACCCAACACCCAGCACTGCATGTCAGCTGAAACTCACAGCACATGTCAGAAACACATTCCGGGACTGAGGAAAGTCCAGAATTTGGTCTCTAGGCCCCAGACAAAATTTGGGCAGGATGGTGGCCTACGGATAACTCTAGCACTCTGGGGGCAGATCCAGGTGATCTCCTTGGAGGAGTCGGACAGCTAGACTAGCCAGGGTCTGCAAGCTCTGGGTTCACAGACAGGCCCTGCTTCAATAAATAAAGGAGGAGAGCAATTAAGGAAGGCTCCCAGCATTGATTTCGGGCTTCCATGTGCACATACACGTGCAAACATGCACATACACACCAAACCCCCATCCCAACCAAAACAATTCTGTCACTTGTAGCAACCCACCCTAGAGAGATGGGGGATAAAACAATGGGCATGAGTGGGCCTCGAGTGTGGGGTGGGTATAACTCATTCTCGGCATCTCAAGGCACTGGCCATAGGGATGAAGTGTCATCTCTGTTGCTCCGCTCAGCAACCTTCAGCTTTATTTATTAAAGCCTGCTTTCTGTTTAATCATTCTTTTTTTTTTTTCTTTCTGGCAGCACAGCAAAACACCATAATTTTCTAATACCATACAGTGCCAGCAACTTAGAGGATTTCAGGGCAGATCCAAACAGCCAGTAATCTCTGCAGTATAACAGTCAGATGCAAGAATCCTTGAAAGGCACGAGCCTCTCCGAGCTGAGGACTTAAAGCTGATTTTCTCTAAACATTTTTATTACAAATACAAGTATTATTTGTATTCAGCACAGACTGAAGAGAGACTAAGCAGTTGGTCCTTTTTATTGCAGCTGAAATCTGGTCCGACCTGGCAACCTTTTTTAGAATCACGCTCTGAATAAAGTGTGGGGAAGTGTGACAGTTTCTGTTTGCAGCAAGGTGGTGCTGGGTGTGGGAATGTGCCTGCCTGCGTGGACTAGGCACATGGTTCACCAGGGGGCAGGCAGCCTGCAGGCTCACCTCACTCTGGGATGATGAGGAAGATGACGTCAAAGAAAGAAATGCTGTATTAAGCTTTTTTTTCCTTTTACTAAAGACAAGGTATTCAAGGTCAAATATAACAACTAGAAACTCAAAGACAAGGAACTTCAATTTAGGGAGAAAAATGCAGGTATTCTTAGGGCAGGGATATCTGTTTCTTGTTGCAGGCATGTGTTGGTCAAGGGATCGCTCAGACTGGATGCTCTAAGCAGAACTTACCATAGAAACTTCTATGCATGCCTTATAATGAAGGAGTGTTTTCAAAAGGAGCATCAGGGACAATGGTTCTAGGAGTCAGTAGTGGGGGGGGCGGAAGCTGAGGAAGAAAATCCTTGCTGCTGGAGTTTAGCTTTAGCCTGCCTTTGCGGGCTGCTCTGGAGTAACCCACCATGAAGCAAAAGACACGGGCCTTTCTACCCTACATTAGTCAGGCGTTGGCTGTGGGCTGCCTCTCCAACAGAGATGCAGCCTCTTGGGAATTATTGGACCCAAGTGTTTCTCTAAAGAAAGTGTTTGGAGTCAACAATTCCAGGAGGCACTTATGGGTGGGGGTGTGCTGGGCTAATAGCTGGGATCTGGTTTGGGGCGCTGACATGAGCTCCATCGAGTAATTCAGGCAGTGACTCAGCACTTCGTCTCTTGCCTCCTTCCTGGGCTCTCGTCCACTCTACTCTCAGAGTGGAACAAGATGACCATGGAAAGCTTAAACCTAAGCTTTCCATTCAGCTTATGAAAGAAAAGAGGAATGACCACACATTAAGTTTGCTAGGTCGGCTCCCATATGTTTATGACCATCTCTCCGGCACAGACAATGGCGGGATAGACTCTAATTAAGATTCGTGAATAAGGTTCTCCCCAAAGGGTGCTCTCAGATTTCTGGAAAAGAAAAGGATACTGAGCAGTGAACTTCTGATGGGCTCTGAACTCCTATTTTAAGCCAGAAGTATTGTTCTGGATACAGGATACACTTATATACAGGATGCATGGTGGGGACAGACATAGGGCACTAAGATGGGAGAAGGAGGTTGAGAAGGAGTAAGAGACCAAGAGGTGGGCAAGGACCCTGGGATGGGCACCTTCATTCTGAACAGTATAAGTTTTGTTTGAGGGTCTTCTGATTTCACAGGATGGTCTTTTGCCTTAGAACTTCCTTCCCTCAAGGGACTGGTCTCAAGCCATCAGCAAGGATAGACAGTATATCCTTAAACCCACTCAGTGCTGATATACCAGCACCTATTCCAGAGACAAAATACAGTAGTGGGTTGCAGAGTACAGTGATTTGAATGCAAATGGTCCCATAAGCTCCTGTATTTGTTTTTTATTACTTTATTCATATTACATCTCAATTGTTATCCCATTCCTTGCATCCTCCCATTCCTCCCTCCCTCCCCCTTTCACCCTACTCCCCTCCCCTATGACTGTGACTGAGGAGGACCTCCTCCCCCTGTATATGCTCATAGGCTATCAGGTGTCTTCTTGGTAACCTGCTATCCTTCCTCTGAGTGGCAGCAGGTCTCCCCATCAAGGGGACGTGGTCAAATATGGGGCACCAGAGTTCGTGTGAAAGTCAGTCCCTACTCTCCACTCAACTGGAGAGTGTTCTGTCCATTGGCTACATCTGGGTAGGGGTTCGATGTTTACTGCCCGTATTGTCTTTGGATGGCGCCATAAGAGCTCCTGTATTTGAATACTCGGTCCGCAGTTGGCGAAGGGGCATGGACGTTGAGAGGTTAAAAGCTACATGCTATGCCCAGTGAGTTCCCAGCTGTCCTTGCTTCCATCCCATCATGCTGCTGTCATGGACTCTACCCTTCCAGAGCCATAAGCTCAGTTAAATGCTTCCTTTTATATGTTGGAGTAGTCATGGTGCCTTGTCATGGCAGTTGACATGGGACCAACATACTGGGAGAGGACCACATGCCTCAGTGATGATGGGGCATCCCCGGAAGAGTCTCTTGATGCTGATCCGGGCAGGCAGATCTGGATGGACTGTCCTGTCTTCAGGGGACTCAGTTCATGTATTAGAGGAAACGGAAACAAGAACCCAGATGTAAAGGTGTGGCAGGAATACAACAGGGACCCACAAAAGCTCTCCTCGGAGAGCAAGTACAATTCCAACTCCTGCCCCTAGAGGGAGGTGAAGGGAAAGTAAGGGAGACATACTGGTTTATGTGTGCTGCTATAACAAATAACCGCCATAAATTTACTAAGCCAAATGCAGGTGCTTCTCCATATAAATACCGGGTTTCTCCCAGCTCACGGCTCTACCACTTCACTCTGGTCTACATTCAGGTAGAAGGAAGAGAATGTGGAAAAAGCACATCTGGTTCTTCACTGCCTTGACCGAGTGGAGTGAAGCGACTACAGTTGTGCCCACGTTTTATTGGGCGGGAACTGGTCACGTGACCTCACGTAGTGGCAAGAGTAGCTAGGAAATGTAGTCTCTGTTGGGCTGAGCTGCTCAGAGAAGGGGGAGTCTTCCTGAAGAGCGGGTGCTAGGGGAGTTCTCAGACTTCCTGAGGTGAGTGTAGCTTTGAAGAGAATCCTCTCTTTCTTTGCTTGGGCACCACTCATCGGTCTTCCTGATACACTCAGCCTCTGACTCTGAATGGACTTGATGTTATTTCCAACTCAACAGTCTGTAGGATTGGCCAGAGAGGTAAGGACATGGAGCTTGGCAAAGTACACAGGAAAAACAAACAAACGCTTGAAAGGACAATTTCCAGCCAGTGGGACTCGGCTTCCGGGAAAGGCTCCTGAGTACACAGGGTCTGAGAGAAATCTGGCAGCCTCTGTTTGTGCGTGGCTGTGTTTGCTCAGCTCGGTTTCTGTTTGGAAGTAAGAACCTTTTCCCACCGGTTTATTCCTGGCTTCCCTGGATCTGCAGTGAATCTGTGTGTGAGGCTGGCTCCCTAGCCCGAGGACATTCCCAAAGCAGCTACTTGTGAGAATCTAAATACAGAGGCCTCCCTGCCTGGGCAGAGCATGGGTGGGGGTGAGAGAGAAACTCCCTGGCTGACTCTTGGTGCTGTATCCTTCATCCAAAGCCATGAGATGGGTTCGAGTTTTGGTGTCTCCACTTCTTCCCCGTGTGACCCTAATGGGTCACAAAAACAACCAGAAAGATTTTGTTATAATCTATAAAGTATTATTCCAACGTTACAATCCCAGGCAAAGTCAAATGGGGTTGGATGTAGGAGCCAGAGAAAGTCTGCCTGGATTGGTATTCTCACTACTTTCTGACATCTGACTTGGTTACCACACACATCTCTGTCCCTGCCCTTAAAGATTTATTTATTTATTATTTATTTCATGCTTATGAGTGCTCCATCTGCATGTACACCTGCAGGCCAGAAAAGGGCATCAGATTTTATTATAGATGGTTGTGAGCCAGCCTGTGGTTGCTGGGAATTGAACTCAGGACCTCTGGAAGAACAGCCAGTGCTCTTAACCTCTGGGCCATCTCTCCAGGCCCAGATCTCTGCATCTCTCAACCTCACTTTGGAAATGAAATAGTCATGGTACTTCTCTGAGAAAATTGTTCAGGCCAGCCAATGTATCCACCGAGCTTAGCACATCCTGAAAGGCCCAAGCAGTGCCTGTTGACTGCTGCTCTGGGAGTTCCTCTGTCCCAATAGCTTCTTCTACCTACAGAGTCATTTCATCTCCATGAGGTGGCCCCTCCCCACCCTCAGAGACTCAGCAGTGATGGTTACTGCTCTGTGAGTCCTGCCCCAAGGCAGCAGACATGTGTGTGTGTGTGTGTGTGTGTGTGTGTGTGTGTGTGTGTGTGTAGAGTTAAGGAATATGGATGGTGGTGGGAGTTGGGGGTAGGGAGGTTGCACAGTTCCAGGGAGGGCTGCTCACGTAGAACATACAGTTGGTTGTGTTACTTGGTGGTTTCCCTGTTGTCACTGTGAGGACTCTCCACCAGGGTCTGAAGTTCCTGTAAGTCACCCCTTTTCTGAAGATGCAGCAGCAAATGTCTTATCTATCTTACTAGCCAGGCGGTCAGTGCAGGCAGGGAAGGCTTAGGCTGGGTGATGTCTACTGCTCAACAGGCAAGTCCCTATATCGTCTGCAGGTGAGGAGAGAGTCACTTGGAGGATTCTGACCCAGAGTCATACAGATATCGAGAGGCTGAGCCAGGATCCAAAGCCAAGGGTGTCTGATTCAGATCTGGTCTCCTCTCACTACCTCAGGAGCCAAGGCCACAAAAATAGATAAGAAGCTCGAGACTGTTCTGAGGAACGTTCTAGCCCTTGAGGTAGAAGCTGAAACAGTATTTCTGAAACTGCTTGCTCCTTTCCATGGACACACAGTGGTAAGTGAGGTGTGTGGGGAGAGAGGCGGGGGAGGAGAAGGAAAGGAGGGTGATGAGGAAGAGAAAGGGGGGGGGAGGTGGCAGGACAGAGAGTCACAGAGATCAAGAAGTGAGGAGACATAGGAAGGCTCCACAGGACAGAATCTGCCCATTTTCATCACCCACCTACCTCTCTTGAGTAGTTTTTCAAGCTTATACAGAATAAAACACAAATCAAAACAGTAGTTACTTCAGCCATCTCATTCCCATCCCTACGTCCTCTCTCACACACAGTTACTGTCTGGAGACGATGCTTCCACACTGCCATCATGGTAGGCATTGGATAGCAGGAGGTGGGGGAGGGGGCAAGCAATGGGAGCCTGCACTCTCTGAGTTGAATGTATGTGGTATCATCGTGGAAACCTTTTGTTATGGGAAAACGTATCGTCTGTGAAATGACAGTATAATCAACCCTCATGAATGTACTATGAAATTTCACGGTTACTAAGTAGAGAAAACCCTTTGCCTGGACCAGTTCACATAAGAATTGGGAGTTTGGCTCAGTGATGGAGTGCTTGTCTCATGTGCTCAAGGTCCTGGGTTTGATCCTCGGTACTAAACGAGTGCAGACATATTCACATACATGTGTACTGCCTCATTTAGTTATTATACTGGTATAGTGGCCTCACCCTGTGACTACTACTATGATCCCATTCATCAAATGGGGAAAAAAAATGAGGCTCAGGGAGATGAAGCCACTTGCCTCTGGTGTCCCAGGGATCCTGACTTCTAGTGTACTCACCTTTAATGGTAAGATGCTAAGGCCAGCTCTTACATCTGGGCCCAGCACATCATTTATACTCTGATTAGGGCTCTGGGTTATTTCAGGACGCTGGGTAATAGGAGAGATATTTGTGCTTTTGCTAAAAAATAATCTAGACACCAGTGTTCAAAAAAATTATCCACAGATGGACGATTTGAGCTTTTCCTGGGATAAATGCAAACTTTGCAGTCATAGCCTGCATCTCCAGAGTCAGAATGTGTGAGGGTGGTTTGTGTGTGTGTGTGTGTGTGTGTGTGTGTGTGTGTGTGTTTACCATGCTTACACGTTTGTGGGATAGAGATGAAACTTGGCCATCTTTCTTCCTCAGGAGCCTTGCCATATTTTTTGATACAGACTCTCACCCTGGGACCTATAACTTTGCTTAGTTGGCTTGGCCGGCTGGCTGGTGAGCCCCACGGATCCTGTCTCTTCTTCCCCATCTTTCCAGCCACGGTCTGCCTTGTGACCAGCCTTCCGGATGATTCTGGCTCAAAGCACGGTGTGGAAGGCACCAGAGCTCTTCTTTAGGTTTGGTGCCCCCTCAGGGTTATCCTTCATTCTTGTCTTGACACTGCATACATTGTCCCGAGGACCACACTCATTCTCCGAAGCAGCATCTTTATGGGCTCAGCAGTAGCTGTGGTGTGCCCAGTAAATTGTCCCTCTGCTTATGCTCCTAGCAGATTCTGCGCGTACGTCTTGTAAGCTCCCCAAGGCTGTAATTATTGACAGTCTTATAAACCAGGCACCCAGGTGAATCTTCCATGCCACCATCCCAGGCCACTGTGATTTACACCTGCAGGTGTGAGGGGCAGTGCCTGTCTGACGTATACGCCCAGTGAGTTTTACTTTTGCACTATAAAAATGGATAAATCTGCCACCCATAAAGCCTTATTTATTGCTCTGGGTTCATTATATATGCATGAAAAACCAACTAATTTAACTCTTTGGCAGGAATTTCCCACTGGAGGCTAGATACAGGAGTGGAATTCAGGTGTGTGGGAGGCGGCAGAGGTGAGCTTGACAGGAGTAGAACTACAGCCAGGTTGTGAGGATCCCGAGGTACAAGGCTGGGCCTGTGTGACTCTGCACAAGCCACCAAGCCCGAAAAAGCCTCAGTTCTTCATCTATGGAGTGGGATACTTTTGCTTTCTGCCTGTGATTATAATGGAACCATCCCATGCTGCATCCTTGAAGAGCAAAGTGACAAAGTGACTGGCCATGAAAGAAGGAGCATTTTCAGTTGATGCACCGCTAGAAAGGGAAGAGCATGCTACCATGGATGTTAGACTCTGTATCTTTTTATCATTTAGGATTTTTATTTTATGCTTATTAGAAGAGCCTTTTAAATTCACGTGGATGTAGACTCTATTATGTATTACACATTTGCATATGTTCTAAGGAACATATAAGCTAACTTGCTGGAAAGATTTTTAAACTTCTTCCTGGTTCAGAGGTCATGATCTCTGGCTCAGTTTTGTCTAGCTCATCAAGGTCTGTGCTTACACACACACACACACACACACACACACACACAAACACACACACACACACCACGCACATCTGCCAGCTTTGCATTCTACACACACACACACACACACACACACACACACACACACACACCACATGCCTGCCAGCTTTCCATTCTGCAAATTTCAATACTGAGATTTTTTTTCCAATTTACTAGGTGTTAGCAGTGGAAACTTTACAGACAACTAGGACAGTGTCTCTCCTCAGCCAGTCTGTCGTTTGCTGGTTGCAGTGTGTGGGTAGCCTTTGTGCAGTAGGAGTCCTCAGCAAGCTTGAGGGGACACAGTGAAGATACCAGACCATGGTACTTACCTGGCCTGGCTGGCAGACATGCCCACATTTCACAGAAGTAAAAATGAGTCAGAAGGTCTGCCTAGAGTTAATAAAATGTGATAGATGAGACTGGGATGTAAAAATGGAAAGGAGTTTATTATTTATTATTAACTTGTCATTGCTTATTTATTATTTAATTTGTTTTTTAAATTAGTGTGCAAACTTGTGGGTTTCACTTAATACCTCAGTTTTGGTGATTTTCCTCCTCTCTTCCCACTGTCCTGGCCTGTATTCTGGCCTGTATTCTTCCTACCCCAGGAGCGTAGTTTTCATTTTCATGTTGTATTTTTTCTTATGCCCATTCTCATCTCTTCATTAAAATCTCTTTTCCCCCTCCTGTGGTCCCCTTTCTAGCTCTCTCCTCTCTGTCTCTGTGTCTCTGTGTCTCTGTCTCCCTCCCTCCCTCCCTCCCTCCCTCCCCCCCCTCTCTCTCTCTCACACACACACACACACTAAAATGTAGGATGCACATAGGAGAGACATCTGGGTTTTATATTTAGTATCTGTTTTACGTTGCTTATATAGTAATTTCCAGATCCATAACTTTTCTGCAAAATAAATGTTTTTTTTTCTTCATGACTGTTAAAATCTCTTTTCCCCTTCCTGTGGTCCCCTTTCTAACTTTGTCTCTCTGTCTCTCTTTCTCTGTCTCTGTTTCTTCTGTCTGTCTGTCTGTCTGTCTGTCTGTCTGTCTGTTTCTCTCTCTCTCTCTCTCTCTCTCTCTCTCTCTCTCTCTCTCTCTCACACACACACACACACTAAAATATAGGATGCACATAGGAGAGACATGTGGTTTTTATATTTGGTATCTGTTATGTCGCTTATATAGTAATTTCCAGATCCATAAACTTTTCTGCAAAATTAATGTTTTCTTTTCTTCACAACTACAAAAGATTCTGTTGCATGTGTGTCACACTGCTCGTCTGTTGACGGGCATGTAGGCTGATTCCATCTCCTGGTTACTGTGCCCAGTGCAGCCACAAATACGAAGGTGTAGGAATCTCTGTGGGATGACTTAGAGTGCTTTGGGGCACACTCAAGGGTACCATAAACTAGCCAATATTGTTGTTCCACTTTTAGGGTTCTTTTTCAGAAACATGTACACTGATTTCCATGTGCCAGTTTTCATGCCCTGCCACAGAGGAAAACGGGTTCTCCAGCGTTTGTTGCCATTTCTTTTCTTGATGATGTCCAGGATGGAAACGGGGCATTTGGGATGTCTGCTGTAGCAAAACGCCGCAGGCTCAGTGGCTTAAGCAACAGAACGTTACTGTTTCTCAGCTCTAGAGGGGATTTTTTCCTTTAGCTTGCAGATGGGCACCGTCTGGCTATGTTCTCATGTGGCTCACTGTAGGTATGTCTGGCTCAATCTCCTTTTCTTCTGAGGATACGCTCCTGGGTTAGCAACTGTGCTAATACCTCACTTCACTTAATTACCTCTTTAAGGATCTCACCTTCAAATAGTAAAGTCCTGGGGGGTTAGGACGTCAATGTAGGAATCTGGGGTGGGGGGGGATAGAGGTGCATGACATAGGTGCTTTGCAAAGACAGCCTCATTTCCATCAACAGTGGCCTCATTAAATATGTGGAGAGATGTATTTGAACCAGGGAAGAAAGGCCTTACTGTCGTCATTCTGAAATTCCTTATGCAACCATTGGGGTGTCAGGCATGTTTACGGCCTTTCCCAGAGCTTCAGGGTTAGAGCAGGGGAGAGAAAGACCTAGCTCCTTGCTCATCCTCCCTTCTTCATGTTAGAGTCATTCCTAGGTCTTCTCCAGGTCCCCTGTAAGTCATTATTTGAAATGATGGCCAAACAGAAAAGGCTGAAGAGACTCATGTTACACTGGTATGTTAATTTCTACACTCCGCTGCATCAATGCCACAAACCAGGATGGCTTCACACATTATTTTGGGGTAGTGAGGTAATGGCTCCATGTGTAAAGCGCTTGCTGTGCAAATAGGAGGACTTGAGTTCAATCCCTTGAACTCACATAAAGCTTGACCATTACAGAACACCCATCACTCCTCAGGTGAGATGGGAGGCAGACACAAGACTCTTGGAAAACTTCGGGGCCTGGAAGGTGCCACGGGGACACCAGGAAACATGTCCCAAAGAAGGCAGAAGGCAAGGAGCAACACCCGAGCTTGTACTTGGGCTTCTGCACATGCACTGTGACACATGTGTACTCCCCTCCCTACACATGCATACCTGTGCGTGCATGCATGCATGCATGCACTTAATCCCACATATATGCACCACACGCATGCACACAAGCACACACACATGGATGCAAACACGCACACATACACGTGTGTACAAGCATACACACATGCACACACATGTACACACATGCATGCATGCAAGCACACACAGATATTTTTTAAAACTGCATCATTCTGTCACAGTTCTCAAAGCAAGAATAATGGACCTGTTTACAGGACAATTCCATCTCCAAGGGGACTGGGCTAGTTGTTTTTTTGTCAGCTTGATACAAACTGGAGTTACACGGGAAGAGGGAAATTCAACTAAGAAAATTCCCCAATCAGAATGTTTTCTAGGCAACTCTGTGGGGGAGAACATCTTGATTAATGACTGATGTTGGAAGGTCAAGCCAACTGTGGACAGGTAGCCGTGAGAGGTATAAGAAAGCAAGCCGAGCAAGCAAAGAGGAGAAAGTCAGTAAGCAGCACTCCCCCATTGCCTCTGCCTCAGTTCCTGTCTCCAGGTTCTGCCCTGAATCCCTTTGTGATGGACTGTAAGACATAGATGAAATAAACTCCTTTCTCTCTAAGCTGGCTTTGCTCATGGTGTTAGTCACAGCAATAGAGAGAAAAGTAGGTGACGACAGGTCCTTCCACTGGGGTGGCCTGCGGTTCTTGGCATTCCTTGACTTGTGGATATGTTAATACAGTTCTTGTTTCTTTTGCCCCATGGAGGTCTTCCTCATGTGTCTCATGTCTCTCTTTCTCGTACGGTCATCATTCATAACAAACTCTGGTCCCATGTATGACGTCATCTTAACTCATTATTCCCAGATGAGCTCACAGTAACAGGGATGTGAGGTCGGGACTTCGGCATCTTTGTCAGGGCCACATTTGAACAGTAACATGATGCGTAGCTGTTCAGGAACCTTAGGGTAAGAGCTCCTGGGCACAGATGGGGCTACTTCGGCAGAGCCAGCAGGTGATAGGGAGACTCTGGGAGTGGCCACAGGGTTTGGGGATTAGGAGAAAGACTGAGGTATGGACAGGGAGGGGCCGAGTTAGCTGTTGGGAGACATGTGCAGCATGCTGCTGACGGAATGGCTTGGTCTGAACCGATGTTTCCCGCTTGGTGCTCTTTCTCTGTACCACTTGCTCCCTCTTACCCCTTTGAGCAGAGCCTTCACCGGGGAGCAGGCCCAGGCTGGTCCAGGATAGTCAGTAAATACCAGTCTATTTCTCTTCTTACTGACGAAACAGAATTCTTTGAAGACAGCAGGGGGCTTCGCTTTGAATCTGTGACATCGGAGTTTGAGTCTTTCATAATCCTTTGCCGGAGGGGGGGGGACTTCCAAAAATACTTTATCCTTAAGCAGTTTTCATTATGGATGTGAGTTGCTCAAATCTTAACTAATTCATGCTCAAGATCCCAGCAGAGTTTTTTTTCTCTTTTTCTTTTTCTCTCCCAGCATCCTCTGATGTCAGGCCAAACAGAAACCTGCTGGAAGATTCAAGGCCCACACTTCTCTTGGCATTATCAGAACAGCCCCAGGAGTGTATTAATAGCCTGGAGTCAAGGTACAATGGTTATTTATATGTGTCAGTGATGGCTAAAGTACACCCTCTGGTTAATTATTCACAATTAACAAACACTTCTGCAAATGAGCAGGATCTGTTCTTCATCCACCGAGGCAGTGATTCCTTATCCAAAACTCATATACCTGAGACCCTGGGTAGGCAGCTCTTTCTCCCAGCTCCAAAGCAGAGCTAATTAGAGATTATAATCCTGACCTTCAGGCTCCTTCCCAAGCCTGAAGGATACTTGAGTCATCCATAAAATATAATGTGCTCAGTAGAGTTTCAGTTGACAAGAATAATAGAGTTGAACGTCAATGAATGCTATGTACCTGTTAACTCTTGGCTAACTGGAGGTGAGATGGCTGCATTGTTAGAGG
The DNA here is from genome assembly GCA_907169655.1 of Acomys percivali. Classification (NCBI taxonomy): domain Eukaryota; kingdom Metazoa; phylum Chordata; class Mammalia; order Rodentia; family Muridae; genus Acomys; species Acomys percivali. Next base: position 72,192,145 of record OU015742.1, read on the forward strand.
GAGCTCTGACAGTCTGCCAGCTGCTCAGAGACAGTCCTTGTCCTTTTTCTTATACTCAATAGCAGCCTGTTTTATGTGCTAAAACCTTACGTGCAGATCATCTAAAAGTTAAGTGAAAAATGTTGGCTAGGTTTGGGTCATTGAGGATGCCCACTTTTGTGATCCAGTGGTGTTTTCAACAAAATATCAATCCTTCGATTTTACCAATAAAGACTTGGGAGCCAGATGCTGGGGTGAAAGCCTGCTAGCTCAGAGAGGCAGAGAAAGCACCCAACTGACCTTCCTCCTCAACTGACATCCCAGAAGGAATTCCCCTTAAACAACTTTCTTCAAACTCAGTGCCCTTCTACTTCCTGTGCATCTTTCTCTCCATCCTCCTCACTTCCTTTTCCTCTCTATGTTTTTTTTTTTCTTAATAATCCTATGTTCACTGTCTGTCTACTGGTTGCTTGCTCCACCTCTTGACCTATGGTTGACTTTTTATATCCTGTTTACAATCTTCAATCAGAAAAGTTCTTGGATTAAAGTTGTGTGCAAAGGCTGAGCCACACCACAACTAAAAACAGGTTTTCCCGGTAAAGAACACCATCTCAGGGTTTGCGGTGTGATCGAATATCCCAAAACAATCCAGTTCATTCAGTCACTCCAGCCATCTCTCATTTTCGATCTGTTAGCTCCTGATGTTATACTTATAAAAAACAGACCCCAAATCTGGTTGCTTTTGACTACGCACAGTTCCTCCTCCTTCTATTCCAAGTCACTGTCTTTTCTCACCTACATGATATCTACAGTGTCTTTACTGGAGCCTGCCAAACATTCATGCCAAGAGAACTTTGCATAGACTGTTCTTCCTGTGGGAATGCTCTTTTCTTTTCTTTTTCCTCTCTGGGATCAATTATCACTCATGTATCACCAGTCCAAATGATATAGCCAAAATATTTCTTCATGGTTCTTTCAATACTCCCTTATCCCACTATGATGCTGAACAGAGCATGTAGTTTGCTTTATGAGAATTACCCCTGTTCACAAATATTTTTGTTTGACTCTTTGCTAGCTGGAAAAGGGATGACAGCTCTCGTGGAGGAAAATCTGGTGTTTCAGTTTGGACCTAAGAACTCTCTAGGTGTTATCTCAATCACTCTTTCCACTGTGTTGGGGTGGAGAGCTGGGAGTCCACTGTGTTCTGGGCCAACGGTACCCATACATTCATTCTCTTTTGTCTCATCTTCATCTTCTTTTCCTACTCAAAATGAAGCCCCATGGTGGAGGGTACAGGACAGAACTCCACATCTCCCAAAACAGTGGCCTTCAGCTCCTGATGGGCACTCAGCAAATAACTACTAGATAAGTCAATTAATTAAAATAGTGAAGCTAGTGAAACAGCTTTGGGTAAGGTGTCTGATCACCAAAATAATCCTGGGCCAAAGGTTCTAGGAATTTTCCAACCAGAGGGTACCGTTCCTACACAAAATGAGCAGCAAGCCTTCACAGAAGCATGTGGATGCTCACAGATGAATATGGAGAGGCATATCATGTTTTTAGACGGAGAGATTTAATATTTTAAAGAAAACAATTTTCCCTAAGTTAGTTCATAAATTGAATGCAATTTCAACCGAATGCCCTTAGGAATTTATCGTGTAAATTGACAAAAATTATTCAAAAACTCATCTGGAAAGATAAATGGGAGAAACCCACCAAGGACTTTCTGCAAGAATAATAACGAGAAGTAAACTTCAGCGTCCAGACTCTGATATGTATTACGGAGCTGTAATGATTAAGACAGTGTTATTACCAGGACAGGGGTATACAAAAATATCAATGAAATAGAAGAGTAAATTTAGAAAGAGGAAAAATGGCATATTACAATTTACTATGAGAATTGGACTAGAATCCCTGGAGTAAGATAAATATTCACAAACCTATACCGTTATAAATAAATAATTATGTTTATTGGGAGGAATGCCAGGCAGTGAGTTTGGAGGAATGTGGAGACAGAATCTTGCATCAGGCAAACACTACCACACTAATGATTTTTATTGTTGTCTATAAACAGAGACCAAGGTTAACAGTGGGGAGTGAGTTGGGTAGCAGGGTATTTGCATGGCACCATCAAATTTCACAAAATGTTTACTGATCACTAATAAAAGAAGGATAAGAGTATGCTGATGAAACCTGACAGCCTTACCCAGTGATCAAAGTTAATGGCGCATGATATTAATACTTGCAATTAATACATGTAATACTTAGATATTACACACACAGACACAGATGCATGCACGTGCGCATGCAAATACACACACACACACACACACACACACACACACACACAGAGAGAGAGAGAGAGAGAGAGAGAGAGAGAGAGAGAGAGAGAGAGA
>OU015742.1:72211844-72227619 GCA_907169655.1 Acomys percivali
ACACACACACACACACACACACACACACACACACACACACACACACACAAATGCTTATAAGTAAAAAATCTGTAAACATTTAAGAGAAAAAAAGGTATTCATTATTATGTCATGTGTGTGCATGTGTGGAAGTCAGAGAAGAGCTTTTAGCTGGTTCTTTCTTTCCACTTTTCTGTGTGTTTCAGAAATCAAACTCGGGACTCAACACGGCAAGTGCCTTTACCTGCTGAGGCATCTCACTGTCTCCACAATGGTTTCTTCCCTTCCCTTCCTTACATCCCTACTGGTTCCTGAGCTTAAGCTACAAGCATGGCTTGCACTTGGATCTTTGCTACCAGATGACCATTTCCTACGCAGATCCAAATGGAGACAGCCACTCAGAGCTGAAAGCCTTCCTCCCCGTCCCGCATTCCTCACCTCACCTCTATAGAACCCCCAGACCCTAAAGCAGTTTGCAAACCAATGAACTAGAGGGAAAAAAAATCCTCCATGTGCTCTTATGGCCACAGCATCCCAAAGTTTCCCACGACTCTGCTTTCAAGCTCTGCATACTAAACGTCGCTGCCCACTGTTGCTTTCAGGTGGATGGAGTCGGTGATCCTTTATAAACTCGAGGTTACACTGCGACTTCATCCAGGGAGTATCGTGAGCTGCCCCCCCCCCCTTTGTCCATTTGCTCTATAGAGTGAGGAGGAAGTGAATCCATGCCAACTGGCAGACACGCTGCTTCTGAATGGGTTAGAGACAGTGTCGCTTGAACAGTTTGGGGATGGATGTTGACTCCACCCTGACACTTCCTCTAACCTTCACATTGAGGAGAAAGGTAAAATTGAGACCTCAGGCATTTCTCCTCCCCAGCAGGAAAATTCAACAGGAAGCAGGAAGTGAGGGGTGCATGTGCATGCGTCTGCCGTATTTGAGTATGCTCATTCTGTTTCGGGGTACAGTAGCCTGACTGCTGACCCTGTTACCTTCTCTCTGTACCCGTTGGCCCTTCGCCACTTCCCAGAGAATCAGCACCCACTGGGTGCTGCCTTCAGCCAGCAGCTGACGAGGCTGAGAAAGACACCTAGACCCCACTTTTGCATTCTGGTGAAGCCCAGGGGTATGTGAGAAAGAGACTGTTCTCCCCAGCTCTTGGGTTTACATCCTGTTGCCCACAGTGGGAACATGCTTGGGGACACCCCAAATCTTGGCTGTCTTTCTTTCTCATGTACCTACCCCTCACGTGTGAGTGCACGCGCGTGCACGCGCACACACACACAAACACACACATTATATATATATATAGTTATTGTTGTTGGTCTCCAGTAAATTTCAGTGTCTGAATTCTTGTAACAGATTCCACTTTGGGGAGAATTAAACTAAAATATTTCCCAGCCCTTGCTGGCCACTGTCTGTTTATTCCTGACCCCTTCCTGGAAGCCGCTTGTGTGTGTTAGAGCCTCAGGAGTGGGAGCAAGTGCAGGTGCCGTCAGACCTGAGGGGAGCTCTTGGGAGATCTTTGGGGGTGGGGGCACTAGTTGAGAGGGTGCATGTCCTCCCTTGATGGGCAGCTGTAGGACCCTTTCCTCGGAGGCCATCTTTGCTCCTCCTGCTTCTGTCCTTTTTGTGGCTCACAGTCACCTGTGGACTTCTCTGTACTGTCTCTTCCACCGTTATGCACTGGCTGTCTCTCCACGCCTAGCGCCCATTTACTTTGTGCCTGCTGACTTTGACGGACTGGTTAGGTTTTTTGTTTTTGTTTTTGTTTTTGTTTCTTTGGGTTTTGTTTTGTTTTGCTTACAGCGCTCATCCTTGCCTTTCCCTCAGCTAAATCCTGTTTATCATTATGAATCCAGACCAAGGCTAAGCTTTTGTATGAAGCCTTTTCTGTCTTAGTGAGGGTTAGTTACTATGAAGGAGCACCATGACCCCAAAAAAGCAACCTGGGGAGGAAAAGGTTTATTTGGCTTACACTTCCACACCACGGGGGTCAATCATTGAAGGCAGTCAGGACAGGAACTCAACCAGGGCAGGAGCTGCTGCAGACAGAGGCCACGAAGGAGCACTGCTTACTGGCTTGCTCCTAATGGCCTGCGAAGCCTGCTTTCCTACAGAGTCCAGGACCACCAGCCCAGGCATGTTCTCACCCACAATGGCTGCGTTCTCCCACATCAATCACCAACTAAGAAAACATCCTACAGGCTTGTCTACAGTCCCATCACTCCAGCCTGTGTCAAGCTGACGTAAACACTAGCTGGCACACCTCCCGTTCTCACCTCAGAGGGAAGAAGAGTCTTGCCATTACTTTTATTCCCTCTCTAGCATGACCACATACAACCTGCAATCGTTTGTGTATGCATTTTTCTGTCCACAACACCACAAACTCCTTGGAAACCAGGCTTTATCTTATTTAGTGTTTGAACCCTCTAGGGTTCTTTGAAGGTCCTGACTCATGTGGTGCTTCCTAGGGAACTCCTTGAGAAACAGCATGAAATGGGCAGGTGTTTGTAAGTGAAAGTACACCACCACCGGGGGAGAAAAAGGGGATGGGGTGGGGGGAGGGGCAGGGGGCAAGGGGTGGGGGGGGACGGGGAGGAACAGAAAGAGGTGGGATGGCTGCAGAAGGAGAGGAGGTCCAAGCCAGGTGTGACTTCAGGACAAAGTCCCATAGGAGGAGCTTGAGAGCAGCTCTGTGGGTCACCCTGTGTCAAGAAAAGCAGCATCTTTATACCCTGGGTCCACTGCCCACTGGTCCTGGCATAAGCTGCTCTAGGGACACATAGATGCTGGGATTCTCACATCTCTGTGGGAGCAGCGTGTCTCCAAAGCCCAAAGCCATCTTGCAGAGACAGCCCAAGATGTGGGCTGCTGGAGGGCAAGACCAGAGGCCTGTTGCATCTACAAAGGCAGCACTGGGCTCCAGGCGACCAAGAGGCTGAGAGGCTCAGGACAAGTTCCAACAGCGTCCACTAGAGGGCTCACTATACAGCCGGCAACCAGAGCTGAAATCCTGCAGAGGTGGACCTCAGACAAGGGGCCTTGCCTTGACTCCTCAACAGGGCTGATCTCAAAGCTCCCCACCCAACACCCAGAACTGCCCCACCTTGAGTCTTCTTGTACTCTGATTGTCAGGCTCCATAATGCTATCTCCAGGGCCGCCTTTGTATTCATCCCCACTTCTTTTAAGTTTTGCATTGACAAAGCCACTCCAAATCTCTTAGTTCCCATTTAAAGGGGGGTTTGAAGTCTTGTGCTCTTTCTCCTATGCTGCTATATGCGCACAGTGTGGATGGCCATATTCATATATGTTGAACAAATGAATGAATGAATGAATAAGTGAATGATGGCTCAACTTGATTTAAGGTGTCCACTCTCTGTAGCCTCCAGACATTCTGAATTCATCTTTCCCATCCCTGCTATTAGTCCTTATGCGTTCATAAGTACACATTTGGCTTCAAAGAAAACAGTCGCCCTGTTGTACAGTGGTTTCACAACCATGGATTCAACTGTGGATAGAAATACATTAAAATATACAGGGCATCTATATGAACACATACACTCTCTTTCCTTGTCATTATTTGCTAAACATTACAGTATGAAGATTTTGGCATAGAGTTTACTTTGTGGAAGATTTTATACACAGCTAGACCATGTGGGAGTATGTGCTGGGTTCCGTGTAAACTCTGCCGTTTTATATACAGGGCTTGACTACTTGTGGACTTGCTGTCTTTAGGAATCCTGGAAATGGGCTGTGGAGGCATCACTTCTCATCCTTTGGAGGTCCCTCTCAAAAAGAAGGAAAAATGACATCAAAACACAGGGTCTCATGTGTTTCTCACACTGGCCTGGATCTCACTATATAAAGGGTGTGCTGTCTTCTATCTTCATACCAGCGTGTGTGTGTGTGTGTGTGTGCGTGTGTGTGTTTGTGATGAGTGTCTCTCTGTGTGTCTGTATATGCTGAGTGTCTATGTACATGTGTGTTGTGTGACTCTCTCTGTGTGTGTGTATGTGTGTGTGTGTGTGTGTATGTCTATGTCCTGGGATGCTGTGTGTGTGTGTCTATGTCTTGGGATGCTAAGCTCAGGCTATCAGGCTTTTGTGGCAGGCTGGTGTGAGCCATTTCCTCAACCCAACTCATGCCTCTTTGACCTTTAACCACCACTCTTCACTTCCTATATCCAAAATGTCTTAGGCTGTGTCTTATTCACATTGAGTCCCAGCTATCCTCAGTGTTTTCTCATCTGGCAAATTCTGCTCATTTTAAAAGATTCGGCTCCCTAGGTGAGTCTGTTTTTTTTTTTTTTTTTTTTTTTTTTTACTTCTTTAAATCTGTTTCCATTTAATTTATTCCTCCCTGGGAGCACTATTAAGTTCTTTCTTATTTGCCATCTCCATCTTTAAAAGATGGCATGCTCCTCCATGTCAAGGACTGTGACAGTTGGCACCTTCTGACCACTCAATACACGCTTCAGTTGTTCCCTCTTGTGAGCCAGGAGTGATTCCCTACCTTTTTGAAACAACTTAACTCGGGCTTGTTAGGCTAATGAGATGTGAGTGACCTGTGTCACTCACAGGTGAAAACCTTCAAGGGCCAGTGTGGGACTCTTCAGAGCCCCCTTTCCTGTTTTAGTGGTGACAGCTGAGCAGAGATAGAGTCTCTGGTTGCCAGGGTCCCTGAGTGAGGAGGCCTTGAGGCCGAGGTCTTGGCATTTCTATACCAGGCAAGCGACATGAGCAGGGCATGCATTTCTATAGTTTGTAGCCTCTGTGATTTGGGGTTGTTATACAGCACAGATTGGCCTCCTTTGGAGAACACAGTATAGGACTAGGACTCACCTCTGGGCCCCAGAATCTAGGATTTGTGTTTCAGAGCCCTGGAGTATAGTGATGGATGGTGTACATGCACCGGTTGGCTGGGATGCTGGGAAGAGGAAGATGGGCGTGGCCAAGAATAAAGTCGTTACATGAGTGATGGACTCAGGTGCATTTGAGGCACTGGATGACTGACTTTGCATTTTTAATCACAGGTGGTCAATGGTGTAGTTCCAGTCCAGGAGCCAAAAGACCCTTCTGGGTGTACAGTTTCCCCTTCTTTTATTCCTTTCCTTCTTTCCCTCCATTTCTCTCCCTTTGTCCCCCTTTTTCCATTCTAGATTTTTCTTTTCTTTTTTTTTTTTTTTGAGACAGTGTTTCTCTCTAGTTTTGGTGGTCCCGGACTCACTTTGTAGACTAGGCTGGCCTCGAACTCACAGTGATCTCCCTGCCTCTGCCTTCCAAGTTCTGGGATTAAAGATGTGTGCACCACCACACCCGGCTCCCATTCTAGCTTTGAAAAAAGCCTTAGTTGTACCTGTTTTTCAACTTGAAAGGCAGGAAGAAAACAGAAGTATGACTTTGATTTGTGTAAAATATGAATAAAGAACAGAAAACTTTGCCACAGTGTAAAAAAATGGACTTAGGAATCACTATAAACTAGGTAAACATAGGTACTTTTCTTAGTTTCTCTCATAACATCTCAAATTTCATTCCAAAAGCAAAGTGGGTAAGATTTTATGATGACAAAATAGACCCGATATTAAACTTTTGCATTTTTGCTTTTCTTATCTTGGGGATTATTTTCTACTATCATTATCCAGGATCTTTGAAATAGCTTTAAGGGAAAAAAAGTTTCTTTGGTTCTTTCTCTTTTCATCAGTGCCAACAATCAATAAGTCTCACAGACAGCTTCCTACAATAGACCTTTTCTCTCTGTGCAGAGGTAAGAAAGCCCAGAAAAACTGAGTCTTCACCAATCTGTGGTTCTGAAATTACTCAGACAGACATGAAACAAAGTGGAAAATTCAGAGAGACCGGTTGGAAAGAAACAAATGGCCTATGGTCAGAGACGCACGTAAGTATTGACTCTGTTTCTGTGATGTCGGCTGAAGATGCTTAGGTTGGAAGAGGCCTGGGGAATGTGAAAGAAAAGACAAGCAAAGTATCTCTAATACAGGAAAATAAATAAAGAAAGAAAGAAAGAAATGAAAAGAAAACACAAGGCAAGTATCCTGAGTGCTTTCAGAGCTCCTCACATGGCCCTCTTGCTGTAACAAACTCACTGACAAGGACTGTCATTGACTGTGCTTTATCTTCCGTGTGCCACTTGGAGGGTGCTTGTCAAGTGCATTCTACATAAACGGGAGGTTTACTCCTTGACCCTGGAGATCAATTCTCTGTCAGAGAATTGGCTGATGGATCACCTTGTGGTCACCACTGCATTGAGAATCACATCAGATGCCTGCTCAAGCACACTTTGGAATTATGCACCGGAATCTCCAAGACGGGGCTGGAGATGAATCAGGGAGAGTGTGGACTCATTCACCTGGCCCCGCAGTCTGTCTCCCAGAGCCAGGGAGATGCAGCCAGACTCTCTGTGGTTGGTGAGGCTCTCCCAGGAGTGGTGGCCTCACCACACACACTTTGGAGCCCAAGTTTGATGCCCTGTGATCTTTGGCAAGTTATGCAACCTTTCTCTTGTTCCGTTTCATTTTGGTCTAAACTAAGGGTGTTAATAAATACCTTACTCCCTCATAGGGCTGTGTCTGGTCTGGATTCCCTTGGAGGAAAAGACCGTGAAGCGTGGGTTTAAAGGCAAATGGCCATTTGGGAGATGAAGACAGAACCGAGGCCTTATCAAAGGAGACCAGAAAGAGAATGGTGATTAAATGGTACAGTGGCTAATAAGTTAACGCTTTGAGTGACTGTGTTGCCTCATAGGGGCGCACACACCAGAGTGGGTTGTTTGTTCACCAGACCCCACCAATCCTTAACTGAAGATTGCTTCCTTCATTAGAAACAAATGTGTGAGTGCACACCTGTGCATGTGCAACAGAGCACATGTATGCAGGGAGGAGGTGTTTTCATGTTTGGTACGTAGGGGCTGACAGGTGACACCAGGCTGTGAGGGTGAAGGGCCACAGGCAGGGCATCTCCAGGCAGCTCAGATGAAAGGAGCTTGTTATTCTGCCACACTCAGAAAATTCCCTGGCATAAAATCAGAACGCCTTAGGAAACAGGACGAGCATGGAGGCGAGAGCACTGTTCTCGGTGATATATTCTAGGCTGGATTTTCTTTGTATTTTTAATTCTTTTCTTTGAGACAATGGAAACTCATTAAGATCTTGGTACCATTCTGGTAGCTAGAAGCCCAAGTGGTTCCTTAGAAGATACTTCCATCAATGTGAATCGGATGTACTGACTGATAGTTTCCATCAGAGGGAATGTCATCTTGTGGCTGGTGTGACAAACATCTGCTTACTGTTCAGACAAGCGATCACTGAATGGGCATCTCATTTACTGCAGGAGGTCAGTCTAGTCATGCTATGCCGAGTGACAAACAGGCCCAGGGTCTTTGTGGATGAACTCAAATCAACACCACTCTAACCTCGTCTAGTCTCCTCACTTTGTCTTGACTTTGCACTCACCTCGGACAGGCTGGTCAGGGAAGATGGAGAGTCATGACTTTGTCCTTAGCACCTGACATGGGACACAGTGCAGAGGGTGCAGTGCTAAGCAAATCCTGCCAGCTTCATGCCTCCGGGTTTCTCTTCACTCGAAACACTGCCTTCTTCCTCTCGGGCTCTTGTTATTACCTCTGCTCCTCAAGGGCACATCTGGGATCCCAGGGCTTGGGAGCCTGAGGCAGGAAGACTGTGAGTCTGGGGTCAGCCTAGACACCATAGTGAGAACATGTCTTGCAAAAGCAATAAGAAAACTGGATGTTCAGCTGGGAAGCTGGCCTCTCAAAGGCCAAAGGGCATACTCTAGTTCCAGCAAGTCATTCCAATATTTTAATTAATAATCCCATTTACAGATGGCTCTGGAAGCCAAAAATAAAACACAATAGATCCACCCATCAGAAGGAGAGAAGATTCTATAAAGATTTAGTGCTATTCAAAGGTTCTGGCTGCATAACAATCATCCCTTCCTCAACTTCTGAATCAGGGGAGTCTCGAGTGGAAACATTTTCTATCACTGGGGAAGGAGTCTGTTCTGTGGAATCAGTTTCTCGATAAGGCAGTAATTACTGGAGCAATTTTAGTAGGTACAAAAGCATTTTTAACAGGTTTAATTATTCAAAAGCCTGACTAATTATCTAGTCCATGGATCAGAGGCCAAAGGGGGATAAACCATATGAAAATGGTTACCATGGCAGGGAGAAGGGAGACTTCAGCTAGCTTCAAACAGGAAGCTACCCAGTGATTCTGTAGTTAGGACTGTGCCCTGGTATGCTTGCTGAGGATGGACACTGCTTGGACCTTAGGAGGTATGGATTCAGATGCTCCTATTAAAGAATAGGAATAGACTGTAGAATATATACCATATAGCTCTGGAACTCTGTCAGGAGCTCATGTTATAGTTCTGTAGTATTCCATGTGTGTGTGTGTGTGTGTGTGTGTGTGTGTGTGTGTGTGTGTGTGTTCACAGTCCTTCCTTCACTAGGATTTCCCTTCATCCTCTGCCAGGAATCAAATTCTATGGTGGGACTTGATCCTGTGAATTGATAGCTTTTAGTTATGAGTTTGTTATAGACAATCCTAACCATCGTCAATGAAATAAGGGTCAGCTTGTTTTCAGATACACTTTATACAGTTGGAACAGCAAACACATTGGCTAGCTAGTGACCTCAGCTGCGGCTCACCAGTTGATGTGTGCTTCCCAGAGTTTTCTTTTTTTAGACACAGTCTGTAGACCAGGCTAGCCTTGAACTCACAGAAATCTGCCTGTTTCTGCCTGAGAAGCATTGGGATCAAAGGCATGTACCACCATGCCCACATATCTGTTTATATTAGGCACACAGTTGTCACGACTGCTGTGTTCTCTTTCAGTGGTCTCCTTTCACCAGCAAACCCTGTTTTTACTACCTCTGAAATATGTCTGGGATTCTACAGTCTTTCTGTCAACATCTTTTGCTTATCCCTGGATGAAGAACAAGGCATGACAAATAAAGAAACGTACTACTGGGCTTGGGTACCATTGGGTAGCAACACACACTGACACAATGTGGGAGTGTAGCCCATCTCTACTATCAAACAATAAGTGCTCGGGAGAGAGCAAGGACATGAAAGCAGAGTTTTTGGAGCTATGAGTGTAGGGACAGGGCAACTGGGAAAGTTCTATAATTCTGTGTGTGGTGGTTTGCATAACAATGCCTTCCATAGGCTCATATATTTGAATGCTTAGCCATCAGGAAGTAACATATTTGAAAGGCTTAGAAGGATTAAGAGGAGTGGCCTTGCTGGATGAAGTGTATCCAACTAGTGGTGGGCTTTCAGGTTTCAAAGGCCTATGCCAGGTCCAGTCTCTCTCTCTTGACCAGTGGATCAGGGTGTAGCACTCAGCTACTTCTGCAGTGCCATGCTCCTACCATGATGATAATGGACCAAACCTCCAAAACTGTAAGCAAGCCCCAATTAAATGCTTTCTTCTCTAAGACTTGCCTTGGCCATGGTGTCTCTTCATAGCAACAGAACAGTGACTAAGGCTCTACGTATCATGCTGTCTTCTCATTGCCTGTCCTCTGTGTGACCTTTCCCATTCAAGGATGATGAGCAGTTTCCTGCAAAGAATGTCAATGTCCTCTGAGATTGGAGCATGATGATGTGTGTTAAGTGTGGAGAAAACTGGTATGGTGGCCTATAATCTCAGCACCCAGGACACTGAGGCATGATTATTGTCCGTTTCAGGGCAGCCTGGGCTATTACAGCAAGACTTGCCAAAGTAAACAAACAAACAAACAAACAAACACACACAAAACATTCTCATTAGTGTCTCAGGTTTCTATTGCTGTGATGAAGCACCATGATCAAAAGTAACTTGGGGAGGAAAGGGTTAATTTCGGCTTACAACATCATAGTCCATCAGTGAAGGAAGTCCAGGCAGGAATCTGGAGGCAGGAACTGAAGCAGAAGCCATCGAGGAGTGATGCTTGAGGTCTTGCTCCCTGTGGCTTGCTCAGACTGTTTTCTTATGTAACCAAGGAACACCTGCCCACCACAGTGGTCTAAGCTTTCTACTTCATTCATTAGTCAAGAAAATGCCCTCCCTACCCCGCAGACCTACCTGCTTGCTGGTAGCATTTTCTTCAGTTGAGTTTCCCTCTTCACAAATGACTCTAGCTTGTGTCTAGTTGACCAAACACTACTAGGTCCACAGGGAATCCATCACAGGAGAATCTGGTTGGCTGTGGTAGGGGACAAAGTAGCTGCAGCTGGAGTGGGGTGATAAAACAGACCCCAGAGTCTACTACAGGATGAAGGCCAGCATTAACTAGGACTGAAGCAGGGACTCAGGCTCTGAAACAGCAGTTCTCAACCTGTGGGTCAAGACCCTTCTGGCAGACTCCTACATCCAAAAATATTTACAATGTGGTTCATGACAGTAGCAAAATTATAAGTATGAAGTAGCAATGAAATCATTTTATGGTTGGGGGTCACCAAAACACAAGGAACTGTATTAGAGGGTCACAGCAGTAGGAAGGTTGAGAACCACTGCCCTAAAGTGAGACAGGGTCCTATCTCTAGACATAGAAAACCAGTTAAGAGTATGATCAGCAGGGCCAAGAAAATGACATGCAGATATTTGGAGCCTTCACGGGACCTTGATCTAATAGATGTCACAGTATCCTCCAACCAAGGCCTCTTATGTCCCTTGTGACTAAAGGCAGGGCTGATCGCAGTATCTGGGAAAGGAAGAATGATGCCAGCGTGACCCAGTGGGGACAAATTGTTTTATGTGGAAGGATGTTTGTGGGATGGTGTGAAGAAGAGCAAATTACTATATGGCTTTGGGCACATGAGACTGTTATTCTGAGTTTTGGTTTTCACCTCTGAAATCTGAGGACCAGAATGCCTACCACATATACTTGTAAACAAAACATATGGCATGTGACATATGACAAATGATCAGTGAATGTTAGTTTTTAACTATAGCTATCATTATCAAGCTGGGCAAAGACATGCTTGTGAGGAAGATAGCAATGGTGACGGCATCAAGAATAACAAGCAATGTATACTTTCTTCCTCTAGCTTCCACTAATATACTGCTGTTTGACATGAGTGTTTAGGGCTGCTTTGATTGGCAGATACCTTCATATGCGGCTGAATAGATTTACTGTTTTGAATATGTTTCGCACAGAACCAGTCAAGAGACTCCAGGTTATGATGCAGTAACAAAGGACTCCCAACTGCTACGGCTAAAAGTACAAAGGTTTATTTATTAGTTCACACATGGCTACTTGGGATTGGCAGGAAGCTCATCGCAATGTCTTTCTTATTCTGGGGCTGAGGCTGATGGGATAGGCCCTGTCTGAAACATGACCTAAGGAAAGAGAGGAATGACCTATTGCTGCTTGCAATACTTCCACCTATAAGGGTTTGCTGGTCAAAGAAAGTCCATGAGGACAAGGGGATAGGCAAGTGTCCCTGAAAGAAGAACTGAAAATATTCACTGTGCAGGAATAATGCTACCACACTCTCTTAATTTCCCAGTGTATATCTCAGGGATTATAGACTGTTTTGTGAGAGTATACTCATGCCCCCCTTTCCTGTAATGTCCCCCTGATTCTCAGAACACATTTAGCTTTTATGGCCATTGAGATGAGTACATGACTGACATTGGTCAAATCCTGGTGGTTCATCACTTAGCCTTGTTTCAAGGGAGGGCCATGTGACCAACTGGGATCCTTCCTGGTAATGGAAGAGGAGAGCGCTGTTTTCTCTGAATATGGAGTTGGGAGGATGGAAGGATGCCCTCACCATGCGCTCTGCACCTTGATAGTGACACAGAGCTGGAAGACACAGCCAGGAACAGAGAGAAGGGAAGCAGAGGCAGAGCCCCGCTAAGGCCAACTGGTCTCCAAGACTGAGTTTCCCACTGTCCTTCACGCATGGGTCTGTCTGTCTCTAGTCCAATGTCTTACCTTTCCCCTGCATGGCTCCATGTGCAGAGAGGATGGCCGCCACTGCTGACTTTCCCTGGTGCTTTGTTATCTGGCTTCTTATGCTTTGGCCAATGAAAGACCCTGGTTGGATGCAGAGGGGGAAGGGAGGGGAGAAACAGGAATATTATCTCTTGGTGTCTCTATCCAGAGGGGTGATTTCTCCGGCATCACAGGGGTAGCATCACTGATTACAGCTTCTCCTGGATACACTTGCTAAGTGCTGGCTTCCATACATTACAACGTTCCTGGGCTCCCAGACCTTTATTCTTAACCACTCCCTTGGCACATCTGGATTACTGCCAGTGCTCTGCCCCCATCTCGCCTCCCTGGTCAGCTGTGTAACTCCTTTCTTGCATTGAATGGCCTTTGTTTTAAGGACCTGAAGCATGTCTATTTTCCGTGGTTAGATCTTCAAGCATCAGCTGCTGTTCAGTGAAGGAAGCCAACATATTTCCTCTTTGGCTTAAGTCTCTGGATGAATGCGGTGGTCACTGGAAACAAGAAGCCCCTAGTCCTGAGCACTGATGATGTCAGGTCCTGTTTCCTTCACTCTGTTTCCATGACCGAGTTCTTGATGACATCCATCCCATAGTCAAACAAGCAGATATACACAGACATGGTGTTTTCTTGCTCTTAACCAAGCTTCTTTTAAGTTTTTGTTGTTGTTGTTGTTTGTTTGTGTGTGTGTGTGTGTGTGTGTGTGTGTGTGTGTGTGTGTGTGTAGTTCATTCGTGCCCGGAGGACACAGAGGAGAGCATCACATTGGTGCTAGAGGAACAGGAGGTTGCAAGCTACTTACTGTGGATGCTGGAAATCAACCATGGGTCTTCCAGAAGAGCAAGCAGCAGGGACTCTTAACCACTGAGCCATCTCTACAGCTCAGGCTTTTTTTTTTTTTTCTTGAAATGGAAATTGCCTCAGGCAAGGATTCTCCCAGGCATGGCTCAGGGGTGGCAAGTCAAGAAACAAGGTGAGGAGTGAGAAAGGCAAGTGTCTACACAGTCCTGCGACATGCTCTTGGTCTGAGCATGCTTCTCCTAGCCAGGACTGTCAGGAAGGAAGGAAGCCGGGGGAGATGAGCTACGGGCATCTCTGCTTACTGTGATCCAAGGCAAGCTCTTGCTGCTAATTGCTACACATTTTTTGCTAAAGGTAGTAACTAGGAATCATTCTTGTGTCCTTAGAGACTCAGGCGCCATTCAGTATTCATGGCAAATATATCACTGAGCTTCATAAGAGAATCATTTTAAAACAAAGCTTGGTCAGCTGTTTAATAATTTACTGATAGTGACAGCGGGGAGAATATCTAATAACCAGTGAGATTGGCTTTCAAATCGAAAATAAATTCCTGTGCGAAGACTTAGAGGAGGAAAGAGAAGGGGGCGGGGCGGGGCACGTCATTAGCTGTAAGGAAATATTTAACGTTTGTCAATTGCTGATTGTGTTTGGAATCCTATCAGGAAACTGAAACCCGATCACAAGGAGGCTGTACAATTTCATGTATTTTATTTTAAGACGTCCGTGGGGGCCCTGATGTCTTCTCACAGGAAACAAGAATTAGACAGATGGACTTGTCTCAAATCCAGGCTCCAGAAGGGGAGAGAGTTTGACCCAACCAGGCCCTCACGTGGTATTGACCCTTGTCAATTTGGGGACTTTTTTGGTGCTGGCTACTTTCTGTGCTCATGATCACACCTCAGGGGGTCTGTGGGGCAGGTGAGTATTGCTAAAATTCTTCCCCCAGGGGAGAGGCAGGCAACAACCCTCTCCTAAGGTTCCACCAATGACTCCAGGCATGACCCCACCAAATTCACTCACTCCCTGTGTAACAGGTCTATTGGGCTTGTGTATACAGCATAGGTATGGGGTTGCATACAGGAAGGCTAGGGGTCTGGAAGCTGCAGTGAGAGTCCAGTGACTCCGCCCTCCCCTCCTTCAGTGAGAGAAAGTCAGCTGTCAACTAGCCCAGTGGTGAGGAGCTTTGCAAGCTGACTGACACTGCTGCTCTTAGGAAGGTGGTTGGTTGGGCTGGAGGACAGTGCTGGGCATCACCAAGGGCTGAGACGTCCAGAAAGCAAGGGGGAAAACGAAATTAGTCCAAGCTATGATTGCACATTCTCCAGCTCTGGGGAAAAGAGAGCCCAGCGCTCAGGGCCCAGTCCCGGCTGCTGTGTAAACTGGATCCCATTAGATTTTTGTTTTTCTGGTTTTGTTTTTTTTGTTTTTTTTTGTTTTTTTGTGTGTGTATTGTCTGGGTTCTATAGAAATTTTCTGTACAATGAAAAGCGGGTTGAGATGGATGTGCTCTGAGATCGCTGCTGAGTCAAACGTTCATGGCCCATGATTAGGAGGTGGCAATTACAACTTCAAGGCTGCAAGGAAAATCACACTGAAAACTGGCATCAGTCCCGATCCATTGCCTGGCTTGTATCCTAGACCTCTTACCTGTAAATGGGAACAGTCGGGGAATCACGAGGCTGGCGATGACCTCACGGCCCAGAACAGGACCATGAAGACTCCTGACTACCAACAGCCCAGAAGTGGAAGCAGAACCAACACGAAGAGCCTCCCGAGATGATCCACCCTTAGGCCTGGGCGGCAGAGAGTGATGATTGTGTTTTCAGTAAAACACTGAATGACTGCACAGTCATTCAGCCTCCTTCTCAGAGCAAAGGATACCCTGTCCGCAAGCCAGTCACTGAACGTGTCACTCTGGAGAGAGGCTTGCAGATAAGGCAGCTCTTCTCTATGTTTCCAGATGTGTGTGTGTGTGTGTGTGTGTGTTTATACGTCAAGTTTACAACCCTAATTCTTCACCTCCATTTCAACGGTTGCCTTCAGTTATCAGCATATTTTAGCTTGTATGAATAATGATTTGTCAACAAGTTTACATGGCAGGAGAATGGCTTGACTAAATGTGTGTAGCCTGACCTATGACACTCCTTAGCTCCTCAGTGTCTGTGAGTTCTCCACCTCTCCCACAGCTGGGTCACACAGACAGGTGACAGATTTACTGCCAGCATTCTGGGTGAAATGTATTTCTTCGTAGCACAGTAAAATAGTTCCTAAGGAAAAAAAAAGTCTGTTTGCTGGAACATTACAATCATATTTATTCTACTGAGTTCGCTGTGGAGTCACTGGCTGGTTGAGAACATTTTTGAAAAGACAGCATCTATAGTCTGGAGAGAGGAAAGAGAGGCTGTATAGAAATCATAAGGTCTTCGTGGGTATGGAGTGTGGGGTGGACATTAAACGGGGAAGAGGGGAAAGAGGGTGCAGACCCTGGGTGGCTGATTATGTGTTTGACCACATACTGCAGGGGCTTAGGGGCGTTTTACCTGTAAGAGAGGTAAATTGACAGGACTGCTTGGAAACACTTAGAGGAAAATGCCCTCCATCCCCCCTCAGTCTTGCGGGCTTAGCTGTTATAGAGGCTGTGTTGTGTTCAGTACCTGGATGCGGACAATTGCTTAGCTTGGCTGGCGATGGTACAACCTTCTTCTCTTGGCAAACTGATTGGGTTAGGAGTGGCTGACCCAAGTCAGCCAATCAGTTTCTTCATTTGGTCTGTTTGTTGGACAGAGTTTGAGAGAGTAGTACATGGCATCTCATTGTGTGTGTGTGTGTGTGTGTGTGTGTGTGTGTGTGTGCGCGCACACACGTGTGCGCATGTGCACACACAGGGAAGGCAAGCTATGTTACAGAGAGGAAAGGGGGGAAAAGGATGAGGGGAGGGAGGGGAGAGTGGGGGAGGGAGAGTAAGGGAGGAGGGGAAAGGAAAGGGAGGGGAGAGGGAGGGGGAGGGGG
>OU015742.1:72233200-72253089 GCA_907169655.1 Acomys percivali
AAGAAGAAGAAGAAGAAGAAGAAGAAGAAGAAGAAGAAGAAGAAGAAGAAGAAGAAGAAGAAGAAGACGACCTTGGTTTGTGATCTTGTACTTGGCCAAGCAAGACATGATGCTATAATCAGGTCCTGTTCTGTTAGTCTGTCACCAAGAAATAGGAGTACTTTTTCTTGGGCCATGTGTTCCCCATTCAGACTTTGGAACCTTAGCTCCAGCGACACAGCATTCTGTAGCATAGGTTCGGGGGTGAGGGATGGTGTGTGGACAGAAGGTGCCTTAAGAGCTGCTGTTTTATACTTGGAATGCAGGAGCTCAAGGGAGCTGGGACAAGTTACAAAAGCAATACCAAACTCCTTAATGGCTTAGAGACCTCCATCCCTCCTGGGTCAGCCCCTGCCATCAGCCACGACAATCACAGCTGTTTCTTCTCAGAGGCCTGGATAGAGGTAAGATAGATCAAACAGTTGGTAGTTTAGCTCTAAGCAGAAGGGATCTTCCATTCCCACTGTTCCCAGAGGGCGCCCTTCCCGTGTCACCAGTGAATAGCAAAGGCTGTGGCATCCAATCAAGTGCACCACTATCAATATTAGCAAATTGTTGTTGTTGTGTTTGCGTTTCAAGACAGAGTTTTTCTCTGTGTAGTCTTGGCTGTCCTTTGTAGACCAGGCCAGCCTTGAACTTACAGCGATTCACCTGTCCCTGCCTCCCTGATGCTGCAATTAAAGGCATGGGCCACCAGACCCCAGCTCAATATTAGCAAACATTTTAAGGACTTGTAAAGTAGCTTGCAAAAAGTCTAACTCCCAGGCTCCACACACAGAGCACAAATCCTTTTCCTGGAGTGAGGGCTGAGAAGCTAGATTGAGAGTTGGGGTGGGGAGAGGGTCCTCACACCTGGGAGCATGCTTCGACCAGGCAGGTGTGTGGGAGGCGCTGGTCCTAGGATGAGCTGGTGCTACCATTTATCTTGAGGAAAGTTAAGGCTGCGGAGGTGGTGGTAGGACTTTCAGAGCCAGGTGCAAGCACTTGCCTGGAATTACAAGTGTGGCCTGGAAGACATAAACAATCTTGTGTTCAATAAAAATCGTCCACCTAGGCAGACCTGGGTTACCCGTGAAGCTCTATGCAACATTCTCCGCCAAAGCACCTCCAACCCAGAGCCCCTGCTGCCCCTCTTTTGATGCCCCTGGCTGTTTGGTTTCCACGGGACTCCTGTTAGTCTGTCCTTTGGGGTTGCAACAAGAGAGTTGGAGAAGCATTTGGTTAAACCAAAGGAGGGCTTTGGCTAGGTAGCAAAGTGCTTACAAAGCAGGAGTCCCTTCAGCATCTTTGGGTGTCCTTCCTTATCCATGGCTTTTATATACAAGACTCGCGTCCCTCCCCTGGTGGCGGGCGGTCTCTTTCCACGGGATCCCTGAGCTCAGGCCTGTGGGCTGTGACAGCACTGCCCAGTGATCTATGGTTTTTAGGCTTTCAGCCCCAACTAGGTCTTTGTTCCACAGACAAGGAAGAAAAAGGAAAAGGCTGCATGATTCAATCTCTTAAGGGAGGCAGCTGGAGAAGCGGGAGAGATCCCTACACCTGTGTGTGTAAGGTGGGGTTAGGGACATGAGAAAGAGAAATATGCTGTGATTAAGGTGTAGAGGAAGAGGAAGGGCGGGGGTGGGGTGAGGAGGGAGAGAGAAGGACAGAGAAAGAGAATAGGAATATATGAGAGAATTTTAGGGTGTGCAGGAGACCATTCAGTTGCTGTCCCCAGCTTTGAGAAGAAGCATCCCCCTCCAGCAATTTACAGCCCCCACAGCGTCCAGAGTTGTGGCTGCTCCCTCTCCATCCTCCCCTCACTGCCCCCAGGCACCTGTTTCCCCACCCTTACTTCAAAGGCTGTTCCGGGTTTCACTCCTCCATCGCCTCCTACCTGCTCCCCCGCAGGGTAGCCTGAAGAGGATGCTTGACTGGGTGGCGTGGCGAGGGGCGAAGAGGCGAGTACCCCGTGGATCCTGTGGGTGCAGGAGCGGTGTGTGTACGCGCGTGACTGCGCGAGCCGCCCCGAGCCGGCCAGCCCGGGAGAGGGTGCGTGGGGGAGCCCGCGAGTGTCAGCCGCGGGCGTGTGCCAGGCGCCGGCGTGCGCGCGAGGGTGTGTGTGCGTGGCCAAGGCGGAGCGCCCGGGCGGGCGGCGGCGACGGCGGCGGCGTTAGGACTCGGGGGACACCGCCCCCCAGCCCCCGCGTCCCGCCCCCGCCCAGCCTCGCGCCTCAGTTCGCGCCGCGCCTGGGCTCCGAGCGCAACGGCGCTGGCTCCCGCAGCCCGAGCGGAGCCAGCCCGGGAGCCCAGCGGCGCGCACAGCCTGCAGCCGCGCTGGCGATGCGGGGACGCCCCGCGCCCGCCCGAGTCCCGGCCCCGGCGCCCGCGGGAAGGGGCTGAGCTGCCCGCCGCCCGGATGGGGAGCCTTGGCGCGCTCGCCCTCTGCCTGCTCCGGCTCCTGCTCCTGGGGCTGCAGCGGCCGCCGCTGCCCGGCGCCGGAGCGCAGAGCGCCGCAGGTGAGTGCGTCCGCCGGGCTCCCCGGGCCCCCGCGTCCTTCCCCGCTGCTTGGGAGGAGAAAGTTGGCCACGGTTACCAGGGGATGTCGGGGCCGGGTGGCCCGAGTCCCGTCCCAGCTTCCGGACGCAGATGCTGCGGCCAGACGTGCCCAGTCCTGTGCTAGGTCCCCCGGGCTCCTTGTCGCCTTACTTTCCTGCTGCTTCCCTCCCCACCCCCGGGCGGGAGAAACTTTCCGCGGTTGTTACGAATATTTCCACTTGCTGCCTCCCACTTGTCGGAACCTGTCACTCGAGTGTTTCGGGGTGGCGGGATGAGGAGCCGCTTTTCGCCCGGCGCGTACTGTCACCCGGGCAGCTTCCTGGGCTGCGCGCTCTTGGAGTGGGGAGCACAGGTCCCTTGCAGGCCCAGGCTGCCAGGGCGGTGGCTTTTTCGTTCTCCTTGGAGACGCTGAAGAGCATCCAGTCTTGTTCTAAACACGCTGCTGATCCCTTTAGCCTGTCCTTAGCTGCCGGGGGTTCCCACGGGAGTGTATCTATGAATGACCCACACAGCAAAGTCCCCACCTCACCTCATGGTTCTATCCAGAGAAATGGGTACCCTGCTAAGGCCCTTTAAGTGGAGTGGTTTTGATCAGTGAGCTAGTGGGCTTCTGGAAACTTCGGGACACTCGTGTTTCGGTTTGCCCATAGGCAGGGAGCTTGTTCCCCCAAAGTGTGCCCTGTGTCATCTTAGTGGTGAGTTGAGCCGGAGAGACCACTAGGGAAGGTCTTTTTCATCACTAAAAACCCGCTGATAGTGCTTCCATCCCGGAATCCCTCCGAAGAGTGAAGGAGAGGTGGGAAGGCGTTTTAGGCGTACCTCCAAGTTCGAAATCACCACGAAGTTTCTTAGCACCTTTGGTTTCAGAAGTGACCACACTGAGCTGCTGTTGCAGGGTCAGGGGCACGTTGAGGCAAGTCCGCGGGACTTGGGAAAGGGCTCCCTTTGGATTGCTAAGCAACCGCTGCGTTCCCAGAAGAAAGCAGGGGAGGAAGAAGGAGCAAGGAAGGCCGCGGACCTGCTGCAAGTGAAGGTCTTTAAACAGGCTGCGTTTGAGATTAAGAACCGCCGCCGGAGTAACATTCCCTAGGAAATGTCTTTAGGTTTTCATCCCTGGCTTGATGTTAAAATGGAAACTGGACACCGGATGTTCGGGAAGGGACAGCTTGTTTCCGTGCCAGGGAAGTTGAGCGAGGGAGACACTCTGTTTTTGAGGGGTGTGAAGATGAAAGGCAGGGACGAGGGGGAGAAAAGAAGCAGCCCCAGCACCATCATACTGAAGATGCTGCATAGCTCTTGTTTCCCTCGCTTTATGGGTCTGTGTTAGGTGTGCTATGCTAGGGAGGTGGCAGAAGGATGCTTGGGGCAGTCCTGAGGACCCGGGTATGATTTAGGATTCCGATTTTTGCTGTCTTCTAAGGCTTGGCTGGCCAGCCACGCGTTAATAGTACTCACGTTCCCGCAGCAGAAACACATCCACAGGATCAAACACATTCCATAGACCTCTTTTGGGTAGCAGCTGTGAACCTAGAATCGGCTCCAGAAAGCTGTCCAGGGCTGACTGCCCGCCCGTTCCTCATGGTCCCGCAAGGTGGCGCTCGCCCACAGCTGTTAAATGCAAATCGAGCCTCTTTTCATCTCAGGGAGAGAACTTCGGCTCAATTTTTTAAATGAGTAATGTGTTTATTCAGCAGCCTTTTGTTAAAACATTTAGAGAAGTGTGAGGAGGAAGCACCTTTTCTTTGTTTGCTGTTCGGAACACACGGGGAAGAAAAGCCATCGTGAAGTACAGTTTGGGAAGAAATCGACTGTGAAGGCGCCATATGTTTCCTTTGGTTCTACCTGGCCCCATAGCTTTTGCAAAGCTACAATAGCGTATATTTAGCAAGCGGCTGCGTTGTTCCTGGGCTCCGTGAAGGAGTGGGATTAGCTTGTCTTGGTGACTTGGTGCGTTCTAAGCTCCGCTCATTTATAGACATGAGGATCTTTTTCTATACATAACATATCATCTCTCTACATTAATGCTAAGTAGATCGTTTAAACTGGATTCTTCCGGGGTTTTCCTTATGAACATCTGTAATTGTCGATGCGTTGATTCTGCAACTGTTGATTTGTTAAAGCGGACTTATCTTCTTATTTTATTCCCCATGGTGGTATTGTTGGAATACAAATTTGCTCTAAGTGTGATTATAGCACTGGTCTCTTTTGAAGTATCTTATTTTAAACTTTCCACAAGTCGGAGTAAATAATGCATTTTAAAACTCAGTAGTGCATCCTCCATATTCCTTTGATCTGAAGCTCCCTGGTCTCCAGAGCAATTTCAATTTGTAAGCTTACATCTAGGACATAGAGGGGTGGCGGGATTTGCTATAACTGTTGGTCACAGCGTCCAAAAGTCAGAGTAGGGAGCTGTCATCAAAGGCAATTTCCTTGTTCCTCACTCTAACGTGTGTTTCAGGAGCGACCACAGGTTTTTTTTTTTTTTTTTTTTTTTTTGGTGTGTGTGTGTGTGTGTGTGTGTGTGTGTGAGTGAGGAATTATAGTAAAAGAAAAAAAACTTGGTAATAGTAAGTAAACAGCAAAATATGACTTGGGATGAGGGAAGGAGTCAACTAAGTAAACAGATACAGGGACAATTAGGCTATTTATCAGTAGGTTTCAGTCCTGCAAGTTAAAACCAAATCTTAAAGGGGACTGACTCGGGGTGGCAGTTGTAAGCAATGTAGCCATTTAACTTGATAATTGCTCCGAGATATCTCTGGGGAACTGTTTTCAGTACAGTTGAATTTTACTTTCTGTCCTGGATTGCTTGATTTGTTCCCTAGTAAAAGAACAATTGATATGAAAAACCTGGCTTTGATTCTGTTCCAGCAACAATAGCAAACACAAAATAAATGCAGACCGCCTCCTTGGGTGACAGCCCGTAGCTTTCTCTTCTATTCCAGTTCTTCTTGTTCATCCTAAGCACAGTTTCCGCAGGCGTCACACTGCCAGCTGAGATGGCTTCTCTTGTAGTAGTATAACTGTCACCTTTCAGAGCCATGATCAGAGGACATTACAGCATTGCTCTTTAAAGCATGGGATACTCCCATGACTCTCTGACTGCGTGTTGCTGTGGAAACAACAGCATTGCTATGTAGGCAGTGGTCCTTGATAAATATTTATCGATGATGATGAGGAAGAGACGGTGGATCTCCCAGCAGCCAGGATGGGGAAGGGGCCATTGTGTTCGGGAGGCAGGCAGTGTGGCTTGGAGAAAAGAGCGAGCAATGGAGCCTAACGTTCTTGGTTTGAATCCCATGTCTGCGTTTTGTATTAGCCGTGCCAGATTGGACAGGCTGTTTATCTTCTCAGACCTCCAGCTCCTATCTGCAAAGTGAGGGTAACTAGAGCTGCCTCACTGACAAGAAGTTACATGAGAGTCAGAGAAGAGGGGGGTTATCCCGTCCAGAATGGGAGATCAGTGTTATGCTTCTTGTGTGTGTTCCTGTGTGTACCCAAGCCAGGGCGGCGGTGCCCATGTCAAGCTAAATGAAGCGTTGACAAGGAGGTGGCTGGATTTTCATAATGCTTTTTAGGGCCTCAATTTCCTGTCACTGTTTTTTAGAAAGAGATTTCAAATGGAAAGTCCCAGCCGATGACAAGAGTCAGTTTGGTTGTTCCAGGGTTTGTAAAAGGAATGGTCAGTTTTAAGCACACTTTCACTGTTGGCCTGGCACCCATTTTAAAAATGCAATTGGTCATCATGCTAAAGTATTTGGGCTTATCACTGTTTCCTCCCTACCACCTCCTTTGTGGCCCGTGCCTCTGCTCGTGCCTCTTCTGAACCCTAGACATAAAGTGTGTAGTACTCTGGGGCAGTGGAAGAAGTGACAGTTTGTGAAGTTGAGAAATAAGCAAAGACTATGAAAATGTATATTAGGTTGTGGCATTCCAAAGAAGAAGAAGGAGAAGGAGAAGGAGAAGGAGAAGGAGAAGGAGAAGGAGGAGGAGGAGGAGGAGGAGGAGAAGAAGAAGAAGAAGAAGAACAACAACAACAACAACAACAACAACCACCACCCTCCTATGAAAACAAGCCATGCCCAACAGGTTTTATGGGCTTTGCAAACTCAGGACAGAATCAGGCTTAGGAGCCAGCACCATGTGCATATGAGAAAGGAATTGGGGTGTCTTATGGCATCTTGGAAAGTGGATTCAAATGGATTTGGAGAAGAAGAAGCCTTGTGCTTTAAAAGGATTAATACCAATCAGATATAGTCAAAAGGGACAGTGGTAATCTCTGATCCATAGCATTGGGTTCAGAGAAACCAGGGTGACTGGGTAGGGCCATAAAATTGATGTGGGCTTGCTGAGTGCTTTTATGTATATGGAAGATAGAGATAGAGATGGAGATGGATAGAGATAAAGATAGAGAGGGAGAGGCAGAGAGACACAAACACAGAGACACAGAGACAGAGAGACAAACAAGGGAACACAGTTTATTTCATGCCTTTGGCTGACAGTTACAGGTTCTAAAGAGGATAGAGGAGCTCACGTGAGGATGCTTGGCCACAGGACCCCCTGTTGGGCCTGATGGAAGTCAATCTCAATGTATTAGAACAAATAAGGCAGAGAGATGGAAGGAAAATTGTGAGTAAATAAATAGTGACAGGGCCTGTTTTGCCCCCAGATTTCAATGTGATTTCCCCTTGGCCTTTCTTATGTAGGTGCACAGGAGAGCTGCTCAGCAGCCCCATTGGGTCCTTCTCCAGTGAGTCAATGGTAAATGTACACTGCAGGGTTGTGGAGTGGATGTTTCCCGCACTAGGCTGCTGACTGAAGTATGCCTCACACACCCAACCTCTGCATTTGGGTGGAATGTGGTTAGAGGCCTCTGTGTTTCTTGACTAGTCCTCTTAAAATTTTTTAATTGGGTGCTGGAGGGAAACAGTAAAAGCATTTTGGTGGTTGGTTTGGCAATTTCTTTAAGACACGAAGCCTGCACTTATCATAGGATGAAGCACTCGTGTTTTCAGGAGCCTACCTGACAGAAATGAAAACAAGTCCAGAGAAAAGTGGGTACGAGAATGCTCACAGAAGCGTCATTTGTAGTCATGTGCCCATCAGCTGGTGAATTCACCTGGTTGGATGTTGTTACTGAGAAAAGGGAATGGATTTCAGATATATGCTAAGACTAAAGCAAGAATCACATGCTAAGTTAAAGCGGCCGCATGGCTTTCACATTGCACAAAGGCACACCTATGGAGACAGGGAACGTCGGTTACGCAGGTTGGGCATAGGGCAGGAGTTTTCAGCAAGCAGATATGAGAGCACTGTGTGGAATGGTGGAAACACTTGACCCCTGGGAGGTGGTCATGGTTGTTTAACTCTAGGGATTGGCAGAACATGCCAGAGCGATATCCAACTAAATCGTTAAGCTGTTTGCTTCAACGTGAGCTTTCAAATTGGCCGAACTGCGTGGTATGACCTGGATGGGCCATTTCTCTGCTTCCGCATCCATAGGGCAGGAATGCCCGCTGGGGACCCAAGGGGATATAGCATCGGTGCGACTTACTTCTCATCAGTTTCTAAAATACTTTGTTGCATGGGATATTTGCAAGGTCTGATTTTTTTTTTTTAAATCTCTTTAATCTGTGAATTAAATCTGTGAACTAGTTGCCCCCAACTCATCAAGTTGGCTATTGAGTTTTGGCAAAGAACCCAAGCAATTAGATAGCATTGTGCATTGTTGAGTAGTGAAGGTTGGAACACTCTCTTTGAATACTGCTTGGCAAAGCCGGCCGGTACTGAAGATGCCGTGCTTTGTGGGAATATCCTTTCGTGGCAGGATATGACATGGGCCAGGGGAAGAATAGTCACTCATGCACTTCTTTCCTTACTAGGCCAAGGATGTGGCAGTTTAGCAGAAAGAAACATGTATGTTCCCCACATAAAGATAGGTGTAGAGCTTTGTGGCCCCCCACGTTTGTAGCCAAGATATACACTGTATGATTGAGAAGAAAAGCTCTGTATTGGTTTTCTATCTTTCTTAGGGGCTTCCATCAATTCTCTGGAAGTGTGTGTGCATGTTGTGTGTGTGTGTGTGTGTGTGTGTGTGTGTGTGTGTGTGTGTGTGTGTCCATTCTAGGGATCAAACCCAGGGTCTTGCACCTGCAAGTGCTGCATCACTGAACTCCACACCCAGCCTCTGGTTTTGGAAATAGGACCTTGTTTGCTTCATGCACCACCATGCCTGACTGTCATGCTGATCCTAAGTCGGTGTTTATTGAGTCTTGACCCTTTTGCCATCTTGAACCTTGTATTCACCTCAGACGGGATGCAGGCCTCATGCCCACCTGACCTTGAGTACCCTCCAAGCTTGCTTCTCAGAACACCCCAAGCATCACTCCCTTTTTGTCCCATTGCGTCTAGAAAGGGTCATGAGAACAGAATCTGCTTCTGTGAGTCATGCCTCTTGCATGGCAGGTGGTCGTGTATTCATCTCAAAATGGCCATTCGTCTGCCTCTTCGCCTATTGAGCGCAGATGAATGAATTAATGAGTGAATTCATAAGCGAATTCACATCAGCAAGCAGAAAACTGTTTTAGAGTACCTGTGGTTGGGTGGTCTTGACTTCCTCACATGGCCATAATGGTGACCTTTTTTTTTTATTCTGCTCACGCAATCACAATTTGGGCAGTGAATCTTCACACCTCATCCTTCCTCACTGTCTGCAGACATCTTTGAGGGTCCTTATTTCTCTGTGACAGTAGGGCTGGATCTCAGGTTTGCTTCTAGGTGTGCTGACTCAAACATACATCTGGTTGTTATTTAAAGAGACCTGAAGACATAGGAAAAAAAAAAGGGGGTTGTGATGATGTGCACTTGTTTGGGCAGTAGCCTAGATTAGATAAAACAGAGACGTCTGGTAAAGTTAGGAATCGAAAAGGAAGACGTCTAAACAGCATATATCCACAATCATTTATCTCTTGGATCTTATAAAGTTGGTTTGAATGTGAGAACTTATTAATCTAATTAAAATGTTTGTCACATTGTCACACCCTGAGCTTAAATTAGTACAGCCTAGAAATTGATGTCACGGTTTCTTTTTTCCTTAGGCATCTAGGAACTGGCTCCTCCATGTGTAAGTCCATGCTGGGGACCCCTGCCAGCGTTCACTGGGTGACACCTTTCAAGAAAAAAAAAAGGGGAGGGGAACGCAGTCTCACCCTAAAAGGGAACTGCAATTTTTACTGCTGTGCCACAGGCTGGCTTTGTCAATTCCCTATTCCTTTGCCGCAGGAAGCTAGTGTGCTCGCTCCTCTGGTCTGAACCCCTCACTGGGATTCAGTCAAGGTGTCCAGGATTGTGCCTGCCTGGAGGAGGCCCTGCCTTCCTACAGGGTTGCTGTGGGGTTCAGCTATTCCCTTGTGACCTCAGTTTCTCATGGGCTGCCCTCCATTCCTTCACACATGGGCCATTCTCAGCATGAGGCAGCTGGCAGCTCAGCAGCTGACTGAGGCAGATTGAGTGACTAGGGCAAGAGAGAGCCTGAGCAAGGTGGAAGTTATAGTCCTTTGTAACCTAATTTTGAAAGTGACATCCCATTACTTTTTACTGTGTTCCATTTGAAAGAGGAAGGGACTAGGTCCAGCCTACACTCAAGGAGAGGTAATTGTACAGAAGTGTTGTATTAGTCAGGGTCCTCCAAAGACAGAGAACCAATACAATGTACTAGAAAAAAAATATATATGTTAAAATATATACAAATATGTTTGTCCTATATCTCTATTTATTTACATTTATACATTATGTTATAATTATATTTATCAACATTATCAACTATATCATCATTTTATGTTAAATTACCTGAAAATTTTATATTATTATCTTATGTTGAAATTTTATTAATAGCAATAACAATACTATTTCATATAACATGCTACAATAATGTTATTAATATACATTAGACTATAGTATCCCATATATACATATATACCTGCTATTTTTGGATATTTATCATAGGAATTAGCTCACACAGTTATGGAGGCTGACACGTGTCAAACTTGCCATCTTCACACTGGAGACCAGGAAATGACACCAGAGGAATATTTTCATATGCCTTGAATTTACCCTTTATGCATCTCAGGAGTTGTTTGGTTGGCCTTTCATTTGTGATGTTGGAATTTTAGAACAATTTCTCATTGCTTCCCTGTTTTCTTCAGCACCCCTAAATCTGGCTATGTGAGGTTGGGACACTTCTATTAATGAGGTAGGCGAGGAGCTTAATGGTTTCTATGATGTCTAGGTCAGGGATGGTGCATGTGGTTATATGGAGCGTGTACAACTATACATGCCACGTCAGGGTCATGGGCACTACGCTGTTGAGTCTAACTCTTTCCCTATTTACATATGTTGAGCTCTGGATGTCTTAGCTGTCATTAATTTATTCAGCACAACTTTCTTCTCTTTGATGTCCACCTACCATCTCTTCAGTCTCACCAGTTGTGATATGGAGTGTGTGAATGGGTGTGTGGGGGAAGACATCAAGCAAAGACTCTAAAGTGTCTCAAATCACAAGTGAGTTGAGCGTGGGAGGGATGGTCGCTTGTTTTCCCAAAGCTTTGAGCCCTCCAGGGGCCAGCCATGTTGCCAGCTGCCTCCCTGTGTCTCTGCCGGCCCTGTTTCAGCATGGTTATCATTCCCTAAACAAAATTGTGTGGACACAGCAGAGGCCAGCTCTCTAGTGCTTTCATTGCATTATTTTCAGGGCACTTTAACTGGGTTTACTCAGGAACCAAGGGCCCTACTGGAAGTAGGGGACATAGAGTTTTTTAACTATTGAGGTGCACAACGTAACCGTGCCAAAGCCCTTAGCAGCGTGGCGTCACCCCTTTGCTTCTAACTCAAGGCCAGGGCACATGTTTCTGATAGACTTACCAATGTGGCTTTTACATGTTCTACCCAAAAGGTGTCTATTCCAAGTAGCAAAGTAGTATTTCTGGGCTTGACCTTTGTGATCCCATTTTTTAGCGGAAGAGTGCAACTAATTTGAGCAAATTACAGAGTTTCCAAGGTCACCGCTGCCTATAAAAAAACTGTACATATACTTTAAAGTGTTCATTAGTTGGGAAACTATATCGCGAGTTGTTTTAAAAGTGAAGTAGATAAATTCAAGTTTCTTATCCGTATTGTCTTTACCTTTCCCCGTATAAAGCGTTGAGCATACACTTAAGTCCCCTGTGTACAGTCTCCATGTTGCTTTCGCTGGTGCACTTCTCAGTTCTGCTCCTGTTTTCAGTCACTTCAAAAAACTCACCAGCTCTCATTTATCCTGGACGACGCACTGGCCATCTGCTCTCTCAAAGAATATGGGGTCCCACTGACCTCCTCCTTCCAACGTCACCTTTCCAGATGCTGGTCCAAGAGCATCTCTTTGTGACCCATAGATTTTGGGTTCCAACTCCAGACTTCTCTTTTTGCCTGTTTTTGGATCCTTCCTCCCCTGTCCTTGCTTTATCTCACATAGAAGAGTCTATGAATTTTGCTTTAGGCTCATTGCTTTGGGCTCAGACATTTTTTTTTTAAAATCATGTTAGTCCTCAGTGTTTAAGTGGAGGACATCAGATAAATTTCACTAGACTCAGCCTCTCCTATGACATGTCTTATGTTTCAGACATGTTTGACTCACTGTTTCTTGCTTTGACATGGTCATGTTTGATGGACACCTGGCTAATTAGGTGTGGTCTTTGTTATCATTACGGATGCCAGTGGCATGGTTTTAGAGCCGTGTGACCAAGTCTGTTTGCTTGTTACTAGATTTCTACTAGTACTTGATTTATTAAGTTGAAAAGCATAATTCCCTTAAAGTAAGGTGCACATGCAAGCCAAGTCAGGTAAAGTCTACCTTGGTTTGGCCTTTTCTGTTGAGTTCACTATTGACATGCGTAGCTACGCAAGATGTCAACACTGGGTGAGTCCTGCTTGTATTGTAGCTGCAGTCCATGTTTTTTTTTTATTTTTTAATGCCACTTCCTTCTTATGGTGGCATCTCAGATGATCTTATGACGTTTACTTAAGGAATATTATAGGCAACAGGTGCTTCAGTTTATGGATTAAACTCAGCATCCTTAAGGCCATATCCTCTCCTGTGAGCAGAAAACAGAGCTTATCTTACAGGTGTAACAAGCAAATGAGTAGCAATCATTGAAGAATATTAAAATAATCGAGGCATTAGGTTCAATGGGTGGATGGCATCACCTCTTAGAAAAGACATGGGAGAAATGGACATAGAATGCTGGCTAAGGGAATTTTGGCTTTGTCTATAATATCCTATTTTTTTTTTTCAGAAAAGAGAAATATATTTAAAGTAATTTGCTAAAGACAAGTTGCTAAGTTTTGATAGAGAAGAAGATAGGTGTCAATTATACTTTTAAAAAAAATAATAGTTCAAGGCCAAAGTTAGTCTCTTAAGAGGAGATGCTGGGGTTGCTGGCTGGAGAGATGGCTCAGTGACTAAATGGATTTGCTGCTCTTGTAGGAAATCCCATTTTGGTTCCCTCAAACCCACACCAAGCAGCTCACAATCTCCTGTAACTCCAGTTCCAGGGGTCTGATGCCCTCTTCTGGTCTCTGAAGGGCACCATCATGTGCACGTGCATACAAATACACAGTCACACATACTCACGCAGGGATAAAGAGACATCTTATCCCTGGAGTTTAAAATTTGCTAGTAACATACAGTTGATAAGGATTTAGAATGCGTTTGCTATTTTTCTCCAGTTGTCTTTTCAAAAATCAATTCAGATTTTGTTTCCTACTGAGAAGGCCCCATTTTAGGGTGGTAATAAGGATTTCTCAGAGGAGTCCAGGTCAGCTGCGTCACTCAGGAGAGAGGTAGAGGCTGCTGCAGACACATGGAGGTGGTTGAGTAGGAGCTCAGGAGAGTCTGTGGAGGGACTTGTAAGGTGCGACAGCTGCCCTCCCTCTGTACCTAGCTCTCTCTCAGGACTTCCAAGGAATAGATGTCATTTCATTACCTTTTAGACACAGCAGATGGAGCAGCCTTTGCTTCTAGGGTCATATGGGTCCTTATAAAGCCTTTTGACTTACATCCTTGGTGTTTGAGGGTAGTGGTAAGCCTGGACAGTTCTTGTATCTGTTAATGACCTGGTGGCTTCTATGTTTCTTTCTTTTCTTTTCTTTCCTTTTCTTTTCCTCTCTCTCCCCCCTCCCTCCTTTTCTCTCTCTCTCTCTGCCTGTGTGTGTGTGTGTGTGTCTGTGTGAGTGCCTTTCTATGTGTGTGCGTGTGGGGCAGGTAGACACACATGTGGAAGTTAGCGGTCAGTGTTGAATTTCGTCCCAAGTTACCTTCCACCTTATTTACCGAGACAGGGTTTCTCCCTGAAGCCGGAACTTACAATTGGCTAGACTGTCTGTCCAAGAAGTTCCAGGGATCTGCCTGTCAGTGTTGGAGTTACAGGTGCACGCCTTTGTGGCTGGAATGTTTTCTTTTTATAAGATGGGTGCTAAGGGCCTTCCCGTCTCCACGCTTGCACAGCAAGCATTTTACCAACTGAATTGTCACCCAGCTCCCTTTTATTCTTTTATGACTTTTAGTTTGGAGAAAGAATTTCATTTTGTAGCCTAGACTAACTCTAGAACTCATTATGCAGCCCCTGTTGGTTTTAAACTCGTGACCACCCTGCCTCTGCCTCCCAGGTGCTGAAGTTTAAAAATGGGAGCTACTATGTCTTGCTTAGCTTCCATGTTTTAAAAAACCGGTTTATTTTCTGTGTGTGAATGTTTTTGCTTGTGTGCATGTATGTGTACCACTTTCGTGCAGTGCCTATGAAAACCAGAAGAGGATATTGGATCCCTTGAGACCAGAGCTACGCACGACTATGGGCCTCCTTGTGGTGCTGAGAGCCCAGCCCAAGTCCTCTGAAAGAGCAGCAGTGCTCTTAACCGCGGAGCTATCACTCCAGCCCCCAACTTCCATGTAAGGGCCGATAGTTGTATGTCTCTGACCTTAGGATTTAAAGAAAAAAATGTTTTTTTTTTCATGAAAATCAAATTACTTAAGATTTTTGATAGAAGTTAGACATATTTAAAAAAAACTACCTTTGTTCTTTTGAGCTACCTTATAATTTTATACTATCATTTTTTTCCCCCTCATAGAGAATGAGTTGTCATATCCCCAGGACCAGGACATGAAGCAGTGTTTCCCCGTTGCTCATTTATAGCTGCATGCCCATCAGAACAATCTAGATTAGGATGTGACAGTAGGGGGCCTGACTTTGTTGGCATGAAGACTTCTAAGCACCCAAAGCGTACAGAGGAGACGAGGTGTTGGCATCTATTGGAATGGGAAGCCGAAAAGACAAGATGTCAAACCGTTTGGTGAAATGATGGATGATAGAGGGATAATAATAGGGACCGGATTCCAAAGTTATGAAAAACACAGGTGCACCAAGGTGTGTCTCAGAGCATGAAGAATTCAGAGTGAGCATCCTGGGAATAAGTGCAGGAGGGGAAGCAACTGCCAAATAGGGAGCACAGACACTCTTGCATACTTCAGGAACTTAAAATAAGCCAGGCGGTTGTCAAGGGCTGTACTACTTGTCACTCACCAATCTTCTTAACAGTCTTAGGCTGTGGGCACATTTGTGATCCAAACTGAAGAACACAGGCGTCAACACTGAGCCTGAGGTCACCCGGCAAGCAAGTGGACGAGTCAGGACTTGAGCCCACCTGACTCAAGGCTGTAGTATGTGACGGTAGCAGTCAACTTACATTCTTTTTCCTCATTTATTTTATGTATTCACTGTGCTAACTTCATTGTGGGGAGCGGGGAGGCATTAGCTCTACTGAAATCCCTTGATTTAAAGCCTGCCTTTAGAAATATCCATGAGAATATTTTGGGGGAGAATTTTAGGTTCCATTTACATCTTTTAACCCCACCAGAAAAACATGATATTCCCATATATCATATAAGAAATTTGATATCTGAAGGATTTTTGGCTATAAATCAGTCCATGCCAATGTCTGTGCTCTTAACCAATGTGTGGTACTGAATGTTAGAAGATTTTTTTTTTTTTTTAATGGCAGTAAGAAGTATTGGCGAGAGAGGTGTTGTCTGTGCAGGGAGCCCTGCTTTCTACAAGTGACTTGACTTTTTCTAGTCTTAAAATAGCAGCGTTTCGTGGGGAGAACTCTCACACCCGAGTCAGATTTTACATCACTGTTTCTACTGGGGAGAGGCAGTGTCTGAGGGTAGCTGTGTCCCCCAAGCCCCAGGCTATGGCCTTTGGTCCTCTGTAGCTCCAGCAGACTTGGAACGTGTTTCCTTGGGCAGGAGATGACTCCTCCAGTTTAACGAAGGACAAGATGATGCTCACGCCATCGGGTGGGGTTACCTTTGAGTTCACAGATGGATCTAGGGCTGAATGTTGCAGGTTTTCCTGTAAAAGGCCCCTAATTCTGAGAGGAGAGGCATACAGATTTTTATCTTTGATTTTTCTAAAGATGCCCAATCCCTTCCCTACTTTCTTGACTCTTGCAGTGTGAGACTGGCAAGAAAGAACAGGCGTGTGCCTCTCAGTTTCAGCGGTGACCACCACAAGGTTCAGGCACAGTCCCTAATATGCCTCTTAGTTCTGGGATGAGGCTTCCTTGTGGAGTCAGGTCGACCACAGATGGTCCATCTGCTCTCCTAAGAAGAAATGCACAGGTGTATAAGGAGCACGTTCAGCTCAGAGCACCGACTTTGGGCTCCAGTTAACGGTCATCTCAGTCATACACTCTGACCTTGAACGCTTTGAGTCTTGTGAACACCTCCATCTGGTCATCTAGGAAATGAGGCTAATGGTGATGATGGCCTGTCAGTGGCGGTGGTGACAGATCATGAGGTGATACAGGCAGAGTGCTCGGCCGACGGTTAGGCTCATAGAAAGTGCTCAGAAAATGCTGTCCCTTCTTGGTGGTATTATGAGTTCTGTGAACTCAGCAAGGCCCTGTTAATGCAAGCAAGCACAAGAAGAACATTATGAGGTTGACCGGTTGTTTTCATTTGTCTTAGTTACTTTTCAATTCCTGTAACAAAACACCATGACCAAGGCAACTTATAAAATAAAGCATTTAATTTGGGGGCCCCAGTTTTTTTTTTTTTTTTTTTTTTTTGTTTTTTTTTTTAGTGAGTCCATGGTCATTATGGCAGAGAGCATGCCAGCAAGTCAGCAGGCATGAAGCTGCAGTAGCCACCGAGAGCTTATACCTTATTAAAAGTTGAAGGTAGAGAGAGCTAACCAGGAATAGCATGGGCTTCTGAAACCTCAAAGCCCATCTTTAGTGACACCTCATTCACAAGGCCACGCCTCCTCCTCATTGCCAAACAGTACCAATAGCATTCAAATATATGAGCCCAAGGGAGTCATGCTTGTTCAAACCACTACACCACTTATCTAGGATGGAGGCATTTCCAATGATATGGGACCTTAATTGTCCATAAAGAATTAGAATTTTTCTGGATATACAGGGTGGGTGAGCCAGTTGCTCTAGGGCCTATTTCAAGGCCTCAAACTCCGTTCAGTGTGACCACTTTGCATATGCTCTGCAATATCTGAAAATTGCATATTCAACTCATTTCTACGAATAAAAAAAAGATTATTTGACATTTGACCTTCATTTTATAGATCTTCCCTTAGGAAAAAACACAATAGCTTTCTGTTCATTTCTGAAAAGTTTGCTGCAAAAGAAAAACACACTTTAACGTCCATGTCTGAAGAGACCGTCGTCAAAGGGAGAATTCATGGGGCTATGGCTGAGGTCGAGGGGTCCTGTAAGGGATGCTGAGGCACCTGGGGACCAGAAACCATGGGGCACCATCAGCACCTTTCATCTGTAATGAGGCCAGGAAGTAACTGGGTTAGTGGAACTCTTTTTCTACTGCCCTGAGATGCAGGAGGCGCAGGAGTGACTGGCCCCTTGGCTCTCTGGTTTCTGAGTTCTTCAGATAGAGAGTGGCTATAGGAGCTTATCTGACAAGCGGAGAGGACTGGGCTGTCTGTCCTGCTCCCTTCCTGCCTCACTATGTTTTTTTTTCTGTTTTTTGGCATTGTGGTGTTTCTCCATGGACGTGCTTCTCAATGTGTCGTCCCTAGGTAGCAGCATCAGCTTTATATGGGGGCTTTCCAGAGATTTGGATTTGGGAATTTGCTCCAGGATTACTGAGTTCAAACCTGTAGGCTGGGGCTCAGCAACACATGTTTAAGTGGCCCCTTTCTTCCATGTGACTTTGATGGATGGACTTTTGAAAGCTGCTAGCCTAGAAAGTAAAGACACATCACTTACCTTGGGGGACCTGTGTCCAGTCAGGTGACTCTTGGTATGTAGGTATATCTGGCTCTCATCCAATTGATACAGGGAGCTTCATTGCTTCAGTCATAGCAATGACTGGCTTGGAAATGATCTCCTGATTTATCTTGGTGGTTTTTTTCCTTGTAATTATTTTTACTAGAATTTATGCTTCATGAGGGTTGGGCTTTCGTCCTGTTCATTGCCCATCTCCTGTGCTGTACACAATTACTCTACACAGTATTATCTCACTATGGGTGAATGAGCCATGGTTTCTGACTTTTAATTGAAGGCCATGTATTCTGCCTTTATAGTAATAGTTGACTTAGCTTATGCCGCCTGTCAGATGGTCTCCCCAAGTGTTTCCTGTTTTTGAAAGAAAATGATAAAATGATGATGCAAAAAATACCTGCAGTACCCCCACATGCACCAGAAACTATGGCCCAGTGTGTCTGAGCCAGCCACTGTTCCATTTAACCTTCAGGGAGTTCCTTTGAAGCTTCCCCACACTAAAGAAGTACACCCAGTTCCTGAGGTTATATGGTTTACTCTGCCAAATGACTGTTCACTGGCCAAACCTGGGCCTCAGTCTAGCTTACATCCATTTCCAGGGAAGTGTCTTTTTTTTTTTTTTTTTTTATTTCAGCACTGTGCAAGATTCAAAAGAGGCTTCTGGATTGTAAAGATCAAGTGCATCGTAAAGGAATAGTTTGACCTTCAGTATATTTTATCTTAGGCCACCCAGGATGTTGGAAAGGAAGTAGACAGTGGAGTTGGAGAGCAGAGCTAAGTCTCCGGTGTATTTCTCCGGCAAGTTACTGTACCTTCCTGAGCCTTGGTTTACCACCTGTCTGTCAACAATTCTACCAGCTGGCAGGGGTTTGTAAGCTTTGTGGTGATGCATATAAAATAGTTGGCATGGGGCAGTAGCTATGGTGGTTACATTATCTTACAGGGAATTGATAATTAATGCACAGATTATATGATGAATCTCAATTTCATGCATAGATCTGAGTTCACTCTTCCTTGTTAGGAAAACTTGCTAGAACCGACCTCATGAAAATCTGCGAAGACCTCCGGAGACTGGAAAGCTTAGCCTTCTTCTTTCTCTGTGTCTTTGGGGAAAACAATTCATTCTTTTTCTGAGCCTCATCAGAAAATGGGGATAATTGTGCTTATCTCAGTGGGTAATTGTGAGAATGATGGAAAGACGTAAAACAGCAAGCAGACTGTGTAAGAGTTACACTCGTGCAAAGTGTGAGTTTGCGCTGCCCGTTAGACATGGCCACGTCTCACTGCTACACATTGACATCCACATGTGTGTCTGAATTGGTAGGTGCTGGGTGTAGATCTACTTGGTATCTGGTGACCAGATGCCCCTTCCAAACTCCTTCTTATTTTATCCAGAGGCCCGTTGTTTAGAAAGCTTGCCTTCTCTTGCCCCACACAGAGCCCAGAAAGTGGCTGAAGTGATGCTGAGCACACACACAGACCTCTTGTCTTTTCTCCAAGGGAGAGCCCCACATTCTCCTCCAGTGGCTGAAGTTTTATGAAAACTTTTAATAAGTTTTTGTTTTTGTCTGATTCCCAGAGCTCAGAGGGTTTAAAAAGAGGGCGACCTGCTGTTCCAGGGAAACAGGCTTGCGGGGGAGGTAAATAAAGGGAGGTTAAAAAAAAAAAACAAAACAAAACAGCCTGATTGTTAGAGAAGAGGAAGGAAAACGAAAAGACACAGCAGTGAAATCTCAGTAAACTCGGTAGGCAGAGCTGCTGGCTCTGTGGGATAGCTGCTGCATTCCTCCTAGCCCCTGAGAGCTCACCTAAGGCTTTGCTGAAGACACACTGGCAGTCATGAGCACTATGATGGCAGGGGAAAACAGGTGTAAGTCATTCTCTTCTTCTTCTTCTTCTTCTTCTTCTTCTTCTTCTTCTTCTTCTTCTTCTTCTTCTTCTTCTTCTTCTTCGTCGTCTTCTTCTTC
>OU015742.1:72259042-72282457 GCA_907169655.1 Acomys percivali
CTTTTTGCAGGGAAAAAAATGGGATAAAGGTGCTTTTTTTTTTTTTTATTTTTATTTTTTATTTTATCAAGAGTAGCCAGCTTTCGGTTGCGGGCCAGGTTTAGGATCTCTGGGCAAGGTGTAGGGAGTGTAGAAGCTTGGCATTGGGTCCTGACACCATGAACATTTGGTCTGTGCTGCCTGCGGTGCGCTTGTGCAAAAGGATCCAAAAGACTCAGGGTCCAGGTTGTAGGCCAATCTCAGTAATTGTGCATGGAGCCACAGTGGGTGCTTTGTGAAATACCTGTCATCCTCTCTGGTCTTAATTCTCGCTCTCTGATTTCCTTACTAATCTTCTCAGTGGATCATGTGCTTGTATAAGCTAACTTACAATTTTCTTGTGTGTGTTTTGTCATGTTTATGCAGGTATATGTATATGTCCCTGTGTGTGTGTGCGGGTGCATGCGTGCCCACGCACACACGCATGCACAGCTGCGCAAACATGTGCACGTGCACATGTGGCCAGAGATTGATGGTAGGAGTTTTTCCCAGTTGCTCTCCACATTATTTTTTGAGGCAGGCCTTCTCACTGAACCTGGAGCTCACCACTTGACTGGCTGGACAAAGAACTATAGCGACCTACCTGTCTCTGCTGCCTCAGCGTTGAGGTACATGTGCTGGTACGTCTGGCTCTTTTGTAGGTCTTGGAGATCCAAATCCAGGTCCTTGTACCTGTAAAGCAAGGAATTTACTGACTAAGCCATCTCCCCAGGCTCCAGATCCAGCAGTTTATGTGGGTTCTGGGGCCTCAAATTTGGGACTTTGTGCTTGCAATGGAAGGACTTTGCCGACCAAGTCATACCCCTCATGCTTAACTTAGAAATTATTCAGTGAACTCAGAGCTCTAACTCTTTGATGCTATTTGATGTGTCCTTAAAGTCTGCAAACTCATTTGCAAGTTTAGCTAAGAGAAACAGTAGTAGAAAGAGATTTAATATGCGCCTCTGTCAAGTTCTGTGTTCAGAGAACAGTGCCTCACAAGTGACTCAGCAAAACATTTCCCTAAAGGGTCG
This sequence comes from Acomys percivali, assembly GCA_907169655.1. NCBI lineage: Eukaryota > Metazoa > Chordata > Mammalia > Rodentia > Muridae > Acomys > Acomys percivali. Next base: position 72,260,095 of record OU015742.1, read on the forward strand.
GATTGGCAGCCACAGAAAAAAGTGTAAACAAAGGGACTTGGCTGCATTTCAATAAAGGTGCATGAAGTGGGAAGCTGGCCAGAGGCCCAGGTTTTTTTGTTTAGATGTATCTGTTAGTGGTAGCATGTACAGCAGCACACCGGTCCTCCTGTGATGGTGAGTGCCTGTAATGCCAGTGCTTGCAAGTGTGAGGTTGGATGACTGAGTTTGAGGCAAGCTAGGTCTGTACAATGAGGTCCTGTCTCAGAAGACGGAGGAGTAGGAAGAAGAGATAGAGAAGGAACAGGAGGAGGGGAGGACGAGAACGAGGAGAAAAAAGAACTAAACCGCTCACCAAATGTCCTCCTTGGTGAATTGTCATCTCAAGGTTAGCTTCCCATAAACCTTATGTTAAGGCTGACAAGCACAACAGGGCCCAATGTTTTAAAAGTAAAAGAAGAATCTTAGTTACTTGTTTATTCATGTGTGTGCGTGCGCTCATGGTGTGTGCGCATGCATGCGTGTGCATAATGTGTGTGCAAAACCTGTATGTGGAGGTCAGTCTTCTCTTTTTTACCATGTGGGCTCTAGGGAGCAAACTCTGGTCCTCAGGCATGGTGGTAAGCATCTTTACCCACTGAGCCATCTCTCTGGCCACTGGATCAATGTCTAAAAGTTTTTGTAAAGCCCTGCCCAGGTGGTACCTCTTCTTATAACCCACAAGTAACCTTGACTCTAGCTTCTAAACAGTCTATCTTGGATGGCAAGTACAGTAAAAGGACACTGGACTTGACCCCTAAAATCTTTGTCTCGGGAGGTGGACTTGAGGTGTGGGCTTGCCTGTGGATTGGATTTGTGATGTCGTATTGTCGATGTCCTTTGAGCTTTGGTTCATTTGCCAGGAAAATGGGGCTAGCAGGCTTGTGCTGGGCCATTCAGCACAATCATCAATAGGGTACTGTGTGTGTGAGATGCTCAACTCTGTCCTAGACAGAACCTGTCTGATGTTTTCTATTTTTCTTACATCTCTCTGTGTGACAGAGTGTCCCCCTCTGTCTGCAGTTATTCACTCTATATGTACCAGGTTTTAATCAGCAGGCCTCATTGTGTGTTGGGGACCCAGGCTGGTCAGCTTCGGCACGGTCACCTCTTCTCACATCCATGCTGGCTGCCTTCGTGAGGTCTCACTTGCTGCACGGTTTTCCCAGGATGCCAAACAAATGGCCCTTGTGGGGGATTCCTGGCATGGGGACCTCCCAGCTCGTTGGTATTCTGGGGACTTCTTGCTTACACATAAGCACTTGTCTCTGGGCTGAGCCTGTGTCCTGGCGAGGCTGGCAGGTTGCACCAGGCAGGCCTGCTTCCTGCAGGGGATTGGGGATGGGATTTTTCATGCAAGGGGGAGAGCTCTTCTCTGGATTCATGGCTAGGGGCCCAGAAATATATGTGGCAGTGCTGGGGGTTGTGGGGGGGAGGTTAGCAAGGAAGCCATCTTGACCAAGGAGGCCTTGAACTATGTGCAATAAACCACAGACACAGAGTTAAACATACCTTGGGGCCATGAATTGTCTCTTTTCACTCTCAAAGCACCTCTACCTCTCCATCCAGAAAGGAAGGTTGGAGGGTCATTATCTTCATTTGCGAGTGTATTGCCGGGAAGGGGTGCTCTGTAGCAGGAAAACAATGCCATAAACCGGGATGTGCTCTGTGAAAGGGCCGGTGAGCCCTCACCATCTCTCTTTATGTCAGAAGGCTGGAGTCGGGAGAGAAGAGGGAGAAAGGAGATTGCGATTCTTCATGGCTGGCATCTTGCCCGAGGCTCTGATGACCAGTATCCTGCAGCATCCTTACGGCAGGTAGCTCTGAGAGGGAGATGTTCCTGCCATTTTATAGGTGGAAATCTTGAGGTTCCCAGAGAAAGGATATACCGTCCCAGTGTTGGGGAACAAAGCCACATTAATGATAATGTAGAACATATGGGGGTGCCTGCCTACATCCTCGAGGGAGCATTTCCTCTGCAGAGGATTGACTTTCAATTGGGTCTCTTCAAAACCAGAATGAACACACTCCTTACCCAGCCCCATGAGCATCTCTCAACAAGTGGCAGTGATGCAGGGATGGGAGGACTGGTACCCAGCTCTCTCGAGGCATGGGTGTGTGTCTGACACTGGACAGATAGTTCACCTTTCTTCCTCGGGTTTCGGTTTTCTTATCTGTGAGGTGCATGTTGCCAGGCCCCAGGGCTCATAGAAGATAGGGCCTTTGCTTCTCCTAAGACACGGGTAAGCAGAAGCCCCCTGACAGGCCCTTTCCCTGCGTAGAGGCCTGAGAGGCACTCTACAGGCCTCAGGCACGTTCACCATTGCATGTGTGTCAGACAGGGAGCGTGCAATGATCTCAGGTAAACAGGTTCTGAAGTACTTCCTTGGAGGAATGGTGACAGCAGAGGTGACTTCTGCAGACAGGAGCCTAGTGAGTGGCTTGGCTCTGTCACGTGGTAAAGCTCTTGTGCTGAGGGCTCAGGCCTGACGGCTTCTAAAACATGAGAAATTAGTGTAGGTTTTGGAAGTGAGTTCTGAGGGCTGCCCCCTTCCTGCCGGAAAACATGGATGCCCCTTCCTTCCTCCACAGCTCTGAGCATGCAGAGGTGGAACAGATACCTGGCTGTGAGGGGCTGGAGCCTGTGGCCCTCCTGCACTTCATTTAATTAATTCATCCCTTTGTCTTTTCTGTACTGAGCTTGTCCCTGGCCTCCCCAGCAACCCAAGCCCATTAAGCCCATTGAAATCACTGTGACTGATCACTATAATCTTTTCATTCAACCCCTCAAACAAATGAAGGCAAGTGCCCAACTAGAGGCACCAGCACAGATGACTCTTAGCAAGACACTTATGAGGGCTGTATTGTCTGAAACTACCTTGCGTTCTTTGAGGAAGGACGGATCTCTCTCTCTCTCTCTCTCTCTCTCTCTCTCTCTCTCTCTCTCTCCCTCCCTCTCTCTCTCTCTCTCTCTCTCTCTCTCTCCCCTTGTTTAAGCTTCTATCCTTGATCCCCCTCCCCTTCATTACTGTTTTGTCTGTGATGAATATGGGCAGAAATAAAGTAACACTAGGATAAGAGGCAGACAGAGAATTGCAACCTGTCACCATTTTACAGATGCTCTGGGTCTAGGAATGACACAAATGAGGGGTTGATCCTCTCTGTTGAGAGTGGGCTGAGTTAGGGGAGCTTGGCTATTGAAGTAGAACCAAGATTTCAACATTATGAAGGACAAGAATGTCAGCAACAGAAGGAGTTATGCAAGGATGCAGAACTGTGGCTTATCCTGTCAGGTTCAAGGACCCGTTTGTGAGCAGGTGAGGCTGGGGAGAGGATGGAGAGTGAGTATGACCTGTGGAGAGACAGGCTTGGCCAACTCACTCTGGAAGGTCCTGCTCTTGAGTGTCACCAAAAGTCCTGAGGGCCATAGGAAGTCGTGGGAATGTTCTAAGGAGGTGAGTGACATCATTTTAACTTGCTTTTTTTTTTTTTTTTTAAAAAAAAGAAATAATTGATGCTCTGACTGGTGAAGGGTGGGATTGAAAGGTCAAGTTCGTCATGAGTGACATAAACTGAGGAGGAGAGTGAGGAATGCTTAAGATCAAGGGAGAGTAGCATTGGGACTGGAGAGATGACTAGGTGGATGTAATGCCTGCTACCACACATTGGGGGTGGGGCGCGGTCTGAGTTCAGATCCACAGAACCCACACAAAATCCAGGCACAGCTATGTCCACCAGCAATCTCAGAAGTGGATGGCAGGGTGGTAACAGAAACAGACCCAGAGCAGTAGCTTGCTGCCAGGCAATCTAGCCAAACTGCTGGGTTCCAGGTTCAGTGACAGACTCTGTCTCAAGAAATAAAGTGGAGAGCCCCAGACAAAGGCACCTCATGTTCACACATAAGACTTACATGGACACACACACACACATTCCACCCACACAAACATACATACAGATATGCACACACACACCCAAAAAAGCATAGGTCTATGTGTGTGCACGTGTGTGTGTGTGTGTGTGTGTGTGTGTGTGTGTGTGTGTGTGTGTGCAGGTGCATGTTTACATGTTGTGATAATTGCTGAAGGGATAGATTCGATATTATTTCATCGCCAGGCAGATGCTGTGAGAAAGAACTCTGGGTCCCATACTAGTAGTATCCCTCCTATAGGAGATGAATACAGCAGGAGCCACGGTGTCCACAAGCCTTAATCCTCCCATCCATCCTCCCAGTTACACCCACAGTTTTCTTTTGCCCGTAGAAGGGGCGTCACTGCTGACCAACACCCCCTTCTCCAGTATCTGGGCTTTATTTACTCAATCACGGTCAATCTACCTTTCCTGGCCACAAAAGTTGGCTTAAGGGCTGGGTTCTTGAACTGATGATATTGGCTCTCACGCTTTTCTGAGTAGAGCAGTTGACGTGGACTGCAGGCGACCCTTTCTGTAGTGTTGAAGTACGGAGAGGGAAGCCAAGTCATGCCTCTTCCTCTGGGTAAGAGCAGACGCACCCTGGGTCTTGATATTGTGTCCATTCAGCCTATAAGCGTGAGGAGGGGGTCAGCTCAGGATGATGCAAGCCATGCAAGCAGAACAAAGAGACAACCCGGAGTATTGGCTTTGGGAGCGCAGAGCATCTTCAGCCCTTCCAGGGGCTTTGGGAGCGCAGAGCATCTTCAGCCCTTCTGGGGGCTGGCCACTGAGAAAACTTGTCAGTGTCTTAACACTGCTAAAAAGCACCTTCCTGGGACATCCAGGCAGATGGTGTTTCCCATAAGGAGAAGGGGCAGGAGACAAAAAGGGTAATAAAATAATGGGAACCAGGAGCCATGGTCTGGTGAAGAGGCTTTAAGGAGTGATCCCTGACTCTGGCAGGTAAGGCCTACACAGGTGGAATCGCCAAGGTGTGCTTGGCAGTGGCTTCTTAATGCAGGTTCGTGTCTGCGTTTACTTTTTATCTTAAAGGCATGGGGCTGACCTTTACACAGACACACACGTTGGCACATGACTTTTTTATTTGAAGAAAATAAGGTAAGCATAAAACCATACTCTATCCACAATTCTATCACTTAATGTATTGAAGCTGTATTTACTCAATCATGGCCAATTTACCTTTCTTGGCCTTATAGAAAATAAGAAAAAAAAAAACTCACTGGTTTTTCCATTTTATCTAATGCATGGCTAATTATCATTATTTCTTCTGAGTATATGAGTGTGTCAGAGGTGAGTGTGCATGTTTGTGTAGGTGAATATGGCTGTGCACGCCTTTGGGTGTCGGCAGAAATTAGGGTGTGTTCTCAGTCACTTTCGAGCTTGTTCCTCTGAGGCAGGGTATCTTGTGGAAACTGAAATTCGTGTTTTCGGCTAGGCTGGCAGCTAACAAGCCACGAGTCTGTCTCCCTTCCTTCAGTGCTGGAGTGACAGGTATGTGTGAGACCGTGTCTGGTTTTTACACAGGTTCTGGGATCTGAACTCTGGCCCATGCCTGCATGGCAAGCACTCTTTAACAGATGAGCCTTCTCTCCAGCTTCTGTGGCTAATTATTGTCTGCTGCCATGTGCACATTTTGTAAACCTTTTCCTATGGGAATATAAGCTTATGCATGTTCTACACACACACACACACACACACACACACACACACACACACACACACACAGAGGAAACAGAGAGAGAGAGAGAGAGAGAGAGAGAGAGAGAGAGAGAGAGAGAGCTAGCTTTTCATGCATGCTCTCTCTTGGTAAACACAGTTGCAATTATGCTTTACAAATGGGTCTCCTGTGTCCATGTGGCAGAGTGAAGCTTCCCAGAGAGAGGGGCATTCTGAGCGATGCTTCTCTGAGTCTTCAGCATCTTCTCCTCAGCTCAGGTTTGCCACAAGGTAAATGCCCCTTATCCTTAGACAGTAAAACAACTCTGAGCCTTTCTCTAATTTTTTTTTTTTTTTTTTTTTTTTGCCAGTGCATAATAGTGTGAGAGAGAAATGAGGAGTAGATAAACCTAATTGAGGGGTAAAAAAAAAAAAAAAGTGGGAACAGGGAAGTGAAAAAAATCAGGTAAATGTTTAAGTAACACGATCTCTATTTCAGGTGTTGGAATTGAGAGCCAAGAGCAGAATGTGAAATGGGACATTTTCAGAGCTTGGGAGAGGTTTGATATATAGTGTGTAATTAAGAGGCAGGGGAGAGTGCTATTTTTTATATCCCCACTTGTCACTTGTGCAGATTTGATTTCAAATATGATTTCTGAGGTTTCAAGGGTAATTAATCGTATGGAGTCTTCCAGGAGGTGGCAGTCACCCATGTCACCCTCTAAATCGACAGATGCCGGGGAGGAGCAAATGAAGGGGGGCACAAGTGCTTGCACACTTGCTTACCAGGGGTACACTGTCTATCTGTGATATGCTGAGGGCTGTGCTGATCACACTGAGACATATAATGGGAGTGAAGGCATTGTAGGAACCTCACGTAGTCTGCAGGCACAGAGTAGACAGAAGCATAGGCTAAGCCATTCTGAGGTAGACCTTTACTTCAGAAGCACGGGCTGAGCCATACAGAGGTTTTAAATCAGGACAGAATGTCTAACTCACCTTTCTCACTTGCTTGGAACCCACCTACTTTTTTTTATATATACTATTTTAAGCTATGAGTGCAAGTTCACTTAAGAGGAATAACGGGACATTGAGTTAGGTGCCTTCATACTCCGATGCATTACCGCTTCATCTTTGCCCTTGGGTAAAGTGTGTCAAGCATGTATTTGCTCAGTCTTCACTGTTAAACCTGAGCAGGAGACTTTTCCTGAGCACTTTTGGCATTTGGTGAAATAGCTGCCTTCCGTGAGGCGCTGTGGCTCCAGAGTGAGGTGTGTGAAGCTTCCTCCAGAAAGCTGAAATCCTTTGCTTGATGAGGTGGATAGACCCATCAGGCAGGCTGCTGAGGGCATCCCTTCTCCTTGGTTTTCAGATGAGTGTGCTTTGTCATTCCTCCATCCTCGAGACTTCAGATTCTTGGTGACTAACATTTTCAATTATCTGTTGGTTAAAGTGACTCAAAAAAGTAAGGCTGTGTGCTTTAGTCATTTACACCTGAATCCAGAGTTCCTCGAGTCATTTCTCCCTTCCTAAAATGTCCTGGTACCCAGTTTTCTCATCAGGAGAGAGTCTTTCTTTGCCTTGCTTTCTCTCCCCTCTTCACCTTCCCTCCCCTCCTTCCCTTCTAACCCCTCCCCCTTTCATCTGCTCCCCCCCCCACACTCTTGAATTACTTTAGAATCTTGCCATATTGGGACATTTCTGATCCTGTGTTATGGTGGCTATTTCCTCTTCACCCCATCGAGCTGCTGAGGTCTGATATGTGATGGTGAGTATTTAGATGGAGAATCTTTATGACGTCAGACCAATGATAGTCTATTCTTTCTCAAATGGGAGGTTGGGCATGGAGCAGACCATAATTGCCTTCCTCTCTCGATGAGCAGAGCATTCTGTTTTAGGCACTGCTGTGCGCCTTGTTTTCCTGGGGCCGAGAAAGGTTCAGCAGCTGAGACTCACTGAGGTTGAGTGTGACTGTTTTCTGGGGGAAGGCAGAGCAGGAGGGCTGGCTGCGCATGTGGAGCACAGGCCTTACTGGCCACTTGGTTGTTTAGAGAGCCATCCTGGTGTTGCAGGGGCGCCTTAGTGGATACAGATAGAGGACGGCTGAGAGGGCAGCCTGCAGGTTGTGGTTAACTGGAAGATGGCGCTCCTTGGCTCTAGGCAGTTGTGGCCCTGGAAACTTTTGCATTAGGCCTTGCCAGACATTTCTGTGTCCGAAAGAATGCATGACTTCAGCATTCTGGTTAGAAATCTGGTTTTTAAAATATTCTTTTGCAGAGGCCCAGTGAAACCTAAGTGTAGGTCACTTGTCAGCCGGAGATCATCTGCAAATCCTCTTTAGGTCTTTACAGTCGGCATTCATCCCTCTTCACATCTCAGAGACATTCACATTGACACCCACCCCCCAACCGAGACCCTTCACAATTCTCTTGCTATTTAAATGAGTCCAGTTGTTGTCATGAGAGACTAAGAGAGTACAACATTACAGGTGTCATGTGGCAGGTCAGGCAAACCCTAAGCTTACAAACAACAACAACAACAACAACAGCAACAAAACCAAAAAAACACAGCAATGGTAAGTGTGGGTCATGATTTATTAGTCACAGCGGCAAGCGCCCACTGCTACTGTGTGTTCTTACTGCGACTCAGCTAGTGCCTTTCATGTGGGCCAACTCAACTGGTCCTCACGACCAAGTGATAACCAAGGCAGTATATTACCTACACTCTATGGAAGTTTCATGAGGGTCCGTGGTAGCTCAAGAATGTACAACTGCCAGGGACAGAGCCAAACTTTGTCATCTGAGTCTTCCATTCCACACAGGGTGGCTTGTCGCGAGGTCATTTCAGAGGGGTCATTTCTCCCTACCCGAGTCTTTCACGCATGCCTTCTTGGACTGGGTCTTGATCATAGTAGGCCCCCTGTAATTAGCACTCTTGGTAATCATACTGTTTGGTTGGCTTCTCTCCAGTGGGTCCATTTAGCTCAGTGCAAGCAGTTTTTCCAAGCAGATAATGAGACTTCCTAGACCCGAATTTTCATGACAGAGTTTATTTTGGTGAAATACAAAAGTAATGCAAATATTTACTAATTTTTCCTTTATTAAACCACAATACACGGGGCCATATTTTTAGAGATGATAAATCATTTCCTTCACAAAAGGATATTGTGGAGAAAGAAATGGTGTACACTTAAAAATTATATACTATTCTATAATTGTACAAATCAAACACGTGTATTATTTGTAATTACATTGGTAATATATGTAATTACACGGGAAAACAATTACAGCAAAGTGCATTCCAAGAGAACATGAATCAACATTTTTTTCCATCTTCCCCTGGTTGTTCGGCCGCATTAATTTGCCTCACAGAAGGAAGAATATCGCACAGACCTTAAAAAAAAAATCCCGGACCCACCTTGGGCACTTTAAAAATGTCTCGAGCTGAGTGCTGGTGTCTTGCAATCTTGGAGGTGAGAGTGAAACCTATTTTATTTCTTCACTTCCACTGACTTATTTTTCTTGCCTATCCCCCCACCTCCCAAAATGTAGCAGACAGTACCTTTTGTAGGCATGCTGATGCACCGTTAGTGCTGTAACTGCACCTGCAGTGGTTCTGCTGTGGGTAACTAGAAAAAAAAGCTGACGTTCCTCTTTATGGCTTCTTTAAAAATACCAACATGGCTTGGGGGCTTGTGCTCATGACCCACTGGGTAGTGTCATGTGTTCTTCCTCCCTCCCTCCCTCCCTCCCTCTCTCCTTCCCTCCTTTTTCTTTTCTCCTCTTCCTTCTTTTTAAAGAATTGTTATATTTATTCATTTATCGTAGGGTGTGTGTATGTGTGTGTGTGTGTGTGTGTGTGTGTGTGTGTGTGTTGCGGTGCACAGATGCCATGCTGTATATGTAGAGATCAGAGGATAGCTTGAGGAAGTTTTTTTTTTTTTTTTCCCCTCTCCTTCCACCGTATGAGCTCCAGGGATAAAACTCAAATTTTCAGGCTTGGCTGCAAGTGTCCTTACCTATCAAACCGTCTTGCTAATCTATCTTCTTCTTTTGTTGTTATTATTGAGACATGGTCTCACTATGTAGCGCAGGCTAGCCTTGAACTCACGATCCTTCTGCCTCAGCCTCTATATGGGTGTTTACTTCCATCATCAGCCAGGGGACACATGTCCTCTTAAAGAACTAAGGGATTGAGTGGAGGGGAGTGGTAAAGGTCATGACAGCAGATCGGGTAGCAGAGGATTCTGGGAAAGGCAGTGGTGGACCCACAGATGCTACAGCAGAAGGAGGGACTCTTGCCAGTCACTATGGTGCTATCTTAGCGATGCACCTGAGAGTTACTGTGTTCCAAGAGTGCTTTGGAGGACATAGACACGGTGTAACCAGCTGGAAAGCAACTCTCCTTGGCTTCATCCAGCTCTTGCCATGAGGGATTGTGAGCCTGGTACTACCACTGGTCTTTACTTTCAAGAGGCTGTGTAAATCCACCCTTTAGTGAGAGAATATGACTCAGCGCCCTCAAGAGAAGACTGCCATTTGATTTCTTCATTTATCGCCTCTGTATGGAATACCTGCCATTTGCATTTGTTGCCATGCTGGGCCCTGGGGCTATGGAGATGATAAAACATGGTGGTCGAGAGATTCGTGAACAAAAGGGGTATATGACAACAGGCAGAGAAATCCAGATGACCTAGTGAGGATCAGGGTGGATAGCTCTCACCAGGAATGGGGTGATAGGCTGGTTCTCACTCTTGCTCGCCAAGTTCTTTACCTACTGAGCCATTGTCCCAGGCCCTCGATGATGAAATGTTTTGTAGATGTAACCGCTCCTTAGGGACATGGAATTGCTCCTGCTGTCTACCACGTCAGGAAGTATCTAGCTGGTCAAAGTGTCTCTGGATTTGTGGCTGAAGATGAAAGTGCTGGTCTTGGGCTCTCACGGTGCCTCACAGCAGATGGAAGGAGCATCTCCTGCGGACCTCTCAGAGCTCACTCCACAAGCTGGGGAACTTAATGGATTGGTCCTCGGAGGCATCTTTGATAGGCAACTGGCAACTTTGGGCTTCTGCAGGCTCATGATGGAGACAAGAGGCTCCAGGAATGTATGAAAAACATGCCGTGGAACTTCCTTGCTCTGCCGCCGTGCCAACTTTCTCTTTTTATTAAATTCTCCCATCTGGACTTAAAATGTTAGCAAATATACGGCTTCAGAGTGTGGTGGTCAGAGTATAAATATCACTTAATTTCTTCTTGTGCTCAGCAGACATTTAGGGTGTGTCAGGCTCTGAGCACAAGTTTACATTTCTGGTGAATGAGCAAGTGACCTCTGTGTGTGTGGAGGAGGGAGGGAAGGAGAGAGAGGAGGGAGTTTGAGGAAAGATGATGATGATGATGATGAAGAAGGAGGAGAAGGAAGAGGAGGAGGAGAAGGAGGAGGAGGAGGAGGAAGAGGAGGAGGAGGAGAATGTAGGGTAAAAGGTCCAAGCTCATTTCTGGGTTTGAAAACCTATCAATCCCTGAGCTAAAAAACTTACCAGTCCCTCCCTAAGCTCAAAAACCTACCAATCCCTGGGCACAAACCCCCATTAATTTCTCATCTTGAAAACCTACCAACCCCTGAGCCATCTCAAGCTCAGGACTTGAAACAGTACCAATCCCTATCCTGGAAATCTCCACCCTGTAAAACTCCACCCTTAAGAAACTCCATATAAAGCCTGCCTCCCAACCAGCTCTCTGCTATTTCTCGCCCTATCAGAGGCAGCCATCCTCTTGTGTCTTTCTTAATAAATCTCTTGTGTGAGTGTGTTGTACAGTGTGACTTTCCTTGGCTCCCGGCTCCTAGGATACCTTTCCTTTCAGAGCCATAACATGCACATTAGGGAAACCTTCCCCCTCAGAGCTGTAAGTTTCGCAATGAAGATGATGGCGCTGCTGCTGCTGAGGCTGATGGTTTTGAGAGTCTACTCTGCAGTGAGGGTTTTCCTCAAATCTATTTATGAAGTGATACTGTTTTTCATGTTTTTAGTGGGGAAGTGGAGGCATGGTAGGGAGGCAGAATTGAAACCCAGGGCAAGTACCATGCTCCTAGATGTGAGTTCTCACGACAGTCCAGGCAGTTTATTCTAGGGCCAATCACCAGGAAAGGTTTTTTTCATGTTGGCCAGATGGTACTCTTGAGTCTTGGAAGAGGGACTAGAAGGGAGTGGCTGGAGGCAGAGGGTGTGTTGAATAACAGTTTTTTTTTATTGTGTTTTTCCAGACGGGTTTCTCTGTGTAGTCCTGGCTGTCCTAGACTCACTTTGTAAACCAGGCTCACCTCAAACTCACAGAGATCCACCTGCATCTGCCTCCTGAGTGCTGGGATTAAAAGAATGCATTAATATGCCCAGCTTATGTCACAGTTTTCTCCAACATTAAAACCTTTCATCTTTGAGGGATACTTCTTAAGACAAGATGTTTACAGAGAGGTGAAACAGCAGAGTGTTGTAATGAAGGGTCAAATGTCTCAGGGAAACCTAAGATCAGAAGGAAACAACTCAAAATAGCTCCAGGAAGTCCCTGAAACGGACCAGATTCGCTGAGACCTCTTTCCCCAAGAGTATACAATGAAGAGTTGAAAGCCATTCTCAGATAAGCCCCTCAGCTTGTTAGAAGAAGAAACCAGTTGAACAGCTCAGAAGAAATGAAGACCAGTTCTGGGAAGAGGCCGAGAGGAACTGAGCCCCCTGAAAAGGACATGCTCTAACCTGTAGAATGGCCTGCAGGCTGTGTAGTGTCCTCTAAGTTTCCAGCAGCGGTGAGTTATCACCCATGCTAGGGTGGGCTTTGGTAATGCAGCTGTCTTTGAGTCATTCATGCTGCTGTTAAGTAACCCCTCACCCATATTCCTGCAAGTAATCCCAGTAAAACTCCTTGGTCACCAAGTTGGACTTTGGTGGTACCCATACTTAGGTATGTTGTCAGTTCCTTATTTGGAGTGAGAGACATATGTGATGCTTCTCCCCAGGAAAAGTCAGTCACAGTGTGTTAGGTGGAGGTCCTAGGGTGTGTAAAGTTGACCATGGGTGGAAAATGGATTTGCAGTCGTGGTGCATTGGGTAAAAGGTGAGGGGCAGTAACCAGGGGCCACAGAGGGCTATCTGGGTCACTCTGTGAAGATCTTGGCTTCTGACTCAGACTGTTCTGTCCTCCTTTTGGAGGACTTAGGGTAGCAGGGACCAGTATCTTACTGATCATCAAACACATCTCTGAAGTTCTTTTGGAATCCATGTGAAGTGGCCCCAGGAGCTTTCTGGGAACCCTATGCTACTTAGGAGCTTGTTGAAGAAAGAGTGCAATATCTCAAAAGCAAACACAGATGGAAGACCTTGAAGGGAAGCCAATCGAATGAGGATCTCTGAAGTTTCCACTTCATTAGCAGCGTGCACAGTCCCCCACGGTATGCCCCTCCCCAAATCAATTCCTCCCTCCCCTCCCTCCCTCCCTCCCTCGCCCCCCCTCTCTTTCCCCCCACCTGTGTGTGTGTGTGTGTGTGTGTGTGTGTGTGTGTGTGTGTGCCTGTGAAGGACCAAAGTTGATTTCAGGAATAATTTTCTCTTCCACCTCATTCTCCACGGGAAAGTCTTTTAATCAAACCTGCTCTGGGACACCCTGTCTCATCTGTCCAGGCTGGAGTTACGGCAGCCATCACACCCAGCTGGCATTTATGAGATTCTGGGACTACGAACTCCCTCCGGCCCAGCCCTCACATTTGTGTGGTAGGCCCTTTAGCCATAGAGGCATCTTCCCAGCTTGATCCTTTTCACTGAAATCACAATTATTTTGTACCTCTTCATGTCAACAATAGTTTATGGTGATTTTAAATTTTTTTTAAAAAAGTGTTTTAATCACTGTTGAGAAATCTTCATTTTACCATGACATCTACCCATGTTGGTGGGGAGGGGAGATTGCTAACCACAACCTGTTCCCATGAAGTCTCTTGGAAATGTCTGGCCATGTTCTGGGCAGGGGGCTATCATCAGTGTCAACACAGGTCGTCCCTAGACATCCATTTTTTTTTCTTCACTGTATAAGGTCTGGTGGCGGTTTGTATTCTGGATATAACTCCCAGAATTCTCCTGCCTTGCTAAATTTCAGTTTGTATGTCTTTCATCAAATATTTGGCTTAGCTGGGTCTGCTTGGCATATTGTGTTAGCTCAAAGTGAGTTATTGTCACAGTGTCATCCACTCAATACAGAGAGGTAATATTTAGTGTGTCAGAGGGGATTATGTTGTAATCTCAAGAAAAATATAGGAAGTCGAGTAGAGAGAAAATTACGAGGAGAAGAACCAAGTCGTTATTAAAATAGACTTTTCTCATACATGTCCATTCACTGGGAGCTACATCCCCAACTTCATTTCTCATCAAAGCGTCTCAAAGAGCTAATTTCCAGTAGCTTCTATCCCTCCTTGCAGCTGAATATTTGGGGTATTTTAAAGTGATATCATCAAATAGATTGAAAATGAAGTCCTATAAATGATCTTTAATCAACAGGCTCTGTTACTTCATGGAACAGAAAACAGGGAACAAAGGACGATGATTTTAATTCAAGGAAAGAGAGATATTTATTTTGAGTATTTCTGCAGAGTGACAGAAGTAATTTGTTAGGTTATAATTAGACACATTGTAAAGTGGACGATTGTGGAGACAGTGATTCTTGCTGGCTCTGGGGAGCTGGAGGGGGCTCTTCTGTCCTGTGTGCACTGTGCTCTGCAGCGTGCCAGGAATTGCCTGTGAGCTGGGGTAAAACCAGGGGCAACCAGACACTGAGACTGCACATTCCCAGTTGGACCCCGAAAGCAGGGTTCCCTTCCTTTTGCCTCATAAGAAGCTCTCGATGCGAGTGTTTAAATTGGGAAGTTGCTTGAGTATGAGGCGGAGATGACTTGGCTCAACAGTATGGAATGGAAACAACTTTAAGTTGCTCAGTCAAGAGGAAATTATATATGGATCTGTAGTCTTCATAAATAATGTAGTGCCACAGTTGTGGCAGCTTAAGTGGTCCATGCCATTTGGGGTTGCATTCACAGACATTTAGGGAACCCATCATTGAAAAATCTTGCTTTCTACCAGAAAGCATTTATTGAGGGTTTCTTATGGGTCAGGACTAGGGAGAGACTAGTGAACATCATAAGTGCTTTTCCTTGATGACCAGGCACTTTGCAAGGAAGCAGATAGGTGGTTAGATAATTACAAAATAGCAAGAGAAACCATGAGTGAGGGCGTGTAATGCTTCATTTAGAAGCGGGAAGCAGGGGTGAGGGGCAGTTAGCTTGGCACACTGAAGGGGCAAATCATTTCGTTATGGCTAGACCATCAAGTTGGAGGGGATAACCTGCCATGTAAGTGGTGAGGCCAAGAAGTGAAGGTCAAACTCTGCACAGAAGTAGGGACCATAGGATAGCCTGTAGTTCCTTCTCTGGACCAGCAGGAGGCACTGGTGAGTTTAATCAGTGAAGTGCTATTAGCAACTTTTGTTTTTTGACAGCACCATTTTCACTTCTGTGCCTGGGCTATAGATGGGGAGGGAAAGATGGTGGATGGGAGGCTAGTTAGAATGCATCTTTTGAGATGAGTGATAGATGTTATAGCATTTGGGAGAAGAAGAGACTTTAGAATACACTGAGGATGTACCAGAGACAGGAGTTATATGGATGTTCTGGGGAGAGAGAATCAAAGACAATACCTGACTGTGAATGAATCCAGTTCGTCCTGCAGTACAGGGCATTTAACTGTATGGAGTCAGGACACAGAGTCAAGTTTATAGGCATTCAATGTGAATGCAGCTGTAGGGGTGTCTGGGAGACCATCAGAGCAAAAGCACGGAGAAGTGGGGGATTTTAGAGTTTGGGGCTATTTGTACACAGACAGGCCTTGAATCCTGGCAGTGGATGGACACCTGCATAGTGGGAAGAGCCTAGGCTTTACTCAACACTGGACTGGTTGAACTGTAGATGGGATGCTCTATCCTGGATTATTGGCGTACTTGTCAATAGCAGACTCAGAATCTAGAAGTATTAGTGGGTAGCTACTTCCTTGGCATTGGATGGTGGGACTTTTTACGTGGAACAAATTTCTGAAAATACCATTGTGGGAAGTGTACTATGACATGGATACAAGCAGAGACCTATGGCCATGTTTCCAGGTCATGATTTAGGTGGGATTGGAGTTATAGACCTTTTATATAGATGTGTCTCACCCATGCCATCGGCACAGCCAATCAGAGCATGATTTTTTTTTTTTTTTTTTTTTTTTTTTTTTTTTATGGCAGTGCCCTCTGGTCAGCTTTCGGTCTTTCTGCTTATTTAGGTGACTGATGCCTTCCCAAGTCAGTTTGGATTTTGAGATGTTCCCAGTAGCTCAGGTATGGAATAGCAGTTGTTACATGATAAGACTATTTTGTGAAGTTCTGAAAATTTGGGTGGTTGGAGGTGGGCGGGGTGCAAGAAGTAAGTCACTGGGATGAGTTCTCGGGTGTATGTGTGTGTGTGTGTGTGTGGGGTTGTCCCTGGCCACATCCTGTCTCTGCTTCCTGGCTGCTAAGAATTAAACAACTCTGCCCTGTATGCTGCTGTTGCCACAACGTTCCAACCCCTCACCAGGCCCAAATTAGCAAATCCGATTCACCAAGTCTAACCCTCTGAACTATGCACCTGAATCGATCTGCCCCTTAAGTTGTTGTTGTCAGGTAGTTTGGGCACAGTGACGCCCAAACTAGGTGATCAGGACCCCATAGCCTTCATGGCCACTCTGTTCACTCTTGGGACCACAGGTCCCTTTTCTATCTGCCTTTCCATCCTTCTTGATACGCGGACAAATGACCTTATTACTTCTCCCCTTATATGCTGTGTAAGGGCAGTGGGCCCTTCACTTCTGTAGTCTTCAAGGGGGGGGGGTCTGGCTTACTATTCCCCTTTCCTCTTTTTGGTGTGTGTGTAGCTTCCAGTTATCTGAAGAGAATAGTTGACAGAGCCGGCCCAATGCTGATGTCCTTACACAAGTCTGCTGGTAGAGCTGGGCCTCATGTAAACTTGGGTGGCAGGGTTTCTAACGTTCCCAGGACACATCGGATGGGCTCATAAGACAGGCATCATCAAGAGCCAATGATGACCTCTTGCTTTGGCTTAAGGGTCTGGACTGCCAGTTCACATCAGAGATAGGATGGTTATGTGACCAGCCTCCAGTGAAAATCTTGCACATGAGTTTCTCTTTTTATTTTTTTTTAAATTTTATTTTATTAATTTATTCATATTACATCTCAATTGTTATCCCACCCCTTGTATCCTCCCATTCCTCCCTCCCATTTTCCCCCTTACTCCCCTCCCCTATGACTGTGATTGAGGGGGACCTCCTCCCCCTGTATATGCTCATAGGGTATCAAGCCTCTTCTTGGTAGCCTGTTATCCTTCCTCTGAGTGCCACCAGGTCTCCCCGTCCAGGGGACATGGTCAAATATGAGGCATCAGAGTATGTGTGAAAGTCAGACCCCACTCTCCACTCAACTGTGGAGAATGTCCTGTCCATTGGCTAGATCTGGGTAGGGGTTTGAAGTTTACTGCCTGTATTGTCCTTGGCTGGTTCCATAGTTTGAGCGGGACCCTGGGCCCAAATCTGCCCATCATAATATTCTTGTAGGTTTCTAGGACCCTCTGGATCCTTCTACTTTGCCATTCTCCCATGCTTCTCTCATCTAGAGTCGCAATAGGATACCCTCCCCTCTGTCACAGTTTCCTGGTAAGTGAAGACTTTTCTGGGACATGCCCCTTGGGCTAGTGTTGCACACGAATTTCTAATAAGCTTCATCGGTAGATAGCCCATTGATGTGGCCATAGCTCCGCGATGGCAAATTCAGCCAGCCCCGCGTGACTCCGTAAAGAGGAGTCTGGATATGTGTACCTATTCATCTCTGCTCTCGATTCCTTATGTCTCTTCCCTTTGCAGATTTGGCTGTGAGTGTTTTTCTGGATCCCACCATAGCACGGGGACATCCTAGTCTGTGCTGAGCCCCGTAAATGCTCCCAGATGATCATGGAACACAGGGCAGCTCTGGGCCCCAAGATCCTTCCTCACCAGTGTTTACGTATGCCTCCCTACTTCTCAGCCTTAAAACCAGCCTGCCCCCTAAACCCGGACCCTGTGCTGTCACCATTCCTTAAAGCCAGATTTCTCAAAGAATTGCCTTGGCCATCCTTGTTCTCTTCTCGCCCCTATGCCAATCACGCTCTTACTTCTGCTCCTCTGTGAACTTTTTCTGACACAGTCCCTACTTCCTTGTTGACGAATCAGTCACCGCTTACTTTTGGCTGTTGGTACCATCTACTATGTAATCTCTTTTCGGTCCCTTCATCTGGTATCAGGATGCAGGGACCTTAAGCAGTGCCCTTTGTGGTTTGTGGAGGGGCAATGGAAGGTTTCCCTGGGAAACCTTCATAAGCAGCAAGCATCTAGTCATGGCCTGGGAGGCTCACCCGAATCCCTGGGTCTGAGCAAAGCTCCTCCCCCCTCCCCCGAGGAAGCTGGACCAAGCTACTCCCTTAACTTTATCTCACCCATACCTAGCACATTCCCAAGACAGGGTCCCCCAGATCTGAGTCTCTATCCGAGACTCTTCCTCTGAGACCCAGATCAAACCAGTCATTGCGTCTGCATCCAGGCTATCATGTCTTGGATTGCCTGCCTCTGATCTCCACAGTGGCCCCTGCAACCTCCCTTCAGAAGTGTTGCTGTTTCTACCCGTGTAAAACTCCGTCACATCTGCTCCGTGCTCGCCTGTTGAGCCTGGCATTTGGCAGGGCTTGGTGAGGTTTCGTTGAATGAATAAGTGAATGCATGAATGTGTAAGTGTTAGATTTTATTCAAGTGCCGAGTTAGCAGCCCTGTGAGCCTTTTAGGCAGATAAAGAGCCAGTGCTGAGGTCTGGAGGCAGTGAGCTGTTGAATTTATATGAGGTCAATTTGCTGAAGACACATGAAAGTAGAAAGTAAGTGGAGAGAGAGAGAGAGAGAGAGAGAGAGAGAGAGAGAGAGAGAGAGAGAGAGAGAGAGAATGGGCACTTCTGCCCTGTGCAACTCTTCTGAAGCGTGGGAAAGAGGGAGGCTCCTGAATCTGCCATGCCCAGCAGGACCTCTTGGGGCAAAGTGGAGGGCAAGGTCTCCTGGAAGATGCTCCTGATGGAAAGCCAGGTAGGCTCTGAGTTCTTTGACAAGTGTTCTTCCTGGTGGGTACTCTCTGGGAGGTCACATTAGCAGCTGTGGCCAGACCTTAAAGCTCCATGGCCAGACATCACATATGGCGCACCCCCTAAATGCTTCTGTAGCCCATCATGTGGAGTCAAGAACATACCAGGCACTCAGCACACGTTACCAAGGACATACTTGTGGCAGGAATGCTAATTATTTAACGTAGGTGGGTTGACTGGCACGGTTTCTGCCATATGGTTGCTGTTCAGCAAACTGTAGCTACAAGTTATGCGCTTTACCTTGAATGTAAAGTGTGGCGCAGCGGGAGGATTGTTGCCTTTTATAGATGGCAGGCAGCGTGAATCTTTCAGCTTAGATGGGGCCACATAAACACATGCTCATCTCTCACCAGACAGGGCTATTTTCCTAGCAGAGACACATGGGGAGTCATCTTTCTTTGAGAAGAGGGACATTTAGTGTGGGACCAAGCCCCAGCCAATTGCAAAGGGGGCTTGGAGGACACACTGTTGCTGACCAGAGGGCAATCCAGTGCTCCGTGTCCCCGTTTGCTGCTTCTCTATTTGCTGGCTCATAGCCTTTGCCTTCCTTGCAGCCGCCTGTACGCATTTGTCATTTTTATCTGAGCATTTGAGTCCTTTTAGAACTTTGGGCCTGGGTTCACTACTTCAAGGTCTTCTCATGCAATGCCAGGCATTTGAGTACGCCTGGGGCGCAGGCACACAGTCATTGCCTTCAAATCTTCTTAGCGGGTTTTGCACTGCTCCTGATAGTCCCACAGGCATGTGAGAGGGAGGGGGCGCAGAGTGCTGGCTTGAAACCGCTTCTTTGGAGATCTCAGGGCTGAGTCTTCATTTTGTGGCTTTGCGACCTTGAGGAAAACCCTGGAGATGCCTTCTACCTCTGGAGCAAGGAAAGAACACCAGCCAGTAGGTCATGGCACTGGAAGTCTCTCTCTCTCTCTCTCTCTCTCTCTCTCTCTCTCTCTCTCTCTCTCTCTCTCTCTCTCTCTCTCTCTGTCTCTCTCTCCTGTTTGCTTTATATGAATCCTGTTCCCGGGTGCTTGAAAACTGTTCTGTGTTTCGTAAAATATTGGTGCAACTTGATGAATGTATAAACTGTCAGTGTGGCAAGTTATAAAAATGGCTGTTCACTCTTCCTTGTCCCCTCACTGTGGTCCACAGTGCAGCATCCCAGGTCTTTCTACCAAGAGATGGAGTCTCTCTGTTTACTTAGACTTCTGTGAATTGTTTTAGCTAAAGAGACACTGCCAAGTGGGACACGAAGTACTTGGGCACTGGCCTTAGTCTCTTGTTGTTGGGTTCTTAGAGTCTCTGCTGCTGTTTCTGTGTGGAAACATAGATTAGGCTGTTGCCAACTGCACACATATGGCACAGCTAGGTTTCCACTTTTCCAGACCTGATATCCAGTCACCTCTAGGTCAGAGCTACTTGGATACTGATGCATGGCTGAGCCTGGCAGAGATAAGCAGAAAAACTGCTCAGCTTGGCCCAGCTCAAAGGCTGACCTACAGAATCATAAGCAAACACTTGGTGGTTGTATGAATGTTGTAAGGTAGTTTTGTTACACAGCAAAGGCTAACTGATTCAGCGGAGCCGGAATATCGTTAATATGTGCATGTACATATATGTGTGTGTGTGTGTATATATATAAACTGTGTGTGTGTGTATATATATAAACACACACACACACACACACATATATATGAGATTCAAAAAATAAAATATAAATATATTTGCTACAGCATTCTTTTTATTTTTTTATTATTTTTTATTTTTATTTAATTAACTTGTTCAGATTACAACTCAGTTGTTAGCCCATCACTTGTATCCTCCCGTTCCTCCCTCCCTCCTGCTTTCCCCCTATTTCTCCTGCCCTAGGTCTAAGACTGAAGGAGACCTCCTCCCCCATTATATGTCATTCTTTTTTAAAAACATAAAAAAAACAAAAACAAAAACAACTTTGGACATTGTTGCCAAGGTTGGTCTAGAATTCACTCTGAAGCTCAGAATGGCCCAGAATTCTTGATTCTCCCAAACTTTGCCTCCTGAGTGCTGGATTAAAGACACTACCACACACAGCTTCAAGTTAACTCTTTATTGGAGACTGGGAACTGTCATCACATTTATCATGCTGGCTTTTTTTTTTCTGTGATTTTTCCTGAACACACATGACTTCTTGAATGTGGATTTCCATGCTTCCTGGACTCTTTGGTCTGAGTGTGAATCTGAATATGTGTACTCACCAGACACTGGTTCAGTCGTATCCGAGAATTCATGATCCAGGAAGTGAGAAATTCAAGCACAGCGTTACCCTTAGTACAGCTCTGCTGGTTGGGAGTAATTGACTGAAAACTATAAACTGCTCGGATTCAGCATTGTAAAAGATAATTTCACACACAGTGGCTCCATGAGGGTATTAAGGCTCAAAAAAAAGTAAACTGGATTAAGAAACATTTGTGAATAGGAAACCCTGAATGCAGGGCTAATCAGTGCAAGTGTGGGTGAAACAGCAATGGCAGACTCAGGGCAAGAGGACCATGTCAAGTGGGCCAAGCTCCAGGCCAGCTGTCATTTTATAGCCAGAAGATCCACCCCACTGTTTGAATACAAAGCCACTCTCAAGCCTAATCCTCTACATACACTTTAGACAAAGCAACAAAACACCACCACCATCACCACCACCACCACCACCACCATCACCACCACCACCACCACCAAACGTCCTTGTTTCTTTTCGAAACAGTGTCCCACTTCATTGCTAGACTGGGCGAGGCTAGCCTTGAAATTGTGGTCATCCTGTCTCTGCCTCCCAAGTGCTCAGGTTATATGCATGTACCATTGTGTCCATCAAGACTGGCTAAACTACTTGCATTTTAAGAAACTACTTGCATTCTATCTAATACAGTGTGTGTGTGTGTCTGTTATTGTGTGATGTGTACACATATGTGGTGTGATATACATGTGCGTGTGTGTGCACTTGCAGAGCATGTCTGCAGTGAGATGTTTATTGAATCTTTTTATATCCTTGCAAAGACTGGATAGAGCATAGGGGCACACGCTGCAGTATTGTAAAAGATCTTCATCTATGGAACGATGTCTAAGATCTGTTAATTGAAGAAATCTGGGTACAGAATCTTGCCCAGTGAGTTATCAGTTGCCTAGCAAGAGGACAGACACCTTTATATGTGTATAAACTCATATACGTAAGAAACTGATGAAAGAAAAGCAGACAGTGGCTATAGTCACTGAAGGGTGGGGGTGGGGAGACTGTTGCCAGAGCTAGGAGGACACTGATTGTATATGCTTGTATTTTCCTACCTTTGTTTCCTGAGTATCTTTAGGGACATTCATATCAAAACTGGCCTTGAGGATGTTGAGCAGGGGTCTGAGGTCGCAGCAGGTACTTTATGAGCTATGCACAGAGATTCCCCCAGGCCTTTAATTCTCAGGGAAAAATCAAAGAAGCCTACAAGCTGAGGAGTCCAAAGAAGCAGGCA
>OU015742.1:72294101-72308243 GCA_907169655.1 Acomys percivali
CAGGTCACCGAGAAGAGACTTGATACCCTATGAGCATATACAGGGGGAGGAAATCCCCCTCAGGAACAGTCATAGGGGAGGGGAATAAGGGGAAAAGGGGAGGGTGGGAAGAATGGGAGGATACAAGGGATGGGATAACCATTGAGATGTAACAAGAATAAATTAATTAAATAAAAAAAAGACTTAAAAAAACAATTTAAACAGAAAAAAAATGAAATGTAGAGATAAACAGAAATTTTAAAAGAGGAATCTCTAATGGCCGAGACATACTTAAAGAAAAGTTCAATGTCATTAGTCAAAATGACTCTGAGATTCCATCTTACACCTGTCAGAATAGCTAAGATAAAAAATTCAAGTGTCAGCACATGCTGGCGAGGAAGTGGAGAAAGAGGAACACTCCTCCATTGCTGGTGGAAGTGCAAACTTGCACAACCTCTTTGGAAATCAATCTGGCAGTTTCTCAGAAAATTGGGAATAGTGCTACCTCAAGACCCAGCAATACCACGCCTGGGCATACACCTGAAAGATGCTCCACCACACAACAAGCACAACAAGGACATTTGCTCCACTATGTTCATAGCAGCTTTATTTGTAATCGCCAGAATCTGGAAATAACCTAGATGTCCCTCATTTGAAGAACAAATAAAGAAACTCTGGTACATTTACATAATGGAATACTGTTCATCTATTAAAAACAAGGAAATCTTGGCACTTGCAGGCAAATGGATGGGACTAGAAAAGGCCATCCTGAGTGAGGTAACCCAGACCCAGAAAGACATCATGGTATATACACACTTATAAGTAGATATTAGCCCAACATAGATGTCCTCTGAGAGATTGTACTCAGTGAGGGTTTGGGACAGGTGCTGGACCTCACAGCTGGACTCTGGGTAGAATGCTGAGAGTTTTATGGAAGAGTGGGGGAATGGAAAGACCCAGAGGGTTCAGGAGCCCCATAGGGAGATTGTCAAGTCCAGGGGATCTAGACACAGGTGTGCCTGCGCAGGCTGATGCACCCACCAAGGATGGTGCATTCAGATAAGTTACACCCCCTGTTTGGATGTAGTGGATGGATGGGGAGTGGGGACTGCCTCTGACATGAACTCTGCTGTCCCCATCTGATCACTTCCTCTTGGCAAGAGGCCCTCAGGGCACACAGAGATAGGGGGAGCAGGCTATCCTAATGAGACCTGATCGGCTGAGATCAGATGGTGGGGGAGGAGGCCCCACTTGTCAGAGGTCTAGGGGAGAGGAATAGGACAGAAGAGGGAGGAAGGGTGGGAATGGGAAGATACAAGTGAGGGTATAACAATAAGGATGTAATATGAATAAATTATAATAAAATAAATATATAAATAAAATAACCAGATTGAGTCATTACCCATTTTTTGATCTGCCAAGATATCCCTCCAATTTCTCAATAGCATTTATTTGTTGAAGATGCTTGGGCCATTTGCTATGTAGAGTTTCCCACACTGGATTTGGCTGAAAACATCTTTCTGGTTATCTTCTGTCTGGCTGACAGGTTTGTCTGGTACAAGGGGACCATCTCACCATCATGTGAGGATGTGTAAGGAATGCTAATTCTTGCACTCCAACACATGTGGATTGTGGTGGTTAGGGTTAATGGCCACTGTTACTTCTAGTTATTTAGGGTATTGCAGAATGGTGAGTTTCCATTTCTTTCATTGATTCTGCATTTTGGGGTTGTAACTCTTATATGAAGAAATTTCCTTCTGTCTTAAGTCCTGGCTGAGTCTGAAATAAAGTCTTTGTGGGGATGGCAGGATAAATGTTTGATTTATTCCCCCTATTATTTTTCAGTTTTATTGAGGCATAATTTACACATGATAAAATGCACAAATCTTAACTTACAGCTCAATGAATTTTACATATGTCTACACCCATGCATCTACCATCCAGACCAGGATATAAAACATTTATAAATCATTCCTCCCGCCTCTCTCTGGTTGATACCCATTCCAATGGCCCCTCCTGTGAGTGCACAGTGGTGTTGAGACTGTATTTATGCTGTTTCTTTTTCCACCACTTATTTCTAATCTAACCAAAATAGTCATTTATTTTATTCACGGTTTCTGAACTTGATTTTATATTAAGAATTGCATTATCCACTCCAAGAGGATTAAACCATGTTCTCACATGTACACAGACATATGTATCTTTTAACATATATATCTTAAATCTTTGCTCCAAGTTGTCTAAATGACTAGCTAATTATCATGATGTCATTTGTCGTTTTTTCTATGCTCCTTTCTGATTTGAGATGACTCAATCTATATTAGATTTCTGTATCAACTTGCACCTATGCCTGAGTAGGTCTCTTGTTAGATTACTTTTTTTTTCTTCTTTCCTGTACTGCAGTGATATAATATGTTGTATTATTTGGCAGGACAAGCCACCCCGAATCCTTGAAGTAATTGTATTTTCACACTTGGCCCATCACTGTTCTTTCTGAGCTCGTTCTTCCAGGTGACTTTTGGATTCGTGTTGTTCTGGCTCATCAACTGGGGTTTTTGATGGGGATTACCTCAACAGTGTTACAAAATTGAATATCACAGGGCATCCAAGGAAAACATATTCAGTGGATTCAGGAATCCCATTTTTGTCTTCTAGCCGACTCTGGTGAGGAGAATGGTTTTTAAGATTTATTCTGAAATATTTTTCAATTGTGTTCTTCTGGAAGCATCACCACCACTTTTCTTTATGTAGTAATTTGTGGAGTTAAAATTACTATGCTAACTTTTGTTTTCTTTTTACTTAAACTCTTACTAAGACCTCTTATGTTATAATGTTTACTTTTCAGTTTATTATTTTGAGATTTTTTTCAAGTATCTAGAAATGTCGTTTTATGGTATGTTGTCCAATACAGTGAATTTGCGTTGTTCTTACCTAGTGGCATTGGCTAGCACCCTCGGTGCCAGGGTGATATTGGAGGTGTCATTGCTCCTCTCTGTAATGGGCTCTTCTAGAAAGTGTCTCCAGGGAATACTCTGCTGTTTTGTGGGGTGTGTGTGTGTGTGTGTGTGTGTGTGTGTGTGTATGTGTGTGTGTAAATGTGTTTTCGTTAAGTTTAAGCAAGATTTCTGTTTTAATTTATCAATGTTATTCATTAACCTATGTGAAGAAAATAATTATGGCTAAAAGCATTTCAGCTATTGAATGAGTTAAACATAAATGTTTGCTTTTTAATGCATTAATGTGGTATTTACTTTAATTAGGCTCCTTTCTTGGGATTAACCTTATTAAGACATGGCTATTGGTTTTAAAAAGGACTTTTCTGGATTGTATTTGCTAGGTTATTGATTAGAACTTTTGTTTATATTCATAAATTATGTTGATTAAATTCTTTTTAGATTTTGATTAAAATTATTTTTAGAATCATTTCTTTCTGTGCATGGTGGTGGCACATGGCACACGTGCACATGAAGCTCAGAGGTAACTAGAAGAGCCTGTTTTCTGTTTCTAACATGTGGGTCTCAGGAGCTGAAGTCAGGTTGTCAAGCTTGGCAGTCGGTGCCTTTACCTGCTGAGCCATCTCACCAGCCCATTAGTTTGATTTGAAATCTTTTTTCCTGGTCTTAATCAAATTCCAGTTTTGTGGTGCCTTGTTTTAAAAATTAAGATTTCTGCCCATTCTCTCCGTATCTGTTCAAAGTACTACTTGAAGTTCTAGCTAGAGCAATAACACAATTAAAGGAGATCAAGGGGATCCAGATTAGAAAGGAAGAAGTCAAAGTCTCGCTATTCACAGATGATACTATAGTATACATAAGCAACCCCTAAAATTCTACCAGAGAACACCTACAGCTGATATGCACCTTCAGCCAAGTGGCTGGATACAAAATCAACTAAAAAAATCAGTAGCCCTGCTGTATTCAAATGACAAATGGGCTGAGAAAGAAATTAGGGAAACTACACCCTTCACAATAGCTACAAATAATATAAAATATCCTGGTGTAACTCTAACCAAGCAAGTGAAAGACCTATATGACAAGAGCTTTAAGTCTCTGAAGAAAAAAGTCAAAGAAAATATTAGAAAATGGAAAGATTTCCCATGCTCATGGATTGGTAAGATTAACATAGTAAAAATGGCCATCTTATCCAAAGCAATCTACAGATTCAATGTAATTCCCATCAAAATTTCAACACAATTCTTTGCAGACGTTGAAACAGCAATTCTCAACTTAAAACAAGATATACTAAATCTAACAGAAAAGAAAGCGGGGAATAGCTTTGAAAACATTGGTACAGGAGACAACTTCCTGGACAGAGAGCACAACAGCTCAGGCACTAAGATCAACACTTAATAAATGGGACCTCATAAAATTGAAAAGCTTCTGTAAGGCAAAGGACACTGTCAATAGGACAAAACGATAGCTTATGACTGGGAAAAGATCTTCAACAACCCTACATCTGATAAAGGATTCAAGAGATTAAAAACCAACAAACCAATTGACCCAATAAAAAATGGGATACAGAGATAAACAGAGACTTTTCAAAAGAGGAATCTCTAATGGCCAAGACGCATTTAAAGAAATGTTCAATGTCATTAGTCATTAAGGAAATGCAAATCAAAATGACTCTGCTATTCCATCTTACACCTGTCAGAATGGCTAAGATAAAAAATTCAAGTGACAGCACATGATGGTGAGGAAGTGGAGAAAGGGGAACACTCCTCCATTGCTGGTAGAAGTGCAAACTCGCACAACCACTTTGGAAATCAATCTGGCAGTTTCTCAGAAAATTGGGAATAGTGCTACCTCAAGACCCAGCTATACCACTCCTGGGCATACACCTGAAAGATGCTTCACCATACCGCGATGACACTTGCTCCACTATGTTCATAGCAGCTTTATTTGTAATAGCTAGAAACTGGAACCAACCTAGATATCCCTCAAGTGAAGTATGGAGAAAATGTGGTACAGCCGGACGTGGTGGCACGCGCCTTTAATCCCAGCACTCAGGAGGCAGAGGCAGGTGGATTGCTGTGAGTTCGAGGCCAGCCTGGTCTACAAAGCAAGTCCAGGGCAGCCAAGGCTACACAGAAAAACACTGTCCTGAAAAACAAAACAAAACACACAACAAACAAACTAAGCAAAAAAGAAAGAAAGAAAACATGGTTCATTTACAAAATGGAATGCTACTCAGCTATTAAAAACTAGGACATGATGAAATTTGCAGGCAAACGATGGAACTAGAAAAGAGCATCCTGGATGAGGTAGCCCAGACCCAGAAAGACACACATGGTATGTACTCACTTATAAGTGGATGTTAGGCATAAAGTATAGGATAACCATTCTAAATCCACAAACCCAAAGAAGCTAAATACCATGGAGGGCACAAGGGAGGTTGCTTGAATCATACTGAGAATGGGAAATAAAATAGACAGCTGGGGTGGATGGATAGAAGGAACTGGGTGGGAGAGGGTTACATAGTGGTGGATATCAGGTGTGGGGAGGAGGGGGCTGGAAGAGAGAATGGAAATCAGTGGGGGGCCTCTCTGCGCCAGGGGAGGCTCCTGGGAGGCTATGGTGGCTTAGATAAGACTCCTAGCAGCAGAGGATATGGAATCTGAAATGGCTGCCTCCTGTAGGTATTTGGGACTTCCGGTGGAGGGAGGGGTCATCAACCCACACACAAAACCTTTGACCCAGCTGATCAATGACTAGCCCAACTTGAGTTGCAGAGAGAGAGAGAGAGAGAGAGAGAGAGAGAGAGAGAGACAGACAGACAGAGACAGACAAAGAGAGAGACAGACAGAGACAGAGAGAGATCATTTCTGATATTATTAATAATATTCTGCTATACTTGCAGGCAGGAGGCTAGTATAGAAATCATCTGGGAGTCTTCACCCAGCAGCAGATGCAGAGACCCACAGCCAAACATTAGGCAGAGCTCAGGGAATCTTATGGAAAAGGGAAGGGAGGATTGAAAGAGCCAGAGAGGTCAAGGACACCACAAAAATACCTACAAAATCAACCAACCTGAGCCCAGAGGGACTCACAGAGATTGAACCACCAACCAGACAGCATCCATGGACAGGCTTAGGCCCCTCACCCCCACATACGCAACAGACACATAGCTTGGTCCTCATGTGGGAGCTCTAACAGCAGGAGCAGGCGCTGTCTCTGACTGTGTTGCCTGCGTTTGGATCAGTTTCTTCTAGCTGGACCTCCTTTTCTAGCCTCAACAGAAAAAGATGTACCCAGTCCTACTTGATATGCCAAGGTGGGTTGATAGCCATGGGTGGTCCCCTCTTCTCTGAGGAGAAAAGGAGGGAGGCACAGGGGGAGGAGGAGGGAGGTGAAAGGGAGAGACTGGGAGGATAGGAGGAAGAGGAAGTTCCATTCAGGATGTAAAATAAATAAATTAACGAAAAAAAGAATTTGAGGTTTTTAGTGTTACTATAATTCAGATGTAAAAAATTGCAGAAAAAATTACCTAAATAAGCCACCTATTAGATAAGTAGGTCTGAGTATTTCTTTGAGAGATTAATGTTTGACAGGAAGGAAGGTATTTTTATTTTAAATAGAATGTTCCTTTAAAAAACTGAAATCTATTTAAGGGAAATTCTGCTTTGTTTTCTGTCACACTGGTTTCCTACAGTCATTGTAGAAACACTTCAACATCACCATAGTCAAACCTGGAGATTTCAAAAGTGGGAAGAGAACAGAATCACTTCTACATGGATAAAATATTATATCTTGACCATACTGGAGGAAAAGAGGTTCTTCTGAAACCACATAGCAAGGAGAGGACAGTGAAGCGACACTCCCACTTTTGGCATCAATGGGGTTGGATCTTGTCCCAGGGAAGACCCCAGGACGTGTACAGTAATCCATGGTGCTAGCCACGTCATGGCTTAGCACAGACACTAGGAATGGAACCTGAAGGACTTGGAGTGTGTTGTGGATGGGGTATGGTTACATAAAACACCTTCCTGGGGAAGCCTATGGACGTTTCCGGGGCCTGGTGGTACAGCCACTGGAGGAGAAGGTGGTTTTTCTGAACTGTGGGAGTCCTTTTGCATTTGTCCTGGCAGGGCTTATGGTGGCAAAAGTTAGAAGTTGGAGAACCTGCTGCATTTGTATCCAATTGCTTAGCCTGAACCAATGACTGAAGACCTAACCTTTCTGTAATTTGGTTTATTTTGGGGGGCGTTTCTCGATTAAAACAATAATTGATTTTGGTACCTTATTTTGTTGTTTCTCAAAAATTATAAGTTAAAACAATTGCCTTTGCCTCATCTCTCCTGCTAAGATTCTGCCCTAAGGTCATAAAAGCCCTGTTTTCCCCACTTCTCATAAGCACGACAGACAGGTTTTGCAGCAATTCTTCCGGATCCTGTTTTCAGAGGTGTGCACCCCAGAGCCTTTCAGTGCTGTGTCCCTTTTCATCTTACAGTATCAGAGGAAAAAAAAACAATCTTGTGTTTCATTTTTGTCTTTACGCATCAAGATACGATCCATAGAGAGAAAGGGGTCAGTCCATTGTCCCCTGCGTGACAGGTGACTTCTGCTTAGGTTCTGTGGCTGTTGCTAAGATCCATAGGTTTGCCTATAGACAGTTATCGTTTAATCTCTGATCTGGTCTGATGTGCTCTGCTCTGGGGTGGAGGATGAGACGTCATTATCTTTTGCCTTTTCTTCCATGTCTGTCTTGTTTTCTGTAATTAACCCTTTCTGCTTTAATGCAATGGCACCCTTAAGAACGCACGTGGCTAAGTCTTTGAAGATTGTTCTCTAGGAGTTCAGAGGGACTAAAAATCCATGTTTTGTTTTGTTTTGCTTACATCCATCAGGGACTATTAATGGGAATCCAACATACATTCTGCAGCTTGCCGCTCTTCCGTCCTTTACCCACATGCGCTGTCTTCAACTTTGTACTTTTGTACATTGCTTTTTATTTGTTTACATCTCTTGTCTTCTTACTGGATTTTTATTTTATTTTTGTCTGTTTCCTTTTTATTTTTTATTATTTTTAAATTATTCTTTCATGCGCTATATCTCTTCCCTCCCTCCACTCCTCCCAGCCTCCCTCTTCCCCTCTTCCTCAGATCCACTCCTCCTCCTCCTCCCCTTCCATTCAGAAAAGAGCGGGCCTCCCAGGGGGTATTGGTCAAATATGGCATGACAAGTTAAACTACGGCCAGGCACAAACCCTCATGTTCCTTTCTGTCTCCTACTTCCTCGGTTCTGTCTTGTTCTCAGTGCTCTCTTGGTTCTGTAGTACCTCCAGCAAAGGGCTGTCAGGCATGCGTGGGATTAATGTGCATTAAGGAGAAGCTGGGCTGCTGCTGGCAGCTTTCTGGGTGGCAAGAGGAAGGGAGGTAGTTGGCAAATAAACGCCTGCCCATCACTTTCCCAGCTGGGCAAGAGATGGGATGGAGTCGGAAGGGATATTCAGCAGAGGTCAGCTGCCTCCACGGAGTAGGCAAGTTAGAGTGAGCTGGTTTCCTCTGCGTAGGCTTATACCATGTGTGTAGATGTGAGTTGGAAGTCAGACTCTTGTACCTTAGTAATCAGGTGTCCCTTTGTAGGGCACACTATGGACAGCAAGCCACAGAGAGTAGCCCTGATAAGGGACCATTAGAACTATGCTTTCTTCCTCATCTAGTGAGCATCAGAGTTTCTTGGAAATGCTGGAGAAAGCTTTCTTTTTTCCTTTGGTCTCCAGCCTCCATGCTCTTTCCCTACATTGGTGTCAGGACATAAGAACCAAACAGCGCCAGTCTCTTAATTAGGCATAGAGCTAGGTAGGAGTGAGTAAAGCCATCAGGAACCTCAAAGAAGATATCATTGAGGTAGTTTGGTGAGATAGATGGTTAGAAAACGATGCTAAAGACACACACACACACACACACACACACACACACACACACACACGCAGACATTTATGTATATGTATACAGGAAAATACATATACAAGTTCATTATGCAAACATCTATGCATTTAAGGTTGTGGTGAAAGGGAATTTATCTTGATATACAAGTAGTTCGAAAAGGAACAGAAGGCCACTGGCCTGGGCTTAGGCCTTGGAGATCTGTGGGAGGAAGAGACAAATGAAACACGTCTCTCCAGTGAGGTCTGAATTGCACTGTAGGCTTCCAGCTGCCAGCCTGCGGTCTGACGCTCAGCTTTATTCAAATGTGCTGGAGGTGACTGAACAGCACAGCTTGTACTGTAGCTCTCAGGTGGAGTGGTAAAGATGGGAAACCTGACTTGGCCCTCCCTTCCTTCAGATTAGGTGACTCTCTTAGCTCGGTTTGTTCTCTTGGTTCCTTATCCAGGGGACGCACTCTTCAGCCTTCCGTCCTGCGTGACCCGCCATCTCTGAAGTCCCCACGCTGGCTATGCTAGATCAGATAGCTTGATGACATCTAGAGTGCCAAGAGTAACAAACTTCTGATTTCTTGTGAGACAGTCAATCTTTCAGAGTTCAGCACGCAGGAGGTGGAATAGACATGGCGATTTATTGGTACAGGAAAGAGACAGAGCGTAGGTTAATCAACAATCGGCCATTCTTCCATCTTCTCTTATTAAAACTTCTCTGACCGTTTTTGAGCCTATTTATACTTCCTTATGGCTTCCCATAAATGTGTTTAAGTGCAGACATTTTTTGTTGGCCCAGCAGAGGGCCTCAGGCCATCTTTATCTGCCTCTGACATGTTCACCTGATGGAGATGTCATGGTCATGGCTAGAGAGATTCCACGCCCCTTCCATGTGTTTGATCTGACTAGCCAGCCCTCCAGTGGTCATGCTTGGATATGCAGTCTGAGGCCAGCGGCAGTCTGCAGTCCACAGTCCGCAGTCCGCAGTCCGCAGTCCGCTGTATCAGCTTGGGAAGATGCTGAGACCCAGATTCTTCCAAAGGAGCTGCCAGCAAGAAAGAGCTCAGAGGACCCAGACTTGCAACTTCGGGGAAGGTGGAGGTGTACCAAGGCCAGGTCAGGCACTAGCTGTCAGAGGAAGGCTCTAGGGGCTGCTGCTACCACGGGCTGTGCCCTCCCAGTACAAACCTCACTTTGGAATCCCCAACTGGAAAAGGACATAATCATGATTCTTAGTCTGGTGCTTCAACCACTCTTTGGGTCTAGTATGCCCCCAAAGAAGCCACGTCTGCCCCCAAGCTGTGTCTTGGAGTAGTGGTCTGGGCTCTTTGACTGATGGTCACAGCCACAGTAACAGGGCTAGCTTCTGAGTTGTGATTAAACACCATGGCCAAAAGCAACATGGATGGGAAAGGGTTTACTTGGATGCCATTTTTTTTCCATCACAGGAATGGAACTCAGTAAGGAACCTGGTTGCAGGAGCTAAGAAGGAACGCTGCTCACTGGTTTGCTGCCCATGGCTTGTGTAGCCTGCTTTAGACCCACCTTCCTAGGGGTGGCACCACCACAGGCCAGTCCAATGGAGGCATTTTCTCAAACTGTCTTTTCAGACTATTTGTCTCGGTGTCAAGCTGAAAAAATAATGAACCAGCTGAGAGGCCCAAACTTCTCATCAGCATGGAAAGATGTAACAAAGTGAGAGCTCTTAAACTATAATTTAACTAACATAACATTTTTGGGTTATAAATTTTATACAGTCTAATTTCTATAAATTTAAAACAATCATAAATTATCAAATAATTTGTGTTGTTTAAATGCTGAAACATGAACTTTTGTACAATGATGCCACTCTCTCTGGTCCTCTGCAACCTTTATTCAGTGCCTCAATAGGACGAGGAGCATCTGGCAGCAGAAACGGAAGTAGCAATAGAGGTGTGGCCTCACTACCCAGTGATGCCCCTTGGGTACAAGAAGCATGCATGCCACCCTTCCTTAGAGCCTGGCTCCCAGAATCACCCTTAATGACAGCTTCTCAGAACAACCACCCAAACAGGAACATCTACGTCAGTTCTACATGACCAATTCTTTCTAGATTATTCTTTCTATTTTTTTTTTCTTTCCATTGGCACAGAGAATGGAGAAATATCTATGGAGCAAAATTACTTATGATTGTGAGCTAATTCTCTCGCTTTTGCATCACTTCTCATCTCTGCGTGGGGAAATTGCAATCAGAAGAGGTCAGTCAGTAATCATAGCCCAGATGCACCCCTGCTCTAATGTTCCTGTTACATTAACAAGAGCCAGAGAAGCCTGGAGGTCCATCTTCCCCCAGAAGCTCCTTGGTCACTCTCCTGGTTAGTTTTATGTCAACTTGATAGGAGTTAGAGTCATCAGAGCGGAGGGAGCCTCAGTTGAGAAAAAAAACCGCCTCCTTAGATCAGGCTGTAGGGCAAGCTTACTTAGTGATTAGCTCACTGTGGGTGGGGCCACCCCCGGGGCTGTGGTTCTGGGTCCCATAAGGAAGCAGGCAGAGCAAACCCTGGGAAGCAAGGCAGCAATGGGTTCTACATCAGCTCCTGCTTCCAGGTTCCTGCCCTGCTTGAGTTCCTGCCCTCGCTGCTTTTGAGGATCAACTGGTATCTGGAACCCTGGGTGAAAACAACCCCTTTCTCCCCAAGGTGCTCTTGGTCATAGCGTTTTGTCACAGCGATAAGTCACCCTGACAGGTCAGCCACTGTGCTGCTTAGTCTGTTGTCAACTTGACACGACCTGAAGTCATCTGGGAAGAGGGACCCTTAGCTGGGGAAACACCTCCATCAGAATGGCCTGTGGGCAACAGTATGGAACGATTTCTTTTCTTTCTTTCTTTCTTTCTTTCTTTCTTTCTTTCTTTCTTTCTTTCTTTCTTTTTTATGGTTTTCTTTTTTTTTTAATTTTATTAATTTATTCTTGTTACATCTCAATGGTTATCCATCCCTTGTATCCTCCCATTCTTCCCTCCCTCCCATTTTCCCCTTATTCCCCTCCCCTATGACTGTTCCTGAGGGGGATTTCCTCCCCCTATATATGCTCATAGGGTATCAAGTCTCTTCTTGGTAACCTGCTGTCCTTTCTCTGAGTGCCACCAGGTCTCCCCCTCCAGGGGACATGGTCAAATATGAGGCACCAGAGTACGTGTGAAAGTGATGTGGCAGGGGCCAGCTCACTGTGGGTGATGTCACCTCTGGGCAGAGCATCCTGGAGTGTGTAAGAACGCAGTCTGAGCAAGCCCTGGAGAGTAAGCCACTAAGCTGCACTCTTCCTTAACTAACACACTTCGGTTCCATCAGTGAGGAACAGTGATCGGAAACTGTAAGCCGAATAAGCCCACTCCTCTCCACGTTGCCTTCGGCCACGGTACTTATCACAGGCATAGAGAGCCACCTAGGACAGCATCTGTCTGAGAACGTGACTATCCACAAAAATGGCAGTGTTCAGGTGAGGTGCTTTTCTTTTGCACGTGAGCTCTTCTACTGAAGATTGGGAAGAAGGATGCAGAGATCCAGGGCGCATGCTCATTTACAACACCAGCGAACTTCTTCTCCCTGCCCTTTACCTTTCTCGCAGCTGTGACAGAGTATCCAAGACAGCAGCATAAGGCAGGGAGTTACTCAATGTTTCACAAGGTTCTGTTAAGCCCATCAGACGAGAGTCTAGCCCATTACCCAAATTCTTTGGCCGAATTATGCAAGCTTTATTTCTGTCAGACAGGGCTCAGCTCCCTAAAGCAGGGCTTGATAAAATATTATTGAGCATAGGAAAAAGTGGGGCTTATATAGCACCCCCCAAAATTGCAAGGCTGCGGGAGGGTGTGTAAAGGTTTCTGGTTGCATAGGAACCTGGCAGAACATCTCAAAATTATTTGGCAGAAGATCTTAGCTTACTAGGGTAGAGGTCAGGGTATAAGGTGTGGGACTTGTCAAATTCCAGAAAATAGGTCAGGACATGGTCAAACCCAAGTTTTAAAGAAAAAGAAATGAACTTATTTTGACCTTGTAGCAAGATGGCTTTTAAAAATCTTAAGATGGAGTCAGGCCGGTCTCTCAGTTCAGTCTGGGCCATTTGGGGCAGAGTACGACATGGCTCTAGAAGGTTATGGCAGAAGAGCTTCTATACCTCATGAAGAATAGGACACGTAGAAGATCACACAAAGAGCCTGGTCAAGACATAGCCTCCTGAGTCACGTCCACATTGTCCTTCCTCCAGCTAGGTCCCTTGTCCTGCCTTTCCCCACTTACAAATAATCTTGTCATAGTATACATCTATCAAGGGGTTAACTTGTTCATTAGGTCAGAGGCCTCATGATGTCATCATCTCAGGAGACCCCTTTGCAGACACCTCTGGAGGTGTTCATGTTAGTCCCCTAGGCATTTCTTAATCCTATCAAGTTAGCAATGAAATTACCCATCATGCTTTCCTCCAGACTAGGTCAGATTCTGTCAGATTCTCAACTGCTTTCTTTTCACCTTCATGAAACACACAATGAGGGGGTTCACGGTTCTTGGTTATTTAATTCCATTTTTTGACAAACCTCCCAAATGCCTTTCACTTTTTAAATCAATTACTGCATTCGGAATGTCTCCCTAACCTATTTCATTAAACCACCATCTTTCGATGGCCTCCTCTTTCAACAGCATAATTTGCCTTTAATAATTAATATAGAAGAATTCAAAATGTAATCACTGGCTCACTCAAAGGCTCTTTAATCAATTAAGGACGCGTGGCTTTGGGACAGAGGTCTCCCCGAGAGCCTCAAAGTCCCCTTGCAACTTACTTGCTTCTATCAAAGGCCATACTTAGAATTTGTCTTTGTAGAGTGGCCCAGGCCTTGGAAGACAAAGAATGGATTTCAAACGAATAAGGATACACACAATTGCTTGAAGGTTCTTTTAGATGAAAATAATGCCAACATTTATGTCATAGAAATTCAAATGGAAATTTTTCTCAAGCTAAGTCCATGTCTAAGCAAGACAAAGGGAGATTCTGGTGTCCAGCTGGGCTGAGTTTCCACTTAGGCTTGTCTAAGAGTTGGAGAGCCTCCATGCGGGGGTCTCTGGGTTAGGGAGCCTATTAACAAGGCTTCTTGGCCTGTAGTCAGTGAGAGGTCAGGTTCAAGTTACCTCATTCATTCATCTGCTGGCCCAGTGTGGGTGACAGACACGTGGAATTTGGCAACAGAAAGGTCTGAGTTCAAATCCCCAACTTCTCCTCTCTCTCTCTCTCTCTCTCTCTCTCTCTCTCTCTCTCTCT
>OU015742.1:72324153-72336068 GCA_907169655.1 Acomys percivali
CTTCTTCTTCTTCTTCTTCTTCTTCTTCTTCTTCTTCTTCTTCTTCTCCTCCTCCTCCTCCTCCTCCTCCTCCTCCTCCTCCTCCTCCTCCTCCTCCTCCTCCTTCTACCATGGCATGGCTCAGAGTAGTGATTTTAACACCATGAAACAAGTGTAGCCAGGAAGACTTTTGCTTCTAGGACCTTTCATGCCTGGGCCTCTGTGCAGTGCCAGGGAGACTGGGGACTCTGACTTTGAAGGGTTCTTGTGAACAGAGAAGGACAGCTTGGATTTAGAAGCCCTGGAGGAGACAGACTCCTTTCAATTCTACCTCAGTCCTGATTCTCAAGTCTCCATGGGTTTATTTCTCCACATGTCTACTTTCTATTGTTATATAATTAATTATCCAAGATGGAGTGACTCTGGATTGGTTGTTGCATCTCATGGTGCTGTACACTGACTTGACTGGGTGACACAGTTCTTCTCAAGGTCTGTTAGGAGACAGTACCAGGCACATTAGGATCAGAGGCATCTGAAGGCCTGATAGGCTGGAAGTTCAAGGTGGCTTCTCTTTAGGGTCAACAGTCCATGTTAGATGTGAGCTTGATGCCTAGTGGTAGCAATATCCAGATTGATGGAGGGTATCAAGGCCACACTGCTAGGTGACAGTCTTCTGTAGCCCAACCCTGAGGAGCCTGCAAGTCTACACAGTGATGCCGTGCTGCAGACAAATGCACACGAGTAATCGCAAATCACATTGCAGAAGAACATGTGCAGGCAGAGCCAGTCTTGCAGCCATTTTTGGATAGTGCATTATATATCTGTTTCCCATGTTTTCCCTGAAGTTATTCTTGATGATTCTCTGTACTGAGGATTGGTTCACCATGAATTCATTTTAACATTTTTTAAATGTTACAGACTCAAATATATCAGATGGAGATGCCATTCTTTTAGAATGTGTGTGTGTGTGCGCGCGTGCGCGCGCGCACACACACACACACACACACACACACACACACACACACACACACACACACACTGACTCCTATGCTAAGCCTTCCAGGCATCCTTTTGCTCCCATAGCCACTGTCTAGGTATTGAGTTCTTAAGGAGTCTCTTTTACTTCCTGTGTTTGGGAAGCCCTCGTGTGTAAACCTGGTTTAATTTTGGCTGCCATAGCATAATTGTAATTGCTGGATCGATCTTTTAGGCTGAGAACAAAGTGCCTGTTAATGCGGCTAGCTCCATCTGCCTATTGAGACGTGAGCCAGAGAGCCCAGTGCACTGTTAAATGACTGCCGTTTTTCATTTTTCGTGACACCATTTAGTCCAGCATTTCCTCAAACCCATGGAATATGGTGTCTTGTATTTTGTTTTATTCTTTTAACTGGAGCACGTGGCATCTTGGCTTGTATTGCTCGAGATTTAGTTTTCAGGGGAGAGTAGTCAAGTGAGTTGGTAAATGCATGGCTTTCTTCTATCCCTTGATGCTGTTTTCATTCAGCAAACTTTTCTAAAGGTGATGAATAGCTGACAAGATGGAATGTCCAACCTCTGCAGACTGGCTGTCTCCCGCACACCCCCAGCTGCATATCAATCTGAGGCTGTTTTCTCCTGTATCTAACACTGCCTGGAAGTTTCAGATACCTTATTTGGCATCTTCATTCTCTTGAAAATTCTTTGAAGAAATCTGTATCCCGTGGTCCATCCCCTCCCCACACACATTTAAGTTGAAGCAGAAATGCTTAAAATATTAAATATACTTATTATTTAGTTTATTTACATTTCACTGTCCCCCCACATGTTATTCTCCACATCAGGAGAGTTCTGAATGGGAGGGCATTAACCCTTTACTTCCATTTTGAAATCGTGCATGGCATTTGGCCTTGGAAAGCATGAGCTGCAGAGGCTCTTGGGATGCTCAGTCTTAACTCCGATTTTGCAGAGAAATTCAGAGAGGGAAGGCAGTTTGCTCTGAGGAGACCAGCAGCTTAATGGCTATCTTGGGCCAGAGCAGAGACCCTTGGGTCTCTGGTTGCATTGCTTGGCTGGTCTGTTCTGGATTCTCTCTGGCTTGCCTAGACCCAGTTGTCCACTTCTTTCTGCCTGCATCTTTGTAAAGGGAAGAGCTCCGGGGCACCAAAGTGTAAATAAATAGTCTGAGGCCTCCATGACACAGGAGTGAAACCCAGTTAAGAAACTGAAATCCCACTGTGAGTGAAGTTTCACTGTTTAAATATTTGATATTTAGCTTTCCCTCCCCTTTGCCTTCTTGCCGCCCGTCTTTGGGAGCCAGCCATCTTGTTTTTATGATGCAGCATCTCTCTCTCTCTCTCTCTCTCTCTCTCTCTCTCTCTCTCTCTCTCTCTCTCTCTCTCTCTCATTGGCCTGGAACTTGCTGTTTTGGCTAGACTATCTTTGTCTCCCCAGGGCTGGATTTATTTATGTGTGCCACCATGTCTCATCTGGCTTCTTACGTAGGTTCTGGGGATGGAAGTTGGTCACTTGTGTTCGCATGGCAAGCACTCTACTCACCAAGCTGTCTCACGGCTCGGTCCCTCCACATTTTGTAAGGGCTGCAGCATGGAGTACCTGTTTTTGCGGGAGTCTCTGAGGAAGGGCAGAGGAGTGAATGGACTCCCGATGGACATTGAGGGGTTGAGTTGGCACAGCTGTTGATCCTCCAAAGGAGGGGCACAGGGAGCAGACAACGGAAAAGCTAAATGCATTGGCTCTCATCTGTAGAGACCAATGTGCCAACTCAGTGTGTCTCAGAATTACCGGAGGCTTTGTGAGAGCTGAGCTGGCGCCCCTCATGCCCAGGGTGTTTCCGGTCAGTACACTTGAGGCACGACGTGGATCCTCATTTCTAGCATGCTTCTACTCCAGTCCTAATCTGCATCTCCCTTTCCTGCAGCCTAGCTAACACTGGCCACTCTGTTGGGTGTGTGGGAAGCCAGCCGCACATCTCCTACTCCGCCTCATCTTTCTTCTTGGTAAGAGAGCCTAGGAAAGTAGCAGCCACTTGGATACTTTGATCTCAGAATGGTCAGGCACTTGTATACAATGTTCCACGTGAGACGCTGGTGCAGGATGATTTGAGGTAGGATGTAATTAAGTCCTCGGCAGCCACTGCAGTCTTTATTGGGCATCTGCTGCGGTGTTTATCTGTTTAGCACTCACAGCAGCGCTGCAAGGTAGACGTTGTTATGTTACCCACGTTTGCAAACGAGGGAGATGAATTCTGAGGAGTCTGCTTGATGAGTTATGGAGCTCGGATTGGACCCAGTCTGTCTGTCTGCCATGCTGTGCCTTGTGACATGATGCAACTGTTTTAGAGGTCTAGAGAGTCAAAATATCCCCAGTGTCAGTGACATGAGCTATGATAAGTCTCTTGCACTGAGCACCTATTCTTTGCCTCAGGCTGTGTTAAGCATTTTGCATTTTACTGACAATAATGTTCTGAGGAAGGTAGGCACTGCTTCTGTTTGTCAGGGCTAACTGGGGCTCAAGGCGAGTTCAGTTAGCTCTCTGACATCATGCTCAGGAGTGACAAGGCTGGGCTGTGAACCTGGGTAGGGTCACTTCGAAACCTGGCCTCTTGGCTGCTCTGTTCTGTTGACTTGATGGATTGCACATCTTCTAACATTGTTACCTGGGATTTTAGGTAGTATTCTTGTGGCTGGTAGCCCTGGAGACTTGGGAAACAATGACATTTTGTGGGAGCGCAGAAGGGTTCAATACGAGTATGATGCATCGGAACAAATTCTCCGCAGCTACATGACTGTGTGTAGCAGTTGGTTTCATCTCAAAGGCTCTAAGAAAACTCTGAATAATGCGTCCCTTACTGTTGCATGGTAACAACATCTGTTTAAAAACTTAAATACCGAATTAATCAGTGGGCGTTGGTGTGTATCTCGGTGGCATGAGTGTGCCAAGGCACATGTGTAGAGGTCAGAGGGTAGCTTGTAAGACTCCATTGTCTTCTTCCACAAGTGTCCTGGGGGATCAAACCCAGCTGGTCAGGATTGGCAGCAAGTGTCTTCACCTCTGAGCCATCTTGCTGGCTCCAATAGTGGATATTTTTGAGACAGAGATTTCTATCATCATCCAGAAGTTTCCTTGAGAGCAAGGTACTGTCTTGGGTTTTCCTCCACTCAAGGCTGCTGTCTGGCTCCACTGGGTGTGTGGGAGGAAGTGGGGGCAGGGGTGGCAGGGGGCTATAGAGGAGGGGGGCTGTGGAACCAGACCCTTAACCTTTTCAAAGCTCTCGGATCATGTGACCACTGTGGTGCACCTGCTGGGGAGATGTAGGGCCTGCTAGCATTTGCAGGACGCATGGATTTGTGGGCCTGCGGTTATCTGGGCTGTGATGGGTGGGTGGTAGTAAGGGCTGCCCTGGCCCAAGAGGCTGGTGTTCCTTTCTGCTCTCGGATTTTACTGGTTTGTGTTTGAATCTTTCTTCCCCCTGCCTTACCTCCAGTGGGCATGCTCTTCTTTTTGTCTTTATTCTGCTTCTGTATAATTTCCTTGTTTTCCTCCGTGTTTTAATGATCACTCCCCCTACCCCCTCAGCACACCATGAGACAGGGGTTTAGGTAGTTTAGCTGGACAGTCTACTCTAGGGGATCCCAAGTGAGGAAAGGCCCGTGGGGAGTGGGCTAATGAGTGGACTTCTGATAGGAGCAGCATCCTACTGGGAAGCTTGAGACAGACTGTCAAACACAACCAATAATTGCCCATCAAGGGACAAGGAAGCTGGGGTAACCACTCCCCATAGTCATTTCTAGTCTGTTCTGCCCTCATAGTCATAAGATGCTATCACACGAAGCAACCAAGGTCAGGAGCTTTCTGCAGGCGCTGGCCTCTGAGGAGTTGCTGTCAGACAAGGTGGTCCCTGAGTGGTGGCTGTGGTGCTCGACTCCTGCTTCTAGGACATGTCTAGAATGTTGACACGAGCAAGTATTTTGTTGGATTTATGAAAAACACACCATGTTTTCTAGTCCCAATGTGAAAATTAGGGCAGCTGAATATTTTATTACTCAAATTAATTAAACACATTTTAAAAATTGTCTGGAGTCTCATAAGGGTGTGAGTGTGTGTGCACGTGCGTGTGCGTGTTTATCTGTCCTCATCTGTCCTCTAGTGAAATGCTGGTCTTCTTGCAAATTTGAGAATGGTGGATACATAATCTTTTAAAGAATATTTTTATTTTATGTGCCTTCCATGTATGTGTGTGTATCGTAGCCTGCAAAGGCCAGAAGATTGGTCAGGTCCTCTAGAATTGGAATCAGAGATGGATTGTGGGCTGCCGTGTGGGCATTGGGAATTGAGCCCGGGCCCTCTAGAAGAGCAGTGAGTGCTCTTAGCCACTGAGCCATCTCTCTGGCCACAGTAGAGGTATAATATAAAACACCCAGCCTATAACTTGATTTATCTTCTGGAGGTTTGCCCCTATGGCCACAGCAGTACATGATGGTCAAGGGTAGCTTCACCTTGCATCAGCTCACACCTTTTCCATGTTGCCTGTAACCACACTAACTCGGGCCTCTGCAGCTTGGATGATAGTATATGACCCTCCTAAGATCCCAGGCTGGCTCTGGTAGTGGTCCCTTCCCTCCTCAGGTTAAATAAGCAGGAAACATTGTGGAGGAGTTAGGGCTCTTTAGTGATGGAATGTGTCCTGAGTCTTTCATGGGGGATGGTAAGTGGCTGTGGCTTCCTGGTGGAACAGCTGCCCATCACTCTCAGAAAGCTCACCGGGTCACCAAACTGGACTTGGACACGTCAGCAGCCATATTGAACGATCAGAAAAAGAGCTGCAAAGCGTCCCCTATGTCATTTACCTATCCTAACGTCTGTATCTGTGTGGATCAAGTTTTAGCCAATCTTAGAGTTTTTGACCAAGTATTTGACAAAAATAACCTAATTATGTTTTCTTGGGAGTTTACTACCTGTCCTGGGCGGAATGGTTTACCACATTATCCCACTTTTATCATTAGAGCCATACATTAAGATTTCTGTTTTACAGTCCAGGGAAACTGAGCCTAGAAAGGCAGTTGCAGCTTTGTGTAGGGTCCCCTGTGGTGACAGCTGGGGTTGTTGTCCTCTGAAGGCACCTCCAGAGCATCCAGGCCTAGGGCTCACCTCGGCTGCATTGCCAAGTCCCCAGCACTCAAGGTGAACGCCGCCGTTAGGAGGTGCTGACTGGCTTTTATCAGGGAGTGACTTCTGAGCATTTCCTCTGGAAATGATTCCCAGAAAATCCCACGGGGTCTCCTGTCCAGCCCACTGTTGGTGAGAAAGTGAGGTTGAGAGAGTCTGAACTCTCCTGTCTTTGTGTCATTCAGAGATGATGGACAGCTGACTGCATTGTTTGCTTTGCCTGCGATTCTTCATATTCTGTCTTTTAGCACGTTAATATGCAAACCTCATCCCGATACATTCACACACACACACGTGTGTGTGTGTGTGTGTGTGTGTGTGTGTGTGTGTGTGCGCGCGCGCACAAGTGTATGTGTGTGTGTATGAACATACACATTATCACAGTTGTATGCACATGCCACTTTCATGTTTAGCTCCATGCTGTGCCTTTGTGGCTGTCTGGACAGGCCCTATTAGTGCTGTTTTTATTGTCTGTCCTTGTCTGGTTAGGTGTCCATCACTTCGCTTGCTCTGTCAAGGCCAGGCCTGGTGATAAGTGCCCCGCCGCACCTGGGTTTTAACAGAGTCTGCAGTGAAGGACACATTTTGTGCCTGGGGTGTTAGGACGGGATTGGAACTGTGCATGCATCCAGCTCTAGGTGCTGGGGAGCCTTCAGGTTCTACTTTAAGGCTCACAGTTTTGAAGAAACTTAAGCTCGCCTCCATAGTCATTGCTCTTACAACTTGTAGATGGACCCCAGAGTTGCCTGTGTTTATGAAGCTTCCACATCGACTCAGGGCAGTGAGTTTACTTTCCAACTTCATTGGTGAAACTGAAGGCAGTGTCCTTGCACATAGATACACACGGATCTTCCTTCTGAGGTCAAAGCAACTGATACACATTGAGTTCTGACTGCCACAGGCTCCCTGCGAGGTCAGACACATCATGGATCATGACCTTTAAGTAACCCACCCCCCCCCAAACAGAAAAGAAGCCCCAAGACAGGGAGTAGGGAGAACAAAGGATGGAGGATAGCATCTTCCATGCCAACAGTTGCTATGGGGGATGACAGCGACAGGTGGGTGAAGGGCTGTCCTGGATGGGCGTGAATAATTGGGGGAGATTTTTTAGAAATAAGCAGAGCTCATGTGTGCTGGAAGCAGTTGAGAGTCGGGGCATGCTGTTATCCATGGGAAGATTGGGGCGTAGGGTTCGGATACTTTCTGAGTTACCTGTACATGTCCCGGAGGAGAAGACTGTCTTGGAGGAAGCAACACCCCCACGAGCCTGGAGCAAGGAAGGAGGCCTTAAGAGCATCAGACTAGAGTGGGCTGTGTGTATGGGGGAGCTCGACCCACCTCCCAGCTTGCTGTGTGTCCTTTATAAAACTCCAATCTACACTTCTCTCAGTGTAGCTCACAAGCTCACAGGACCTCATTACTGACTTACTACTCACTCGGGGTATTGTGTCATTCAAAGAAGATGGTGGCTTTGAAATGATGAAGAGATGTCTAGATATGGGAGTGACCAAGGAAGAGCAAGCAAGCTGCCATGTCACCTTCTTGCAAGACAGATGTGCTGTGAGTGGTTTGAGGTGACGTGGGAACCCTTTGCATGGCCATGTAGATCCTGTCTATGCCTGCCTGTGCCAGCCCCATGAGCTACGTTGTAGGGTTGAGTATTCCTGGGCGGCAGCTAGAGTGGCAGGGGGAACATAAGCAGCTCACACTTCAGACAGGCCACTGCTAGGCAATGTTCCCAGCACGAGA
Source organism: Acomys percivali (assembly GCA_907169655.1). Classification (NCBI taxonomy): domain Eukaryota; kingdom Metazoa; phylum Chordata; class Mammalia; order Rodentia; family Muridae; genus Acomys; species Acomys percivali. Next base: position 72,332,047 of record OU015742.1, read on the forward strand.
CAGCTGTGGTCTCTGTGAGTCACAGATGCTGTCCCCGGTGTTCTGATGTACTGTTCAACCAGCAGGCACAGTACAGACCTAAAACATGTCCGTCCTTGGGCTCGGCAGCCATTCTAGGAGTACGTGTTGTTCTTAAACATGTAGTTTGATTTGTTTTGTCTTACAACAGATAGTCAAATTCTAGTTTTATTTAGCCCGCCCTTTGTCCCTGTGAGGGAAAGCACCATTTGGCTTGACTTTTTTTTGAAGGTTCATTATTTTTGCCCCATTTGGGGAAAGGCACTCTCAAAGTAACCAAGTCATCTTTTAAAGAGTAGGGTGATGCCCCCCACTTTCCAGTTGTCTCTCAGTTCTCTCTGCCTCCTATTGCCATCCCCATCCCTCCCCTCCTCAAACGCCTCCCTCCATCCATCCATTCCCCCAGGCCCCCATGTCAATTCTATTTCCCATTCTCAGTGAGATTCAAGTGTCCATACTTGGGCCCTCCTTGCAGAGGCGTCTCTGGGATGAGCTAGAAACCTAGGGCAATGGAGACTCCTAGGAATCTATGAGGGTGATCATAGCTAAGACTCCTAGAAAACAGGGGATATGGAGCCTGACTCTGTCACCTCCTATAACCAGGCAAGACTTCTAATGGAGGGATGAGGATACCAACCCTTCACAAAACCTTCTATCCACAATTTGTCCTGACTATAAGATGTACAGGGCTAAAAGATGGAGCAGAAATTGAGGGCATAGCCAACCAGTGACTGGGCTAGCTTGAGATCCATGCCATGAGCGGGAGCATACCCCAGCACTATTAATGATATTTTGCTCTACTTGCAAAGTCTAGCATAACTATAGTCTGAGAAGCTTCACCCAGAAACGGATGGAAACAGACATAGAGATCCACAGCCAAACATTAGGCAGAGCTTGGAGAGTCCTGGGAAAGACGGGGAGGAAGGATTGAAGGAGCCAGAGGGGGCAATGATACCACAAGAAAACCTACAGAATCAACAAATCTGGATATACAGTGGCTCACAGGGACTGAACCACCAACTAGAAAGCATGCACGGGACAGACGTAGGCTCTCTGCACATGTGTAAGAGATGTGCAGCTGAGTCTTCATGTGGGACCCCTTAACAACAGGAGCTGGGGCTGTCTCTGACTCTGCTGCCTGCCTAAGGGCCCCTTTTCCCTAACTGTCCTGCCTTGTCCAGCAACAATAGAGGAAGATGTGCCTAGTCCTACTGCAACTTGATATGTCAAGGCTGTTGGATATCCATGGGAGGCCTCCCTTTTTCTGAGGAAAAAGAAAGTGTGTGTGTGTGTGTGTGTGTGTGTGTATGTGTTGGGGTGGGGGGTGGAGAGGTGAGAGGAAAGGACTAAGAGGAAAGGAGGGAGAATAAATTGTGTTTGGGATGTAAAATAAATAACTTAATCAATAATAAAAAGTACAAGGGAGTGGGCTGATGATTACCATATGTTTGTTATTCTACAGACTGTTTAAAAATAAAACCATGTGGTGTCCTCAAAATGACCCTCTAGGTATAGCTGCCTGCTTTTTATATGTAGGGAAACTGAGACACAGGTGAAATGACACAGCCAAAGGCTTTCAGCCCCAGCCCCACTGTGGGCCAACTTGCTCTATGGCCTGCTCTTCTGACCTCTTTGCTGGCCTCCACCTCTAAGACCTTGAGTGTCCAGGGTCTTAACAGAAGATTAATGATGTGACTCCCATAACCAGGAGTCGCTATGTGCTTGGGGCTGGTGTGGCTCACTCACATAGGTGGGATTCTAGCCCTGGCCTTGCTGGAGTTCTGGAGAGAATAAACTGCCTCCCCTGGAGCCTCCAGCGATGTGGCCTGCGTATCTGTGGGAGCCTAGGTTCCCTTTGCACAGCAGGGTACCGTGCAGCATTTGAGTGTCTGTTCATATTGATACCATCTGGTTTTCTTAGAAGAAGAGGAGCTGAGAACCACAGAGGACATTTAAGGTGACAGAGAGGCCCTGGTTTTTGTTGTAGGACTCACACCCTCGTGCCCTCCATGCTTTGGTGTCTCCTTCACAGGGAATGCGAGGGAAGGATTATCATGTTCCTTCAGGACTCAGATTCTGAGAGTCAGGAGAGAACCACATTAGCTGTCAGGAAAGGACCTGGCTGCCCAGGCTTGACTCTTGCCCGTCACTCGCTGTGTGACCTTGGGCAATTACTCTCCCTCTCTGTGCCTCTACCTATGCTGGAAATCAGAAGCTACAAGCCATCGTATCACAGAATTGCCAGAGGACTTGAAGGAGCGGACAATGTCTGACAGAGGACAAGTGCCTTGTGTTAACTCTAATAAACATTTTGCTCATTATATTTCTGCACCATCACCAGTTTCTCAATTGTTACCATGGTTACCACTTTGGGTGTACTAGTGGGGCAGGCGCACATGGCAACCTCCATTTGATTAAACTTAGTTTTGGCACGAAGAAAGAGACAGAGAGGTTAGGTGACTTGCTGGAGGTTGCACAGAGCTGGCATCCATCAGATTGCCTACCCTTGATGCTGTCCATCTGAGCCTTGTTAACAAGTGGTTGCCCAGGCCCATGTGCTGTATAATCACACCTTTACACAGGGAGCCAGTGCCCACCAGTGGCTTAAATAAACTTGTTTTCTCCTGGTGTTCTCGATGCTCCTCTGAAAGCAGATTTATAGTTGCTGAGGCCTCCCAGTGCTCAGAGCTCTGACTCTTTAATTTAGTCATCCCCAAAGACACTGAGGGCCTTCATTCTTGCACTTTCATGTCTGTGTGCCAGCTCAAACCAGTGGATTTGTGCTGTCTGGAAGGGGAGCCTGGGGCCTCTAGCCTCTTGCTTGTCTTCCTACAGAAGTGCTCTGATGAGCTGGCCTGTCCCTCAGTGCCCTGGATGGCAGCCTTTCTGGCCAGCCCCTGAGGCTGATGGGGATTGCCTGGCTTTCCTGGCACATTTGGAAGGCCGTGTTAATATTCTGGGCAGACTTACAGGGCCTCTGCCTTTGTGTGTGGGAAAAGCTGTAAGTAGGCACAGAAGAGAGAAAGTCCCCCCCATGCCCCTCTGCGGGAAGCTCCTTAGAGGAGGGGCTCTAGGATTTCTAGGCTTGCCACTGAGCCTCCCTCCCATACTGTCTAACAGCAGGGGTCTCCTAAGGAGGGACTTGCAGCCCTGGAGGTCCAGGAGCATCCAGAATTCTCTTGATGGGTTGAGGTGGGGACATGGCTCTGTCAGTAAATTGTTTGCTGTGCAAGTGTGAGGACCTGAGGTTGTGCTGTGCATATTTAAAAACTGTGTTAATGGTGTTTCTTATGCCTCTATCCCCATCCACCAACCCCCTTACAGTAAGTAGGAGAGAAAGAAGCTACTTCCAGCTAGCTAGAGTCATTGGGTTCGTTGGGAAAATACCAGTCTCAGTTGTCAGAATATCCAGCAGAACCAGCAGCCTTCTTCTTTCTCTGACTGTCTCCTCGAAGTGTTCTCCCCTCTCTCTGAGCTTCCCTCTTCTCTCTCTGGGCTCTGATATTTATATCCTCTCAGAGTCCTCAGAATTAAACTACCTGCAGCTGACAAAGACCATGCCCCTCTTCAGGTTACGTGAGGCAGTTATCAGTTGTGGTCAAACTAAAAGCACCCCCATATCCCACACTTGGGATTAAAAGAAAAACATTACAGAACTGGGTTTTAAAGAAACCAACACTTCCACCACAAGGTTGATACCCAGAACCCATGTGGGAAAGGCAAAAACCCCAAAACTGGATGTAGTGATGTGCACCAAGACCTTGTCTCAAAAAGTTGGATGGAGAGTGACTGAAGACGATATCCTCCACACTATGCACATAGGCATACATGAACACACACACACACTCTCTCTCTCTCTCTCTCTCTCTCTCTCTCTCTCTCTCTCTCTCTCTCTCTCTCTCTCACACACACACACACACACACACACACGCACACGCACACACACGCACACACCAAGAGAAAACACATGGCTCCCATGTGGCAGGTGGAGCTATGGATGGGAA
>OU015742.1:72345553-72373421 GCA_907169655.1 Acomys percivali
TGTGAGAGCCGGATGCAGAGAAGAGAAAGCCTGGTCCAGCACAGGAGGCTTGTGAAGCGGGGAGGTTCTTGAACTGCCTGGGTGGATGGTGGTGACCCGTGCTTTCAGGCCCCTAACTGCTTTGAAAGAGCTCTGGAATCGGTGTACTTCTTCCCTGGAGCCTAATAAATAACATCAGCCTCTCTGTGACTCAAACTGGAGGCTGAAGGGAGATTTTATATAATTGTCACTATGGGGAAATATTACGGTGGATAAAATAAGCTTTGTATTAGCTGCAAAATACCTTATGTTATCATATTAAGCAATTTAAGTTAATTTATTTCTGTTATAAAAGTAAACACCAGTTGCTTTCTAAAAGAAAGATTCAAAAATGAAGAAAGTCACATAATCCTGCTATTGAGGAGCAGCCATATCTACCACTTTGATTCTCCCAAAACTTTTGCTGTTTTCCCATGTACGACTATAGAACAGTGCGTATATTTCATATACTTGTCTATGCATCTAGTTTTTCATCATAGAAATAATAAATGCACTCACTGGGATTAATATAGTGACGAGAGTGAATGACATCACAAGGATTGGCAAGGATTGTAGAGCCACAGGGACTGTATGCACACATGCCGGGTGGGTATGTGCCATGCGAACTCACTTTAAGAGAATATTCTGGAGAAGTTTCTTGGAGAAGTTAAATATCAGAGTGAGGGTCTCTCCTCTTCCCTTGGGGGCTATTGGCCTCCAGCCCACAAAAGCAGGAAGAGCAGAGGTGGGACGCAGGGCTCGGAAGGCCATGGGCATGATGGAATGACATCCGGGACCAACTGCAGGAAGGCAGATCAACTTCATTCCAGGGGTGAGAGGAATATATAGGAAAAGGGAAGCAGCCAGGTGGTCCTCTGATAGGTGCTCACGGTATACTTCATTTGCATTAAACATCGAGGACCTATAACCTCCACCTCGCCAACCCCCCAGTCCACCCCCCCCCACTACCTACTTATCAGATGGGTGGGGAGGGAGCATTCTGCCGGAAGCTGCATCAGAGGGTACTTCTAAGAGCTCAGGGGCATCTTGCGAATAAGGACAAGCAGAGAACAGGAATCCCTAGTGGGGAAAGGGAGTCCTCCATCTTGCTTGGAGCTCAGAAAGCTATCTGGTCATGTAGGCTGCAACCTTCAACAGCAGGGCCCTCCAACATCACAGTGTCAGAGCACTAGGCGGTGCTGTCCCCAGGCAGCTTTCCACTACGAAGTAGCAAATGCGTCCATTGCAAGACCTGGGCTTTCATCCGCTGAGAAATGGATGCCCCCAGAGTGTGACATCATCACCACCTGGCTCACTGCTGATCCATGCAACAATGTGGTAAGCCTCACCATGGGCTAAGATTCCAAGAGCTTCCTGCATTTGAACCGTTTAGAAATGGCCAAACAGACACAGAAAGTAAATAAGCTGAGTGCTGGAGGTGGTAATGGAAATGGACTGCAAATCCTGTAGAAGGATAATGCCTCGTGGGGTGAAGGAAGTGTTAAATTGTCCTGTGGTTGTGGTGTCAGCTGGACCGTCTCTAAGAGTAACAGTCATAGGCTTGTTCATTTAAAATAAGTGAATCTCATTATATACCAGTTGTAACTCAATACAATTACAAAAAAATTAAGTGTTAACATAAACACTATTGTTTTCTTTTTTAAAAGTAATAAGAGGTATTTTTTTCTGGAGCCATTTTGAGTGACCATGGCCTGGAGACACAGATTTAGGTTACCCCAAGTTCTGCATTCCAGCGTGGAAGCAGTTTCAGGAAGTGGTATAGCTTTACAAAACAAAGAAAGGTACAAATACAGGCAAGTTTAAAATACGTTGGCGAGATGGGAGGAGCATTTCTATAGGCCCAGCTATATGCTATCTGATGACGTTCTTTGCTTTTGTTTTGTTGGAAGCTAGGCCCAACATGCTAACTGAGGGCATTCTTTACTTTAGGGTTATTGGAAGCTAGCGGTCTGCTAAGTTAATGTATTCCAAAAGTTTCTCTTTAAATCTATTAGTCATAGGATGTTTGTTTGACACAGAGGTGGGCAAGAAATGGCTTTTCTGGAAGGCTAGGACTAGCTCAAGAGGAAGTAATTACCCTCTGGATTTGCAATACTCCTATCTCTCCATGGTACTGTACCTCTAATCAGCCAGTCTCTGAAGACACGACTATTTTCAGTTTTGTAAAGACTACTCTAACTTATTTGTTGACAATCTCATACATGTCTATAATGTATATTGCTCATATCCACCCCCAACTGCCCCAGCTCACCACCCCCATCATTTCCCCCTCCCCTAGTTATGAGATCTCTGTTTTTTTTTTTTCTTGTGACCCATGAAGTACAGTTAGTGCTCCCTGCTGGAATTTGACTGGTCTTTGTTGGCTTGATCATCATGGGTGTCGTGAGTTCATGAGCGCAGTGGCCACGTCATGTCTGGAAGATGGCATTTCACAGCACCTCTCCCTGCTCCTGCTCCTGTGTGCTTTCTATGTCTTCTTTGGAGGCATTACCAGGGTCTTGGGGGAGTGGAGACTGACATCCCATTTAGACCTTAGCACTTAACAGTTGCTTATTCTCAGCACTTTGAGCATGCGTGGGTCGCTGTAGCCATAACTATTTTTCCAAGATAGAAAGAAAAACTTCTGCGGCCAAGGTTGATGGCAGTCACTGATGTGACTGAACATAAATATTTAGAAGGTAGTTTGATGTTCTATCTATTTGGCAAAATAACAGTAGTGGGTTCTCCCCTCCCCAAAGCCTATATGAATCATGGGTTGTAGCAGGCTTACAGTACCAGGCATGAACTCTGTCCTATGGGGAAACACCATTCTTAACCCTAAATGGGCAGTACCAAACGACAACAACAACAACCAACAACCAAAAAAACCTGATAATGCATTAGGAGGAGAATTCTTGTTCTAATCAGGGCATTAAGCAAGGCATGGTGTGCTGCCCACTTCCCCTGTTCAGGACCCTGGAGATGCCAGGGTGGGTCATACTTGGAACTTAACTTTTAGTCATTGCCTCTGTGTGAGCTCAAGTATATTCAGAGGACCACAGGACAGTAAGGGTGCCTGTGTAAAAGGTCTTAGTATTGGGCTCACACCAATATGAACAATCTTTTACCATTAAGTGGAAAAACAAGTATTAGTTTGGGCTTTACTTAAGTTATGGGCAACCATGAAAATTGTAGGATATAATATAAATCTTACAAAAATGCAACATGAATAAAACTAAAAAAAATTGCTTTATTCAGCAAGAGAAGTAAGGCAAAAAGAAAATGAATGATAAGTAGGGAACATAAAATAAGATGAATAAATCAAATCTATGCTATCAGTGATTACAAGATGAGTGGGCTAATCTCGCTGATTAAGACACACGTACTTTTGGATTGGCTCACAAAAAGGATCCAGCCAATCTTCTGGTTGATTTTCTGAGAGGCACATAAATGCAAGAATAGAACAAGGTTGAAAATAAAGGGCTGAAAGTGGCATTCTAGGAAAATAACTACAATAATACAAGTCTAGCAATCTCAATATCAGATGGAGGTGAAGTTGAGGCAAAGAACAAAGGCAATGATTTATTCCGGAAACACCACAACTGCATGATATTCCAAGAAGATGTAATAGTCATGAGAAAATACCACCAATACAGTGCAGACTACAAAGAGGCATAATTGTAAGAATTACAGTAATAAATAGACGATCTATCATTTTACTTAGAGATTTCAATACACACTTCTTGGAAACCTATGAAGCAGACAAAGCAAAACAAAAAGAGTTGGGTGAGCTGGCATGATATTGCAGTGGATAGGAGTTCTTGCCTTCTAATCTAATGGCTTGAGTTTGATCTCAGGGATTCATATGGTAGAAGAAGATAGCCAACTTGTCTCGATCTCTCCATATTCACACAAAATAAATAAGTAGATACTGTATTTGGTAACATGGTCAACAGTTTTACATGTGGCTAGTTATTCTTTTTTTAAAAAATATATTTTATTAATTTATTCATGTTACATCTTAATTGTTATCCCATCCCTTGTATCCACCCATTCCTCCCTCCCTCCCGCTTTCACCCTATTCCCCTCCGCTATGGCTGTGACTGAGGGGGACCTCCTCCCCCTGTATATGCTCATAGGGTATCAAGTCTCTTCTTGGTCACCTGCTATCCTTCCTCTGAGTGCCACCAGGCCTCCCCATCAAGGGGACGTGGTCAAATATGAGGCACCAGAGTTCATGTGAAAGTCAGACCCCACTTTTCACTCAACTGTGGAGAATGCCCTGTCCATTGGCTAGATCTGGGTAGGGGTTCGAAGTTTACTGCACGTACTGTCCTCGGCTGGGTGGCCAGTTATTCTTGAGAGCACCTGTAGAACTTTTAAAGAGAGATTATTTGTGAGGCTAGGAATGCAGTCTCTGATTTCTACAAACTGATCCCATCCAGACTGTGTTCTTCAACTCAATGAAATGAGTGATGATCTCCTGTAAGCCTAGCACTTAAGAGGCCGAGGCAGGAAGGGCAGAAGATCAAACTATTGTGCAGCTTTGCTTTTTGTCAACTTGACACAGGCTAGGATCATCTGAGAACCCTCAATTGAGAAACTGCTTCCATCAGACTGGCCTGTAGGCAAGTCTGTTGGACCTCTTCTTGCTTAATGCTTGGTGTGGAGAGGCAGGCCCACAGTGGCCAGGTCCTTTTGAGAGGTATAAGGAAATGGGTGAAGGAAGCCAAGAGGAGCAAGGCAGGAAGCAGCACCCCCCCCCCCCTTCTCATGGCCTCTGCTTCAGCTCTTGGGCCCAGCTCCTGCCTTGAGTTCCTGCCCTGACTTACCTTCATGGTGGACTGTAATCTGTATGACGAAATAAATAATTTTCTTCCCAAGAAAATGGATTTTTGAAGCATTCTCTCATTACATCGTCAAGACGTAAGCATAGTCATATTTCTAGCACTATATAGAGAGTGGTTTTGGGTTATGCAATATAACAAATATATAGAAGGCTATATGGATCTAAAGGAAAGGACAAACTGTCTTATTTGCACATGATATAATTTAAGTGAAAAATTATCAGATCAACTTTTAGCAACAGTGAATTCAGAAAGTATGTCAGGTAATATAAACATAATATAAACATATGGAATTCAGTAGTTTTCCTCTGTGTCACAATAATAAATTAAGAAAATAGATGTTATTCACAGTACCAACCTTTATGTTGTCTATAGTATTTTGATTTGTCTTGTTTTGTTTTTTGAGACAGGGTTTCTCTGTGTGTAGCCTTGACTGTCCAGGAACCCACTCTGTAGACCAGACTGGCTTTGAACTCACAGAGACTTGCCTACCTCTGCCTCACGGGTACTGGGATTAAAGGTGTGTGCCACTATGTTTCTAACAGCAAAATGCCAGGGTAGAGCATGGATGCAGTCCCTCACTATCACAAATTATGCAGTTAAGTTTCCCACATTTGGGGAAATCGCAAGGGTCAGTACAACTTGAGTGCAATGGGTGATCCTCACCACGGGAAAATGACCTTTCTGATCATGATGTCTCCCCAGCCAGGTAAAATTACATGCAGTGAACCTAACTAAATGTTGAACACCATGAAGCAAGGCCTATAGAAATGAAGAGTTATACCATGTTTATGGATAGGAAAAAAGTCAATAGTGTAACCATATCATTCATTCAAAATTAAGGCACAGTTTTAATCTAGGCACAATAATATTCTAAGAGTTCCCAGGGATTTTGGCCGAGAAGATTCTAACAATGCTATGCAACAAAGATACTCATTAACAACTACTTAAGTAAAGAAATAGTACATATAAAAACTGGAGATTTATCCGATCACCCCCAGCCTGAGTGAGGCATTATGAGATTGGCAAGAGGCCGGCAGAATGACAGAAATACTACTTAGTTTCATTGGCTCTAGATTGGTGGCAGAGGAGGACAGTGGAGAGACAGGGGGCAGAGACAGAGATATAACAGAGATAGAGAGCTTGAGAGACAGAGAGAAAGGGACAGGCAGAGAGGGAGAGAGAAAAGATAGAGGTTATAGGAGAGAGGGAAGAAGGAAGAGGGGAGGAGGAGGAAAGAGAGAGAGAGAGACAGAGAGAGAGAGAGAGAGAGAGAGAGAGAGAGAGAGAGAGAGAGAGAGCACACAGATGGTGTCTGTGCTTAAGAAAGGACTCATAATTTCTAAGGGTAGTCTGTGTTCAAATGTACAAAAATGACACATAGTGAAAAATGGGTCTGGAGCAGGACTGCAGAGCAGTGTGAAGTGATGGAAATATGATGAGGGGCAGGGGGAGGGGTGTGTGTATTTATGTGTCTGGTATGAGCAGTGGGATGGTGAGAGAGCAGCCAGCCAAAGAGCAGCTTTCCTTAGATCACTTGCAAGCGGAGTTTATCTCCTGGTGTTGGCTCTGCCTTTTCCCTGCCACTCAAACTTTATTGGGAAATGGATTCTCTTGCCAGAAGAGTGTGATTAATACTGCAACTGGCTGTGGGCTTAGCCACAGATTGATGGTTATATTTTTAAAGGGGCTGCCTGCTCATGGTTTACACTGCCGTGCTATGCAGTGTTTATCATTCCTAAGTGGAAAAGGTTTGTTTGAGTTAGATTTTTGTTCCATTCCATGTGGCGTTTGTTGTTTGCCAGCCCTCCCTGCCACCTTGCGTTTGTTATTTGATTTAAGACAGTGAGTGTGTGTGTGAAAACAGGATGCCCCTCTTCCAAATTTGTGTGTTTTGCAATGCCTGCAGGCAATACAGCAAACACTGCTGGATGCACTTATCTGAGTGCTAAAGATAAGAGAGAAAGGAAGCGCCAGGCTGGTAGAGCCGGGCATCAACATCTAGGCCCAATTCCTCATCTTCATAGACCCTGAGACTCATTTCATCCAGACCTGGGGGGGGGGGGGGGGGGGGGTCAGTGTCAGGGAGACTGGCTCCCTAACCATGTTCCTAAGATGCTGTTGCCCAGACCAGATGCTGGGCTTTTTAATTCCTAGCAACAAATATAATGGCTGGGAAGATGAAAATTATGGTTTATTCTCCCAGTTGTTCAACAAAGATTTATTGACCTTTACAGTGTGCCAGACACGACACAGAACAGTAGATACAGTCCCTGCTATTGTGAAGCTTACAGCCAAATTAGAAACAGAGACATTAAATAACAACAGAAGAAAAAAAAAAAAAAAAAAAAGGAAAATTACAGTGGCCTGGAGAGCCTGGAAGAAGAGCGGGCTGAGTGAGAGCATGCAACCAGGGAGGGGTTGGTACCTTATCTGAAGTAAGAAGGTGGAGTGGGCGGTCACTAGGTCAAAGGGTGGGGGGCCTGTGATGGGGAGCGCGGTGAAGCAAAGAGTCCCACTGCTTCGTATGCCGTCACTTCTATAGGTGGCTGAGTTATAAACCCAAGAGGAGATGAGAACAGTCCGTGGCCAGCGGGAGCTCAACCGGGAGCTCAAAGGTCGCTGTGTAGCCACGTTATCTTTCCAGTCTGCGTAGGTCCAGGGCTGATTGGGAACAGTATCTGGGCCAGTGTGTTTTAGATTCCACAGAGGAGATTGGCCCGGGCCCCTCCTGGCCCGGGCCCCTCTCACACTGAACTTCCGGTTTCCTCAGGTGTTCTAGACCCCCTCAAACAGAGGCTATAGCTTCAGTAAAGGGCCCTCAGTACTTGTGCTGGTAGGGAGGCTGACATGGTGTCATGAACAGTGCCTGGTAGACAATTTTGATCCGTACTCTAGGTCACCTCAGCTCTGCATATTGACAGTGTGCGTGTGTGCGTGCGAGCGTGCGTGCGTGTGTGCGTGTGTGGGGCGGGGGATTCGCTTTGGCCATTTGTGCCTGGGTTTGGCTTTACATGTCATCACTTGAGCTGTGTAGCCTATCTCCTAGTCAGCAAATAGGTTGCATAAGACCTGACTCACTGCTGTTGCAAAGACTGCGCCACGTATGCACATGAGGGCCTTGGAGTGGCCCTAGCTGAAGTGTATTTGGTTGTGATGAACTTTGGGGTTGCCTTGATCTTGTACTTCCTTATCACCAGAGTGAGTTTGTTCACCAAGCCTTGGTGAATTTCACTATGGATTGAGTGGGGTTGGGATCCAACGATTATCAAGGGCCAGCATATTACAGCCGTCACAGCCATGGCTTGCGTTCTGAGCTTCCTCCTTTGGCTGTGTAAATCCAGCCTGTGCTTTCCTTGTGGGGTGGGCACAATGGCATCTGTGGTTCGGGATGCTGCTCTGGAGACATGCTGGGTGATCAGTCTCACAGGGAGGCTGCCTGGAAGTTCAGCTGAGGTGTGAAGAGGACCCTAGTGACGGCCAAGGCTCAGGGAGGAGCGAAGGCAAGAAATGTGAGAACGGATCACACTCTAGAAGCTTGTATAGAGATTGGGTGCTTTCTTATTTGTAGGAGTATGGGAATTAAATGGCCTGGCAGCCTTGATCTTGGGTGACCAGTTGAATGGTGTGGTGCCAGGTTGTAGTAAAGGCAAGAAGATACTGGCCAGGCATAGCTGACGCTGTAAATTTTTATCTCTTTGTTTCTGACCTCTAAGCACTCCTGGAATTCTGTCCTTGAGAATGTACCCTTTTGGGTCTTTTTTTTTTCCTTTGAAGAATTGATAATACTTTTATGATAATTTTTTATTATCTTGTGCAATCAAGGGCCACATACTCATTTTAAGGGGTTAGCTTCAGACCGCAAACAAATAAAAAGCAGCTTCATTAGGATTTCCCTTTTTATAAAGGACGTTGGCTTGCCTTTAAAATGAAGATAAAGAGATCAAATTCTATTAGACATACCAGCTCTTATTTCCCACGTACCAACACTATCATATGTGAACATTTTAATTTTTGTGCCACAGAATCCGAATCATAGAATTTAAGGCTAGACTTAAATTTAAACTCTCAGAATCATTGTGAGGTAGGAAGGAAAAAAGAGAAAGATATGCCTAGAGCTAAAAGGCAGTGTGTGTGTCGACCCCATGGGGGAGACCCTGGTTCTGTGTGGTCGTGGTCAGCTTGTCAGTGAAACTAAAATGATCGCTTTCATTTCCTGATGACTGATGGAGAAATAGTTTTCCCCCATCTACACTAGAGGGCTGAGGAGATGCTCAGTGGGTGAAGCACTTCCTGTGCACGGGTGAGAGTCTGGGACTTCTGGAACCCATGTGAAAATGTGAAGCCACAGTGTGTGTGGTTAGTAGGCATTCCCGACAGGTGGAGAAAAGAGAGGCCCCAGAAGCTTGTGGGCCAGCTAGCCTGTCCTACTAAGTGCCAAACAAGAGACCCCCGTCTCAAACGAGGTGAAGGAGAGGACCAAAGGCTGAGTTGCCTTCTGACTTCTACATGTGTGCCGTGGCATGCATGTTACCCACATTCACACGTATGAACACATATGTACACATCACACACATAGGTCACACATACATACATACATACATAATACATACATACACATAAAGATAAAAAGATCCATGATAGACATGAAGTTTTGAAAAAAGTTAGGTTATATAAAACCTTTGGTTAGAGGCTCTTTAACTCTGTAAAACAGGTTCTGTAGTTCTGGGGGGATGAAAAAGAGGTTTCAACCACTTCCTTGAGGCCTGGGAACTGGCATTTATTTCTTGTTTTGAAAGGGAACACAATGACCCTATTGACATTTTAGGTAAGGCGTATGGAATTCTGATTGTGCGCACACCTGTTCTGTTAGCAGTTTAGTCTCCGCATATTTATTCCTCCCCCCCCGCCCCGTGCACGCCCCCCCTGCCCCTCCCCACCTCTGCAATGTGCCTCCCATTTCAGTTGGTTAGTAGTTCTCCCCTTGGGCCACACAGATTTAGCCTATGATGTGACTGTAGGTTTAATCAAGAGAATGGCCCAGGCAGGGCGGCATTTGTTCTCTGCTTAGTCCTAAGTGAAGGACTTCACGTTACCTAAGAACTATGCCCGATGCCCGGTTGGGCAACGCAGCTCACTTGGGAGGTTCCTAGAGAGTCTTAGGCAGGAATGGCAGCTCCTTTCCCGGAGACGCAGCCACCTGTGGGGCAGAAGCTGAAGAATGCTTATCAGAGCGTAGCCTGCTTGCATAATGAATCGCAGATAGGATATGCGACCCACCATGATCTTGGGCAGTGTGTGCTGCCTGCAGCCTTCTGCTGAGCTCCAGACATCTGCATTTGGGTCTCTGCTGGATAGATGGAATAAGATAGAAAAGACCATAGGCACTTGAAACCGTGCAATCCCATCGTACCTTCGAAAATATGTGTGTTTTTCAGCTTAGGGACGTTTGTACTTTGGTGAGAAATCCCAAGAGGGCGCTAATTCTTTTAATTAGGCAGTGGCCTTATGATGCTCATACATCTCTAACTGTGTGGTGGAAAAAAAAAATCCAAAAACCAAAAACCAAAAAAAGCAGGCCAATGGCCTGGAGGAAAACAAAACACTGCTTGTTAAGGGCTGGGTGTTTATTTTCTGCAGCCATGCACGGGTCTCCCCAGAGGCCCCATGCTGGGGAGGAGCCCAAGAAAAAGCTCTGGGAAGGGGCACAGTGGGATGCATGCTTTCAAAGTTGGAATCAGAACACCAGCTCGTTCTTTCTGCAAGCGTTGGTTGTGTAGAGAGGATCTTACAAGTGACCGTAGTTTCCTCCAAAGTGTGGGGGTTTCATAAGGAAGAAAGTTGCTCTTCTGTTTTCTAGTGGCTGCCAACCTAGTACTTGACTTAAGGATTGTTCTTGGCCACTTGCTGATACAGAATCTGGGCGCTTGGAAGCCCCAGTTACAAACAGCTCAGTTGGTAGAAGACCTGCCTAGTGCACAAAAGCCCCTGGCTTTGAGCCTCAGCACCACACAGACAGGCTCATGCATGTAATCTCAGCACTTTGGAGGATCAGAAGTTGAAGGTCATCCTCAACTATATTGAATTCAAGACCATCCTGAATATATAACACGCTATGTTAATAATAAATAAATAATTTAAAAAATCATGTTTAGCATCCTTATTTTGAAAATGGAGAATGGAAATTCTAGAAAGTTAAAAAAAAAAAAAAAAAGACTTCAGTAAGGTCCTGTGGGGATGGAGAGCGGACTGACGTTAGGGTGGCATCAGGGTTCTGTGACTGAATAGCTGCATCACTTTGAGCACGTCCCAGCTTCTGTGGATACGTGTGTGGAGTCAACACCGTGGAGCTCCGCAAGAATTGCACGGAGTGATAAGCATTTATGCAATGCTGCCTTCCTGCAGAGTACAGTCAAATGATGGACACAGAGAGGCTCAGAAATCCAACATAGGCTGCCAAGTACTAGGCTGGCTTCATCTTCCGTCCTTTGAAGATTCATCTTGTTAGAGAGCCAAACCTTGGGAAAACCACTTCTTCTATAGCAGGAAAGAACATATGGCCATTAGCAAAGGTTACACAATTTTGTTTCATTTAGCTTTTATTTAGCAGTGTAATATCAAGTAATGAATGTGCTGGCAGGTTTTATTAAAAGGCTTGCTTAAGTCAATTACGGCTCTATCTATTATGAAGTTTCCTGTTATCTACACTCTTGAAGAACACTTTACACATTCTTGCCATTAATTACTACTCCTTTGTAAAATTGTAAAGCCTCAGAAATGCTGTGTTTGTACACCAGCACTGGAAACATTTGTATGTTTGTATGCCGGCACTGTTTACATTTAAAAGAACAAGCTATGCCCCGCCTTTGCAATGCAGAAGGAAGGATCTAGAAGGCAGCCTTACTACGATGGCATAGGAAGGAACAAACACATGGCAGCAGACTTGGAAACATGGGAACACGTTACACTAAAGTGAGAGAAATGCACACCGACTCTGGTCTACCTTGCTTACATCACTGTGTTTTCAACACTGAGGAATATTGACATAAAAGCCATTGCCTCTTAAGTCTCAGCTTTCATCTTCATTCTCTGTTTCTCACCCCTAGTGTCTACAGTGTAAGATGACAACTATTAACTTGGAAAGCAAGCACCTGCTATGTGCTCCTGTCCTTTCCGTGGCCCTGAAGGCACCATTGGCTGGCAGCCAAAAGGGCCCCCCATGGAAGCCTTCTTGAACACACAGATGGCTCCTGAAATTCCTCTTGACTTTTTTCAGATCTGCTTCAGTTCGGTCCGATGGCGAGGGACCACACCTGGGCCACTTTTTTTTTTTTTTTTTTTTGTGCTGAGTGGAAACGTAAAAGGCTGTGGGCTTAAGGAATTACAAGTTCCAGAATGAAGTACTAATGAAGTTCCTGGGCACAAATCACTTCACACACTCCACTTAGAGGATTTGTTTAATTGACTGAGGAAATAGTTAGAAGGGGACGGGAGCATTTCTTTTCATTAGCGTTCAAATGAAGTGCAAATTATAGAACTTGGCCTCCATATTTCCTAAAGATAGAAACTCAGAAGAAAGGGAGAAAAATTAGGAACGGAACTCAGTTTAAAAATCAGAAACAAATGCAATTTGGGTAGAAAAGTTTGGGTAATTTTCTACATGGGTAATTTGAGAGCGTTCAGCTAATGGCGGGTTGGAAATGACTTTTCTTCCCCCTGGTGCCTGAGGTTTGCAGCCCAGTTTTATTTTGTGTTTGTTTTATTTCACATTCAGCTTAATTCTTTAATAAAAAAAAAAAAGCGTTTGTCTGGGCTGAGAAGACAAGAGGAGTATTTGAACCAAGTGTCAGGCCTGAGGTGTTAAGTGACTAAAGATGGTACTGGCAATTATAGGGACTGGCATAAAATGACAAGCCTTATTAATCTGCAGGCTTCCAGGCTTAGCGTAGCTATCCGGTGGATCAGTAACCAATTTCTGCTGCATATTTTATCCTTGCACAATTATAGCCAGTGCATAGCCATAACATATACCATGTCATTATGTTAATTTGTTGTAAGGATTGTTTCTTGGGCTCTTGATGGTGTGAGCTTCACCTCTGAGTCTATTCAACAGACAGGGTTGACTCTCTTTAGCCCAACCCAAACCTTAGTGACTGCCCAGATCTGTACACAGTGATAAAGATGATCACTGTCAGTTCCGGGGGGGGGGGGTCTCATCATCTTAAAAGGTGGGCTGTGTGCCTGGACTGGTCCATGCATGCCAGGTCAGGATGCCAGATATAAAGCAGATATTGCAGCGAGGTTTGTGGCGTGGTCTTCACCTGTGCTCTTAACATGTGGGAGTCAGAGGCAGGTGGATCTCTGTGAGTTCAAAACCGACATGTTTGCAAAGAAAGTTTCAGGGTAACCAGGGCTATATAGTGAGGAGAGTCTATCTTAAAAAAAAAAAAAAAAACATGATACAGCACAAAGCAAAGACAATAACAAGAGAGGCCCGCCCACTGCCATGTCACGACATTGTGCAAGTATGTGATGGAGAGATGGGAGAGAAAGAGAAGCAGAACACTTCGGGCACTATAAAGAAAAGTGGAACTGGAGACTCCAGGGTGGAGAGGATTAGCCTGTCTTGTCACTGAGGCCATAGTGAAGTCCCAGACCATGATGCCATTGAGGGCCATGTCTGGGTCTGTATCAACATCTAGATGTCTGTGGGTCAAGTTACCACTAAAGACCATTGGGGTTGTTCCTGATCTTGGCTGTTGCTCAGGACCATGTTGATGTTCAAGGGCTGTGCAGGGCTGGTCCCTTCCCTCACTGGCTGGGACATGCTGGACAGCTGGCCCCACCCATCACCAGCTGTAGCACTCAGGAGAGTGGACTTGCACCTCCATGGGGCAGCACAGTAGAGCTGGCTCTGGTGACATGGGTGTGGGTGAGCCAGACCTGAGGGCATGAGAGTGGGAAAGCTTGCCCTATCCCTTATTGGCTGTGGCATTGGGTGAGCTAGCCGGAACAGTGCTGAAGAGCTTGCCCTGGTGGTATGGGTGGGCTGGTGGGCTGACCAAATAAGCTACCACCTAGGCTAAGATCCAGGGCTTTGCTTTGGTCCACCTCAACATCTACCCCATCTATGAACTGCTAGAGCACACGAAAGGGCTGTTCCTGCAGATCCAGAGCTGCAGGATCTCCATGACACCGGACAACAGCAGGGTTTCCAAGAGAAGTCCCAGTGAGAAGCCAGTATTGATCATGTATCAGCAGCCAGAGGTCTCGAACCAGACTAATGACTCATTGCAATGGACATTTGCAGGTAAAGAAGTGTGGACAGCAGGGTGTATTGTGGGACACACTGTGACACATTACCGCTCCCATGACGACGTACTTTTTATGTTTTGTTTTGTTTATTTTTTCATTTTTGTTTTTACTTTCTTTTGACGTGGGGAGGGCTAAAGGGCACAGTATGGATACAAAGGGATGGGGAGAGGACTGAGAGAGGGGTGCATGATGTCAAATTCACAAAGAATCAATAAAACATTAATAATACTAAAAAGACAAAAAAAACCCAAAACAAAACAAAACAACAAAACCCAGTAACAAATTAAGATAATAAAGCAAATGTAATAGAGATAATGGTGACCGTTGATATGAGGCCATGCCTCTTATAGGTCAGACTGGGAAAGACACAAGTTTCAAGAGGCACTGTGGGAAAAACTCAGAATCCGCTTAAAGATAATATGTTTTCAGGGATGTCTCTCTTTTCCTTTATCTTTCTTTCTTAGGTTTGGAGATAGGGGCTGAAAAGAAAGAAGAGGTAATATGGAACTATATAAAGGGATAATGGGACAAAAAGTAGATTATTGAGCCGACACCTCAACTTAAAGCCTTAATTGTTACTCACAAGGTTATTTTTAATTCATTGGCATAGAATTTTGTATATTGATGCAAAATAAGTTTAATTTTGACACATTGGTAGAGAATTCAAATTTAAGATTATTTTTCACACACATTATATATATTTCTACTCTAATATGAGGTATTGTACACATGCCACTCAAGTAGGATACAAGGTTTACCTCAATACCTTGAAAGTACTACTGCAGGCTCTTTAGGATAAGTTAGACAAGTTAATTGTCAATTGATCAAATCATGGTCGTGTCAATTACTAGTCTACTTATATCACAAGAATATACATCCTAGTATAATAGATAGGTATGATTCTATAAACAGATAAGTTAGTTAGATAAGGTCTTCAAAAAAATTTCAAAGCCCTACAGAAAATGACATTTAAAGATGTTTTTATTGTTGTGAGGATTCTTTGATAATAATACAGTTTAATTCCTGGCAATACCCAGCCTACCTCAAAGAAGATGATGAACATCAAAGAAACTCCTTATGGAGATGGCTTTAAACGTGGCAAATAAGCCACTGAGCAAAATGTCCTCATTTCGACCACTGACAGAATTCTGCCTAAAGTTAGGCAAGCATGGACGCAGGCAGAGTCGACGACCAAACTCTGTTAAGACAGAGTAAGCAAGTCCTCAATAGTTCCTGCCTCACCAATATGTCTGTCAGATATACTGGGCCAGAAGGCTACAGATGATGTTCCAATGTTCTAGAGAGGTATAGGTGACTGTTCATGCAGCAAACTGTCTCTGTCATTTTTCGTTTTCAATTTGGAAGCTGCTAACCTGCACTTCCTGTTTATTCAGGTCATTAAGTTTTATTCCTTCTCAAGTCTCTGATTGAGGTTGAGGACAAAATAGGTTAGTTTCACAATTAAGCTTAGTTGTTTATGGGTTAAGACGTTTTTAGGTCTAGATAGAGGTTTTAAGTTTATAGAGATGAGATATGATAGATATTGATTTACATTCAGAATTTTAGACTCACCAAGATAGGAAAATGTTTTCTTCAATGTTGCCAAATACAAATAGCCAAAGCACTATGAATGTAACATTAATATAATTCCTGATTGCTTTGTGGTTCTTCTTGCTCTATGTAGTTTATTTTATATATGTGTAATAATATAAATGTATATGTAAAAATATTAAGAAAGAGAAAAAAGGACATTATGGTTTTTTTTTCTTTCTTTTGTGAGATGGGCTCAAGCTGGCTTTGCCTTAGGATTCTAAATGCTGGATTACAGGTGTGCAGCAGCACACATGACTAAGAACAGGAGTGTGTGTGTATGTGTGTGTGTGTGTGCGTTGCATGCTGTGGAAGCTGAACCTGAGGTGGAAGGCCAGGTGGAGAGACTTGTACAGAGGTGGCATTGTGAGGTTTTCTCCCCGGAGTCCATCAGGCAGGAGAGTTGTTTGGAGGGGTTGAGCATGCATTGCTGCACACCGCTCAGAATTTGTGGTCCAGAAAGCCTGCACTTGGCCTTGAGATTTCTGCACTTCAAAAACTCCTAAGTGAAATTGGATGCTTCTGGTATGAGGGCTACCGTTGAGAACCACACTCTCATATACATGTCCAGTCTCCAGCTATGGGCAGCTGGAGATAGCTATGGATGTGGCTCAAAGCAAAACCGTAAACCTTCCTATAACATTGAGATTTTTTGGGGGGACGGAGAACCATGTTCTGTAACTTGATAGGATTTTTTTTGTGCATGAACTTTATAGACAACAGTGTCCTTCTATAGTGTCAAAAGGTAAGGGGAATGCTGGAGAAAGATGCAGGGCGGGGCGGGGCAGGGTAGACACTAAGTAAAGGCACAACTTTGGCTCTGTCCAGCTGCAGCCTGAGCCCATGGGGGACCTGTGCCATGAACCACATTGGGTCTCACTTTGGTCCCATCTTTCATCTATCATCTGCCCCATCTTGGTCAGTGCTCTGTGGCAGAGATGTTTTGGAGGAAGAGGCACGAGTGACAGTCTCCTCCTTGTTAGGGTATATTGGACTGTCAAGAAGCCTTACTGTGTTTCTTAGGTTTGGAGGGGTGGAGACAGAGTCTGACACAGAAATATGCACACATACACACACACACACACACACACACACACACACACACAGACAAGAGATGGCTGTGGACACATGTCTTTAGGTGTGATTTTGTTCTTAAGCTGCCTGTTTGTCTTTGGGGACGACAGGCGACTCTAAAGCATTTCCACAAGAACATATTCTAGGGCTGGTGGGTTACAACTTAGCTTGAAGAGCTTGCTTTGTAGGAGACCATAGTGAACCTGGTTCTCCAGAACATTTTTTCCCCTGGCAAAATAGGACGCTTTTCCAACTGATACTGTGTAAATCACGGGAAGGCTGCCCAAAGCCCCCTAAACTGGAGTAACCATTATGCAAGCTGTCATACATGACTAACCCATTATTATGGCCTCCAAGAAGCTAAGGGACTCCCACCTCATTTCTGGGGGAGCCCATTTCACACCTGAATAACTCTTATTTAAAAAAGTCAGCCTGATACTCATTACAAACTTGCCTTTGCTAAAAAGACATTCTGCTGTCTCTCCTGAAGGACTGCCCTCCTCCTCAGCAGGGTCCCTTCCCTGTCATACCAGAAATAATTCTCCCTCCTCCATGGTGCTTACCTCTTTAGTTAATATTATAAAGGATAGATCAAGGGTGAATAAATATAATATGGTTATATTATTTATTACAGCCTTTTTGAATTCCCACTTAGGGTAATAATGACAGATAAAATTCATTCTGTTTCTAAGGAATCAATTTGCTATTATCCTCCAAATGTCATCATTCTCAAATTAATGTGGGGGATTTGTTGCTGCAAATAGACATGGTTATTGCTCTGTCCAGTAGGTAGCTAAGGATGTGAGAAGGCTCTAGGCGATGTGACATCATGCCTTGACTACGAAATGCAGAAATGCAGTCTGAGTTGATGTTCACTGGAGGCCTAGTATGCGTGGATATGCCAGAGTTAGAAATGTCCAGCCACCACAAATGGATTGAACTAAAAATAATGATAATGAGTGAATTAACCCAGAAGCAGAAAGACTCAAATGTATATACTCACTTATAACTGGACACTAGTCCAAGGGACATGTCCCATGAAAGTCTTCACTAACCAGGAAAGTGGGACAGAGGGGAGGACATCCTATTGGGATTTTAAGTGAGAGAAGTATGGGAGAATGGAGAATAGAAGGATCCAGAGGGTCCTAGAAACCTACAAGAAGAACATTATGATGGGCGGATCTCGGCCCAGGGGTTCTGCTCAAACTATGGCACCAACCAAGGACAATACATGCAGTGAGCATCAAACCCCTACCCAGATCTAGCCAATGGACAGGACATTCTCCACAGTTGAGTGGAGAGTGGGGACTGACTTTCACATGAACTCTGATGCCCTATATTTGACCATGTCCCCTTGGTGGGGAGGCCTAGTGGCACTCAGAGAAAGGATAGCAGGCTACCAAGATGAGACTTGATAGCCTATGACCATATAGTGGGGAAGGAGGTCCCCCTCAGTTACAGTCATAGTGGAGGGGAGTAGGGTGAAAGTGGGAGGGAAGGAGGAATAGGAGGATACACGGGATGAGATAACAACTGAGATGTAATATGAATGAATTAAAATTATAATGCAAAAAAAAATTAAAAAGGAAGTGTCCAGCCACCATGTTCAAGGAGGGCAGTGTGGCATCTGGGGCTGTGGTTCGGTCCAAGCGTGTGGAGGGGCCTGCCTGTCCAAACTTGAGCTTAGTGCCAGGGGAAAGCAGGGCTCACATCTTTGGAGTCTTCTGTGCTGTTTTGTATCCATATTTTATCTATGTATGTGGCTTCACTATGGATAGCCTCACTTATCCTGCAGCCTCAGATCTTCAGAAGAAAAGGAAGAGAACCAGCAACCAGAGTTCAAGCTCCTCTGCCATCCTGCAAGCCCAGGGCCTTTTGCCCCTTCCCTCCTCCTCCTCTTCCCCTTTCTCCTCCCTCCCTCCTCCTCCTCCTTCACCTCTTCCCTTTCTTCTTCTTTCTCATCTATCTCTTTCCTCCTCTCCCACCTCCTTCTCTCCCTCTGTATCTTTGTAGCTTTTGTTGCTACCAACTGCATCCCTTTTCCACTTTTCCTGTATCTTTTCTTCTTCTCCCCCTCCCCCTTTGCATCTTTGTATATTTGGTGTTTCCCTTCCTCTTCCTGCTCTCTCCCTCCTCCTCCTTCTCCATCTCCCTCTTCATGTCTTTTCAGCTTTTTGTGTCACCCATACACTTTCTGTGGCTCTTCTCTCCTGGCTCCTCCCCACCCAATCCCATACCTTTGGTATTATTTCTATCTTCTCTTTATCTCTGTTCACAGTAATGTTAAGGATTCTCTAATATTATCCCCAGTTCTTCCTCTCCAACTGTGACAGCACCACCTCCCTCAGGACAGCTGCTGTGTATTACTGTGTGACAGCAGCAACTGCTAATATTTCCCCGAGTTGTCCCACAAGGCATACGAACTCAGCATGTCCCAGACTGGGCTGACTTCCCTTCTAGGTTTTTAATTTCTCTTCATGGTATTGCCTTTTTGCTTGGTATCAAGAGTCATAGAGGATCTTCCCATTGATAATGCTGTTCGGCTTGCCTGCAAGAGAGTCTTGGAGCATGCCATTTTCCCTTCTTAAGTTTGCAGAGATGGTTACTTTTTTTTTTTTTTTTTTTAAAGAAAAGAATTTTTTTTGTTGTTGTTGTTACAAAGATTTTATTGAGGTGACATTCACATAAGATAAAATAGCCGTTTCAAACAGGCAATATTGTGGCATCTTGTACATTCAAAATGTGTGCTGCTGCCATCTCTATCCCTGTCTAAAACCTTTTCATTACTGCAAAAGGGAACCATGTGCTTGTTAAGTGATCATTCCTTACTCCCTCTACCCAGGCTGTTCCTACCTAGTGTGCATATTTCACATAAATAGAATAATACACCTGTGGCCCTTTGTGTCTGTCTTCTTTCACTTAGCATAATGTTTTCGAGGTCCATCTGTGGCACAGAATGTATCAATAACCCATTGATTTTTGTGGCTGCATAGTATTTCATTGGATGTACCTATCACAATTTGTCTGTCCATCCACTGATGCACACTTAGGCTGTTTCCACTTTTTAGCTCCAGTGAGTAGTTCTGCTGTGTTGTGTGTGGACATTACTCTGAAGGGAGTCTGGCCCTTTATTGCTGTGGAGCGGAACACAGCAAGGATTCCAATACAGGGTCAAAGAGTGAATATTTCAGGCTTTGT
The DNA here is from genome assembly GCA_907169655.1 of Acomys percivali. NCBI lineage: Eukaryota > Metazoa > Chordata > Mammalia > Rodentia > Muridae > Acomys > Acomys percivali. The sequence continues at coordinate 72,365,596 of OU015742.1, forward strand.
AGGTCACTGAATGCCTGACAGAATTACTGGACAGAGTTGTATCACTGCAGCCCAGAAAAGCCATAGAAAATGAGAAAGCAATTAGCATGCTTTTTGCTATGTTCCCATAAAGCAACAGAAACACGCAACAGGTCTGAGCTACTTCTACAGCTTTGCTGACAGCAACTGAAGAAGAACAGTGCTGCCCTTCCCCGCCTTGATTTCAGGGTCTTTGCCTGCTCATGTACTTCGCTAACCTTCCCACTGTGTTCCTCACAATTCAAAGGATGTGGCTTGAGATGTGGAAAGGTGGAAAGAGGTCAGCACATGGAGGAAAGATAGAAGTGCAGATGCAATACAGAAGGGTGTGGTCCCAGAAGTGACCCTGGGCAGGCAACTCTGGTCTCACCTCCAGAGGCCCGGAAGCAGGCAGGGGAAGTCTAGTACTTCCCTTCAGGCATATTCAGGCTTCCAAGGCTAGAGTGAAAAACAGCTTAGGGACATTTCTAGCAGTGATAGAGAGCGGACCCTTTCATATATTTCTGAAGTTCTTGTGCTCATCTCACTTTAAGGGACATAAAGAGACAAGTTCATTGTCTGGAACACACTTTCTCAAAGCGTTGTAACTCACAGAGCTTGAGGAGGAGATGTGCTCTTGCAGGAGGTAGAAAGGCCTCTGGGGACAAATTAAAAGAGTTTATGGATGAAAACTGAGTGAGTCCTTCTTGCATGGGCAGGAAGCCATCTGGGTGACAGGGACAGTGGTGGGGATTTGAGTGTCTTTGTCCTTGTACCCCACACAGGCACCTGTACATTTACACCTTTTGTCTGAGAGAAGAATCTGGTAAATAACTGTTTTACTTCAAGGCCCAAACTTTGGAGGATGCAGAGTAAACACAGTGGAGACACAGGAGTCTAGGTGTGACAATGAGAGAAAGGGTCCAGATCTGGCTCGCCTGCCTGCCAGAGAATTTAGCTCTGGACACCTCTGATTGCCCACCTATAAGATGAATGGTCTCCTACTGTGAGCTCTTGGGGTCTGCATAAATCCATCAGGCCACACAACCTCCCTCCCTCTTAGCCTCTTCCTTGTCTGCCTTATCCATGTGTGTCTCTCCTTTCAGATGTCTTTATTTCTGACTTATACAGTCCACCCTCCACAGTCCTGTGGTGGATGGACACCTTCCTGATTCAGTGTGCTCAGGAACATTTTTCCTATATAGATTTCTGGGAGATTTTATTTTCTTAGCAATAGATCTTTGGGTCAGATTCTTACAGGCCAGGTAACTGCTTTTTGAGGGACATCCTTCATTCTGCATCATAGGCGCATGTGGTCACCAAAATCCATTTCATGCTTCTTTAAAATTTTTATTATTTCATTATTTCTATTTATTATTATTATTATTATTATTATTATTATTATTATTATTATTATTATTATTATTATTATTATGTGTATGTCTTTACTCAAGTGCCTGGATGTAGGCATGTGCTTGCCATACTATACCTGGATGTCAGGAGGCATCTTTCAGGAGTTGGTTTTTTTTTTCCCCATTAAACTCTGGTCACCAGAGTTTATGTGGCTCGTGTGGCAAGAGCTTTGATCCACTGAGTAATTTCCTGCCCATTTAAGCCCCCATAAGAATATTTTCCTAGACTTTCTTGTTGCTAGATGCACATTGTGCTAAGTTCTGGCCAGTGGAATGTGAGTGGAAGTGAAAAACATACTCCACTATTAGGCTTGAACCATAAATTTTAGCACTCATCATTTTCATTTTATTCATTTGTCTGTGGAGGCCTCTGAAGCCACAGGATTTGCCGGAACCGGAACTGTGTCTGTGTGGTGAGTTATTGTAGTCCTGCTAAGAAAGCATTGCTAGATTTAAGCCATCCGAACACTGAGAGTGTTTGAACCAGCAGTCATCCTGATTAGTATTATCTGCAGTGTACTTAGGGTGGAGATGCAGGAGGGAGGAGGTAGATGGCCCTTCCCTTTGGAGCTGCTTCTGACCCGCAGCCCGGCTCTTCAGGAGCATGCTTTGGAGGAGAGGCAATTTGGTTATGGGCAGAAGGGAGAAGGGAGCATCTTCAGCTATGGGGACAAGGCTGGAAGTATTTCCATTTTCTCAGCCATTAGCTTTTTTTTTTTTTTTTTAATGAGACAGTGGCAAAGCCACACTAAGAACCCTGATAGGCAGCAGAAGGTAACTGAAGCATCCTCAGAGGTGGCCTGGGACATGTAGGCTTCTTGTTTGGTACTAGCCAGCTCCTGTCAGCTCTCAGTTTCCAGAAGACTTACCTGAACTTGATGTGTGTTGGGAGTAGGGGTGAGGGCACCCACGGAGAGTTCAAAGCTTGAGACAGAAGCTCTTGGCCCTAGTTGTGACAGGAGTTGCTTAATTATTTGAGCAAAGGAGCTAGATAGAATTGTTTTATTGTTTTCTCTTTAATTTGAATGGTAAGATAGAGGGGTGTGTTTATGAAGACATCTACCTTTGCATGTGTCTGTACGTGTGTGCCCCCGCACGTGTATGTATATGTGTGTTGTTCAAAGTAAAACCATGGATATCATTTTTTAGGACTCACCTACATTGTTTTTCTTGATAGCTTGAGTTTCACCGATTGGAAGAGGCTGGCTTCATAATGAGCCTTAGAGATCTGTCTCTGTCCACCTCCTCAGTGCGGGAAGTGGAAGCATGCGCCATCATGCCTCGCTTCTACTGTAAGTTCTGAGGACCAAACTCCCCCAGCCACAATCGTTTACCTCTGTAACAAACAATTGTGATATTTTGTTGTCTTAATGTAATGGAGATTGGTTTCCGGTGTGGGTTGGAGCTGTGCTAAAGCTTTTCCAACGTGTGGTTCTGCCATTCCTCTGGTCCATAGAATTCAACTGGTGACTAGGAAAAGAGAGGATGAGAAAGAGTCAGAGGTTTACATTAGCCATCCTGGGATGGCTTCCTTCGTGAGAATCACTAAAGTCATCAAGGGTGCTGGGCACATACAGAATCTCCCCAAGGGGGCAGTGACAACACCATTCACAACCAAGTCAAGCTCAGAGGGAATACAAGTCTCTTGTTTAAGACTACACCCAGGCATCATGGGATCTTACATATGTGGAATTCTGGGAAACTTAGCCTCCTGTGTATCTAGAAGATGAAGAAAGAGAAATAGCATAAGATAGGTAGGTAGCAGTCCACCCTTGGAGAGAATTCATCTGTAAAGAAATGATGTTCATGGCTAAATATCAAAGAGAGGCAAATCATTAAACAGGCCTGTTGTGCTATTAGCAAAGTTTGTTTCCAGAGTAGTGCAGCCGGGGCTTTGAGCTAGCTCTATTCCCTGAGACTTCTGAACTCAGGATGGGTCCATGGCTTTTATCTGGATCCAGGCTCATGCTGAGCACCTGAGAACTTACAGAACTTCCTGTTAGGTGGAGAGGCTGTGCTTCAGCAGTGACTTTCCAGGTAATCAACGCAGCCTCTTTTCTTTGGAGCTTCTCTATGTCTTTAGAAGGCTGTCCATTTCCTCTCTCATCATGGAATAATAGTGCGGAGAGAGATTTCTGCCGGAGGAGAGAGTTCATGACACTGAATCGATCCATCCTAAGGCTGAGAACACACTGGGATGAAACCAGGGTGAACACACTGGGATGAAACCAGGGTGGCGTTGAGCAGGGAACGTTGACTCTCTGTTTGACTAAATGTAGGATGAGGTTGTTCTCCAGATGGAGGGTGGTTTGAGGCAATTACTGACAGGTGTGTTGATGAGTCTTTGAGACTTCTTGCTATTTGCTTCTTGGACCTTTTCATTCATTTTGTAACGGAGGCACTGCTATTGTTCAACCTTCCGTAGCTTCATGCCAGTTTTCAATTCTTGGGAGAATCTGGAAACTAGAATTCACCTTTGCTCTTCTCGAGAGAAATTATTTCTAAGCCTAAACAGAAACGAACAGTTTTCTGCAAAGCAATTTTCTGAATGTGGAAGGTAGTAACCCAAACAAGAGGAACTCACTGGGCTCTCGTCTTCAAAATCACCCAAGCTAGATTGTTACACCTTTGAAATTTGCCCTTGCTGACCGGTGTCTCATCCCTGGAGAAAGACACTCTTAGGAAAAACTAATACAAAGGGATTAGTGAGCCCACGGTTCCTTTTTCCACTCTTAATGACCTTATTAGAGAAATTGCACCCTGGGTAACAATACAGTAAAAATCCCCATGGAGTTACTTAGACTGAAAATCTGATTCCTTGTGAAGAAAATGGCAACTGTCAGCAATGTTCAGGTGTGAATTAAATCTGAGATTGCATGATCCATATTCTTATGTAAACATGAATCCTTTAATCTACATACACTTGACATTTGTTTCAGATAAATTCTTCTAGCGTAACATTAAAATGTTTGCCGGCCACAGTACAACATGAGTGAGTTCTCACTAAGCTGTGGTGGGGTACCCTTTAGAGGCTCCCAATCTCCCCAGTGAAGTGAAGTGGAGAGTCAAAGCTGTTACTCAGATTATTATTTTCAATTATTATTATTACTTAGCAGCAGTAGTAGAAGCTCCTGTTCATTGTAGGCTGCTCCCTCCCTAGGCATGTGGTGTGTATTATCTCTAGGCACGAGAAGAGCCTGATGCCAAGGCTCAGATGTGTTCATGGCCTGCCTGAGGCCACCCAGTCAGGAAGAGACTTGGCTAGTGTCCAAGCTAGGACTGCCGACTCAAGGACATATTTTGCTTTTACATTAAAAACGTCAACTTTAGTCATATTTAGGAAATGGCATTTTGTAAGTATATGGTCTTGAGTTCTGTCTGAAGTGCATGTCCATGTAACCATGTCTCCCATCAAAGTGTAGGGTGATTTTCCGACACCTATCCCCTTAGGCCTCTTAGCGGTCTCTCCTCTCCAGGCAACCAATGACCTGATTTTGTGCACTATAGAATAGACTTACCTTTCCTAGTACCTCTTAGAAATAGAATTATAAAGTGTAATAATATGTATTTAACAATTTTAATTTATTCTTTGATAATTTTGTACATGAATACATGCTGTTAGATCATAGCTACCAACTTGTTACCTCCCTCCCCCCAACCTCCTCCTACATGGTCCCATTCTCCTCTCAACTTCATATGATAGTCAACACCCCCCTCCTTGTCCTCCTTGTCCTTTTCTTCCTCTTCATCCTCTTTATTCCCTCCCTTCTCCTCTTCTTCCTCCCCCTAATTCTCTAAGCCTCTCTCTCCCATTGAATCCAGTTAGTGTGCCAATATGAACATGGATCTAGGGTACCTTCCACCAAGGGAAGGTTAACTAGCCATGGCTACACCATTGACAATAGCTCACTCTTCTTGCTCCAGTGGTTATTGGTTCCCAGAAGCTCCTCTGCTAGGGTGGAGCCTCGCAAACCTCTTCCCTTTCCATAGTGGAAAACTGTCTGGCTTGATCTTGTGCAGGTCTTGTGCTGGCAACCACAGTGGCTGGAGCTCATTAGTGCAATGGCCCTGTCATGTCCAGAAGACACTTGTTTCACAGAAATCTTCCCTTGCCTTTTTGGCTCTGAAAATCTTTCTGCCGCCTCTCCTGTCATGTTTTCTCAGTCTTTGGAGTTCGGGTGAACCCCGGCTGAGGGTTGGACATGATATAGATGTCCCACTTATGACTGAGCACTCATAGTTACTCATTCTACGCACTTTGGCCATTTGCAAGTCTCTATATTAATGGACAGCCACCGTCTGCATAAAGAGTTTATATGACGAGAGTTGAGAGATGCACTAACCTGGGCCCACGGTGGCTCACAGAGACTGAGCACCAAAGAGCATACACGGGCTGGGCCTAGACCCCTACACATATGTAGCAGTGTGCAGCTTGGTCATCATGTGGATCCCCTAACAATGGGAGTAGGGTCTGTCTCTGACTTTGTTGCCTGCCTTTGGATCCTTTCTCCCTCGCTGGACTGCCTGGTCTGGCCTCTTTGGGAGAGGATGTGCTTAGTCCTGCTGCAACTTAGGAGCCAGGGTGGGTTGGTACCCTTTGGGGGCCTCCTCTTCTTTGAGAAGAAAGAGAGGGGGGAATGGGCGAGAGGAGGGAGAGGACTGGGACCATGCTATAAAGTGATTAAATAAATGAATACAAAATGAATAAAAAAAGAAAAGAAAGAAAAAGAAAGATGCACTTTTCTGTAGGTACCACAATACCGTTTTGAACTTCACTCAGATTTCTGTGTATTGGCTATTCTTTCAAATCTCCAGGATCAAATTTTGTAAGATTTATTATTATGCATGCAGTGCCCATGAAGGCCAGAAGAGGGCAGCAGATCCTCTGGAAATGGGGTTACGGATGGTTGTGAGCATCATGTGGGTACTGGGAACGGAATGAACTCAGGTCCTCTACAAAAGCAGTCATCCTGAGCAGAGCCCAGTAGAAAGGTAATAGATTGTTGATGGAATGGAAGAATGGTACTAGACAAGCCTTCTGTTTAATTCCCCAATCTGGGATAGGATCTCATAGAGTACATGTTTGTCTTTAACCCACTTTGATCCTCCTATTTCCACCTTCTAAGTGCTGGGATTATAGGTGTATACAACCAAGCCTGGGCATCGCTATTTCTTCTTGTAAAGAGACAAAAAAGTTTGCTGAGTTTTCATCATGTTTTAATGTTTTGTGGGAGATAGAACTACAGTTGGGTGTTTTAGCTGATGCTGTTTCAAAGCCAAGTGTTGACAGTGTTGACTGACTCCTTACCTCTTACACTAAAGTTTACGAAGAGAGGAGCGACTTAAAGTTGTAGTTGTTTGTAAGCAAAATGTGTGCAGCATCTAAAGGTCTGGAAAATTCTCAGCCTACCTATATTAAATATAAATAAATTTCATATTCAATGTTAGAAGTTATATATTAAATATAAATAAACATAAAAGTTCTCAGCTTGTCTATATTATAAACAAACAAACGATGAGAGGGTGGCCAGAGAACTGTTTGATGCACACATTAGAAGGGATCAGGTATCTTAGCCAAAGTCAGAGATGTTTTCCAGGACAGTGGAGGAATGACCCCTAAGACCATGCCTAGGGGTCTCCAGCCTCCAGGATTGCAGGCTCAGAGCACAAAGGCTAGGGTAAGACATGGGACAGTTTCAGATGAAAAGCCATCAGCACCCACAGGACTGTGCATCTTATCTGTTGTCACGGTGAGCTACCTGCAACCTGTAGCCCATGCTCCTTTGGTCCTCAGCCACTCACAGTGGGCTCCAGTGAGCCACAGTGCAGCTTAGGCTCCAAGACCATAGCAGAGTCTTCATTCGAATGTGGCCTTGGGGCTACACAGGCTTTGCCCATTTTTCTTAGTCTTGGCATGTTGTGGTTCACATCGTATTGTGCCGTGTTGACAACTGCAGCCCCTACTCAAAAGACATGAAGAACCACCAATTGGTCTGAAAACTGGAGTGTAGTGAGATGTGGAGCAAATGCCCTTTGTTTATTTCTGGTTTATGTCTCATTGATGATTGTTTTGTTGTTTTGCATGAAGTATTTATTGCTTAGTGGCTAGATTTTCCACATTACAATGCCATTTTGGAGCAATTAGGGACATTTCAGAGGCCTGGGTCTGCCAAGTGTGGCCAGGCAGACATTGGAATCCACTGGCTCAATACCACTCTTCAGGGTGGGCAGACTTTTTTTTCTTGTCAGAGCTCTCCCTCTCCCTCTCCCTCCATCTCTCTCTCTCTCTCCCTCTCCCTCTCCCTCCATCCCTCTCTCTCTCTCTCTCCCTCTCCCTCCATCCCTCTCTCTCTCCCTCTCCCTCCATCCCTCTCTCTCTCTCCCTCTCCCTCTCCCTCTCCCTCTCCCTCTCCCTCC
>OU015742.1:72373521-72385403 GCA_907169655.1 Acomys percivali
TCTTTCTTGCTCTCTCCCACCATCTCTTTCATTTCTCTTTCTCTCTTGGTCTCTCAGTCTCTCTTATATATCCATTTTCTTCAAGTCTGTCTTACGTTTTAACTATTTAAAGATGAATGAAGTAGGTGCTGGGTAGCAGCATCGCCTAGGGAATATGGAGCTTGAGGGTTTCTAGACGTTCTGGTGGCTTTGCGTTGTTGCTGCCTTTCTCTGCTGTATGCAAGGGCAGGGCACGGAAGTTCCTGTGTAGCTTTGCATAGATGACGGCCCCTTTCTGTCTCATTCATTTGTACCCTCAGCACATCTTTCCTGGCTCTTTCTCTGTACTAGGCATGGAGCAGGGGAGAACCAACCAATCAAGTGAGGTCCCTACCATCTGCTTCCTTAAACTCTGAAATGCAGACCAGCTCACGAGATCTCTTCAGGAGTTCCTAAACTCTCCCTAGGTATCACACATAGATTGCCCAGTTAGCTGATAGCAGGCGGGTTTGCAGTCTTCATTGCAAGATGATCCAGCACTGTGTTAGTACCATTAGAAAGATGGCGATGCTTTGTTCTCAGATAGTTTTTAAGTGCAAAGGAGATTTCAGAACCTGTGCAGAGACTTCTCTGTACCCATTGCTTGGTTTCCCCTAAAGGGAAGCATAATTAGAATTCATTATCAAAATGAGGAAATTGATGTGTATTATGCCTAAAATTGCTCTTACTGTCCCCTTCTCTCCCCTCTCCTCCCTTCTCCCTTCCTTTCCTGTGCCCTGTCATTCCCTCTCCTCCCCTCCTCTTCCCTCCTCTGTTCCTTTTCTTCCTTCCTCCCTTCCCTTCTCCCCCTCCTCTCTCTTTTCTTTTCCCTTCCCCTCCCCATCTCCCTCTCCTTCTCTCACTAGTTCTCTTGAAGTTCAATCACGTTTATCCATTTTGATAATTTCCACCACAGTCAAAAAGGGGCAGCAGAGCTGATCCAGCCCATGTGGAAGTTCACTTGCGTTAACTGTTCAACAACCACACAAGTCCCTGTCTCTAACCCCTGGGCAACTGCTGGTCTGTTGTCCACAATTATAATTATGGTGATTTCAAGAAGGTTAATGTAAATGGAATCAGACAGTCCACAACCCTTGGAGATCGGCTCTGTTCCCTCTGGGCAGTGCCTATCAATAGTTCATTTTTCTTTTGCTTTTAAGATAAAAGGACTCCAGAATAGGACACTTGAGCAAGACATTCTTTTGTGAAAAATGTTCATTTTGTTTTCAAAGTCAACCTTTACGAAAATCTCTCTTTCTCCCAAGGGACCTACAGCAATTAATTTGAGTTTGAGATGCAAGTTTGCAAATTGGTATATGATTGTTACTTTTATTTGGTTTGTGAACGCTTTTCTAGGGTTTAACAACTGCCCTTCTCCCTCAAAGTGGCCTCTCAGCTTTGCTTTTGGGCTCAATATATAGAATAGAGTCTCCCGTCACCTGTGAAATTGTTGCTTATATTAGCTAGGTTAGTGCCAGGTGCTGTAATGAATGGCCCTCTCAAATAGGAGCTTTACACAATAAAATTTTATATCTTGTTTTAACAGCAGAGTACGTGACCATGCCTCGCCTCTGAAAGGCTTTGCTTTATAAGGTGATTTGGAGAGACACAGGCCTGAGTCTCCTAGGATCTTGAGTTCTCCTCCGTGCAGCATCACTTGGGGAAGAGTGTGAGGGGGAGCAGGGGTGAGGGTGGGAGAGGAACACTGGCTTTGCAATTCAAGGGCCATCATCTCCTACTTCCATTCCAGTTTGATTGGCTAGCACCCTCGCAGGCAGGTGAGATGGGATAGAAGCAAATACTTCTGGGTGGGTGAGCGTAACCCCTCCAGCTGAGCCCCGTTCAGTGGGAGAAGGAGGTCACAGTTCTTTAGTGGATGGTTATGTTGGCCTCCTTTCCCATCAAGGTCCCCATTTCAACCTAACCGTTTTGATGGCAGCTGTAATGGGTACCATCCGTGGCTTCACGCTCCTGACTGGAACTTTCCCGTGGCAGCTAGATAAATCGTTCCCCCTCCAAATGGTCTCAGCTCACTCTGGCTCGTTCTCTTCCCTACGTTAGTGGACAAATTAGATTTCTGCACTGAACTCTGTGCTAAGTTTACTGACCTTGGACAAATGGAAACTTCTCTCTGGGATCTCGGCTGAAGGTGGGTTCCATAAATCTGGGCTAGCCTGTTAATCCAAACCCACACTTACCGTTATCCATTCATTTTTAACCTGGAAACTAATGAAAACACAAGCATCCCTGAGACCACACAGCACAGCTGCTGGCAGGGATGGGAGGTTTTTTTTTTTTTTGACAGTTTGGTCCTGAGAGCACTAAATTCAGCTGATAAATAATTTACTTTGAGAACTGGGAAGCTGGCCTCACTGTCTTGCCTAGCTTGCTGCTTGAGGAATATAGACCACGCTGGTCATGCTAGTGAGGAGAGAAAAAGAAAATTTATCTTCTTTGCTCCCTGGCTGCCACCTATCTTTCATGTCTCTACAACCATTTTAAGAAAACCATGGATTTCTGTTTGCTGGTGCAATGAATACCTCATTTTCAGTTTGCCTTGCCTCTTGCCCGCCTGTAATCACTTGTAGCTCTGCCTGTCAGCATCCCTGAGAAGACTTCCTATGAGCTTACCATGTGCTGACTGATGTTGAGTTTACACAGGGTGAAAGGGGAGGAGAGGAGAGAACTCAAACGTCTTCTTACCACCTCCCCCGCCCCTTAATTGACAGGACCCGGTGGAGGCCATGCCAACCTTGTGAGTTTCCAAGTCAGGTTCCATTTTGGATTGTACGTATCATTTCTGCTGTGTCTCTGCAGTTGCTTTTCTACATGCCCGGGGGATGGACTAGCTCAGCTATGCATTCAGTTCTCTGTTGTTGGGGTTTTTCAGGGGTCGGTGGAACTCTGATGCTCATTAAGATTACCGAGCCTCATCATTTTTAATGTTAGGCCCAAGGTAATAGTTAATGAGGCTGAAAAGTATATTAATAAAATCACTTGTAGTAATTAGCAAGGAATTATAATGGTAGGGTGATGGGGAGATTTGAGAAATCAGTTAGGAGTGATCAGGACCAATCTCGGACGTCACTACTTATTATTTTTTGCTTTCAATCATCGGGAGCTACACCTTTGTGTTTTTATCTCTGGAAATAAAGCCTTTGATTGAGCTCATGCATGTTGCTGTTACTTCCTTCTCTTTCGTTCATTCCCAAGGAGCATAGAAACTTGGAACTGGATGGGCCTTTTGAATAATTCACATACCATCATGCTGCCCCCCTAGAGGCAAGTGAGTTCTCCCTTATTTCTCCTCTGTGGCTTCCTAGCTGAGAGGCCATGGGAGCCCACAGAGTCCTAGGCTTCTGACGAGAGGAGATCCGAGAAATGACATCAGTGGAGCTCACCAACCCAGAAGGGTGTAATAGCGAATGCCTGTAAATTCATAGATTGGGGAGACCATAGACTAGGGTTTTTTAAGACCTTTGGAACACCCCCAGTTTAATGTTTGCAGTCATCTGTTTTGTGTCATAAGAAGGTTTGGATGTAAAACTTCTAATATTGCTCAAGCATGGAAAGCTTCCCATACCTGGCTAGACCTTCAGCTGGCTGGAGCTTCTTGATGCCTTCTTTGCCTTGCTCCTGCTATTAACTTGGTATTCTTATCGTCACTTAATTATTATTGCATGTGTCTGTGAGAGTCAGCACAAGTGTACCCCAGTGCACGTGGGGAGACCAACTTTTGAGAGTCAGCTCTCTCTCCTTCCATCACGAATTCTGAGGACTGAACTCAGGCTTGTGTGGCAAGCGCTTTCATCTGCAGGGCCATCTCACTGGCCCATTTACTTTTGGAGAGAGAGAGAGGGAGAGAGGGAGTGCGCGCTCTGGTTAGGGGAATATCTGAAAAAAGTCTAAAGAAGATAGAAGCTTTCAGTACTCAGTATCATTGTCGGTTCATGAAACAGTCTTGGGCTTATTGAAATATGCACATTACATTTCTCCTCCTATTTCCAAGGTCCCTTTCTCCATCATATTTACTGAGGGCTTATGATATGCAAGCCAGGCTGGGTACAAGTTCCCGAGGATATAGCTGTGAGTAGATGTAGTTCCTCATCTTCCAGAAGCAGCTGCTCAACTGCTTGATGTGCGATCTCCCAGCTAGCTTCAGCTGCCAACAAGAAGCAGTATAAAATCTGAGGACAACTCAGCAGGGGGTTGTCTCCATCAGATCGGACTGTAGGCATGTCTCTCGGCAATCTTTTTCTTATTATTGTTAACTGATGCAGGAGGGCCTAACCCACTGTGGGCAGTACTGTCTCTACATAGCTGGGCCTGGGCTGCATAAGAGAGCTAGCTGAGCAACCCAGAAGCAAGCCAACAAACAACTGTCTCTCTGTGGTTTCTACTTTAGTGTCTGCCTGCAGATTTTTGCCTTGAGTTCCCACCCTGGCTTTCCTCTATTACCTAGAAGTGTAATAGGAAACAAACCCTTTCCTCCCTGGGTTGCTTTGGGTCATGGTGTTTATCGCAGTAATAGAAAAGCAGACCAGAGCAGCGGGGCCTGGGGGATGCTGAAAGAAGAGTGGAAGGTTTGAGTGATCTGGAAGGCGGAGTATTTCTGGACACGAAAGGCAAGGGTACGTGTTCTAGGCAGGAACAGAACACAGAGGCATTAGCAGAAAGGCACAGAAGCCTGCAGGAGCCAGGGAACTTTGCAAAGCTGCACTGCTAAGCATCTATAGTGGGAATGGTGGGTTGTGGTGTGACTGTGTGTGTGTGTGTGTGTGTGTGTGTGTGTGTGTGTACGTGCACTTGTGATACCAGAGTGTTGCTTTTATCTTGGTGATGGAGCACCCGTCCAGGGTTTTAGTCAGCTTGGCTAGATTGTTTGTAGAGAAACTGCTAAGGCAGCTGTTGCGTGGGGTGCTTTTCAGGGACGAGCCCAGCGACAAGAGCCCAAGGAGGCAGATGTGACCGAGCTTTTAGTATGAGCACTGGCACCCAGCAACTATGACCTCGGACAGAATGGAATTGAGCGTGCGCTGTTTGTACCTGTTGAAAATGGCCTCTGGGATTGAGGATGGCCCTCTTCATCTCAGACTCGAGCACATTTATTCCAAGTGTCCTTCAAAACTTCTGTCCCAGGTCAGGCTGTCCCTGTGGCCCTGTAACTGAGAGAGAACGGCAAACAGCAGTATTAAAAACATTGCACCCGTGAGTTTGTGAGTACAGCTAGAGGAAAAAACTCTCCTCCACGGAGGCCACTGTTGTTAGTCACATTGTATAAAATGCCCGTGGGGCAGGGTAGCAGATAGGAAGGCCGTCCCATGGAGAAACTACTCTGCTCTGCTCAGAATTCCAGTTCAACGGTGTGGGCAGGATTTTCCTAGTCATTTCTGGTGAACGTGTGTATGTCCTATTTGGCCATGATCTCTATCTGCCCCGGGATATTTGTCCTGTTACTTCTTGCTGGCTCCATGCTTAATAAACTTACTCATTTGCCACCAAAAGTGCAGCTTTGCTAGATCATTCTCCTCACGGAACAGAGAGTGGTGGAGAAGCAGGAGATGGAATCTTGGAAGAGAAGTTAGGTCAAAGGAAATAGATAGAGACAGAAATGCTGTAAGATGCAGCCTTTGTGATGAGTGTCCAATGCTTCCAAAGCTCATGCACGTTGCACGATGTGTTGGAACCAGCTCATTGCATTTCACTCCTGAATTGTTTTCTATTTAAGGTGCACAATGTGTGTGTTCAGACTACAAATCCCAGAAACCCTTGTCTTTTAGAACTGGGAATAGACTTTGTGGGTTGTTCATCCCTAATCCTAAAACCTGAAACCTGGAATGCTCTTGGCTCTTCAGAGGGTTGATCAATTGATGCCACATTTTGTTTGTCATCTGTTGATGGACACATGGGGATTTCCATATTTGGCTATTGTGAATGGCACTTTTATGATAGCAAGCTTTTATGATAGCATCATGTACAAGTTTTTTTTTGTTTGAACACCTGTGCTCAGTTCTCTGGGAGTGTAGATCTAGGGCTCCATTTGCTGGGTTATTTGGTATTTCAATGTTGAACTTAATGAGGAGCTACCAGAATTGACAAAGTATAGAAACAAAAGCATATCAGTGATTACTCAGGTTTGGAGAAAATTGAGGGTTTTGGAGGATGATAGACAAAGGGTATAGGATTTCTCTTTGTAATGAAAATATGCTAAAATTAATTGTGGTGAGGGCTGTACATATTTTATTTTAATGAAATTATATTTTCTGATACAAGGTCTCACTATGTAGTGCAAGCTGGAAATTCATGATCCTCCTGCCTCTGTCTCTGAAGAGTTGGTATTAGAAATGTCTGCCACAGCACCCAGCTACATTGTACTCTTTAAACTGTTGAATTGTATCATTTACAAATTGCATATTGACAAATCCATTCTTTTGTAAAAAGAAAGCAAATAGCCTTATTTTACTTAAAGTCTCCTTTAGGGCATTAGTGAACTTGTAGACACATTGTAAATATACCGTTAGAGCTCCAAATTATGTATTTTTTGTATACTTGTTTATTGAAAAAACAGTAACGAGAGCTCAGAGCAAGGACAGTTTTATCTTTGTGCTGTGTTCCCAGACCCTTGCAAAGGTACATGAGGCATATTAACTGCTCCCTGTGTCTCTGGTAGATCAGTGAGCTGCCCTCAGAGCTCTGGGAACTGGTTTATCATGTACAGAACATGATAAAGCTTCATTTTGCAGAATAGCCAGGGTCCCGAATCTCAGATTTAGTCATGTTTTGTGCTCACTAGGGTACATTTTGAGTCACTATCCTTGTAGGGAGTATGTATTCCCTGCCACCATGAAGCCAAAGGCTTTGACCTGTTCTGTGGAAGGAAGCCTGGATGCCAGGGAGTGGCCTGGTCCAAGTTCATTGGGCATCAAATGGTAAAGGCCTGAGACTCTTGTATTACTTGTACTTCATTCAGATCAACTTTTATTATTTTGTTTCCATCAGAACATTAGTCCAACTATCAGCAGTGGTTCCTGGAAATTTTCATTCATTTATATTGATTTCTAAAACGTAAAAGCAAAATTACCTTGTAATGTTAAGCTTTAAGAAAAAGTTTGCCCAGGAGTGGTGCAGCTGGGTCTTGAGGAAGCCCTATTCCCAGTTTTCTGAGATAGCACCAGATAGATTTCCAAAGTGGTTGTACAAGTTTGCACTCCCACCAGCAATGGGGGAGTGTTCTCCTTTCTCCACATCCTCTCCAGCATGTGGTGTCACTTGAGTTTTTGATCTTAGCCATTCTGACAGGTGTAAGATGGAATCTCAGAGTTGTTTTGATTTGCATTTCCCTGATGACTAAGGGCATTGAGCATTTCTTTAAGTCCCTTTTGGCCATTTGATATTCATTCTGATGAGAATTCTCTGTTTAGCTCTGTACCCCATTTTTAATTGACTTATTTGTCTAGCTGGTATTTAGTTTCTTGAATTCTTTATATATTTTGAATATTAGCTCTCTGTCAGATGTAGCGTTGGTGAAGATCATTTCCCAGTCTATCATTTTTGTTCTGTTGACAGTGTCCTTTGCCTTACAGGAGCTTTTCAGTTTCATGAGGTCCCATTTATTAATTCTTGCTGTTAGAGTCTGAACTGTTGGTGTTCTGTTCAGGTAGTTGTTTCCTATGCCAATGAGTTCAAGGCTCTTTGCCACTTTTTCGTCTAACAGATTTAGTGTGTTCTGGTTTTATATTGGTGTCTTTAATCCACTTGGACTTCAGTTTTGTACAGGATGATAAATATGGGTCTATTTGCATTGTTCTACCTGTAGACATCCAGTTAGACCAGCAGCATTTGTTGAAGATGCTATCTTTTTTCCATTGTATGGTTTTGACTTCTTTGTCAAAAATCAAGTGTCTGTAAGTGTGTAGGTTTATTTCTGGGTCTTTGATTCAATTTCTGTGGTCAACCAGCCTATTTCTATGCCAGCACCATGCCATTTTTGTTACTGTTTCTCTGTAGTACAGCTTGAGATACTAGAAAGATGCTCCACTATACAACAAGGACATTTGCTTAACTATGTTTAGCATCTTTATTCTTATTAGCCAAAATCTGGAAATAACCTAGATGTCCCTCAACTGAAGAATGAATAAAGAAATTGTGGTATATTTACACAATGGAATACTACTCAGCTTCCAAAAACAAGGAAATCATGAAATTTACAGGCAAATGCGTGAAACTAGAAAAGATCATCCTGAGTGAGGAAACCCAGACCCAGAAAGACACTCATGGTATATACTCACTTTTAGGTGGATATTAGATATTAGCTCAACATAGATGCCCTCTGAGAGACTCCACCTAGGTGGGGATTGGGACAGATGCTGGGACTCACAGCTCTACTCTGGGAAGAGCACTGAGAGTTGTATGAAAGAGTTGGGGGATGGAAGGACCAGGAGGAGTCAGGAGCGCCACAAGAATAACATCAAGGTCAGCAGATCAGGACCAGGGGTGGGGTGGGGTGGTGGTGGTAGTGGTGGTAGTGGTGATGGTAGTGGTGGTGGTGGTGGTGGTGGTGGTGGTGGGGTGGCTATACAAACTGATGCACCAACCAAGGACAATGCATGCAGAGAACCTTGCCTCCTTCTTCAGATGTAGTTGATGGACAGCTCATTCTCCACGTGGTGTTAGAGGAGTGAGTGGGGACTGCCTCTGACATGAACTGTGGTGCCCCCCCGATTTGATCATTTCCCATTGGCATGGTGGCTTTGTGAGCACACAGAGGGAGGGGAAGGCTATTTTGATGAGACCTGATAGGCTGTGGTCAGATGGTGGGGGAGAAGGCCCCCTTTTGTCAGAGGTCTAGGGGAGAGGAATCGGGTGGAAAAGGGAGAGTGGGTGGGAATGAGAAGATATGAACAAGGGGGTAACAGTTGAGATGTAATGTGAATACATTATAGGAATAACTATTAAAAAAAGAAAATATTAAATACATTGTTGTTATGAAAAAAGAAAAAAGTTTGATACATTTTAAAATAGAAACATTTTTGACAGTTTCTTTTACACCCTTGCAGGCATATAGTTCTGACTGGTAAAAGATGGTATCATGGGATAGAAATCATTTGTCTATCATCTATCTTTCTACCTACTTATCTGATCTATCAGCTATCTATCTGTCTGTCTGTCTGTCCATCCATTCGTCTATCTATCTATCTATCTATCTATCTATCTATCTATCTATTCATCTACATATCATCTTATATATTTATCTATCCATCCATCCATGCATCTAACTATCCATCCATCTATTCCATGTATGTATGTACCCATCCATTCTATTTGTATATCACGTATCTCTACTGTGTGTATGTTTTTTATGTCTGTATGCATGCATGCATGAATGTATGTCTGTATCCATCCATCCAGTTTGTCTAATTCTTCTGTCATCTATCTATCTATCTATCTATCTATCTATCTATCTATCTATCTATCTACTTACTTAAGTTTTCCCTGCAACATGGTCAGAACTTAATAAACCAGTCCCATAGGAGCTGTGTGTATTCCCCCTTGTTTGCCTATAAGTATAACTTGGGAGCTTAGTCCGTATAAAAAGTTTTAGACTCATTGGGTCAACTTTTCCACTGGATCAGCTTCTGTAACCTAGACCTTGAGTGTCTCCCCAAATCCCATGCATTGAAAGACTAGTCCCAAGCTCAAGGTAGTGGGACCTTTAGGAAGTGGAGCCAAGAAAAGGAAGATAGGACATGGGAAATGTGCCTTGGAAGGGGACATTGATGCTATGTTTCGAATTCCCCCCCCCCATGTGTGGTTCTCCTAGGAACAGCTTCCACCACCATGTGTTCCTTCCTTGATATGCTATCTCATCATAGGGCCCGCAACAACAGGCCCAGACTGACCCTGGAGCCAAACTCCAAAACTTAGGTCCTCAGATCAACCTTCCTTCTTTTAAATTGATTGCTTTGGAAATTCCTTACAGTAATGGAAAGCTTAGTAACACAGTAGCCTTACTTTCTCCTCGGTAAATGTGGCAATCATAAAAGATTTGGGTGGTGGGGGGCTGTCTGAAATTAGCTATTGGATAAGGCTGATGGCTCAACAATGACCCAGTGAGGGGTAGCAGTCACTCTTATCTGCAGCCACTGACTCAGGGATCTTCTTCCACTGATCTAAGATTACACACAGTAAGTGCGAAACAGGCTTTCTAGCTTTTGCTTAGTTGGGTTAACAGGCCACATGCTGCTACCCAAAGCATCTTTAGACACCAAAGAGGACCCCTGTTGCCCCCAAGAGACCAAAGCTTACTTTTCAGAGAGATTTCTCCAGGAGATACTTGAACAGAAATACAAAGGGTGTGAGAATTGAGAGTCTGACGACAATGGAATCATTTGAGGGTTGAGCTCGGGTCCAGTCTGCCCTTGTCAGTGTATCTGGTCCTGGTAGTGTTGGTGAGAATTGAGAAGCACCTGAGGACCTCATGCCTTAGGTTTACCTGCATCTTGGGTGTTTGGATACCCCATGACCATAAGCTTGCAAACAATATGTTATGGTTTACAGTCCCAGGCTCAACTCCCAGCTCCCTGGGGAATACATTGGAAAGATACTTTTTTTTAGGTGTCTAAATTGAATGATGGCTTGTGTTTTGCACTTTCAAGGTGTTTCTGTCTAGCCATGTGCTAATTTTCAATTGTGCTTTCACAAATCCTACAGACCATGCATTAGATATAAGATACGGATTCCTCTTCCTGTGTTGAATATTAATTTTTCCCACAGAAGACTGACAGGATGTTCTGTCTCTTAGGAATTTCATGTTAAACTTTCCCTAGCCATCTGTCTTGCTCCCACCGGCCTGGTGGATACTGAGAGGTGAGTGGTTTTGTCTTCCCACGTTTCTGGTCTGAGAGCCAAAAGGCTGCCTCTGAGAGGATTCTTATCTTATTGCATGCATTGTCTTGTTCAGCCATCAGTGTTCAGTATTGACAGCTTAGTCTGACACTCCCATGCTGGAGGAGTTAGGCCGAGTAGGTCCCAGGGTGAGCACAGGTTGGATGTGCTATGTTGATGGAGAGTTTTTGGCAGGATCCCCTGCAGAAGGACTGTGATTGGCCAGAGCCTCTCTTCTCACAGTGGGTTCACAAACTTAGTTGCTTTGTCAACCCTGTTTGCCTCTCAGTTGTGGGTCAGGTAGAAAACATATTAAAGTTCATTATCATCAGAAAAATTAAAATAAAATCCCAAGAAACTTTGGGAAAACAGAGACCAGTACCCTTAGCTTCCTCAGTGGAAAACCGCATCCCTGGTCCTTCCTGTCTGAGAACCTTGCAGAAAGCTACTGTCTCCTTGGATGGACACTACATGGGGTCAAGCTTTTTATCCTTCCATGATATTCTGACACTGAACAAGCTGCTCTCTGGATGATTCTGTGCATCGATTCTCAGTATCCCCAAATTCAAACAGTGTACACACAGCTGCTTCAGGGCTGTGTTAAGACTCTGTATCTTCCATCTGATGTCTACACCCCTTTCTGCCTGACAGGGCCTGTTATTAGCCGGCTAACTGGGTCTCCACAATGGATTAACTGCCACCAGCATCTTCAGCCAGGGAGCCCTCTGCCCATCCGACACTGGCAGCTGCTGCTGCTGTGTATTTGCTTCCTAGGCACGGTCTGTTTTTTCGTAATGCTACCCGCAGCCCGTGGTCTTTCTTCTTTCTTGAACTCCTTTCCTCTCATTTTCTGCTCTGTCTACTCAGCCCACTCCCATGAGAGTGCGGCCTTCTTCTTTTTCCTTCTTCTTCTTCTTCCTCTTCTTCTTTTTCCTTCTTCTTCTTCTTCTTCTTCTTCTTCTTCTTCTTCTTCTTCTTCT
>OU015742.1:72385413-72406329 GCA_907169655.1 Acomys percivali
TCTTCTTCTTCTTCTTCTTCTTCTTCTTCTTCTTCTTCTTCTTCTTCTTCTTCTTCTTCTTCTTTAAAGATTTATTTATTTAGTATACAGTGTTCGGTCTGCATGCAACACCTGCAGGCCAGAAGAGGGCAGCAGATTTCATTGTAGATGGTTGTGAGCCATCATGTGGTTGCTGGGAATTGAACTCAGGACCTTTGGAAGAACAGGCAGTGCTCTTAACCTCTGAGCCATCTCTCCAGCCCAACGGCCATCTTCTTTGAGCATGTTCTCCTACATGGGGTTGTTCACTGCTGCCAGAGAGGGATACATAAATGTTTCCTGTTGTTGCCATCTTCATCATCATTCATAGTGGGTTCTAGGACATGCTAGAAACTTGCATTCCTGATTAATAGGATAGCTCCATGGATGCGTAATATAAATCATTTTGTTGAACTCCCATTTTTCTCTGAAATGGAGTTAACGAAATGTTAATTTTCTCATGTCTCTTTCCTTAGCCCTCAGAAGTGAATGTTTCTTAGACCTTAGAAAACACTTTGGATGCTTAAGTGACTCAGGAACATTTGGAAAGAAGCCACTTTGCCCAATAAGCTAATAGCTAAAGTCAGGATTCACCTCCCTGCTGGTTGACTGACACCCCATTTCCCCCTCTTAAAAGAACTAAATAGCCTATATTTCTTTTTTAAATTAAAGTAAATGAAAATGAATTTCACCACTCCCCTGGAGATGACTGGAGACACACTGGGATGTCAAATAAAAAAGCTGGGAACTGCTGAGCTCAAGCTTGACACTGTGGGCTCCCAGGAAAGATGAAACATGAAAAACATCCAGCGTGGAAGGGGAAGGTGGAAGGAGAATCAGGAAAGACAGATAGATTCCGCGGTATAGAGATGGAGGAGACAGAGGGGATGGCTGTGTGGAAAAACAACTGCAGAACAAACGATCTTTAACTTCAGTAAAAAGAAGCAAAGATACCCCAAGATGCATTGAATAATTACCCAATATTCCTGGCCACCCTGGGCATGCTTCCTCACTATGCAAAAATATTGAAAGCAGAAGAAAAAATGATTGTTTTGAGCTTGGAGATGTCTCAGTTCTCCGACTTTGCTAACGAGATTTGAGCCCATTATCTCTGTCTCCCTGTGAGCCTTCTCCATAGCAGAACCTCGGTTTCCTGCGGGACTGTGACTGAGTTCATTTGAGTTTAACAAGTGTTTATTGAAACCCAGGATGTGTCTGGGGCCAAGATTGGAACCGTGCTCTATACTAGATATGGATGGCTAGCTCTTTAGCCCAAAGGAAATCCTGGGGAGCTGAGGGGAAAGGCTGGAGTGTTGCACGTTGTTGTGTCTGCCCCTAGCCTCCACCTCCGTGCAGGATCCATGTCATCTCAGGTCAAGGAGGGAACTTCTCAGTAGCCTTTTGGGGCTTTGGATGGGACCGATATAGCGGTACCGCTAGTGTGGGCTTCTGAGTGCTTCTGTTTGCTTCTCACCACCTCTTGTCTTTCTTGCCAACTATAGTAATTATCCCAAATCATATAACAGGACAAACACTCTTTCACTCTCTGGTGTTTGTGGCTCTCTCTTGCACCTGGAAGAAAATCAACACAATCTAAATTCATTAGCATTACTGTGCACAGCCCTGGCCCCTGCCTACCCCTGTTTCCCTTTTTGTAATTGGATTTCACTCTAATCCTGTAGTTTTCTAAGAAAACACTTGCTTATTTATAAAACCTGAACTCTTCTCCTCCTTCTCCCTTCCCCACCCTCCCTGACTCCTTTCTTTCTTCTGTCTTTGTCATCTATAATAGCAATTGGCAATTGTTATTTGTTTTCTTACACTTGCCCTTGTTTTTCAACTAAGTTCACAAGAGTGGTGCCCATGCCTTTCTTATTCTATGCTTTGTGTTCCACCATGTAGAAATTGCTCACTAAACAACTGAGGTGAGTGCTCAGCTACCTCATCTGCCCTTTACAGCTGGGTCGGTGCCAAATAGCTCCCAGGAAATATGGGCAAGTATGTGACGTGTCCCTTAGATGCTTGAGTTTGTGCTGAGGACTCTGTCTTGCGCTAGTGGTCCTATTTTGAATGACAGTGAAACTTTGGGAGATGGGTCCTGGCTAGAGGAAGTAGATCACTGTATGTGTGTGGGGGGGGAGGGGGAAGTCACTTTGGAGGATATTTTGGGACTCTTGCTCCTTCCCCTGTATACGTCCTTATTCGACTACCAGGCCATGGTACAATGGACAACTTCAATCTCCTGTCATTCTCCTTGGTAGCAACAGAGCAAGTCAGTCGTAGAATAATCACTCTGAAACCATGAGCCACATACACGTTGCCTCTTCTCTGGTACCTGCCAGAGTGGCAAAGAGCCCGACTAACACAACATATTAGGGAAGGGATGGGTCTAAGTCAGGTGGCTAGACTGTGTCTTCTGACCCATTGTTTCAGGGCTGCCTGATTTTTAAAAAGAAGCAATCTTTAAAGGATTCTCCTTCCTGGATCTCAACATTCACTGAGTGTAAGAGCTCGGAGACATGGAATGTAGTTGATTGACAACTCTTTGGCCCCAGCCTGCCCCAGAAATGTTTTCCTGGAGAGACAGTCCTGCCTGCCTGCCTGTCTCGAGGTGATGTTTTCAGGCTTAATTAGAGGCTGTTGCCCCTTCTTAAGTAGGCACACACCAGACACGCCAAATAACCTTAGCATCAAGTGCAGGATAGGAGACTGGAATAACAATTTGATTTCAAGTACTTAAAAGCCAAAGGCCTCTACATCACAATTGCTCACTTCCTTACTTTAACAAGTTAAATGAGTTCTATATGAATTTTTAAATTTGTTCAATAACGTTTTATTGAGTCTCCACATTGGTCGCTGGGCTGGCTCAGAAGCGATGGGAGGTATGATGAATGGAAAAAAAAGCTCTCTGCCCCTGAGAGACATTGTGAGGATGTTGCTAGGAGAAGCACACTTATTTTCTGTGTTCAATCCTTGCAGCAGTTCCCAGAAGCTGGAGATAAAGACGTAGAGCTGCAAAGACTTGAATCCAGGCCTGCAACTAGGGTCTGATTCACAGGAATTGCAAGTTGATTGTAGTGGGAGGGGCAGCTAAAATAAGCGAGCAACTGTATAGGCCCCTCTGTTCTCCGTCTTTCTTTTTCAATTACTGTAGCTATGGCTAGCCAGTCTTCATGGCAGGCAGTGTCCCTTCCAATCTGCTGGTCTACCCTGACTTTGAAGCCTTCAGGTGGCCTCCCTGGACAACGGGTTTCTAATGAGAGTGTTACTTGAGTTTTTGGACAAAAACTCTGGATCAAGGTACCATTACCAACTCAGTAAGGATTGGTTCCCCCATCCCAAAGTGTCGATCAAAGAGACGAGTAGTGGTGATATCGGTTAAGGAAATCCAGTCAATGTAGTGTACTGGGAAGAGTACGTGATAAAGTAGGTCAGTGATCCTAAGCCTATCTTGGGTTTTAATATGACCATGGACTTAAATAGAAGAAAAGTTGGGCTAAGCAGCAAAAGTCTGTGTAATTGAGCAGTCTGGGTAAAGCTGTGGTCATTTCTGGTCCTGAAACGTGTTTTAGAGGCTTCTTCTTGCTTAAGGGAGCATATTGGTCTCTTGCTCTTGTTTGAGGGGTGGTTTTTCTCCATCTCTGCCCCCTCACTCCCTACTTTGATCTCACTGTATAACCCAGACTGACCTCCAATTCTTTATAACCAAGGCTGTCCCCAAGCTGCCTCCCTCCCAAGGACACAGGCCTGTCAGGGAGAGTAGAGATTCAAACTGTGATTCCACGTGAAGAGCTGTAGTTGATAGGAGCATGAGATTGGTGTGGGTTAGTCAGGCAACAACTACACTTTGATCTGAAGTCTTTTCAACTTTGATTACCACACTTGAAAAATAGAGTCAACACTAACCCGCCCCCTCCCCCAATGGTTATTTGTTAAGACTGAGTAGGATAGTTTGAACAAATGACTTATCCGACATCTAATGATCAGTTATGTACAATGCCTATCCGCTAAACTTCAGTTTGCACTTGCTGTCAGTGTTGGTGCTTTGTTTCAAACTGAGACAAAATATCTGACAGAAACAAGAAAGGAAGGATTTATTTTGGCTCATGGTATGCTGGGATGCAGTGCATCATAGTGGAAGGGGTGGGGTGGAGTTTATGGGGGTGGAGCCTGTAGCGGAGGCCCCTCCCATCCCAGAGGAGCAGGAAGTAGGCTGCTGGGCTCAGATAGGGGAATGGTCTGTAACTTTGGAAGCTTGTCCCTATGTGACTCGCTGCTTTCAGTTTGGCCCTACCTTCTTAAATGATTTACAACTCCCCACATAGTACTATGAGCTGGGGACCAAAGTACCCAGACAGTGGGCCTGTGGGGAACATTGCACATTGAAACCCCAGCACTATTTTTTTTTCTCTTTCTTCTCCCCTCCCCATTCCTGATGTCCATCATGTGTTTCTCTGGACACAGAGCCCTTCAGTTTTTTCTGCCTTTGGTACTAAAATGAATCAGTCCATCATATTGGCCTAGTTCACCCCATCAGCCTCAGACTCCTGCTAGGATTGGGCAGATTGCAGTTGGCAATTGATGACTGGTGGCAGAGTTGGCTCTTAAAAGAGGTCACTTATCATTATGACTGTGGACCACTGGGTCTTTCTCAACCAGAATTTTATGGCTATCTTTATTCCATCCACTGTTCCAGTGGTCACTGGCGGGTGGGATGGGGGTGGGGGTGGGGCCGGCTATAAGAGCCACTGCCCAGTAGACTTGGGCACAGGCACAGTCAGCACTGAAATTCATGACCTCATATAGATGGTTGTATGGTTGGAGTAAAGACAGGATAGGAGGAGAATAAAGGACAGGAATCCTCATTATGAAGATCTGACAGGCTAGAAGCAGAATCTCAAGAGAGGAAGGGAACAGATTAGAATATGGAGACAAGTGACATTGGGAATATAGGAGGCCTAGGTAGATGAGGGTGGGTAGATATGGGGTGGGTGGATGGGGGAGGGCAGATTGGAGGCAGGTGGATGCAGGAGTAGAAGAGACCTTCCCACTCTCTTAGCCGAAGGCAGCTCTCCTTGTGAGGTCTTTCTTGTGCTTGACTGAGAACACGGGCAGATTTAATGGCAACTGCAGGCTATCAAACCTCTGCGTGAGAAGGATTCTAAGGTCACCAAGGGGGGAGGGGAATGCTTCCTGAGGCAGAGATTTGTGGGACTGGACTGCTACTGCAGTCAGGCTGTTCTTCTGTCCCTCCTGCACCTAGGATCTGTTGTTCCCGGGAGCCCGTTTTTCATTTCTAGGGCAGAGCTGACTTTTGGCTCTCGGCAGGACAAGTTTGGCTTGAGATGGTGATGTATGGTATCCAAGGATGCTGCCTGGTTAGTAAATTATCCATGGATCACAGGAAGACGGGACCGTTTAAATTGCAGCCATGAGCCTTGTGGAGCTTCTACAGTCCTGAATTTGCAAAGGGAATCAGCTCCTAGTGAGCAGGAAATGGGCCTTCTATGTGCCAGAGCCATGACACCAAAGGTCTTGAGGAATGTCTGTACTTGACAAGAGGTAGGCGACTAGCTTTTCATGAGTACCTACTGTATGCCAGGCCTTTAACATGTTCTACTCAAGTGATCCTTACCACAGTCTGGTGGGACATTTTTAGCACAAGTAGGGAGATCGAGGCCCCAGGAGCTGAAGGGACTTGATGCTGGAGAGACACTGGCATGTGACAGCCTAGAATTTGATTCAGGATGATTGACTGCACAAATCTCTCTCTCGCTCTGTTAAGTGACAAACGTTTAGACTAAGCAACCATTTTTTTTTTCCTGCACAGGGCCAGGTAGTAAACATTTTAGGGTTTGAGGGATACTAAGTTTTTGTCACATGTATTTAGCTTTGTCGCGATAGCACCGAAGCAGCCATTGATACTACATAAACACGTGAGTTTAGTTAATGCTCAATAAAACTTTATGTACTAAAACATCTAGCGGGCCAGATTGGGGCTGTGGGCTACAGTTTGCCAAGCTTTGTTTTAGAGTCTGGCCTGACAGTGGATGCTAGCTTGGCCCAGATCACCGTGGACAGCTGGATTTACTTTGTCACTGTAAATGCTCCCAGAAGAAGTAGGTCTGTGCAGTGACCCAGTGGCCCAGAGATCAGTGGCCTGTGCCTGCCATCCCTCCCGGATGTCAGAACCCTTCCCAGTATTTTAGCAGATGCTGCCTTTGAGGACACAGGGTAGAATTCTCCGTGGTCCACACAGGAGATGTAGGATGTAGGTAAAATGAAATGAAAGTGGGTAGGAGCAGCATAATTTCTGCTCTGCTGTGCTCTTCGTAAAAGTCTCAATTCTGAAACTAATCATAACATTTAAGAACATCATTGTGTGAGTGATTGTGTGTGTGTGTGTGTATGTGTGTGTGTGTGTATGTGTGTTTGGTATTTGTGTGTGCCTGTGTGTGTGTATGAGGGGGGCATGCTTATGTGCAGTCCAAAGATTGACGAGATCAGGTGTCTTCCTTAGTTATTCCCTATCTTATTTTTTGAGACAGGTTCCCTTATTGAACCTGGAATGCACTGATGTGGCTGCACTGTCTTCCCAAGATGCTCCAGGGCTGCACCTGCCTCTCTTGTCTCCCCAGTGCTGGAGCTACAGACATGCATCACCTTACTAAGCCTTTGTGTGGCTGCTGAACTGAACTTGGGTCCTTACATGTTCATGGCATGCCCTTAGCAACTGGGCCACCTCCTTGGCCTCTGCTTTTTCTACTTCCAATAATACAGTCTTCTGAATTTAGGAATCTCTGCTTATCCTGTGACAACTCTCTTAGCTTACTGCTGGAGCTATTACAGACTTTCACACCAGAAAGGATTTTTCCTCTACTGCTATAAAATGTTAAGTTTACTGATAATATTTGCACATGTATTCTTCCTGAAAAATATTTAGCATAGTTCATACAAGTGGTGTCCTCCTTCAGAATCCTGTCTGGGCTTTGATTAGCTCTCCCTCGGACTTGTAGGTTACTTTAGAGACCACTGGCATTTTTACAGTGTTGAGTCATCTAAACACTAAATATGCTTTGTTTTGTTTTGAGACAGTGTTTCATGTAGTCCAGTCTGGCTTTGAACTTACTACTTAACTGGTGATGACCTTGAACTTCTGATCACGTGGTGTCCCCAAGGGCTGCCACAGATGGTGTATGCTGGGGTTTGAACCCAGGGCTCCAGGCCTTGCTAAGGAAGCACCTCGCCCATTTTGCGATATCCTTATCCTATCACAAGGTGTGTTTTGCCTTTTGCTCACATATCTTGTATTATGACTCAGCCAAATTTGGATGTCTTCTCTTAGATCTTGCATATTTCATGTTTATTTCTCATTCATTTTCATTTCTTTTGTTATGTGGATTGATAGTTTTTATTATGATTTTTAGTCAGCTATTGCTGATCTGAAACTCTGTGTCTTAAAGGGCCAGGGAGAGGATTCCATGGGTAAATGGCTTGCTGTGAACACATGAAGGTGAGTTCAGGTTTCCGGTATCCATGTTAAAAGTGTGACACAGTAGTAGGTAGGATGTACCTCTAATGCCGGCACGGGGAGCTGAGGACAGAGGGCTCCCTGGGGCTTTGCCAGCTGGCTACTCTAGCCAAATTGGTGAGCTCCAGGTTCAGTGAGGGATCCTGCCTAAAGAAATATGGAAGACAAGTTATTGAGAATAATCTGACATTGGCCACTAGATTCAAATGCACTCATACACATTAAACTCATACCTGCATACACACAATCATGTGCATGCCTGTGTGTGTGCACAGAGAAAAAACACATAACACAAGCACATTTTTCTTCCTTCTTTATTATCATTTGTTCATATTACATCCTAATTGTATCTTCTTGTGTACTTTCTCACTCCCACCCTCGCTCCTTCTTCTATTCCTGTCCCCTAAACCTCTGACAGGGCTGTCTCCTCCCCCACCATGACCACAGCCTATCGGGTCTCATCTGGATAGCCTGCATCCCCTTCCTTTGTGTGCCTGCAGGGCCTCCCTGCCAAGAGGAAGTGATAAAACCAGGAGCACCAGAGTTCATGTCAGAGGCAGCCCTTGCTCCTCCCACAACCATGGAGAATGAGCCAATCATTAGCTATAACTGAACAGAGAGTCTAGGTTCACTGCATGCGTTGTCCTAGGTTGGTGCAACAGTCCCAAGACACATTTTTAGCATCTGTTTTATATCTGGATCCAGCACTAAAATTCTTTTATCAGTCATGCTCTTGGATATTAAAGTAAATGATAACATTCTCTGCAAATGACAACTTGCCGTTTCCTTTTAAAATGTTACACCTCTTTTGTTTTTATTATTTCGCTTCTTTTAGAAATTCCAGAATGAGGTTAAGTAATAGCGATAATAGCAGATAATTTTTCTGATTCAATTACAGTGCTTCTGGAGTTACATTAATTATAATAGCTATTTTTCCAGACTATACAATGTATACCATCTAGTGAACTGGTGTTCCAATTACTTTTATTGTTATTTATTTTTTATAACAGAAATAAATGTTGAGGTCATCGTGTAGTTTTCTCCTACTCACATATTTTTACAGATATGTAAGTAAACATTCAAATATTAAGCCTTCATTGTAATTAACTTAAATTGGCTTTTTATTCCTTTAATATAGTAGTGGATTTGGTTTGCCAGCATTAGGCACAGCCCCTCAATCCTTTATCTGAACCATGTTTAAGATCCAGCCTCTGTTTGAATCTTAGGAAGGTGCTGTGAAGAATGCATTGTGTGTATTATGTAATAACCCCATTGAAGTCTGGGAACACCCCCATGCACTAAATATGCTACTATCTGTGCAGCCAGACACACAAATGCAAAATGAAATCAGGAAATAGATGCTGTGAACAGGCTCAAAGTGGGTTTTTAGCGATGGGCTCTATCACAGAGGCCCTTAAGACAAGCGGTCACATGATGCTGACTGATTCAGAAGTGTGCCCAGGAGAAGTGGACCAATGCTAGAAGAGGTCCAGAAGGGTACAAGTGCAGGGAATGGTTCTGGCTTAGCTGCACAAACTCTTTGGAGCTGTGCCCTCTGGACAAGGGAGCTGGAACATTTATGCCCAGCCCCCTCAGCAGTAGATGTGCCAAGCAGGAGGTGAGGGCTGAATGGGGAGGAGGAAGGCACTGATAGGACAGGTCACTTTTACTGTGTGAGTTATGGAAACAGCAGAGACTGAACCCTTGGGCTTTCAGTATCTGGATAAGAGCTTGCATTTGAAACTCTGAAACTCTTCAAATGAAGAAATATTGTTGCTCTCTTCTGTTCTCAGCTATTTGGTACCTGACTTTTGCCAGTAGCTTGAAATGCCAGGATCCACTTTTCCCCTTGCTTTCTTGCCTGGGGAGTGTTTCAAAGTGCCACATAATTGACTTTACATTTTTCTGAAAAGCAAAACAAAACAAAATACAAACTGCAAACAAAAACTGCTTTTCATTGTGGCATGGTTTATTTCTTACAGTCTTTTATATAATATGAGTAATATATAAGAGATAGAGTTACTTATTTTTTTTCTCCTTTTTTTTGTGACTCAAAAGAAAGATATTCCCTAATTGGTGGCTGCATTACTAGTCCCTGGTTCATATAGCTGCTCAAACATTCGCTGAGTGAAAGAATGGATGAGTGTGGCATTTCATCTTTCCAATTACTAATTATATGAATTGATTTTTTTGCAGGAGGGTTAGTTATTTCTGTGATTTTTATTTTTAAAGAACCATCTATCATTATTATCTGTTCTACCTTTATTTTAATTTTTCTAGTTCATTAAATGCTTCTTGAAATTTATTAATTTTCTTGTTTTTCATATATTTTCTAATATGTATCTTTAAGGTTTATTTTAAGTCTTTGCGCGTGTGTTTCCATATGGCTATGTGCATATGAATGCAGGTGCCCATGGAGGCCAGAAGAGGGCAGCAGATCCCACAGAGCTGGAGTTATACGTGGTTCTGAGCCGTCTCTTAAGTCCTTTATGTATGTCCTACACTTACAAGTTGATTAATAAGTTCTTTTACCTTTCTTTTGACTTAAGAAAAACTCAAATCTATATCTTTAAATTTCATTTTGGTTGCCTCTCTAAAGTTTGAAATGGTAGTTATTTTCTCCATTTTTCTAATTATACTATAATTAGATTTTATTTCCTCTTCAGTGCACTGGCTCAGTGCATTGTTTTCTAGTTCTTGAGTGCTTGGGTTTTAAAACATTGACCTTTCATAAGTAATGTCAAATTTATTACATTGTGATCATAGACTATGACCTATATGATTTAATTTGGATGATTTATTTTTTTGTTTACTTCTTATAAATTCTAAAACACAAAAATATTTTTCTCTTCCCTCTCTGGCTTTTACCCCATAGTTCATACAATGTAATGAGAAATTTGAGAAGTTGGTCATCTCACCAGTATTCAGTAGTGTATTTAATTATCTTATGGGTCAGGTCATTCTTCCTCCCCATTCTTAGAGTGCAACCTTATAAAAATAGCATATGATCAACATGACCGACACAGGCGATTTTATAATACAGATTAGAACATTAAATGTAGGGTGTTTTCTTTTTTTTCTATTGACTCTGAAGGAATCCTCCCATAAGGAAATATTCTTGCTAACCCCATTCATCTGTCTCCTTAGCTTTGGGCCCCTCACTGGACAGGGCCAGTCTCTGGTGTTCAGACAATAGCCATTGCTTTTGTAGACTGCCAGTTTAGAGGTAGACCTATTGCACATCTACCAGGACAGACCCTTTCTCACCTTCATCTTCCACACGAGAACACAGATACTAATCCTTTGCATTGCGGTGGTGACACAAAAATGAATTTCAATATAGGTGGTTATTTGGGCTTGTACCCAACGGGGCTGCATCCTTTAGTCACTGTAGAAAAGAGACTTGACAGCGAGAGTAATTAACCTTGTACAAGGTTAAACTGATCTGAGCTGCCTTGCATTTGATCATTGGACTTCAACGGCCAGGCACACCTCAAGTTGCACCAACCCTCAGCTGTTATCTTTGATCATCTGGTGTTTGAACACTACTTCCCTCTCTTATTTCTATCAAGGATCTTGGAGCCTACAATATTGAGAAGCAAAGACGAGGGTGAATTGAATAAACACACTGTGCTCTAGAACAGAGGCCAGAAAAGGACATCCTGGTAGGCAAACACAGCCTTGCAGCGTGTCCAGATTGCCAACTGTTTTGTGTTAATGACTGCCACACTCGTGTTTTTGCTTTGTTTCTGTACCTTGGGCTAGAAAAGCAACAGTCAAGCCACAACGCCACACATCCCATGATATTTATTCTCTTACCCTCTACGGAAACAGTTTGTTGACTTCTGATGTAGAAAGTCAGGGTCTAGGCAGAGAGGTAACACAGACCCTGCTCTTCTGTCCTAGCTTGGAGATCCCACGTGCCCTTAAGAAAGTGAGTGCCATTGCTGGGTAGCCTTGAGGCCGTAGATGGGTTTGCTGACCCTGTCTACTCCATAGGTTTGTCTGAGGACTGACTGCAGTGATCTGCACTGCTGGGCTATAGTGCTTTATACCTACGAAACCTTGAGAAGTGGGTTGGTGTTAGACACATGGAGGACAAGGTGAAAGGATGTGAGCCAAAAGGACAGGTGGGGAGGAAGGACCCTAAATAAGTACAGATGAGCTGTGGCTCTGTAGAGCTGAGCTGGGGAACCTGAGTTTGGCCAACATGAGAAGCAGATCATCAGTACGTCTTGGTCTCCCACATGCCACTAAATATTTACAGCATCTAACATCTTTATTCATAGTTTTGGGATTTTAGCTTTAGGGGTTCTGTCTCCTTTGGGTCTCTGAACCCTGAGGCAGTTTCTGAAATCTTCATTTAACTCAAGATGTTTTACTAATTAGGGAAGATATGGTATCTACGCTTTATGTAATCTCGTCTCTTGGAAAACCTCTTTGCCCTTTGAGGACGGTAGGGTTCGGGGTGGGAGTAGGGGTGGGGGAGGGGCTGCCATTTTCCTTGGTAGCCATGCCAGGCCTTTCTGTGCTCCTCAGCCTACCTCAGGCCTCTCGGGACATACCTAGGAGGTACTATCATGGCAATCCTGAGCTGGGCTTAGCTCCCTAGTTTGCCATCCCCATCTTCTCAATATGTGTCCGATGGGGCTTTCCTGTCCACTTCCACAGCTTCTGGATGGCCCAAGCTGCATGCAGAAAGTCTACTCTTGCAGGGAAATGCTGCTGTCATGTGCCTGTTTATTGGGGGAGCATTTCACTGTCATGAGAATTTGCTAGAAATACAAGTTTCTCTTAAAATTCGGGCATAGCCAAAGATGTGGGCTGCAGGATAGAGGTCATTCTTTGTCCGGATCCTTTTCATCTAGCTTTACGGCTGGAACAGCGGAATTACTGTCTGAGCCTCAGATGCTTATTCTGTGCTTTGTGGTTTTCTGTAGTAGTTGATGCCCCCCCCCCCCACTTTTTTGGGCTAGCGCCTAACTCCATTTTCTTTTCTTCTGTATACTTCATCTGTTGGACTCCTTGTAAATTTGGGGATAAAATTACCTTATTAATCATTCCTTTGTAAATACTACTGTGAAACAAGGGGATATTGCATCCACTCATCTTTTCATTATTATGGTAATAACTTTCAATTTATAACTAATTAGCGTCGCTCCTTTCTAACCTGGCCTTCATTCCAGGCAGCCCGCGAGGGTGCTAGATGTTGATGCAGTGGCAAGTGGGAGCCCATGTTGCTCCCTGCAGCAGCTTCTGAGGGACGGTCTCGTCAATGCCTTCATTTTTAGATGATGGGTGGTGAGAGAGACGTGTCTCCATCTGCCCATGTCTGGGGCTCAGGGGTGGTTGTCCATCTCCCAGCACTAGATTGGCTGCTATGTGACTGAGTCTGTGGAGAGAGGGGGCAGCCAGCAGGAAGCAATCAGAGAACACACCTCAGGAAGAACAGGAGATGCCCAGAGACACTTGAAAAAGCAAATACTCAAAGGGCTTAGTTACTGTCTTCAGAGTGACTTTCACAGGACCTCTTGAGTCCCCAGGGAGAGATCTAGGAGAAATGGGCAGTAGTGAGAAGGGGGGCAGATTTGGATACAGGACAAGGGATGTGACAGTCACCGCTATTAGAGTACAGCAGTGCTCCTTGAGAGGTCTCAGTCGTTACTTCCTCCTCACTTGGAGATGCATTCATGTTTGGTCAGGTTTAAACCCATGTGGCTTGGCATGGTGTATAGATAAGAGGTTGTTCAATAGAACTTCTAGTTCCCTTGAAATTCTGTATTCCATACTGTGTCTTTCTACTGTGGAGAAAGTGACTGGAAAGGGTGCTAGACATTTAGCACTGCTGCCCTGCTTTGTCAGGCAGCGTTACTATATAGACCAGCAGCATCATCCTACTGCATGCTGATGTAGGCCAGGGGGAAATAGAGGGAGGGCTGGGAGGAGCTGCCTTAATGACATGCACAAATCCTCTTTGATCTCAGGCACGATGCAGAGAGTGCCCGACCCCCTCCTGCTCCACCAGGGGCTGAGATAAGAGACTTCAGTTCCCCTGTGGACTTTTCTGGAGTGAGAGTCATTAGCTTTCCTCTGTGTATGAAGTGAACATAAACACATACAAAAATGGTTTCCTTGCTCCCTTCTGGATTAATTATACATATTTACTCCTCTTGGATTAATTGGGTTCATTTGCTACTTTTTTTTTCTCAATAAAAAGATTTGGGACAATGGGTGAAGGGCACAGAAAAGGTACGCATCATTGAAGCCTTGATCTCCTCCCCAGGATCCCAAAGCAGCCCTTCGCACCCTGTCCAGTAGAATTGGCTACCATGCTTGAGAGCTTCCGTATCTTATTTGCACAACAGGCAGTCACTGTAGCCACTGAGCTCATATGATCACTGAGCATTTGAAATGTGGCCAGTGCAACGGAGGGTCTGACTTTTTAGTTTGATTTCACTCTGTGCTGAAGGGATTCCGAGAGAAAGAACTTCCGCCAAACCTTCCCCGAGTGAAAATGGGAATGACATCGGGAGTGAAGTGTCTGAGAGGGCTTGGCAGGTAGCCAGCGCTCGCACTGGGTGCCTGGGCGTCATGGCAGGCCGTAGTGCCACAGCTCTCAAGTCACTTCCTGTCAGGTCTTCACCAAGCTTCCACCCAAGATAACCCTACCCCTGGCTAGTGGCTGGTGTTGGTTTGCCTCATCAGAGGCTGTGGCAGGCAGCTTGAGCAGGCATTCAAAAGCCAAGGCATAGTTTTCTGGGAACCCATGAATAGCCACTGGGGGGTTCTTTTCCTCCATAGAGAAAATAGGATCCTTTGGTTGGACCACCCTTTACTGGGGTCCCAGTACTGGGTCTTCAGGCCCTTTGAAGACACATAGTAACGTGTGAAGGGGAGACTAGTCCTTATTCTTCTCATGGTTCTGACAAAATGTCTGAAAGAAGGAACTTTAGAAAGAAAGATTTATTGTCCCACAGCTTCAGGCTATTCCAGCCTATTGAGGGGAGGCAGCAAAGCAAGAAGAGCTTTGTCCGTGCCGTGTATAAGGTGGCTGGTCACACACGGTGGCCTCTATGGAAAGTAGAGAGAATGAGGGTAGAATCAGGGCCGGCTGGTATCTTCCAAGGTTCTCCCCCACTTCTGTGAGCCAGGCTCCACCTTCTGAAAGCCCCGTAACAACACCACTTAGTGACCAAGTGTTCAGGCACAGGAGCATGCGAGGGACAGTTCACACTCAGCCCATACCAGACACGGAAGAAGTCAATGTCATTCTGATCCTCTGCTCACGTGGGCAGATAATCGAGCATCCATTTTCCTATCTACAACAGGAGAATCTATTCCCAAGGATTAGTTACTATTTGGGCTGCTGTAACCTTAATGCCTTAGACTGAGAATTTATAAACAATGGGCACTTACTGTTCATCGCTCTGGGAGCTCAGAGCTCCAGATTGAAGTTTCCCATACGTTCTGTGTCTGACAAGGGCTGCTCTCTGCTTCAAAGGCAGCACTGCCTTGTTGTGTCCCCCCTACCCCCCTCTCCCTGGTGGTAGCGAGAGGGTGAGGGAGGGCACTTGAGTCTTTTGGGGGAGCAGAGCTCTCGTGCCTCATGCCTATGATCACAGTGGTTACTGGCCCTAACATACGGGCTTTCTTTATTTCTTTACTTTTTGAGGACACTGAAACTTACGCTGTAGCAATGAGGATCAAATGACGGTAAGTTATTTAGCACACTGAATTACAGTTAAGTATTCATCAAGTGCTGTGTGCTGTTGTCCCCTGTGCAAGTATGTGTTAAGTGGCTACTGTCACTTCTTTCTTAGATTCACCTGCCTGCTCAGGACCCGGCACTCATTCTCTGCCCGTGAGATGTTTGCTGCCTCCGAGTCAGTTGAGTCTTGTCCCAGTTCCGACTCCTCTTTGCCCATGATTTTGCTTTTTTTTCTAGGGTCTACCCATATCAATGCCTGGGTGATATATGGCGGGGCAGGGCCTGATGCCCTCTCCTCAGTTCAGTACAGTCTTGAGGGGACATCCTTGGTGTAGAGCTTCCTGAGTGAGGAGTGTGAATGCCACTGTGAATGTGTCGTGGCTGGAATCCTCCCTCTCCTTGACTCTGCTTCCTTTCCTCTTCGTGGGTGATACTTTCCAGAACACTCCCCAGTTAATTGCCTCACTTCCACATTTCTCCTCTGCAGAGACATTTCCCAGGGAGGCCAGTGTTGCCTGTAGTATGTGCCCCTTCCCTTTCTCCAAATGCGGTCACATTGGTGTGAAGCCATTGTTTGAACCACATCTCCTGTTCTAACCACTTCCTTGGCAAGGTGGGAATGTCACTTCTCCACACAGAAGCCACTTTTCTTCTTCATAATTACTAAGTCTTTTAGCTCTGACTTTCCAGGCTCTCTCCAACTGACCCCTATGGAATGCTCTGGAATAATTTTTATCACTCTATTCTAAGCTCTATCACTGCTGAACAGGGGTATGCTTGTGTCATTGATTATACTTGTACATGTATTTTCATGTGTGTGTGTGTGCATGTGCATGCATGTGCGTGTGTCTGTGTGTGTGTGTGTGTGTGTGTATGCACCCTAGGCTGGCCTCTTGTCTTAGTCCCTGAGTGTTGAGATTACCAACGAACCTTATCACACCCAACAGATGTTTTTTGTCTTTTTTTTAATTTATTTAAATAAACCCAGAATGTCCTTTCTCACCTTTTGACAACCAGAACACCCACTCCATTCTCTATGCTGAATGACCCATTCTCCAATCCTAGTATTCCTTTCCAATTCAGCTCTCACGTTAACCTTATTTTATTTATGGACTTTTGTAAATGACAGGCCACTCTGTAGAGTCAGTTTGTCCTCTGGGTAGCAGAAGTAGAGAGCTTTTCTTCCCCCAAGCTCCTGGTCCCTCTCAGAGCAGAACATACTACAGGGTGTCAAAGAGTACCTGTGACACGCCTCTGTATTTTTAATATGTGCTTCTCGGATTTGCACCCTCCACTCATCTTGGTGACTGTCACGTTGTAAGTCAGCTCTCAAAAGATTCTCAGTTCTAAGTGGTAGGTTCATGATAAATGTTAGAGGAAGGAAAGGCAAGGCAAGGGGTAAATTGTTTTAGTAGGGTATGATAGGTTACGCATCGCTGATAAGTGATCTTCAATAAAACCGTTCTTAAGTCTCAGGAAGTCGTCACAGAATGTCATGTTTCATGCATTCATCCTATGAGCCACAGGTTGGCTGTGGCTTTATTCTGTGTGGTGCACAGATCTTGACACGGGAGATGGACACTCTGTGGCATGCAAGAGCTGGCCTTCAGAGCACCCTCCTGGAAATGACACTTAGTGGTCCGTTCAGTGGTCTAAAACAAGTCACATGGCCACTGCTAAGCTTGAAGTGTTAGGTGAAACTCTTCCCATGAGGAAAGCTGTTGGAACCCCTGGGCCCAGAGCTTCTACCTCTTCAATGTGGGGTACATAATATTCCTCCATGGACCACCCTAAATCATATGGTCAAATGTGTTGTTAGTAGATTTTTAAAGGGCATAGACCCCTACAATTACAGTACTTTGAGAACTAGTAAGCAGCACCGTAGACTTACAGCTCAGAGATAAATGGCCCCATCCTAACCGGCTGGGGGATTTGGGAGGCAGGTTTCAGGCAACATGACCATTTAAGCAGCCACTTGCTTCTGGTTTCTGGAACCTGCTGCTCTTCACTCTGATGCAGACTCTATGCTGCAGATGCTGGCGATGAAAACCAGAGCCCTTCCAACCATGACAGCCCCGTGGTGGCCTGTGCGCACGACTTCACTGTATCTCACGAGCAGTCGGTGGACCATGGAGACACTTGATGGACAGCTACCCCTTGTAATTTCTGGGCCTGTAACTTGTTTGGAGCTGTCAGGGCCAGACAGAATGACTACTATACCATCATGGCTTTGAAAAAATGCCCTTTGAAAGACTTGTTCCAGTCAGTCACGAGATGGAAGAAACGGCGGGAGGAACAGAATCCGAGTGGCAAGGCAGATCTTGCGATTTGGAGATGCTATGCAAAGCTTGAGACGCTGTGTGGCTGCTGAGGAGGCCTTGACAGATGCACGTCTTCATGATCTTTCCCTGCCCTGACCCGGAGGTGGGCATCTTCCCTTTGTGTGTGGGTGGAAGCGGGGGTGGCAAATGAGAGGGGTGATGCTTAAGAAAGGACAGAATCCTGATCCCATATGTGCTGGCTAGATTTTTTGTTTTTGTTTTTGTTTTTGTTTTTTGTTTTTTGTTTTTTTTGTAATGTTATGGTATTTGTCTTCTTTAAAAAAAAATTTTTTTTTAAATTTCTTCACTTTACATCCTGATTGCAGCCCCCCTTCCTCTTCTCCCGGTTTCCACACCCCCACCCTGGGCACCCCTCTCCCGACTGCTTTCCTTCAGAGAAGGATGAGGTTCCTCATAGGTACCAACCAGCCCTGGTGCAGTAAGCCTTTGCGGAACTAGGCGCATCCTCTCCCACTGAGGCCAGACAAGGCAGCCCAGTTAGGGGAATGGGATCCAAAGGGAGGCCTCAGAGTCGGAGATAGCCCCCTGCTCCTGTTGTTGGGGCAGTTACAGAAAGACCAAGCTTCACATCTGCCACATGTATGCAGGGGGCCTAGGACCAGTCCAGGCGTGCTCTCTGGTTGCTGATTCAGTCTCTCTGAGCCCCCATGGGCCCAGCGTAGTTGGCTCTGCAGGTCTTCTTGTGAAGTCCTTGACCCCTCCGGCTCCCTCAATCATTCCCCTAACTCTTCCATAGGTCTCCCCAAGCTCTGTTTAATGTTTGGCTGTGGGTCTCAGATACTTCCATTCTAGTTTTAAAGCCTTTTCTGCTCTTGAAAACAATGGATATTTAGCTTTGCAAACCTCTATCTTGGAAACACTGTGTCTTAATTTTTTAAAGTCAAATTATGAGTTTTGTTCTTGCAGTTTTTGCTAATTTGTCTTGGACAGGAACTTTTATCTAATTTATTTCCAAGTCTGTTGTCTATATTTTCTCTTGGCTTGCTTTAGTTTTTGTTGATTGGTAGGCACTCTTTACATCTTAAGGATATTCATTTATGTTTATAGCTGATTGTAAGTGTTATGTAACTTTCAGGCTTACTTCATTGTTTCCAAATGATTTAGCCATTGTGAACACTTTTTTTCTGAAGAAGGAATCACTGACTTGTCTTTATTTCTTACTTCCCGGGGTATGTGGGAATTATTTTTTACTCTTTAAATTGAGAAGATGGTAGAAGGAAAGAACTCTGGCAGATTCTTTAGACCCATTGGTTTCTTAAGTGTTTTCACAGTTGGACCAGACTAGAAGCTCTTGGGAAGATCATTCAAACCTTCTGTTCTTTCATTAGCAAAATAGAAATCACCATGCTCAGCCCCTGATGCGGAATATAGGCTAAATTAAATAGGGGATGATGGTGATGGCACATTAGGGGATGTTTGGTAAATCATTCAGCTCCACTTTTCTGAGCCCTGCCCTGAAAAAGACAGTGGGGAATGTCTGGCCCTGTCTTGGAGGACCAAGGTCCTTTCTAGCCTCAATCTTCTTCATCGTGTTACTGGGTTTCCCCCACTGTGTTCTGCTCAGCTTTTGGTGTCACTGTCTTGCATCAGTGGCATGTGCCTATGGGACACAGGATTTCATTATTGAAGGTTAGTTTTACAGTGTGCTGGCAGACGGCATGGACTTGGGCGCTCTGAGGCTCGACCTGTGTTTGCAGTTCTTCTCTGTGAGGTATGGCTTCCAGCCTGGAGGAGGCTTATCTGCCCTTCTTTGTGAACTTGGCAATGCTTGCCTTGCCAGGAGAGCTACAAGTACAAGTGGGAGTCAGAGCTACAGGGAGAGATCATAGACACATGCAGATGGGTTACAAAGAGAAAAAGCAGGAGTGGGGAAATATGGGAAGTAGAGCAACACTGAAATGGGGAGAGAGAGATAAGTGGATAGAAACAGAGGGTGAGAGAGAGGAGTGGAGAGGCATAACCATGAGGAGAGTGAGTGGAAGAGACAGGAAGAGAATTTATGGAAAGGGATCAGGGCTATGTCACACCATGCCCAGAAGACAATGTTCCACAGCTACCCTCTCTTCCTCAGTATTCCCTGAGCTGAGGAGGGTTGGTAGAAAGGACCCATTTAGGGCTAAACACTTGATTGTCACTTACTCTCCACACTTTGGCCAGTTCTGAGTTTCTGCACTAACTACTATCCTATGCAAAAAGAAGCTTCTCTGGCCAACGTGGAGAGCAGCACTCATCTATGGGTGTGTATTCATAAATATTCATAAGGTGGAGTCATAAATATTCATAAGGTGGTTTGACAACATGTCCATTTAGCAAAACAGCAGTAGTTACCTACACCCTGTTACCTTCCATTCCCTGGACTTTTGATTGGGCTTACAGTACCAGGCATGGATTCCCATCTGTGGTGTAGGTCCACACAGTAATTAGTTGTCACATAACTTTCATGCTCCTATTACATTAGTGCATACGCATTGCCTGACAAGTCAGTATTGCAGCTCTCAGTGTTCAGTGCTGGGCAAGACTGTTGATGGCTTATTATCCCCAGAAGTCTGCATGGCACCTTTTAACTATGAAAGCTAGACAAAAAGAAAAAAGAGTTTTCAGGATATTTCCAGATTAATCTATATCTGACAACCAAAGTATGTTGTGTCTTCAGCAATACAGTCATGCCATTTAGTCATGCTGAGAAATGTGTTGGTTTTGAGTGCCTTTGGTGCCTTCCTGACACATGACTCATACAAAAGTATCCATACCCAGCACCGAGCCTCTTCAGTTAATAACTTGCATCTTCTGGGAGAAGCAGTTTCATTCACTTTCAAACCTCCTTTTTAAAATTATATTTTTAATTAGCTTACAAAGTAGTGGGTTTCTACAAGGATTAATTTTTCTGTCTTTACTTTTTAGAGATTTAACTATAGTTTTATTTATGTATACCTATATTTCTGTCTATGCATATGAGTGCAGGTGCTAAAGGAGGCCAGTAGAGGGTGTCTAACTCCCTGGAGCTAAAGTTACTGGCAGTGTGAGACAGGGAGGCTGGAAAATGATCTTAAGTTCTTTGTAACAACAGCAACTACTCTTAACTGCAAAGTTATTTTTCCAATGTCTCTTAAGGGGCTCTCTATAACGTGTCTTTAGTTTCAGTTAGTCCATCCCTTAATCTGGAATAGGATGCTTTTTAGCTTGTGGATAACTAGAATCATTTGGCTAGATTCTGGGAGAGGGAACATGTCATAGTGCTTGTGTCAGATGATTCCTCACTTCTTTTCGTGTGTGTGTGTGTGTGTGTGTGTGTGTGTGTGTGTGTGTGTGTGTGTGTG
>OU015742.1:72406339-72432928 GCA_907169655.1 Acomys percivali
GTGTGTGTGTGTGTGTGTGTGTGTGTGTGTGTGTGTGTGTGTGTGTGCAAGTATCCTCACCTGTTGCATGTATGTGTGGAAGCCAGAGGTTGTCATTGGGCTTCTTCTTCTTTTGATCTTTATTTTATCTACCGAGACAAGGTCTCTCATTGAACTTGGAACTTGCCATTTTGGCTAGACTGGCTGGCCAATAAGTTCCTAGGACCTGCCCATCTCTGTTCCCTGTACTGAGGTTACAGATGCTTGCTGCCACATAGAACTCTGTTGTGTTGGTTCTGGGAATACGAACCCAGATCCTCATCCATAAACAGCAACCACTTTACCCTCTGAGCCATCTCCCTAGCCCTCTTCTCCGTGTGTGTGTGTGTGTGTGTGTGTGTGTGTGTGTGTGTGTATGTGTGTGTGTGCGTGCATGTCTGTGTGAGTGTGGGTATGTGTGTGTGTGTGTGTGCATGTCTGTGTGAGTGTGTGTGTGTATTCTGTGAACCTTTCTGACTTTGCTTCAGGTGTATTCCCCTAATCTTATGTCTCCACAGGAATTTGCTGGCAGGTATAGCACATGAGTTGCATACCTAGGGAGGGCTAGTGCAGTAGTTGTCCCATTTATCGGTCAGAAAACCTAGCACTTGGAAGGGATACCACTTGCCCAGAGGCACTTATGTTTGGCCCAGCCTGGAGTCCAGCCCAGGAACTCTGATTCTACAGTTCACACTCAATTCTTCTTCAAACTGGAAGTTGGCCAGCCCATAGCTTGTGCCATACAGGCCAGCTAGAGTGCTCACTGAGTGCATCCATCCGTATCCCAAGTGTTCCCATTGAGATCCTTCTGATTTGGGTCTTTTTCTTACTGTAGATGTGGGCCACAGGAAACTGGGTGTAAAGCCCTGCAGGGCCCTCCTTATTTTATTGTCTCCCCAAGGACCAACAGAAAGAAGGGACATAATACATCTGGACACCCCTGTTCTGTCAACTACGTCTCCACCTGTGCAAAGCGAGGCACAGAGAGGTCAACATTTTACACTCACCGAGACAGAACTGGGATGCGACCTTGGGTCTGTCTGATGTTCAATCTTTCTGCTCCTCTGTCTGCTAAGAAGCAAGTGCCCTGGGCTTTAGTGGACAAATCGACAAACACATCCCATAGGGTGCCAGGTCCCTTGGTGCCAGCATCAGAGCAGAGCCAGCCAGATGGAAGGCATTCATGTTATGGAAGAGGATTCTGTGGTCACAGTGGGGATTGTAAAGGACTCAGTGAAGCGTGTGTACCACAAAAGTCCGATATTCCAATCTAGAAAGAGGTCCTTTCCCTTTAAAATATTGTATGCCCCTCAGTTTATAGGAAAGTGCTTTACATGCTTATCTGGGCCCCCAACACCACATCCCTTATACTATTTGACATGCAAAGTGTCATATTCAAAAGCAAATTAGTCTGAAATGAATCCTCTTTTACCCTTTTTTATTTCCAAAAATCCAGATTTAGAATTTTAGTTCATTAATATTCACCAATGCTGCTCGATTAAGCCTGTTTTAATTTCTCTGTGTGCTTTGTAAACAGGGATTACAAAGATGTTTGAATTTGCATGGCAGATTTTGGAGTAGTGTATACATTTGGGCTATTATCACGTAATAAACAAATAATGCCCTGAGTCTGGGAGTTGATGATGTCATCCCTGGAATGTCGATTGTCCTCCTCCTCATCTGGTCCTTGAAATATATATGGCTTTGGTCTTGGAAAGCCCTTCTCTGAATGTGGCTGAAACATAGCACTCTGTCCCTGGATCCCCACATGACGGTGGGCATGCATGTTCCAGCATTAGTGCCAGGGGATTGAAGCCTCCACTTGGCTTTGTGAAACCGGACTTGGAAGAGCACCACGTTTATTAAATCTCACACTAAACGCTGACAGTTGTAGGCATTAGTTCTTCATGGCATCTGCCAAGCGAGCTGGAGGAGTAGGCTTATCTTGTTATATGCAGATTGCAGAGTGACAGACTCACGGAGGATGGTTCCAACCATCAGAGTGAACGGCCAAGACTCATGTCAGAGAAGTGCCACGGGGAAGCGGGGGTCCTCCAGGGGAGCTCAGTTTCCAAATGTGGAGACAAGATGCACTTTTCCCATGATGCACCACGGCACTGGGTTTTTAACTGTTATCTGTGTTCGTGGGGATACTTGGGGAGGGAGAGGGGGACGTGTATCTAGTTGGGTAGGAGAGAAACAGTACATGGAGTGCTTGGCATTGTTGTGTGTCAAAGTTCTGCTCTTACCTTCCTTAGTCCTCTCTGCAACCCCTTGGGATGTCTGCTATGATTATGCTTATGTCATAGCTAAGGACCAGGAATACGGAGAACTTAGCAGCTATTGCAAGGCCACCGAGAACTCCAACCTGTTTTGTCTGCCCTGAGAGCATTCTTCCAGTTGCAGCTCTTGTTCATTTCTATTGCATTCCCAGGGCTAGGAAAGCATAGATGCCCAGCAATGTTCGCTGAGTGAGTATATGAGTGGACCCCAAGTGGAATCAGTGGACTACCATCCCTTTCTTATAGTACCTGTGCCCTGTGTTGCCACGCGTTTCTGGTGTCTGGGAGCCTCCCTATAGGTGCTACAGGTCCACACAGGTCTCTTACTGAGTGCTCCTTCCCAGATATGTACGCTTCCTTGTTTTTGCTTTATTTCTGCTATTTTATCCTCTTGTTTATTTGTTTTTACTCCCCAGAAAGCAGGCTCAGAGCTTGAGCCTCCCCACTGTTTTAGCTAGCTCTTGGGTCTAGCACGGTCTCTGGGCGCATTGAAGGTGGCAAGTTTTGGTTTCTTGTATGAGCTCATTTGCTGGTTTCTTACGGGGAGTCACATTGCCTCATGGCAGCAGAGGTCATTTCAATGGGCTCTTCACTTTGAGGTGAAAACTCATGAAAGCGTATCAGTTATGCAAGTGTCCCCACTAGGCTAGGGCACATCCTTCTGACCATGTGCCCCTTCAGTGTTGGGTATCATCTCTGATGGCGAATGTGGGGATTTTAGGGGTCAAGCAGGACTATATTCTTTTATGTACAAAACAGGTACTCGGGTATTCAGACCTGTATTCAGAGCATTTGTAGTATCACATGCCCTGGAAGTGATTAGAGAAAGGGTTAAGAAGTCTTCTTTGGATGGCAACAGTGGAAGAGAGGCTGAGAAACACTGTCTGATGCTGAGCTTGATGGGAGGACGCCTGTGAAGGTGATTCATGGAAGAGAGTGCTTTGGGATGAACTCTGAGGGAAGTGAGGGCATGGAGAGGCAGAAGGTGAAGCAAGAATGTGGCCTCAGCTGGAGACCCTGGGATCCCTGGGGTATGAATCCCATCACAGAGCTATTTCTTCCTAGAAGTGAGAAGCCTTCTGCCCTCAGAGTCACGGAACCATTAGCTCTCAGCTATCTTCATGGAGAAGGATTTGTGGGAGTTAACCTTCCATGTGGCTTTGCTTTGGCCTTGCTGAAGACAGTTCTCTGGGTCTGGTGGCCACTCTGAGCCCCAGCATCCAGAGCCGGGGTATTACACAGCAGACCAGCACAGTGGTCAGGACATGCATCTCTAGAGTCCCCTCCAGCATCACATCTACCTCTGTGGCTTTGGCTAAATCCATTGAGTCCATCTTCCTCTTCTTCCTCATCTTCCTCTTCCTCCTCCTTTTCTTCTTCTTCTCCTCTTCCTCCTTCTCTTCTCCTTCTCCTCTTTTCCCCTTCTCTTCTTCCTCCTCTTCTTCTTCCTCTTCTTTATAATAATATAATTAATATAATATAATTGATGTAATATAAAATAATATAATAAATTACATAATAGAATAATATTGATACTTTACCTTTAAAATTATTTATTTATTCTTATTTTATATATGTGTAGGTGTTTTGTC
The DNA here is from genome assembly GCA_907169655.1 of Acomys percivali. NCBI lineage: Eukaryota > Metazoa > Chordata > Mammalia > Rodentia > Muridae > Acomys > Acomys percivali. The sequence continues at coordinate 72,410,232 of OU015742.1, forward strand.
TGTATGTATGTCTTTGCATATGTATGCAGTGCCCATGGAGGCCAGAAGAAGGCATCACAGCCCTTGGAACTGGAATTACAGGTATTTGTGAACCACCAAGTGGGTGCTAGGATTCAAATCGTGTACTCTTTCAAGAGCAGCCAGTTTTCTTGACTGTTGAGCCATCTCTCTGGCCTCTATTCATTTTTAAGTGTTCAATAAAGTGACATTAGGTACAATCACTTGTTGTGAGTCCATCTTTGACACCTATTTCCTGACCATTTTTCTCTTCTTAAAATTTAATCTCTCCACCCAATGAAAATTCAAATTCCTAGTTCTTTCTGCACCAATCAAATCTATTATTTCTCTATCAATTTGATGTTCTAGATACATTATCAAAATGGAACCATCTTGTATTTGTCTTTTTGTGGACTGCTTCCTTCACTTCCTAATGTCGTCAGGATTGTGTTGTAGCCTACACGAACACTCCTTTCTTTGTGTGTACAGTATATATTCTCTGTACTTACTGAACCATCAATGAACGTTTAGATTGCCTCCAACGTGGGCAACTGTGACTAATGCTATCCACAGAGACCTACAAATACCTGTAGATGTCTCTTGTTTTGTGCTGATGTTCACAGGAGTCTTGAGGTTTCACTATGGAAGATACTGTGTCACCTGAGAATCCTTATTGGAGGTGATAACCTCACTTTGGTATCTTTGCAGAGCTCAGCAGCTTCAGCAGAGGGGGGAGGTGCCTTGCATTTCATCAAGAAAGACTACTGGCTGGGGGATTATCATCTTTGGGAAGTATTTATAGAAATTGAGTTTAATTTTAAAATTTCATTTAAAATACTTAGAGGGAAGAAATTCATAATCTGCAAGGTTTCAGTAGCATTATCTACCCTCTTCTTCAGCAAACTCTGGTAACTCATTGCTTAAGGCATTTTCTCGGTGGCTGTGCTTACCTATCCACTCTGAGCCACTCTCCGTAGCCTGCTTGATGCTAAGTAGAGCGACTGTCGCTGGGGCTTGTCAGCTGATTCTGAATAAATGAATTGGTAAGTCAATGAGTGAGTACATGAGGAGACAGAGGCCATTCCACCTTGGGCTTGAGCCAGTGGCATGCAGTTTACTGATTTGCTTTCAGGATAAGTAAAGGACATTTCCCTAAGGAGGAAGGAGGCCATACTTCCTTCGTAACTCAGTCCTGGGGAGAAGGCACCTCAAAGTGTCAGGACAGAAAATTTGTTCCTTGTCTCTCCACATTGGTACCCAAGGACAATAGAAAAGCAGTTTTTACTTGTTGCCGCTCTCAGGGGTCTTGTGAAGCTGTTTGTAATGGACTATTCTGAGCTCTTTACTCTCTTAGGAAGAAAGGAGGTTTTTTTGTTTTTGTTTTTTTGTTTTTTTTGAAAGGAGTTTTATGAGAATAATAATATTCTGTCCTTGGTACATTAGAATCTGCATAGTATCCGGGCACTGATTTTGGAGAGTGTCTTTTTACTATTCTTTTTTTATTTACCTGGCAAGTGTTGAATTTATACAGATCTGTGTTCCTAGCTGGGGCAAAGTATTTATAAACAAAGTTCAGTGATAATGACATGACTGCGATGTTGGTGATGGTAGTTTATAGAAATAGCGTCAGCCAGAATGCATTAGTATTACTAAGTTTGAGATTCCATGCTCAGTGATTTTTTTTCCAGCCCTCATGACACCATAAGGCTGGTGCTATCATTGAGTCAACTGTAAAGATGGGGACCCTGAGATCCAGAGGAGTCACATGATTGGAACTAGGTCAATTGGTTGGTTAAAAAATAAAAGCAGAGTTTTACAGAAATGATTTCTACATGACACATGACAAAAGCATTCTCTCTAGTAAAAGTGTAAGTTGAGACCTAATCGACTGTAAAGGTACAGTTGGACTGTACCTAAGAGAGAGCTTGAGTGAGGGAAGCATTTGGTTGACCTTGGAAGGTTACAAGACAGTGGATGATTGGAAGATATTGATCTGTGATGCACAATGTCAGTTCAGGATTCAAATGTAACTGGGTAGAGTGAGGGGCAAATAGGGGTGACACGGGATGCTAAGTGCAGAAAGAGTGGGTGGGGCCAAATCATGGAGAGTGAAAGTGCTAGTTTTCTTCCACCACCAATGGCCAAAGGACACATTTGGAAAATGGTGACTGGAATTAGGAGATATATCTTTTCTAGGAGATGACTTTTCTTGAAGGAGAGGAACCTAGTCCTTCCCTCAAGGTCTCCTTTATCAGAGGAACAAATAAAGAAACCCATCAGTCATCGGGTGGTAATAACAGATGATGGAATGTGAATTCCTGGATTTTGGAATGTGCAGACCCCAGAACCCTGGGTCTGGTCAGATATGGTTGAACACTTCATCAGAGGAATGAGAGAGCACCATGGCTTTGTGTAGGCAGATAGAGGGTTTGACTGGGCACAGAAGGTCTGACTGGACAGAGAGGGATGATCAAGGAATGTTCTAGGTAGTGTGCACAAGGAGCCTGAAGTCTGATTACTGCCAAAGTTGCTCCCTCCAGGAAGTTCTCTGGAAGGGGCTTTTTTGTGCCTCCACATTGGCCTCTGCTGCTTGCTGGAGATCTTTCTTGGTGCTTGGCTCATAGATACATCACTCCAATTTTTTTTTTACTAATTTATTCAGATTACATCTTAATTGTTATCCCCTTACTTTTCTCCTCCCGTTCTTCCCTCCCTCCTTCTTTTACCCTATTCCCCTCCCCTAGGTCTATGACTGAGGAGAACCTCCTCCCCCACCATATGGTCACAGCCTATCAAGTCTCATCTTGGTAGCCTGCCTATTCTTTCTCTTACTGCCACCAGGCCTCCCCACCAAGGAGAAGTGGTCAAATATGGGGCATCAGAGTTCATGTCAGAGTCAGTCCCTGCTCTCCACACAATTGTGCATAATGTCCTGTCCATTGGCTAGATCTGAGTAGGGGTTCAATGTTTACTGCATGTATTGTCCTTGGTTGATGCAATAGTTTGAGCAGACCCCTTGGGTCCAGATCCACCATCATGATGTTCTTCTTATCGGTTTCTAGGACCCTCTGGATTCTTCTATTTCCCCATTCTCCCATACTTCTCTCACCTAGAGTCCCAATATGAGGTCCCTGCATCTATCCCAATCTCCTGGTAAGTGGAGACTTTCATGGGACATCCTTTTTGGGCTAGTGTTCGATTGTAAGTGAGTATATACCATGTGAGTCTTTCTGAGTCTGGGTTAACTCACTCAGTATGATCATTTCTAGTTCCATCCATTTGCCCACAAACTTCGGGATTTCCTTGTTTTTAAAAGCTGAGTAGTATTCCATAGTGTAAATGTACCACAGTTTCTTTATCCATTCTTCGACTGAGGGACATTTAGGTTGTTTCCAGGTTCTGGCTATTATGAGTAAGGCTAATATGAACATGGTTGAGCATATGTCCTTGTTGTATGGTGTAACATCTTCTGGTATATTCCAAGGAGTGGAATAGCTGGGTCTTGAGGAAGCCCTATTCCCAGTTTTCTGAGAAAGCACCAGATTGATTTCCAAAGTAGTTGTACAAGTTTGCACTCCCACCAGCAATGAAGGAGTATTCCCCTTTCTCCACATCCTTGCCAGCATGTACTGTCACTTGAGTTTTTGATCTTAGCCATTCTGATGGGTGTAAGTTGGAATCTCAGAGTCGTTTTGATTTGCATTTCTTTGATGACTAAGGATGTTGAGCTTTTCTTTAATTGTTTCTCAGCCATTTGATATTCCTCTGTTGAGAATTTTCTGTTTAATTCTGAGCCCCATTTCTTTATTGGGTTATTTGGTTTGGTGGTGTTTAATTTCTTGAGCTCTTCATACATTTTGAATATTAGGCCTTTGTTAGATATAGGGTTGGTGAAGATCTTTTCCCAGTCTGTAGACTGTCACTTGGTTCTGTTGACAATGTCTCCTGCCTTACAGAAGCTTCTCAGCCTCATGAGTTCCCAATTATTCATTGTTTATATTAAGGCCTGGGCTGTTGGTGTTCTGTTCAGGAAGTTGTCTCCTATGCTGATGAGTCCCAGGCTCTTCCATACTTTTTCTTCTAACAGGTTTTGTGTCTCTGGTTTTATGTTGAGGTCTTTAATCCACTTGGACTTGAGTTTTCTGCATGGTGATAAGTATGGGTCTAATTGCATTTTTCTGCATGTAGACATCCAGTTATACCAGCACCATTTGTTGAAGACGCTATCGTTTTTCCATTGAGTAGATTTGGCTTCTTTGTTAAAAATCAAGTGTCCATATGTTTGTGAATTTATTTCTGGGTCTTCGATTTGATTCCATTGATCAACCATCCTATTGCTATGCCATTATCATGCTGTTTTAATTACTGTTGCTCTATCGTACTGCTTGAGATTAGGTGTGGAGTTTCCTCCAGAGGATCTTTTATTGTAGAGGATTATTTTGGCCATTCTAGGTTTTTGCCATATGAAGTTGAGAATTGATCTTTCAATGTCTTTAAAGAATTGTGTAGGTATTTTGATAGGGATTGCATTGAATATGTAAATTGCTTTGCTAAGACGGCCATTTTTAATATGTTTATTCTCTTGATCCATAAACAAGGAAGATTTTTCCATCTTCTGATGTCATCTTCAATCTCCTTCAGAGATCTGAAGGTTTTTTTTCAAACAAGTCTTTCACTTGCTTGGTTAGAGTTACTCCTAGATATTTTATATTGCTTGTGGCTATCATGAAGGTTATAGTTCCCCTAATTTCTCCCTCTACATGTTTGTCATTTGTATGTAGGAAGGCTACTGACTTTTTTGAGTTAATTTTGGATCCTGCCATTTTGCTGAAGGTTGTATATCCGCTGTAGGAATTCCCTGGTAGAATTTTGGAGGTCATTTATGTATACTATTATTTCATCTGCAAATAGGAATAATTTGACTTCCTCCTTTCCCATTTGTATCCCTTTGATCTCCTTTTGTTGTCTTATTGCTGTAGCTAGAACTTCAAGAACTATATTGAAGAGATATGGAGAAAGTGGGCAGCCTTGTCTGGTTCCTGATTTTAGAGGAATTTCCTTGAGTATCTCTCCATTTAGTTTGATGTTGGCTATTGGCTTGCTGTATATAGCCTTTATTATTTTTAGGTATGTGCCTTGTATCCCCGATCTCTCCAGAATTTTAACCATGAATGGATATTGGATTTTGTCAAATACTTTTCCTGCATCTAAGGAGATGATCATGTAGGTTTTTTCTTTCAGTTTGTTTATATGGTGGATTACATTGATGAGTTTCCATATATTAAACCATCCCTGCATATGTGGAATGAAGCCTACCTGGTCATGGTGAATGATATCTTTGATATGTTCTTGTATTCAGTTTGTGAGTATTTTATTGAGTATTTTTGCATCAATATTCATAAGAGAAATTGGTCTGAAATTCTCTTTCTTTGTTGGGTCTTTGTAAGGTTTAGGTATCAAAGTGACTGTGGCCTCATAGAATGAGTTTGGTAATGGTCCGTTCATTTCTATCATTTGGAGTAGTCTGAAGAGTATTGGTATTAGCTCTTCTTTGAAGGTCTGGTAGAATTCTGCGCTGAAATCATCTGGCCCTAGGCTTTTTTTTTTTTTTTTTGGGTAGGGAGACTATGAATGACTGCTTCTATTTCTGTAGGGGAAATAGGACTATTTAGTTTCTTTATCTTGATTCAATCATTAAAATTGTCCATTTCCCTTAGATTTTAAAATTTTGTGGCATATATGTCTTTGAAGTAGTATCTTATGAATATTTTTATTTTTATTATTTTTTATTTTTATTTTTAATTAATTTATTCTTGTTACATCTCTATGGTTATCCCATCCCTTGTATCCTCCCATTCTCCCCTCCTTCCCATTTTCCCCTTATTCCCCTCCCCTATGACTGTTCCTCAGAGGGATTACCTCCCTCTGTATATGCTCATAGGGTATCAAGACTCTTCTCAGTGACCTGCTGTCCTTCCTCTGAGTGCCACTAGGTCTCCCCCGCCAGGGGACATAGTCAAATGTGAGGCACCAGAGTACTTGAGAAAGTCAAATCTCTCTCTCCACTCAAGTGTGGAGACTGTCCTGTCCATGGGCTAGATCAGGGTAGGGGTTTAAATTTTACTGCCTGTATTGTCCTTGGCTAGGGCCTTAGTTTGAGCGGGACCCCATGACCCAAATCTGCCTAACATAATGTTCTACTTGTAGGTTTCTAGAACCCACTGGATCCTTCTACATTGCTATTCACCCATTGTTCTCTCATCTAGAGTCCCAATAGGATGTCCTCCCCTCGGTCCCAGTTTCCTGGTAAGGGAAGGCTTTCATGGGACATGCCCATTGGGCTAGTATGCAGATATAAGTGAGTATATACCATTTGAGTCTTTCTGCTTCTGGGTTAACTCACTCATTATGATCATCTCTAGCTCAATCCATTTGTCCACAAATTTCGGGAATTCCTTGTTTTTAATAGCTGAGTAGTATGAATATTTTTATTTCTTGTTGTTATGTCTCCCTTTTCATTTCTGATTTTATTGATCTGGATAGTGTCCCTCTGCCTTTTAGTTAGGTTTTCTAACGGTTTGTTCTGTATATTTTGTGTTTTGATTATTATGAGGTAGAAAGATTTTCTTTTCTGGTCTATTCTATTTGGTGTCTGTAGGCCTCTTATAGGTTTATATACATCTCCTTTAAGTTGGGTAAATTTTCTTTCATGATTTTGTTGAAAATATTTTCTGGGCCTTGGAATCAGGCGTCTTCTCTTTCCTCAATGCCTATGATCTTCAGGTTTTGTCTTTTCATGATGTCCTTGATTTCTTGGATGTTTTATGTCCAGAATTTTTCATTTTTAGCATTTTCTTTGATGGTTGCTTCAAGATCTACGATTGTATATTCTAGTCCCAAGATTCATTCCTGCATCTCTTGGATTCTGTTAGAGAAGCTTGCCTCTGTGTTGCTTGCTTTCTTCTCCAAGTTCTCTCATTTCGTTTTTTCTGCTGTCTGTGCCTTTATCTTTGTTTCCATTTTCATCTTCAGATCCTGAACTATTTTATTGATTTCCTTCATCTGATTGTTCATATATTCCTGAGTTTCTTCCAGTGCCTCTTTATAGGCCTTCAGATCTTGAACTGTTTTATTGATTTCCTTGATATGATTGTTCGTATTTTCCTGAATTTCTTCCAGTGCCTCTCCTTAGACCTCTTTTATGTCTTCCACCTTTTGGCTGCATCTTCCTGCATTTGTTTTTGGATTTTATTAATTTCCCCCATTATAATATTCATTACTATGGAATTGAGGTCATTTTCTTGTATTTCAATTGTGTTTGAGTTCTCCAGGTTGCTTTCTTTAGGATAGCTGGGATCTGGAGATTCCATATTGTTTTGGTTTTTGTTGTTATGTTTTTACACTGGCCTTTAGTCATCTTGCTGTCTCTGATGTTGGGAGGTAGCTTCTGGTGTCCTTCACTGGTTGTTGAGAGTGGTTTGTTCATGAGTGATTATAGGTCAAGGGCCTTTGCCTGTAGGGATCAGAGAACTCTTCCCTGGGACAGACAGGTGATCTGGTTTTGGCTCCTGGCGACTTTTCTCCACACCCTGGGCCCCCTGCTGGTCAGCAGAGGTAGGCGCTGGTGCCCTGCAACTCCAGGATCAGTTTGAGGTAGTTTGTGTAGAGCTTGTTAGCCTGTCTTTGGCTGGGCTTTGAATACCTTGTCCTCGGGCCTTGGGGCTTTGGGTCCTACGTGCCTGAACCCCTGTTGGTTTCTAGTAGTTGTTTAGGTTTCTGCCTGATACAAACAGGCAGTAGGGCCTAGGTTCCTCCTGCCAGGGGGAGAGCAGCTACTGCCTTGTGATTGTTGTTGGTTGTCTAGATTTCTGTCCTGTCCCCTCAGTCTTGCCCAGCCTCTCCCAAGAGCATGGAAGGCCCTGCTAGGCTGTGGATCCTGACTAGGCTGGGTCCATTCTGGCCAATTGTGCAGGGACAGTTACTGGGGCTGGTAGCTAGGTTCCTGCCTGGACAGTTCAGGGTGCGCACCTGAGGTGGTTCTGTCCTGTTGCATTGTGCCAGCTGAATAGTTTACTGCCCTTTTGTCTCAGTCCTACCCAGCCTCTCCCAAGAGCATGGGAGACCCTGCCAGGCTATGAAGCCTGGCTAGGCTGGGCCCGTTTTGACCAATTGTGTCAGGACAGTCCTCTGGGGCCAGCAGTTAGGCTCAGACCATGCCACTGTGGCTGAACAACATGTACACATCTGTCTGGGCCCCCATGTGGCACTTGGGCTTTCTGTGGACTGGCACAGGGTGGGGGGCTCTGAAGACAGATCTACCTGTTTCCCCAAGATTTCCCTAGGCCAGGAGCTCTGGTGCTTCACTGCTGGGAGTTCAATCCCATATAATGAGTTCACGCTGCAGAGCGAGGCCACAGCTCTCAGCTCGCAGGCTGGCTCTGGTCCAGACTCTGGGGACTGGCTTCCCATCCTTCATGGGTGGCTGGATGACCAGAGGCCAGACACGCCCATGGTCCACACTGTGCAGATCTCTGTCACCCAGTTTTCCCCAGTTCCTGCGGTCCATGGCTCCCAGTAGTGTTCCTGGTCTCCTCCCTGCAAATCAGACACCATACGTCTTCAGCACCGCCATCTTGGAATCCCCATGCATCATCTCCCTCCAATTTCTAACTCCACTGTGCTTCTCTAGCTTCTCCTTGTGGGTCCGTAGCTTTGTTTCCCTTTGTGTAAGGTCCACCTCAATCCAGTCACCCTAATAACAATATCTGCAAAAACCTTTCCAAGTAAGATGGCATTCTAAGGTTCTAGGTGATGCTTTCTGATTTTATCCACACTATATAAGTGAGGGACAGGGTAAGACATATAGGTATGGGCCATATGGATGATTTGGGTGGTTTTCTTAGCAGAGAGAACTCAGCTAGGCAAACATGAGAAAGGGGTTCTTGCTGGAAAGCCTGCTCAGGACCCAACTGCTGAGGTCTGAGTGATATATGTATTATTGTGAGCTTTACACTCTGAGGAATTTGGAGTCTGTGGCAGGGAGTGACTGATACTGGAGGTTGAAACAATGGAGGACACTGGCGACAGCCTAAGTCAGTTGGAAAAAGCTGAGGTGACTGTGGTCTGAGGTAGGGTGGGACAGTTGTTCTGGGAAAGAAAGTGGAGGAGGGGGCAGTTTTTAAATTTTTCTTTATTTTTGCTTCATGTATATGAGTGCATATTCATGCATGCATGTGTGTGCACCATGCACATGTCTGATGCCCACAGAGGCCAGGAGATGGTGCTGAGTCCCCTGGAAGTAGAGTTATAGACAGTTGCGAGCTACCCTGTGGGTGTTGGGAACCAAACCAGGGCCTTCAGCAAGAGCAGCAAGTGCTTTTAGTGGCTGAGCCATCTCTCCAGCCCAGATGGATGAATTTTAAAAGAAAGACAACAGATCTGGTGAGAGATGGGTTATGGCAAGAAGGGAGAGTGAACTTCTGAACTTGGGTGAGTCTAATGCTAAAAACTAAGAAAAGCATTTATAGAGAAGAAGAACAGTTTTGCCTCGGAGGCAATGAGTTTGGGCTGTTTCTGGGGAGGCGATTTGCAGACATCTTATGAGCCTGCTGGAAGCACAGTTCTGCAGCTTGCTGGCTGCTTCCTGAGCTGCTACAGTACATCTGAGGCAAAGGGTACCGAAGCATAAGGAGCCCCTGCTCTCTGAGGGGATCAGATCCTCAAGAGCATGTGCAAATGCAGCCATAGTCATAGATTCCATGGGACTAGAGTGTGTCAAGATCATACCAGAAACAAAGATGGTAGGAGGACCTTTCTGGAACACAAACCTGAGCATGTCCCGGCATGTGCTGTTCTGGGGTGTCCCCTCGGGGAGTGGTCTTCACTGTGCTCACGGTAGATGACTGCTCATTAGCAGTAGTTCTCTTAGGGTCTGGAACATGTCTTAGATTATTCTCACTTCAACTTGTCCGAAGTGAACACACATGCACACATACATGCATGCACACACACAATGCACTCACACACGTATGCACACATATACACATGCACTCACACACGTATGCACGCATGCACACATGCACCCATGCACACATATTCCCCCTCATTCAGTGTGAAGATCGTTCCCACCCAGTGTCACCTCCCACTTTTGTAATTTGTACCTGACACTTCTGTTTCCTGAAACCTCTTCTTTGCTTTCATTTCCCCGGTCTATCAGCATTCCAGCTCAATCCCAAACGATCTGTAATACGCCAGGTAAACAAGTGTCCATTGGCAAGCCTTTTCTAAAACCTGTGACCTCCCTAAGAACTGGGGCATGCATATACCCTTACCTTCTCCCAGAGAGCTGACCATGTGATATGTATGAAGGATCCATTCAATCCCCAGAACTTCATGAGAAGAAGATGAGGAAAGAGAAGTGAATGGACAGGTGGTGCTGTGTATATGCATGAGAAACCAACTGCAGAATCATACTTCCAGCAGGGGAGGAAGTGTGTGTAACAATGCCTGCCTACGTTTCCTCACGGGGTCCCAACAACACACCAACTTAGGATCCTACCAGAGTTTATCCTGGGGAACCAGTGATCTCTTGGTGCTGGCTTTGGGTTTTAAGTGATCATTGAAGTCTACAGAAACCTGTCTAGACATTTTCCTAACATGGTTCTAATCAGACAATTCTATGGTATTTAGTTGGATAAGCAAACGTCTTAACGAGAAATATTAGTGTTTCTAGATCTTTATCTCAATCATAACACTTGGTACAGTGGCTTTAATTTACATATCAAAGTCACTGAAAGTAAAATGATAAATAACCCATGAAGGCAAAAATGTCTAAAGACGGTAGAATAATAAGATCTGACGCTGCATGCATTTAAATCCAGAAGCCGGTATTTCTTTCCTGAAAACCATTAAAATTAAATATGTGATTGTTTCCCAGGTAATAATCAGCATCAATAAAATTTTGTACTTTCTGAGATCTTACTCTTCCCTTGAAAATCCTTCAGCTTGTCAAAGGAAAGAGTAGAACTGTGTAGTTAACAGACGGCTCTCACATCTACTCTTCTAGGCACTTTACTTTTAATTAAGTTTCAAGTTTGGTCTAACCTCTTGATTGACTTGGTCATCTCTAGAGCTCTCATCTTCTCTCTTTCCCCCCCTCGCTCCCTCCCTCCCTCCCTTCCTCTCTTTGTCTGTTTCTCTCTCCCTCTCTCTTTCCCTCCCTCCCTCCCTTCCTTCCCTCATCTCCTTTTTTCTTTCTCCCACTCTTGATTTCAGATTGCTTAGATTGTTCTGCTAAGATTTACCTGGAATTTGCTTCAAGCTGTTTTGGTTGGTAGCTTTGAATTAGAATGAGATACGATTCTGGTGACCTCTTGGAAGCTCTGTACTTCCCATGGTCTGGAGCCTTCTGCATAGAATCCAAATGACATCACCAGGCCTTGCCTCACAGCTTTTCTCGGGAGATAAGTTGAAATCAGCTTATCGTATCCGCTTATGCACAGAGGTGCTAGACATCTCAGCAAGCCTATGTCTATCTTTCTGGGGACCCACAGGCTACTGCCCATCGGTGACCTATAAAAATAAAATAACTTCAGTTCCCTTTGAGAGAAATGTCAACAGATGATTTCACTCGTCAGATTTCATGTTCATGGAAAGAAACAAAGATGATTCAATAAAAGCGTACATTGTTTCGTAGTACGGTCTACAGAAAAGGAAAGGCAGCACTGGGGGGAAGAACGGGACTTGATGGCACTGTCACCTTCAAGGGGAAGTTGAGGCGAGATAGGAGGACAAGGCAGGCACACAGGGCTGACTGGAATACAGTGGTCTCTGTGATCTTGAGATGAAACATCCCTTATTGATGATTTTTACCTTGGCTTTTGGGAATCAGAATAAATTATATGCTATTACTATGCAGGTTGATATGATCTCATTTTGACTAAAGCAATCTTTCTTGATTAGGTTCAGCCACTCTGCTTATTTCCAGATGTAGTGGGAAATAAAAGTTTTCCTTCTCCTGAGACATGAAAGGTTATACTCACGGGGAAGAATAATCTGATTTTTCTTTAATTTTAAGAAATGGTATTTCTTCTTGTATTTCTGTTTTATAACTGTACCTTTTTGATCGATGTCAAAATTAGGAAAATATATTATTAGAAAATGTAGGAAATATATAGAAAAATATGACTCACGCTCTTACAATATTTCTATTTTGCATATGGAATTAGATGCCATTTAATAAATTGGGGTCTAACTATGCATTAAGCTTCCTACCCCTCTTTTTTTTTAAATTGACCATTTTGTCATATTTTATTTGACCATTCCATTCTAGTTATTAACTTGTTTAAATGTCTCTTTCTGACTATGCATAAAGGTCGTTTGTCACTTTTGCTACTGGAAGAATATTATAATGAAAGCTTTAGGAAATGAATCTCTGCATTTTTCTCTGATTATTTTTGTAGGCTAGATTCCCATAGATAGACAAAAAATGACTAAGAATATTTCTTGAATTATGTTTTATGGCTCCTGCTGCACTGGTTCACACTTTTATCCATTTGCATTTTTGTACTGAACAGCATTTGGATGCTCTTGGCATGGCTGGATCAGAGTTAGCTAGCAACCAGCCCATAGCACACCAGGCTTGCTTTCTGGGCAAGCACTGCAGAGAAGGAAAACAGAGGGTGATTATGTAAATAAATGACTTCTATAGAGATGTCAGCCTTCCCTCTCACTGCTCAGGGGTTTGCTACATAGAGACTCAAGGACTGGTTAGACCACTGCTTTCAGTTGCATACCCACCACGGGCCCCACCAGGCTCCCAAGATGGGTGTGACACATGACATGGGTGGTGCTGGTTAAACTAAAGGGGTCACAAAGGTCATGAGCCTTGGGAAAGGGCTGGTAAAAAGGGTGGTGGTGGTCATAGGGACAGGAAGGAGATAAGAGAGGGTGTGGTGGAGGGTAATTGGAACATTTTATCCAACAAGACTAATTAAAGAAATGAGACGAATCATAGCCAGTCCCTCTCCTTATTGCAATGAGTCATACAGAAGACAAGCAAGGAATAGCAAGTATCTAAGAGGACCATTTAGTTGAGCTGCACCAAGGGAGGGATGGAGAAGCTGAAATTTTGAGGATGAAAAGCTTGCTCTGTACAGAATGAGGAAAAGATCATTCCAAATAGAGGAGCCCAAGAGGTGTGCAGATACACTGGGGGGCAGGACAGAGGAGCTTGGAATGTTCTAGGAGCTATGAGTGTGTGTACAGGGAATAAAAAAAAAAAAGAGTGAGCAGAAATTGATCACCATTATGCATGACTTTGCGGGAGGTGTGTGTGCATGTGCATGCCTGTTCCTGTGTGTGCACACATGCACATATATGTTCACAGGTATGTGTGTGTGTGTGTGCGCGTGCATGTGTGTGCGCACATGCACGTGTATGTTCACAGGTATGTGTGTGTGTGCCTGTGTACATGTGTGTGTGTGTGTGTTTGTGCGCGCGCGCGTGCACGTGCTTATGTACAGGTGGAGGTCAACGGTCAACCTTGGGTATGGTTCCTCAGAAATCATCTTGTTTTCTGAGACAGGGTCTCTTGCTTGCCCTGAAGCTCACTGGTTTAGGCTAGTCTGGCTGGCTACGGAGCTGCCAGTATCCATCTGTCTCCGACTCCCCAGCTGGGATCACAGGCTCATGCTACTGTGCCTGGCTTTTTGAGTGAAGTCTGAGATTGGTCTTAGGTCTTATTGCTTGTATGGCACTTTACTGACAGCTGCATCCCGTTGTCTGAGGTTGGAATGATAAGAAGCCAGAGCAGAGCCGGGGCATAACTCTCATGCTTAAGAAGAGCAGACTAATGGCGTTGCGATAAGGAGATGTAATTATCAGGAGGTTCACAAGCACCAAAGTCTCTCCGAACAGCCACCATGTGCTCAGATGTTTGCTACAGACCACTGACATCAGCTGAAATGTAGGCAATATTGCTGCTTAGTTGTAGAAAGCCTTGAGAGATATTTACATCCCTAAATATGTAATATATATATAATATATATATGAATGAACATATTCTCACGGAAGTTATTTCATTTATCATTATTTAAAACATATTAGGCATGTGTTGTCTAAAAATACTCCAGCCTTAGATCTAAAGGAACATGAGCCAAATAGACCAGGATAGCATTTTATTGTATTGAGATGACAAAAACAATACATATACAATATTCAAACAAGTAAAAAGTGGCCAAGGCATGCTTCTTGACGTGGTTATGCCAAGCTTATGTTGACGGAACTTTCCAGTGTTTTCACTATTGTAAGTAATAGAGTAAGGATGATCTAGCTGTCTAGGTCTCGTGGATCTATTGTGATAGAAGGGACGCCTTTCCGGGAATTGTCTACCAAACTCAGCATTGTTGGGTACTATTTGAAACACTCGCCACAGACGTCTGCAGGCTGCCCACCATCCTTGTTAACTCAGGGTATGACCTTGCTCTAAAATCCTTGTCTGGCTGCTACTTGAATATGTGTCCATGGGCATCTCTTTGGTTACTTGGGCAGTACATAATCTCTGCTGGCTAAGAGCTCACTCTTTGTCCACTGCTGCTGTCTTAATAGCAGAATCCAGAACAGTGCCTGGAGACTGGATCTCATTGTCCATTTGCCTCTTATTAAAAAAAATCCATGTTTTACTAAGCCTTTCTTACAAGAATTGGTTAGTACCATGGATTGCTAGAGTGATTAGCTTTTCTGGACATGGATTGATAGTTCATTGTTTTTTTTTTTATTTATAATAACCTTTTGTTTGAAACCTCAGGTGTATTTTCTATGGCAGCTTTTTGTTACATCTTGTTTATGATAAAGTTTTATTTTGCAATGCAGATTCTTTAAAAACTTGTTTAAAAATACTTCAGTAATTGTGATTTTTCTGACTTGGTATTGTATTTATAAAATTCTTTCTAAACTAAATAAATTTTTCTGCCTCTAATTCCCCCCCCCCCCCCATCTCTCTCTGGTCTGGGACCAATTTTAGTTTTTTTTTAATTTATTCATTATAATTTATTCACATTACATCCTGATTGTTATCCCCTCACTCTTGTCTTCTTCCCATTCCCACCCTCCCTTCCTCTTCTGCCCTACTCCCCTCCCCTAGACCTGTGACAGGGAGGCCCCTCCTCCCCCACTGACTGACCACAGCCTATCAGGTCTCAATAGGATGGCCTGCACCCCCTTCCTCTGTGTGTCTGTAAGGCCTCTCCACCAAGAGGAAGTGATCAAATCCTGGGCAACAGAGTTCCTGTTGAAGACAGTTCCTGCTCTCCCCAATCCCCATTTTCTTTTCTCTTAATAAGTTTAGCAGTAAACTGTTGTCTCACACTCAGAATGAGCTCTGTTCCCTTTCTGTACATGATTTATTTAACAGTGTGAGATCTCTTTCTGTTGGAAGTTTCAGTTTGAAATTGTGTGTGTGTGTTGTGTATGTCTGTGTATGTGTGTGTTTGTGTGTGTGTTGTGTATGTATGGGTGTGTGGTGTGTATGTCTGTGTGTGTGGTGTGTATGTCTGTGTATGCATGTGTTTGTGTGTGTGTGTGTGTGTGCGTGCTGCTATGAGCTACATCATGGATGATGAGAACAAGAAGGACAGTCTTGGATGCTGGTCTTGCCTTCCATCTTGTTGGACACAGGGTCTCTTGTTGCTCATGGCAAGCTTGATGAACTGTGAGCTTCTGGGGATTTCCCTGTTTCTTCCCTATTCCTCACTCCCATTTCCGCCAACCCCCTACCCTGGGGCACCAGCTCTGGTTCTGTGTGTGCTGCTTGGGAATCTAAACTCGGGTCCTCATCACTGGCCATCTTCCCAGCTTTCATTTGGGGATTTTGAATCTGTGTAAGTAAAATACTCTCATATCTTCTTAAATGGATTGTGGACTTTTCAACTTTTCTCTGCCATCTATAACTATTTGCTTATGAATCCCCTGGGTAGTTTCTAAACATGAAGCTGATGACTGAGTTGGGCCAGGTTAGGGTTGGAGAGTTAGTCTTTTTTTATGTGTGTGTCTGGTGTGTGTGTGTGTGTGTGTGTGTGTGTGTGTGCGTGTGCGCGCGCGCGCACGCGCGCGCTGTGGGGGCAGCTCTGGAGTCTACCCAGGATCTTGTGCACATGTTGGCAAGTGTTCTAACATTGAGCTACAATTCTAGTCCTAAGTGTTAGTCTTTCCAGTGAGCCACCATCTAGTGCCCTGCTGCTGCATACAGAGAGCGCCTCTTTTGAGAGGTGTGAAAATGCATGATACACTTGTGTATACAGAGTTTTATTTGAGTTCTCAAGTTATTGGCAGATGAAGTATTTTCTAATGATTGTATCCTTGCATATTTTTTTCCGTATCTTATTCTAATGTTTGCTTCTGTCTTTGTTTTTCTCTTTGATTAGATTAATTGATGGCTTATCTACTTCATTGTCTTTTCTCAAAGAAACATCCTTTAGATTTATTTATTAATTCTGATGTTTCTGTGCTTTTTTTTTTAATGAGTTGATTTCTTCTTTGATCTTTATTTTGCCCTTCATTCTGCCTCACTGGACTCTGTATTTTCTCCTAAGTTTACATATTAATTTTTTGACTCTTATTTTAGTTCAATGACTAAAGTATTTAAGGCTCTGAAATTTAGGTTGAATGTTTGTTGGCCAGTCTCCATGTATTTTGATATGGGTTAGTCTCACTATTGCTATTCTCTAAAATTCTGTAATTGCTATTTTGGTTGTAGTTTTTATTTTTTTGACCCAAGAACTATTTCCAAGCTGCTGGAATAATTATTTTGTTCTACTTTTGAAATTAATTTCTGGTTTCTTATAGTGTGAGGGGAGGCTATAATCTATATTATTAATATCCTTTTTTGGAAATTTAATGAGATTTTCTTGGTTGTTGCACATTGGCTGGTTATATAACTATTTAGTGGGCATGTGAAAAGGAACTCAGTTATTTATTTGGAGGCATGGATAAAGCGTTCACGTTGATTTTAATAATATTAATCACACTCTCTAATTCTTATTATAATAGGGAGCAGTCTCTGCACTTATTTCTTTCACCCCATATCTGTAATTTACTACAGACTCAATCATGCTCTTCCTGTTCTTTGTGTTCTTCAGACAGATGGTCCAGGCTTGACCCGACTCCCCATTCTCCTGCCTCTACCTCCTAAGTGCTGGAACTATGGACAGCCACTACCACACTTAGTTTGCAACAGTTTCTTCTTTACAATATTTGATGCTGTGTAGTTCAGACTATGACTATTTTGATATTTATGTAATTCATCTGGATTGTGCCGTTTGTCAATTAGGAAGGGGCCTTCTTAAAAATACAACTTAACGTTAGTGTGTTTGCCGAATCCCATTCACTATCTTCACTTCCCAATTCACTTCTTCAATTGCTCTCCACCTTAGTTTTTGTTTGTTTGTTTGTTTGTTTACTAAAACTTCTATTTGGATCTGTCCAATTGTACAATTTTAAAAATTTAATAATAACCCATTCTAGAGAAGAATGCTTAATGCTTGGTGAATCATGATAATGGGATGTTTAAATCACAATTTTAATCAAATTTAAATCACAATTAACCTTTGCATTTGACAACAGAAAAGGATTATATAATATTATGTCATCAAATAATTTCAAGAAAAAGGGGGAAATTGTAGATTCTAATGGTTAAATAATAAGAGCTTATTTATATATATATATGTATCTTTTAAAATGTATTTTATTAATTTATTCATATTACATCTCAATTGTTACCCCATTCCTTGTATCCACCTTAGTTTTTAAGACAGTGTCTCTCACTGAACCTAGAGCTCACCAATTCGGCTAGTTTGGCTGGCCAGCAAGCCCCCAGGGATTCCTGGGGTTCACCTCCCAACCCCGGGATTATAGCTGCTCAAGGCCACAGCCAGCTGGGGTTTTGATTTTGTGGGGTGTGTGGGGGGGGTGGTGGTCGTAGTTTATAGGGGTTTGAACCTAGCTCCCCATGTTGCGGTGAGTACTTTGCTAACTGAACCATTTCCTCAAGCCTTATTTTGCATCTTGGTGTTGCAGTTCTGATCCTCTTTTGGGGAAACATTCTGTACATATTTTCCTTAGCCTGGGGTTCGCTTTAAAACCTTTTCCCTGTTTATAGTATCAATGTGGAATGATTTATCTCCATTTGGCTGCATTCAGAAACATTTAGGGTTGTTAGGAGTGAAGCGTAACTGCCTTAGAAGTTCCGTTATGAGTATGAAGGGTGATATCAATGGGCTGGGGTCTTGGATGTAGTAAAAAGGGAAAAAAGGATGATTTTTAATTATGTTACTCTATCACTTTCCACTTTATCACTTTTGAGGCAGGGTCTCTCATCTAACATGGCGCTCCTCCTTTCCCAGCCCGGTTGGCTAGTGAAGCCCCAGCATCCTCCACCCTGCAGCAGCAGAGTTAGAGCTCTGTAGAGCCGCACCTGGCCTTTTATGTAGGCACTGGCATCTGATTTCGGGTCTGTACCGTTACTTGTGCAGCAAGCCCTTCCTCACCGAGGCATCTCTCCAACCACAGACATTTTTCCTATTGTACATAAGTTCAGTAATGAGACTTCCTCGAAGATCCTGAACATTTTCTTTTGCTCTATCACTGATTGTAGCTTCTGCCTTGCTTTCTTAGTGCTTTCTGGAGGACAGGCTATACATTGCACATCTCTGATTTCCTTTTTAAAAGCCTCTAACACTGTCAAGTTGTTTTTACACAGCTACCGTATACTTCTCCGTTCCTCTAGACTTCCACGTTGGTTTTTCTGCCCTGTTGTTGTCATCGCTCCTCAGGCATTCTGCAAGGACTCATCTCTTTCTCTTAGTTCTGTCATTCCACTTTCTCATCACACTTCAGATTTTGATTTAATGTTTTTATGATTTTTTTTCAGTTTCTTTAAGAGTTCACATGATTGCTGTCACACATTTCCTTTTTTATTTTTATTTTTCTGGAGTCTGCCTTCATGAAACAGCTCAGAAATTCAAGCCCTATGATTCATTTTTTTAAAAAAAAAATCTATGTTTTTTTGTTTTTGTTTGCTTGTTTTGTTTTTTGTCCCAGAAATGTTATAGGAGCATCATTTGTACTTTCCCCCCTTTTTAACTCATTGTGAAATGGAACTTCATATTTCAGAACTATTACTTGTTATAAGATCCTGGGGTTGATTTTTCTTTGATATGTAGCTTTCTTTCTTCCTGCTGTCAAATCTCCTATAAAGCCAGAGATGAGGACCAGCTTTGAGGTTACTTTGGTTTTGAGTTTCCTATTCCTTGAGAGGCTGGGGAAGAAGAAAGAGTTGAATCTTTGGTTTATTGGCACTATGAATTTTTTTTTTTTTTGTGTGTGTGTTAATAGACTCTACAATATTTTCTTTTCTCTCTTCTCTCTTTTCTTCTTCTTCTTCTTTTTCTTTTTCTTCTTCTCCTCCTCCTCCTTCTTCTTCTTTTCTCTCTCTCTCCCCAATAATTTCGTTCTTTTTTAAAAGCTAGTGACTTGAGTGTGAAGCATGTCTCATGATGGGATAAGGGATGTGAATTGTCACCAATTCCACACTGTCTCAAAAATCTACCATATTGGTAAGTTATCCTTTAAAAAAAATAAATAAGAAAAAACCCACTAAAATATATATGGCTTATATTAGGGATGCCAGGAGGATTTTTGTTCCCTTCAAGACTTCAATTTGCTGTTCATTTTAGAATAACCAGTTCTGTCACAAAAGTAAGAGATTCTGATTGTGTAAATCTCTGAAAGAGATTTTAAAATACCCAAAGAAAGATGCCAAAGCCTGTTATCATCTCACACATGGAAATAACAACTGCATACATTTTGATACTGTTCTTCTTTTTTGTGTACATGTATGTATTAATATAATGTGGATAATAATGTGGTTTGGAAACTTTATTTGCTTTTACTTAGCAATGTACATTAGCCATTTCCCAAGTGTCTAAATATTCTTATTATTTTTCATCATCAGTTTTAATAACTGCATGGCACATTCCTTATCCTTGTTTCCCTATGTGTCTGAGTTACCTGCAAAGAAATGCTATTTATAATAACTAAACAAAGGACAAAGCTAGGGGACATACAGGATGCATTAAGCTATACACTTAAGTGCAGCACCCGTTTATCATGGGGAATTGTGGGAAAACAGTGGGTGGTTCAAACGTACCTCTGCACATTTATACAATTACATAGACACATGTGCACCTATTCTTGATGGCAGCAGACCGGGTACACCAGGTGTCAAGAGTCTATACTCAGCTGATGGTGACGTAGGCCTTTAATCCCAGCACTCAGAGGCAGAAGCAGCCTGGTCTACAGAGTGAGCTCCAGGACAGCCAGGGCTGCACAGAGAAACTCTGTCTCATCAAACAAACAAGTCCACGTCCCCCTTGTCCCCATTCCCAGTGTGTGTTGGGGTGGGGCATGCAGTCACCACACTGGTCCTCCTTATCTCAGCCATAAAGCAGGAGGTGTCACATCTACCCTTACATGTCTTCCCGAGAAACTTGAGTCTTAAAACGCTAGTGCAATTGCTTACCGAATGACTAATTCCATGGGCCACATAGGGTTCATGAGGAGGACTGAAGTCCATCTGATTCCACTAAGTTTCTCAGCCCCAACTCTGCAGAAGCCAGGGTGGGCAAACCCTTTCTGCAGGAGACACCACCCTCTGCAGAAGGGACTTGTGGGGTGAGTTTCTTTTTTCTTTTTTTAATCAATGATCTTCTGGGTGACAGTGCAAGCCTCTTCTCATCACTCTGATATGATTAATTCATTCATCATGTTAGACTGATTTAATTATTTATTATGTCGTTTTGTTTATTTAATTTGCATATCAATGGCCAGGGTGCAGCATAGCTCTGCTTCCTGCAGAATCATATTAAAAAAAAATTCCTATGCCGATGCAGGTTCCAGGGGCTGGGGGAGGCTTTCTTTGTAATTGAATACTTAGGTGCTTGCATGCAACAGCTAAAAATCTCTTTCTGACCTGATTACCACCCAGCTCATTCTTGATCATTCTAGGGACACAGTGAGCCGTGAATTATGCATTCTTAACTGTCCTCTGGTCAGTATTGGCGTATTTTACCTTCCCAACGAGAGGAAAGCTGTTCCCTCAAGACACAACTATCTCAGACTCTTGGTCCTTCCCTTCAAGGAGAAACAGCACTGGTAGTCAGTTCTCTGACTCCTTGTCTCTGGAGTCTCTATTTTGAATACAGACTCTAGTAAGATGGGGCCCCAAAGAGACATTGTTTATCTCCAGATCCCCAGCTTGGAGCAGTAGGAGGAAGGAAGTGACATGTTTTTACCTTCTTGGCCATCGGCATCTTACAAAGCGGACCAAAGCCTACGCCTAAGCCCAGACAAGATGCCTATTAGTGTGGCTTTGTCGAAACCCTGAAAGAGAAGTCATGTGTCCCAGGCCTTCTTCTTGAGTTTTTGTGATCTCCCTCTGTGTTTCTGTTCTGGTCACTATTGCTGCATAAGAGGCCCCCTAAACACTTGATGGCTCAAGACATTAGCCATTGATGTTGCTCATGTGGGTTTCTTCTGGGTGGCACTTGGTAGAGAACTTGCCTCTGTCCTACAGTATCTCTGCTGGGACAATTGGGGACCAAGAAATGCCTAGTTAACCTGCCTGCTAAGTAAGAACTGGAGCTCAGCTGTTGAGGGCGGGGGGGGGGGTGTTCTGTTTCTCTCCTCTTGGGCTGCCCAAGCTTCATCACAGCAAGGCGTCGCAGGAATGTGCTCCCTGGTTTCTGCAACCTTGCTTTGAAGTTACCCAGACTAGCATCACCACGTCCACTCTGCATGTGTGGGGAGGGAAATGAAAGCCCACATGTAATGACGGGACAGTGCCAAAGGAGAAGAGCAGAAAGAGTGAGAGATACTGTTGCTGTCATCTTTGGAAAATGCAATCCGAATTGAGCTTGAACACCTTCTCCTTCTTTTACGGATGAGAAAATGGAGACCCAGGGAAGATGAGTAACATTTCTGTGGTCATAAGCTGATGGGAGTGACTCCTGGGACTCTGGCTTTGCAGGACACACTGTTGGCCACCAGTTATCATCACAGTCAATGCTAAGAGCTATTTATCACTCTAGAGTGATACTGTGTAGTGTCTGTTCATGAAGCTATTGCTGTCCTGTCTGCTCGTCTAAACACTGTGAAGGTACCACCTCATCTAAACTCTTCAGCAAAATTTAAGGTGGATACTGTTGTGACACCAACACATAGAGTTGTTCAAGGTCACATGGGCAAGTGTCAAAGACGAGGTACAGAGTCAGCCTCCAGAGGCCACATGCACAACAATAAACTGTTCAAGTTCTTAAGAAACCTCAAAAGTTGGTTGTCATGGCCACTTAGGGGGCCCCCATTCTTCTGCCCTAAAACCAGGAAATTTTCTTATAGTCATCTTCCCAGTGTCCCGTGTTGTAAGCACATCCTTAGGCTTTCTGGAGTTGTTAAATCAATAGCAAGAGAAGCATGTGTATATGAAGGAGTCCCAAGCCTGCAGTCCGTGAAGAACAACGTTCTCTTCAGAACATTGGTTTTTATAACAAAAACTCTTTTATTTCTTCTGCAGCTTCCCTGGTCTGTCCTTCCTTCTTTTATTTCTTCTTCTTCTTCTTCTTCTTCTTCTTCTTCTTCTTCTTCTTCTT
>OU015742.1:72440540-72478461 GCA_907169655.1 Acomys percivali
TTTCTTTCTTTCTTTCTTTCTTTCTTTCTTTCTTTCTTTCTTTCTTTTCAAGACAGAGTTTCTCTGCGTAGCCTCAGCTGTTCTAGACTCACTTTGTAAACCAGGCTGGCCTTGAACTCACAGCGGCAGTGTCTGTCCTCAAACTCATTCCTTAGTTTTCTGTTTGTTTAAAAATACAAGCCAGGTTATCAGGATTTCTTACCTTCCAAGACCCCTCATGTTTACTGTCCCATTGAGCACACTGTTTGATGAGAGATGGTATCATGAGTGACGCAGAGCTATTCGCCATCTGTCATTTGCCAAAAGCAAACAAGCAAACAAACTAACATGAATATCCACATAATAATGGTACTGCACAAAACCTCAACAGAATTATCCATGTCAATAGATGTGTATGTGTGCATGCATACATGTGTGTGAGTCTGTGTGATGTATTGTATGTATGTGGATGCATGTTCTTATGTGTGTGCATGTGGAGGCCAGAGTACAAGTCTGGGTACCTTCCTCCCCTGCTCTCTGAATAGCTACCTAGGGACAGGCTCTCTCACTGAAATGGCCACTCTTTGGTTAGCTAGACTGACTGACTGACTATCCACTAAGCTCTATGCTGGGGTCAGAGGCACACACAGCTAAGCATAGCTTTTTACATGGGTGCTGGGGATCCAAAGTAAGGTACTCAACTTTGCAGGGCAAGTGCTGTTAGCCATTACCCATCTACCTACTTGTGTTTTAAAGACAAAGTCTTAGTCTGTAGTTAAGGCAGGTCTTAAACTCAGGGCAATCCTTCTGCTTCAGCCTTTCTAGTATTAAGATGATAGGCATGAACCATCACACACATTACTTCCAATGTATATTTATTCCAATAAAACTTTATTGGCAAAAATAGATAACAGAATACACCCTTTTGTAAACGATGCCACTCTCTCCCCTAACCTTGCATATGTTTAAAATGTCTTTAAGTATTACTGTTTTTTACTCTTTCTTGATAAACCTGGTGGCTTCATGAGGTTACAGTAGATACACCATGAATGGGTGTCACCATGCTTAGACACATTCTTTTTGTCTCTACCATAACAAGTAACCCTTGTGTGGGAAGCCAGAGCACCAAGTGTGGCCTGCTCTGCATTGTTCCTTCTGCCTCTCCACTTCTGGCCAATACTGTCCACTCCACACATTTCAACAACTCAACTGTGTGTTCTTATAGGAAGCCTAAAGAACAACATGTGTGTGATGTAGCCTTCTGCAAGTTGAGATTTTTCTTTTTTTATATATTTTTTTTATTTTTTACATATACATTTGTATTATTACACATATATACAGTAACCTACCTACAGCAAGAAGGTCCATGGTCATGAAACAATCAAGAATTATATATAAATGTTACATTCTTAATGTTTTGGCTATTTGAGATTTTTCTATGATCCTCTTATCCTCTTTCAAATTTGTAGCGATTTCAAGTCTGTTTCAAAATTCGAGTTTTAGTTACCAGTTATCCCAATTTGAAGTCATATAGGAACATAAGTGGAAAGTGAGGGGAAAGTCATAAAATACAGGAGTGTTCTTATTCCTCTGCCATCAAGGAAGGTAGAAGGAGTGTTAGGAAACAGAGCTAAATATTTGTGAATGGACACCTTGGCGTTGATGGATGGGGGCAGACAGGAGCAAGTTTGGTGTAATTAGCCAGTGTCTTTTTTTTTTATGGTGACACATTCTCTGGATCCCTAGTTGTAGCTAGGGGGCCCTCTTCCCTTTCACTGACAGAGCCCACCTCCTAGCTTACCTGCTCGGTCTCAGAAAGAGTATGATCTTGTGCACCGAAGTAGATCCCAAGTGCCCCAACAAACTGCTGAGCTAACACCTTGGGTCCCGCCTACTTACAGCAGTGTCAGGGGTCCTCATCTCTCCCTGTCTGTGAGCATTTCTCAGTCTCCGTGTCTTGTAAAGAATCATGATCCTGCATGGGAACTGGCAGCATTCTGTCACTCTGCTGGCATCTGCTTGTAAAATATTTATGGATTAAATATAATATAAAAAAGTCTTTAAACTTAGCGCCATAGAGTTTAAAGTCAAAACGCTCAGGAGCAACTCTCGGTACCTCAACCTCTATTTCCCTATTTCCTGTTTTGTAAAGTGGGCATAATAGTATCCATCTATGGCATCCTTTTGTTCATTCAGTAATTTAAACAATGGTTCTTGAGTATTTCTGTGTGTCCTACGCTGTGTGAGGCCTATGCAAACAGATGCTGTAAGGATTAGGGATACGAATATGGAATGTGCCTCAGATGTGATGCACTGGTACTTAACAATACAGGAGATGTGTCGCTCTCCAAGGATCATGGTGCTCATGGCTCTTAGATGTCCCACATCACAGGCAAGGATTGCCGTCCTCATTTCTATCACATCCTACTCCTTGGTTGGCTTTTTGCCTGGGCTCAAGTTCCAAGTGACTGGCCAGATCACATATTTGACCAGGTCTCCTTTCTCAGAGGTCTGTCTTTCTCAGTTTATTTCCTTGGGAAAACAACTTACCAAAAGTTGATTGCTCTTCTGATCCTAGGGGACTGTGCGCTTCTCTGCTGCACAGAGTGAATAATTTCATTGACAACCTCAAATCTGTTGGTTCGAGTAAAATGTAAGACAGAGCTGCTTGTATCATGTGATGGCTGGGAACCCCAGGTAGACCAAAGTCCAAGAAAGGGAAGTGTTTCTTCACCACCCAACCCGTGACCTTGTGGTTGGGAGAGCAACTTCACAGAGCACAGACCCATAGCTTTAAAAATTGTTATTGGGTTAAGACACACCTCTCTCATTCTGTGGCTCATACTGTCTTAGAGCCCGCCATGTAGCTCAGGCTGGCTTTGAATCCACAAAACTCCCACCTCTTATTCCTAAGGGGCCAGGTTTATAGATAGGCATTGCCATGTCCTGTCCAACAGACCTCTTTATTAACAATACAACTTTAACTAAGAGCAAGACACATGGAGACCTGACCATTGAAACAGTTCAAAAGTTAAGGGGAATGGGAAGGGCTTTTATAGGGTGAAGCTTGATGCCTTATTTTTCTTAAATGTGTGAGTGACACTTACATAGATGTGATAACTAATCATTCTTTATTTCATTAACACATTAAAAACACTTTATGCTCATGATCTGGGGATACCGAGACAAGTAGGGCAGATTACCTGCCAGAACCAGCCCTAAGTTGGCCCTAGAAATCCTACCTCCTGGGTCTCTCACCTAGAGGATTTCCTCCCATGTGGCTTCAGGCTGCTGTGAGCAAACAGTGGCATTGGGTAGGAGTTGGGACTGTCATTTCTGGAAATAGGTCATAATACAATATCACAGCTTCTACCTGGAAGTTTTCTCTGTGTGGGATCCCTCACTCTGGGGGAAGCCAGTAGCCCCAGAATGAGCAATCTTCCAAAGAGACCCATGTCACCTCCAGACAATAGGCATGGGTGTGAGTTCTCACTGGCCTGTGGCCTGTTGGTATCACAGGCTTAGTAAGCGCCATGAAAGGACAACGAGGCCATAGCAAGGGATGAGAACCCCTACAGCAAGTGAAGTTTGCAGTGATGTTGAGTGGTAAGGAAGAGTTGGTCAAGGAGATGGTAGAAAATAGGCAGGCATATGTGTGGTTGCTCCAACTGGGTGATGTTGAATAGCCTGAGAAGATGAGGGGGCACATCTGGATTATAAGACATGGGATCAGAGGGAGCTGGCAAGTGAGCATAGGCCAGATAACGTGAGAAGTGCAGTCCATAGAAGCTACGTGTTGGGTGGCACTTCCTGTGGTCATGGTCATTCTGTGTCTATATATTCCAATATGGTGGACCAACCACAGTCTATTAAGGATTAGAAATGTGGCTAGTGCAAGCGAGAAATAGAGCTATAAAATTTATTTAATGCCAGTGGGCTTGAATTTAAATTTCTCTACGAAGCTGGTGGTTACTATTTGCGGGGTGTAGACAGGGAGCCTGGGGCATCAGTGGAAGTCTGGATTTTAGGCCCGCCTTACAAGGCTGAGTGGCAGGAGATCTTCTGGGAATTTTGGAGAACCCGTTGAGGGTTCTGAAGGAAGACGACACCGATGTTGAGAGAAGAGTTCAGGAGAGGGATGATGGGTGTCCTCTGACCTGGATTCGGTGGCCTCTTGTGCTTTCCAGGGGCCCCAAGACCATATGAGAACTGGAGCTGTGGAAGCTGAGTAGCTCCATTACTGCCTAGATATACCTGAGTGAAACAATGCAACTCCCACAATGCCAGTTTTTCAATGGCAAAAGGGCACATCAGTTTATCCCCTTTATAGAGATGGCTTGTCTGTCCCCAGCCCTGGCACTCACCGAAATCCCTTTCCACTGTAGAACTCTATTTGTACAGCTTCTGTGTGTCTGGCTCTCTACATAGGAAGGCCACGGACTCATCTACTTCTTTACTTATAGAATAGAATCTAAACACTGACTACATTATACATATTTCATGAGGCTTGAGTGAGCTAAATTCATGCAAACCACTCATGAGAGTGAATGGCACACGGTAGAATTAAGGACTGCTTGGAGCTAGGGAAGATGGCTCAGTCAAGTGTTTGCTAGGCAAGCATGTGGACCCCAGCACTTTGGTAAAAGCTAGTATGGTAGTATGAGCCTGTAAGCTCAGCATCAGATGAAGTTTTTGGGTGAAGGTAGGTGGATCCCCGTAGCTTACTGGCCAGCCAGCCCAGCCAATCAGTGATTTCTAAGCTTAATGAAAGATCTTGTCTTAAAAAACAAAGTAGAATACAACTTTGCCTCGGATCTCAATGTGCCATGCATACACGCTCATGTGTTTGGGCACACACACACATACACACACACAAATTCACATTTGCATGGACTCTTATGTACACACAAACAAGTTCAGGAACATAATATATCAAATAAACATACTCACACATGGAAGAATTGAGGACTACTTGCTGTCAGTCATTTGATCATTATTACTGGCATCATCTTTGAGTTAGGAATCACTAGTTCCATATATTGACTTCATTTTACCTCAACTGATATCCAGGGCTTCTGTGAGGCTCATTTAGAAACTACCCTTCTAAGCCACTAGCAGGAGGGACCTATGACTTAGTCCAACAGGGTGCTGCAGAGGAGAAACAAGGACTTGTGATGAACAAATTGGAGGAAGATGCTAGAGTACTCTTGCCTGTTTCATCCAATGCCAATTGTCCTGAAGTGGGAAGGTAGAGAGACAAGAAGTTGATTGACTTTGATGGTAGTGGATGAACCTAAGTGAGACACAGCAGATTCTGGGAACACCCTTGGCCGGCATCCCACCCAGTGACACTCTTGGGGTGGCTTCTCTTTGAGAAGGGAATGTGGCTGGCCTTTGGAAGGCAGAGCACATGTGCAGTGAAATGTTAATTGGCAAAAGATTGGGATAGTACATTAATGCCAAGTGTTGGTTAATATACGAACTTTCTTCCTTTTGCTCAGTTCATGAAATGAGTGACTTACAGAGATGAATGAATGCTCCCCTGGGAGCCTGGCCTTACACTGTGATCTCAATCACCTGACTTCTTTCTTCTCTCACCTTTGGAGGCACCCGTGGTTCACAGGGGTAAATTTACTCTGTCCTATTTCTCACCTCTTCATTCATTTGATTTTGCCCAGACTGGCTACTGGGCTGGTCCTTGAGTAAGGAGACACACCTTGCCTCACAGCTTTTGTACTGGCTGCCTCTTTTTGCACAGATGCTTTTGTACCTAACCTCTGCCACCTGCAGGACCACTGCCTCCCATTCTCCAAATCTCACCATGTGCCATTTTCAACGGGCCAACTCTGACCCTTCTACTTAAGATGATGACATCATCCTCCCTGGCTCTAGTTCCACCTTTGATATGCTTCCCAATAGTATTCAGTACATTTATGCCATTTAACTTTTTATCACATTTTTGGGGGTTTCTATGTCTGCCATCATGTAACCTCCATGAGAAGCACAATTTCACGTCTGTGTTGGCTACACTGGGTCCTTATTTCCCGTACTTCCTGGCACAGGTTGTGTGCCCGTCAGATGTGGAATGAATGAGCCTCCAGGCTCCTATGCTGCTGTTCAAGGCTCTGAACACCAGTCTCACCGTTCATTCCACTTTCTTAAGAGTCTCTCCACTTGCCCTTTGCATCTGCTTATCCTTGCTTTCCAAATCTATTGTTACCGCCACCAACTCTCCTTTGCCAATAGGATGTTCACCTTTTCCTGCTTCTAAAAACTTTCTCCTGGGCACGTCCCACCTTTTGACATTGTTATATGGCATTGGCATCTACACAGTTCACTGAGGACTGGACTGGTAACCAAGCTACAAAAACAAAAGCAAAAATTAAACCTCATGATGTTTTACATTGGTTTAAGGCTTTGGGATGAGCTATAGTGATAGTGAGCCATGCACGTGCGGTCACCCGTGGACCATGGGCTGCAGGCTACAGATGCCTGTGAGCCATCTTGTCATCCTCTGTCATGGTTGCTCGCTGTCTTTGCCAAGCGATAGCGGTTCATTCCTATTGACGGCTCTTGGGTCTTGAATCTTTCTTTGCTCTTCATGCTCCTGTTAGTTATTTTTCTTGTGGCTAGAGGAAAATACACGATAAAAAAAAAAAAAAAACAATTTAATGAAGGGTTTGCTCTGACTCTCCATATAGAGCAACAGGAGTGTGAGGCAGCTGGTCAGCATCGCATCCCCAGTCAGGAAACCTAAGGAGTGGA
The DNA here is from genome assembly GCA_907169655.1 of Acomys percivali. Lineage (NCBI taxonomy): Eukaryota > Metazoa > Chordata > Mammalia > Rodentia > Muridae > Acomys > Acomys percivali. The sequence continues at coordinate 72,447,285 of OU015742.1, forward strand.
TCCTGTGTTCAGCTCACTTCTTCCTTCTGATTCAGTCCCAGATCCTAGCCCGTAGGATCATGGGACCTTTAATAAACCTTATCTAGATAATGCTGAGATTTGTCTTCTAGGTCATGCTGGATCCTATCAAGTTGATTGTGTTAGCCATCACAATGCCATACTTGGACTTGCCTTGGCTTTGGATTACAGACAATGAGCACAGATTTACCTTTTACTGCCTAGAATACTTGGCCTGGTTAAAGTACTTCTCCAAGCCCATTAACTTCTTCCTAAAAATATGAGCAACGATACCTACCTGAGAGGTTATTATGAGAACTAAGGGATATGCCATGCGTGAGGGCACATGGCAGATGTTCAAGAAGAGTGCTGAGAGACCATGGAGTGAGACTGGAGTCCTGAATGAGAATAGGGATCAGTGGTGTTAATTAAAGATATGTTATTTCCATGTGCTGAGTTCGGAATGGGAGATTGTTTTTGTTCTACATTAGAATAATGAGAGCGCTCTTATCTTTATTGAAATCTTTCCGCAGAAAGAGGCGAGCTGTATTCGTGTCAGAGATAATGCTGGCTTTTTATAAGCTTCTGTGTGGTAGACAATAGCAGGGCCTTTTAACTGATGTGCTTAGGATTTTTCTGTCTGTCTCTTTATAAGCTCTGTCAATTCCCATCTTGCCTCAGCTTTCAGGTGACTTTTGTGACATTTGTGAAGTTGCTTATTTATGAATTATGGAGGGGTACATGTCTGTACACACACACCTGTACATATATACTCATGCATACATGAAGAAACCAGTATACCTCGGGAGCTCTGTGCTTATGCACATATAGATGATTACGCATTAGCAAATATGTTTAGATACAGTATGGTGGGTGCATTTACCCTTTACATGCATATGAGCATGGTATTGTCCTGTAGGTAAAACCTATGGGTATAGTAGATCTTTCTAGCCAACTCTAGCCCTGGTGGCTGAGAACAAAGAAGACATGGCTGGTTTGGGGGGAAACAGGAGGGAAAACAGAAGTCCATGGGAACTACTCTGTAGCTGCAGCTGTGCCACGAGAAATGCTATCTATGTTAGGCAGGGCATATGGAAAGTTAGGCTGGGAGGCTGCCAGCATCAACTCCAAAAGGCTTGGAACCACTATCCTGTTCTAGAGAGCTCTGGGCAGAGGCTCTCGCCTCCCACCATGGAGGACGTACTCTTCCTGGGAGTGTGATGTGGGTATTCCTAGATCTCAGGAAGAGGCCTGGACCCAGCAAACAGCTCCTGGGTGGATATTCTTTGAGGTAGATATCCCTGTGACTGTGGACTTGGCATGGGAAGGGAGCAGATTACCTGCTGCTTTCTGAACTCTCACTGTAGCTGTGACCTTGGGAAAATGCTCAGCCCCCAGGACTAATGAGGAGCTTCAACAGCAGGATGATGTACACAGAGTATTCACAAGCACAACTCTGACTGCAGAGAGTCCCCTAGGAAGCACAGGGTCTTTCTTCTCTGCCCAGCTGCACAGTCATTTCCGTACCTCAGAGTAAGCAAGACCCTAGTAGGCAACTAACTGAGAGGTAGAAATGAGACATAAATATGGATGTGCTTAGCGACCGTGGGGAATTAAACAGTTTAAGAGTGTACACAGAGGACAAAGGACAGGAGAGTTCCAAATTTACAAGAACAGGAGAAACAAAGATTCAGATGCCATGGTGTCAAGAGACACAAGAGCCAGTCTGGAGCTCCCCACAAGCAAGGCTGAGCTATGTGCTGACCCCTGGCTGGCTGTGCAGTCTTGGACAGGTCACCTTATCTCTTTGGCGTGTAAGGGAGGTAGTGATTATATGTCATGAGATGTTAGGACCTCTCCTGTGGTAGGGACAGTGGTGACAACCCAGAGCGTGTTCCCAGGGGGCAGGTATAAGAAAAGGTGGGCAGGAGGAGCTTCTGCAGTTGGAAAAGCCCAGTGGGTGTCACCAACCTTGTGGCTTCCTCTCAAACCACATTTTTCCATTGAGAACTCTCTACACAGGCTGCCTCTCACTTCCCAGCAGCCTTTGCTACCTCAGAGCCTGTGCCCAGTTCTTTTTTGCCTGAGGCTTTTTCAGTGTTTTGAATGATGGGTTCCTTCACAGTCTTGGGTCTAACTTCGAATTTTATCTTCTTCCTTGAGGCCTTCCCTGTCCATGCTGGCCAAGTGCATGCTCCTGGGCCCTGGATCAGCCACCCTCTGCCAAACTCCTTTCTTCTTTTCTAAGCTCATCAACTGCCTTTCTTTTTGTCTACCTGACTGTGGTCTACACACACCACACTGGGCTCCATGAGGACTCTAGACGTCCTCTTAATCATTGCTCTCTCCTTCCCCCTAGCCCAGTACTGGTTACACTGTGATGCCGAGTGTTTGTGGATATCTGTGTGCAAATGATCTGAGAGTGACTGAGTCCATATAAGGGAGTAATTTCATATTTTCAAGTCTGAGTACCCTTCCCCAGAGGTGTGTGAGCTAAGACAGCAGCCCCACATATTGCTGATGCTGTAGAGAGCTGGTACATGTCCCTTCAGAAGAACCTAGGGCCTTAATGATACTTGCTGGCACATAGCTTCTTCCTGTGCATCTAACCCTGGAGTAGAACCAGCTGCAGCAGGGTGAGGCCCTGTCAGATTAGCTTGGCGACTTGCTTGTTAGTACTCAGCTTTCCTAGCCATGATCAAAGCCATTTTAAGAGATGGGTAAAGTGGGCATGGATTTCTGGTTTGATGCTGCCAGATAGCTTATGCCTTGTCACAAACTATCCCACAACTTAGTGGCTTAAAAACAACTGCCTTTTTACACACCTTGTGTCTGGCCGTGCTCTGCCAATCATGTTTGGAAGCTGTTGCGCTCTGTTGTGTCTAAGATGTCTCTCCCATATTTGTGGTGTTTGGGAGGCTGCCACCTCAGAAGTCTTGGTTCTTCTTTATGTGGGCTCTCAGCCACCAGCTCACCTGCCCGGGCTCATGCTCATGATGCTTTCAAGCCTCTGAATGTGACCTAAAGAAATGCCCCATGCCCATGCTCTTAATGTGTGTGTGTGTGTGTGTGTGTGTGCGCACGTGTGTGTGAGTGCACAGACACGTGTGTGTGCACATGTGAAAACAACACAACAGCCTTGTCCTACTTCAGACCCCATCCACTGTGCTTTTAAGATAGAGTCTCTTGCTGTACTTCAGCTTGCTAGGCTAGTGATCCCTGGGGATCTGTCTTATGCTGTAATTCTAGCATTTTGGGGTTACAATAGTATGTCGCCATGCCTACTAACATTTGTAATGTGGGTTCTGAACGTTAAACTCAGGTCCTCATGATATTTTATCTACTGAGCCTTCCGCTCCCCCACATGAGCTTTTCAAGCCTCTGGCCATGGCACGTCTGTTGATGTCTTACTGGCAAAGCTCCGAGTCAGTCTGAGAATTGGAAGCACAAAAGCTTGGTTACAAGGAATTAGTTAGCCTTTGCCAACACTCTGCCTTTTGTGCAGGCGGCTCCGAGCATGATCTAAGTCATTCCTTCAATTTCATTCCTCTCTTAAAGTAAGGGCTTTTATTGCTTCCTATTCATAGATAGGGACCCAGGATTCAGGGACGCTAAAGGCAGTATGTTCACACAATTGGGATCAACTCTGGGAAAAGTGCGTGAAGATAAATGTAAGCAGCAAGAAAGATGTGACGGGAGAGAGGCCAACTCAGCTGAAGCGAAGGGACAGGCTGGTAGGCTTTGAAGAGAGGAGCAGTAAGTTCCCGTGTTCACTAATTGGCCTTTGCAAAGGGAAACTAGATATTCTATAGTGTAAGGGCAGCAGAGGATTTCCAAAATTGAATTGAGGGACTCTGAGTTAGGCTCCCACTTGCCCACAGAGTCATCACCCCTCCCCTCTCAGCTACCATCTTGCTATATAGCCTTAGCCTTCTGAGTGCTGAGGGTCTCACCATGCCTGCTTCTCCTTTCTCTGTCTCTGTCTCTGTCTCTGTCTCTGTCTCTCTGTGTCTCTGTGTCTCTGTCTCTGTCTCTCTCTCTCTCTCTCTCTCTCTCTCTCTCTCTCTCTCTCTCTCTCTCTCTCCCTCCAAGGCCAAGGTTACACTCATTCTAGGCTGTCCTTGAAAAACTCACTTGCCTCACTCTGTGTCCAAGGATGACCTTATTGTAATCCTCTAGCTCCCATTTCCCCACTACTGCACGGGTTTGCACCACCCACTGGATTTATGCGTTGTTGGCTGGGGTCAGATGCAGGATTCCCACAGGCTAGGTAAGCACTCTACCAAGTGAGCTGCACGGTGTTGTATTTCAAAGACAACTTTCCCAGATCCCAGAGAAAGACATTTCTCTGTCTATCTAGTCACTGGTGTTCTCTAAAGGAACAGGGCTGATAGAATGATAACAATTATATCTACATTTGTATCTCTATACATGTACATACATACATACTCACACACGTGCATGTGTGCGTGTGTGTGTGTGTGTGTGTGTGTGTGTGTGTGTGTGTGTGTGTGTGATTTATTAAGAGTAGCTTACAGACTGGGGTCTGGCTAGTCCAACAGTGGCTGTTACTAAGCAGAAAGGCCAAGATCTGGTAGTTGTTTACCCTGTGAAATTGTGTGTCTCAGATGGTCTTCAGTCTATGCGGGAATCCCTAAGACCTGGGCTCTCATACCAGGGAAGGGGTGCCTCAGCAACAAGATAAATGAACTCGCCAGCCCGAGTGAGGCAAGCAGGCAAAAGCAAAGCTTCCTTCTTCCCTGTTGTCTTATGTGGTCTGCCACTTGAAGCGGTGGCCCGGACTTAGGATGGGTCTTCCACTGCAAGTAGAGGAACCGCTCCCAGGCAGTCAGCTGCCTAGGTTTTTTTTGATTCCAGATGTGGTCAAGGTTAGCCATCACAGGCTGTAATACCAGTAACAGTTTAAACGGCAGAGAAAATGTTTGAATTCCTAAGTTTTCTAAACTAAAGTTGTCCGAGAAAATGGAGAGCACAGCATCCAGGAAGAAGTTTCTATGAAGGTTTATGTTGTTGGGTGGGGCAATGAGGCCATCTTAGTCAGAACCGTGATTGGAGCCCAGGAACTACCTGATGCACACTTCCTCTATGAGCCAACACCAATGCACACTTCCTCTATGAGCCAAACCAGTGCACACTTCTTTTATGAACTAATACCAGTGCACACTTTCTCTGAGTCAACACCCATGCATACTTCCTCTATCAGCAACACCAATGCACACTTTCTCTATGAACCAACACCTGTGCATGCTTCCTCTATGAGCAACACCAACGCATACTTCCTCCATGAGCCAACACCCATGCACACTTCCTCTGTGATTTCTAGTCGCTTCCTGAAGATCTGGCTACATTTGGGAGAGATAAGGCTGTCACTCACCAGTCAGCAATAGTTCTGGAAAGTCAGTCTTATTTGAATAACCATCTATTTAATACATCCATGGGTCCAATAAAACTGAAAATGCAGCATATAGCAAAAACAGATCTTAAGATATGCTGTGGAATTCTGAGTCTGCAGTGTCAGAGCTGGGAGGACCAAGAGTGCAATTCTGTCTATCTCTCTGGCTGCACAGGTGGGAACTGAGGTCTTGTCCAAGGTCACAGAGACTGGGTTGGATCTGAGGCTGTACCCAGGACTCCCAACTCCTATTTCAAGTGCAGGGTTCATCCCACCCCATTCTCCAAGGCTTCCAGGCAGTGGTTTCTCTTGTTTTCCTTTCTTTCCTCCTCTTTTCCTTTCTTTTTAAAGGCTCGCTGGCAGTTAGTGCTCTAAGGCAGAAAATGTATTCATTTAAATGACTTCGTTTGGAAATAGAAGCTTGAATAATGATGTTACCATTTATAATTGCTCTGATTAACCACACCACCGTTTTGCAGTTTAGAATAAAAAAAGCCTCATTTCCTTTGTGATGTGAATTTTAATTGCTTTCTCTCAGAAAGACCCCTTCAGGCAGGATTGTCTGCTTTTCAGTTTCCAGAACATCAGAAAGACCCCTCTGGCCAGATCTGTGTGCTCTTGACTTCTCTGCCAAGATTTGGGGCTGGACGTGAGATGCTGTTCATGACATACCTGGATGAGTGGAGATTCCAGGAAAGATGCTCCTGAGTTCTGTAGTCACTCACCTTTCAACTTAGACATGATCCTTCCCTGGGGGATCACAGCACCAGGGGGTCCCACAAAGCCCAGACTAGAGTTCTGGGATAAGGGGGTTGGGGACTTTTCCAAGGGTGTTTAAGGCTCCCTGTAGATATTATCCTTAAGATTACAAACACAGCAAGATCATCCATAATTCATTTGCCAGTGAACCTGTCTGTGTCTTCCTTTGTGGATTTTCTTTTTCTTTTCTTTTTAATCTTGAAGGCATTTCAGTTATTGTTTGACATTTCACCCATACAAAGTCAGAATCAGCCCGATGCAGTGGGAAAGATACAAGTTTAAGAAAATATTTATTTGATCTTGAATGGAAGCAAGGGATTTCTGAGTGTAAAAGCCAGGAAATAAATTACAAGGTTATAGGATAGTGGATTTAGTGACACAGAAATCAGAAATATTTGCAATAAAACTGCAGTCACCCAAAAGTTAAAAGGAGAGCGACCCCAGGAAAATATTTATAACGTAACAGATTCCCCATAGTCAACCATTTTTAATATATAAAGACAGTAGTAAATAGCCAAAAGACCAGTGTGGGGAAAAGTGTGAAGAGACAACTTGTGTGAGAAAGATTGCCAGTCAGTAAAAATCTGGGGAATAAAAATCAACAACCTGGCTTTACAACTGAAATGTAAATTTAAAGAGACAAAAAATGGCCTGGAAAGATGGCTCAGTCTATAAAGTGCCTGCTTTGCAAGCCCAAAGACATGAGTTCAAACCCCAGAACCCACAATCAAAGCAGCTGATCATCATAGCTTGCATTTATAATCTTGATGTTGGCAAAGCAGAGTTGGGTAGATCCCAGGGCCTCGCCAACTAGTCAGTGTAGCCAAATGTGGGAGTTCCAGGCCAACCCAATGCGATAAATTGTCTAAAAAAAAAAAAAGAGGTAGCACTTGAGATTGTCTTCTAGCCTCCATCCATGTGCTCATGCAACTGCACATGGATGTGAGCCAACATACATATGAACCTACACACAGACACAGACATAGTCACAGAAACACACACTCACTCACACATGTGCACACACGTGTGCATGCGCACAAGGTATCATTTTCTCCATTTACAGTGTTAACAACTCAAGCAGTGATGTGGTTGGGACTGAGGTGAGATGATTGTCAACGTGTAAGCTCCTATGATGCTTCTGGAGTGCAGTTCCAGAGTTATACACCCTTAACAACAGGCCACAGCTGAGGGATGCATGACAAGGCTGTTTGGTCATTGTAGGCATATCACAGTGCTCAAGCATGGAGTCAGTATAGGTCATTGACTTCTATGGGGCTTCTTGGTGCAACCAGGAGAAATAATTAGGACTGGTGTGAGTCTGCTGAGGGAGAGTGTGCCCTGCTATTTCTCAAAGTGGAAGGAGTAGTCTTTTAACATGATGAGAAAAAAGGCTGCTATATTAAATCCGTGTAGCCCCCTGAAGGGTTTCTATTATCACTGTCAATATTATGCATTGTACATAGCTGTGTATGCCCTGCTGTCATGTGACTGGCAGCACAGTCTATGCTAACACCACACACAAGAGTATAATGAATTATGCCTTGGTGTAACACATGCCCATGTTGCACCTGTAGGATCTTTTCAGTCTTATTATAAGAAGTTGGACGCCACCCCCCCCACACACACACACTATGCAGTGTGTTTTTAGCTGGAATGTCAGATGACCATCTGGTTTTATAAATCTAGAAATTGCTTACTTTTTAGAAAATAATTAGTGATACTTGTAAAAGGTAATGTAAAATTGTTTTATGCTATCATCTAAGATGGAAAAATAAGGAAATGAATTAGAATATCCTGAAATAAAGAATGCTTAAAGTCATTATAATGGTGTAATTTTTATGGAATTATATGAAGATATAAAAAGAAAAGATTGGGTCAAATAATATTGAATGTGATCTTAAAAAAAAAAAAGATACATTATGTTTAGTTGAAAAAAAGAACAGGCCCAGTGGTGCAGTCCTACAACTCCACCAGTCTGAGAAACTGGATGATTATGAGTTTGAGCCTTGCCTGGAGAAATTAGGCCTTGCCTCAATTATAAAAGTAAACAGTGGCTAAGAACATAGCTCATCGTTAAGGCAACTACCTAGTGTAAGTGTTTCTCTAGGTTCACTCCCACATCTCACACACACACACACACACACACACACACACACACACACACACACACCCATACTATCCTTTAGATGTGTTGTTACTGGGTTTTTTGTTTGTTTGTTTTAGTTTTTTTTAAAGGAAATATGAACATATGTAAGTAAACAGAAGAAATCAAAGCTAAGACTTATGACCTCTGTTCTCTGAGTGGTGGATTATGGGTAGCTTCGGCTCTGAGGAAACTTGCAAACTATTTTGTGTATTTACTGTAACAAATACTTTTAAATTAGTGAGTCTGAAAAAGGATAAAATGAAATGAATGCAAATGAAAGGTGAAGGAGTAAGTTTAGGCTAGACATTTCTGCAGTTTAAGAATCGGAGACCGCCTATACTAGCTCATTGCTCTTGTTGATACTTTTGAAACTATTTTTGAAGTGCTTGTAAGTATGGGTTCGTACAAGATTGTTGTGAGGGTGAACTTAGCACAAGAAGAGTGTGGGACCAAGAAGATCTGGAAATATTGCTAGAGCCCTCCGTTCCCTCCTAGCCTTGGGTGGAATGACGGCTTTGGATCTGTCGATGTTAACTGGTCTTCACAGTTTCTTTTTCAATTTCATTTTTGCTCTTATGTTTGTTCTGTGTAAATGCAGCTTCTTGTTTGACTCTCCCCAAATGAAGGCTAAGAGGCTGGCTGCCAAGGCTAAATCAATTGCTATGATAACATTTTTTGAATGGGTATATTTAGATTACATCATATATAACCTGTTCAAAAGCTGGGTCTGTCTGTCTGTCTGTCTGTCTGTCTGTCTGTCTGTCTGTCTGTCTGTCTGTCTGTCTGTCTGTCTATCTATCTATCTATCTATCTATCTATCTATCTATCTATCTATCTATATTTCCTTTCTGTCCCTTATTTCTTATCATTTTGACAGAGTTTTCTAAGGCTTCATAAAATTAAAGGTGGTAAAGTTTATAATGAAACAGTTTTGTGTATTCCATGTTAGTGGACATACAAACTCATAAATCTTTCATTAGGAAAGTTTGGAAGGACGGGCTGGCAAAACAGCTTAGTTAGTAAGTAAGCTTGCTGCCAAGCCTGGCGACCTGATATCAGTCCCTGGGACCTACATGATAGAACGAGAGAACAGGTTCCACAAATCTGTCCTTTAACTACCACAGGAGTGGATATGTGCTCCTATGCATACGTGCATACATACATAATACATACATACACACAGTAAATAAACTGGTTGAGTTTTCAACAGAGTTTGGAAGGCAATGTCGAGTCTTTAAGTGTCTTCATGTCTAGTGTTCTAAGTGCACACATCATATCATAGTTTCTCAACAGCGAGCTCCAGCTCTGTCCTTTCCAGGGTCTGAGGGGATAATACAGAAACTCAGTTTCTTGTGTTCTCGAAATCCTTGGATTTAGAGACTCTCTGGCAAGATGAACCCGTGTTCATCTGTCCAGAGGATGGAGGTGTGTGAGGCTCCATGTCTTTGACACAGTTCTCCATCTTCCTTGTCTAGACAAGAGAGTCCAGAAAACTTTATTGATATCCATAAACTTGGATTTGTGTCCAAATATTGACCGGGAATTGACATATGCACTTGGCTAATAGGCTTTCTTCTCTGTGCACTTATTTTCTCATCTGTAAAGTGGGCCTGCTAACACGTCCCTTACAAGGGTTTGCATGTGGGGAGACAAGAGTACTTGAGCAGGGTACTCTCATGCTCTTCCTTTTTCTCACTGATTTGGAACGATAGTTTTAGATGCTTTAGCCTCGTGTGCTGATTCTTCTGGGATCTCTAGGAAACAGCCAGACTCCCCACTCAACTGTCACCTCCAGAAACAGTGCTGACCGAAGCCTGCATCAGCCGTCCACGGAACTAGGCATGGGTGTAGGGTTGGTGGCAGCTCTCCACCACTTCTTCAGGTGTCTTAATGCCGAGATGGTAGTTTAAGATAGGCCCTTTACTATTATTTTCATTATTATTTCATATTTTGTGTTTGTTTATACATGTGCGTGCATGCGTGCGTTTGTGCATGTGTGTGTGTGTGTGTGTGTGTGTGTGTCCTATGTGGGTGGTATATGTGGATATGTATATGTTTAGGTATGTGTGCAGATGCCAAAGGAGGATGCTGGGCATCTTGCTATGTCACTTTTTTCCTTACTCTTTTGAGACAGGTTCCCCCCAGTGATGGTTGAGTTTGAGGCAGAGTCTCCCACTGATCCTTGAGTTTATTTATAACAGGATCATCTACCGATTGTTGGGTTTGAGACAGGGTCTCCCACTGATCGTGGAGCCAGGCTGGCAGCCAGCAAACCCTAGCAACCTTCTCTCTCTGTATCTCATAGCATTGGAATTACAGTTCTATTTGCAGCCATGCTCAGAGGTTTTTGTGGATGCTAGGATCAGAACCCCAGTCTTTCATGCTAGCACAGCAAACGTGCTTACCTACTGAATCATATCCTCAATCCCCAAGATGGAATCTTTTACGAAAAATGTTTTCACATATCAAATTTACAAGTTTTCGATATTACATGAAAAATTTCAGATTAGGAGAGTAGACATACTAAGAAAAAAGTAACAATATATTTTATGATTACCCAAACACACCCATTAGTGGTATTTCATGTTCTTTTTAAGGCTGACTGCTTTAAAGCAATTGATGCCACACTGTATGAATTGCCATGCATTTTGATGTTTCATCAACCATATAGTATGATATTCATTTTTTCATGTTTTTAAAACTCTTTGTAAACAGACACACACACACACACACACACACACACACACACGTGCCATATTCCATTTGCTAGATAGCCAATCCACAATTATTCATTTTGATTATTTTCAAATCAATAAAAAATGTTGTTTTTCATATCTAAAGTTTTATTTCTTATTCTTGGTGTCAATATTAGTTACTTCACAAATTAATTTCTTGTTCAGGTTTTCTAAATATCAAGTTAAAGGCTGCAGAATTATACCTTGATTCAATGTCTGTAATGACACATGGTTAAATCTTTAACACATTCTAGTTATTTTTAAATATATTTTATTAATTTATTCATATTACATCTCAAATGTTACCCCATCCCTTGTATCCTCCCATTCCTCCCTCCCTCCCATTTTCCCCTTACTCCCCTCCCCTATGTCTGTGACTGAGGGGGACCTCCTCCCCCTGTATATGCTCATAGGGTATCAAGTCTCTTCTTGGTAGCCTACTATCCTGCCTCTTCTAGTTATTTTTTAAATGTTCTATTGTCCATAATTTTCATGAAGAATCAAGGTGACACAGTATCCCTGATGAGAAATCATGGTACAAAAGAAAACAAACTGCGCCTCTCTGACTTGGAATGAATGCTGATGGCAAATTGGAAATTTGCAAATGGCACATCAAATATGTCTATATGAGTATGGAACATAGGTATGAGTGTGTTGTGTGTGTGCATGTGTGTGAGCAGGGGCCAAAGAAGGACGCTAGTGTCTTGCTTTGCATATAGTAGCTTTTGTTTTAATTTCTGTTAAGAATTGGGATCAGTGGGAGTTGGGGGGAGGCAGGGAGAGAAGACATGTTCCTTTGGGGGGATAAAGAAAGGGATTTTTCTCTTCCCTGCCTCTAGTCTTAGTGGAACTTGTTCCAATTTTCCGGAGTCGGTCACCCAGTACTTACAATTGCTTTTAGCACGAAGGATCTTATTTCAGAAGCCCATGAAGAGGAAAAGGAAGTATGTTCTCAGGACTGAGAGGAAGGAAGTGTGGAAAGACAGGCTGACAGGAGCTCTGCTGTGTCTTTGAAAGAGTTCGAGGAGGGCAGTGTGCATGTTGGAGTGCAACACATTGCCAAAGAGAATCTGATCTATATGAAGAGGAAAATGTAGATAAGTGACAAACTTGCCCAAAATTCTCACTGGCTGGGATGAGCAAATATAAAGATATCCTCTGGGCCCCTGGATTTGGGTGTTGGAGTCAATGAGACGTGACGTATGGTTTTTACTGATGGAAAGTGCTAGCAGGAGAGGCAGTCTGGTTTCGTTGAGATCCCGCAGCTGACTTCATTGTGTGTGGTCCTGTTTTTCTGAGTGCTTCCTCAGCCATCTTAGTCTGGTTTCCTGTTGCTGTGATAAAATACCCTGACAATAACAAAGTAAGGGAGAAAAGGCTTGTTTGGCTCACGGTTTTTGGTTACAGTCTATCTCAGGCTGGATAGCCAGGGCAGCTAGTCACTACATTACAAACAAAGTCAAGGGCAGTGAGCAAGGAACCAGTGTTAGTGCCCAGCTAAGTCACTGCTTGCTCCAGGGCCCAGCACATGAAATAGTGATGTCTATATTCAGGGTCCATCTTCCCACCTCAGTGAATCTAATTTAAGAAAATTCCTCACAGGCAGAAACACAGGATAATCTAACCTAGACAGTTCATATGTGAGCCGGGCATGTTGGCGCACGCCTTTAATCTCAGCACTCGGGATGCAGAGGCAGGCAGATCGATGTAAATTCAAGGTCATTCTGGTCTACAAAGTGAGTTCAGGATGGCCAAGATAACATAGAGAAATTCTGTCTCAACAAAACAACAAACAAACCAAACCAAACCAACCAACCAAACAAACAAACAAACAAAACAAGACAATTCATCCGTGTGACAATTCTACATTGTGCAAGCCAACACAATTAACCATCAGGACATGTGACATCACACCTGTTCATCTGGGGTCATAACAGACAGGACTTACAGGCATACTCAACATCTTCACCTCAGCTCTCTCTCCAGATACCTTAGAGAGAACTGGGACCCCAGTGCTGAAGTCATCATGCCAATTAGCATATTGCTTTTATAACCGTCACCGGATGCCACTCATTATCTGGAAATTATGCACCAATTTTAGAATAAACAGAATCTTAGTAGATAATTCAGAAGAGGTATTCATCTCTACCTGGGGCAGGTGGGTGAGCATGCTTGGCTTTTCCCTTTTTTTATATTGTGTGAAGTTCCAAACCGGTACCAGTTCTTTGAGCCCTCAGTCACGTTTTGCTTGGCAAGGCAAAGATACTTATCCACAATTAGTTAGTTTGAAGCATACATGAGGACTAGCTGCTGTAGGCCATGTACCTTTCCGAACTAAGAGAATAATCCTCTTGTCCCATAAAGGAACACATAAATCGAGTGGAAGCGACTCCACAAGGACAGTTCTTTTTGTGAAAAAGGGTGTGTCAGAATGTACACCAGGGTAGCAAACACACCTGGCCAAGACGCCCTTCCTGAAGTACATGGTGACTGTGTCTCCTCATATTGGTGACAACTCAACTTCACAAGGTGATGTGATTGGCTAATTGGTGCAAGGGGGGAAGATTCAGTGAATATGAACTCGTGCCAAGCTATCTGTCTTTGGTGGAAACAGAAGAAAACCTAACAGCTTTCTCATTGTGGGCTGCACTGACCGAGGAATAAGCTTGCTGTGTGAACAGGGTTTACTGTTTGGGGAACAGGATGGTCATGCACCAGAGATTGAACACAGACAAGCCTTGGTAGAAAATGATGGGGATATGATATTGAGAGAGTATGATGAAGAGGGGGATGAAGACAGTGATAAAAAGGCTGTGACGGTCCCTCTGAGGAGGTGACATTTGAGCTGACATTTGAGGCCCAAATGTCAAGAGTGACGCCTGCCACATGAAGACTTGGGCAGAATCTCAGGGTTTTGTTTTTGCCTTTCTGTGTCTTTCCCGAGACTCACAACCTCTTCATCTATCCCTAAATCAAATTGGTGCCACAGGCCTCTAGTTGCTAAAGTTAGGCCCTCACCTGTCTCTCCCCATGAACCATATTCCCAGCCAGAAGGCCAAAAGGCGTTCTTTCTTTCATCTCTGCTTCCACTTCTGGCTGCCCTCTGCACTGCTGCATGGCCTCCTGATTAATTTTCCTGTCTCTGCTCTCATCTTTCTTCTACCACATCCCATAATTAGTCTTCCCTTAGCAGTTGAGCTGTGCTGATCAATATGGTAACTGCCAGCCACATGTGAGTGTTTAAAAGGAAATTAATTAGGGAATCTGATTAAGCATTCAGTTTCTCAGTCACAGTTGCCATGTTTCACGTGGTCAACAGCCGTGGGGCCTGTGACTACTGCTCTGGACAGTATATCCATAGGACATGTCATCAATGTAGGAAACTCATTTAGAAGTTCAGAGTTAGAGTGATGAAATACCAAGCCATACATCTTTCTCTCTCTCTGCTCAAGAGCTCAGACCTTTTCACAGCTCCCTTGGACTAAAATCTAAACTCTCACTCCCCTAGACTCCCACAGACTGCCTCCCAACAGTTCAGACAATAGCATCTGCTTCCCTTCCTTGACCAAACTTCATAGTCAGACCCCATGTTCTATTTCCAAAACAAAAGAAGAGTGTGTACTCCTTGGGGGCTTTTTATAAGAATTTACATCTTGGGCTCCCTTTCTACAGAGTGTCCATCTTCCTTTCTCCAGCATATTGCCAAGCTTTGGGTTGGGTATTCATCAATAACAATTGCCATTTCAATCTCAAAAGACAACATCACAGCATTCTGGTATATGAGCTTCTAAAAGTAAAAGCTTTGTCTGTCATTCAAGGCTGTGATCTCTGTGCCTAGAATGGTGCCTGACGTACAGGAGGTGCTCAGCTAACATTTATTTTAGGAATGAACTAATCAACATAAGAAAGCCAAGGACAATACATGCAGTAAACTTCGAACCTCTACCCAGATCTACCCAATGGACAAGACATTCTTCACAGTTGAGTGGAGAGTGGGGTCTGACTCTCACATGAACTCTGGTGCCCCATATTTGACCACATCCCCTGGATGGGGAGGCCTGGTGGCACTCAGAGGAAGGATAGCAGGTTTCCAAGAAGAGACTTGATACCCTATGAGCATATACAGGGGGAGGAGGTCCCCCTCAGTCACAGTCATAGGGGAGGAGAGTAAGGGGAAAATGGGAGGGAGGGAGGAATGGGAGGCTACAAGGGATGGGATAACAACTGAGATATAATATGAATAAAGCAATAAAATATATTAAAAAAAAGAAAAGAAAGCAGGACCGGGGAGACTGCTTTGCTTACATGTTTTTAAAAAATGGCCTTTTCCCTAGTTGCCTTTTCGTGGTGCCATGAGCATCTTTTGTCACTGAGTCCAATAGCCTTGGTGGGTTGATCAATCCAGGCAGGAGGAATAGCAAATACAAAGGAGGGAATATGTTTAATGTGTTTGTGGAAAAACAAGGAAACCAAGACTGGAGTGTTTAAATCACACTGTATGAAGGAGACCTTGTACAGAAAAAAAAAAAAAAAAAAAAAAGAATATTGAAAGAGCTGGGCAGGGCCCATATCACATTAGCCCAAGAAAGCCACAGAAAGGAAATTATATTTTATTCCAAGTTCAATAGGGAGCCTTGGGAGGCTTTCAGATGGGGGTAGGAATCAGATTTATGATTTATTCCTTCTTATTATTTTGTATCTTTGCCATTGTGCATAAGTCTGTTTTAACTTTTCCTACCTCTGGTGGAGAACTTGAACATAGTTTTAGTTTTGAGACTCTCCCAAGGGATGGTACTTGCTCTCAGCGTGAGCAAGTAGGCTCTGAGCACACTCTGACTATTTAAAAGGCCTTCTGACATGCACTGTTCCTAAGTTTGAAGGTTAAAATCCTTGCCTTCCTCCAGAAAGTTAAAGAGGCACACACTAAAACTAATTAGCAAAAATTCAAAGTGGTGGATTGGAGCTATTTGTTAGGGTTTTGAAATGCACATAAAAGTCTCTGCCCAGTCTTCCCTGGGAAAGGGGACACCTCTGGGACTCCTGCTTGGTCTCAAGAGTTCCTTTGTCTAAGATCACATGGCTTCCTCGTGGAGACACAAACACCACAGCTCAGATCTGTGGCTTGGTCTGGTCTTCTCTCAATTTTTTAAAGACCAAATTGGGGGAAATATGCCCAAATTTTCCAAATGTTCTCTCAGTTCTGAGTTGCTACTCAGGTACCTTTGGATAAGCCATCGCTTTCTGGAAACAACTACAACATAAACATTGTTAAAAATAGGCATCTATGGCAAGAAGGGTGCCCAGTTCAGTGACGTTAAAACATGAAACCAAGTCTATATCTCTATTACCTATCTATGTATTGATCTTTATCTGTGTTTCTATCCTCTATTAACGGTCTGAACACGCATGTGTTTGGATACTTGGTTCATAGTTGGTGGAACTGGTTGGAAGGACTAGGAGTTGTGGCCTTGTCGAAGAAGGTATGTTACTGCAGCCAGGCTTTGAGGTTTCAAAAGATTTGCACCATTCCCACTGTTCCTGCTGACCAAGATGTGTGCCCTCAGCTGTTCCTGCCACCATCATAGACTCGCTGTAATGCTCTGAAACTGTAAGCTCAAGTAAATACTTTCTTCTATTAGTTGCTTTGGTCATAGTGCTTTGTCACAGCAATAGAAAAGACTCTATTTATCATCTATTTAATTGTATGTGTGGGATGGGGTATGGGTTGGGATGTATGAGACCACATATGTATACTTGTGCATATATATGAAGTTTGTTGTCTTCAGAAGGTGATGTTGGGTATCTTTCTCTATTACTCTCCACTTTGTTTGTTTGTTGTTTGAGATTGGATCTCAAAAGCTTGGCTAGATTGGCTGGCCAGTAAGCAGATGGGGTCCTCTTGTCTCTGACTCTTAGTGTTTGATTACACAATATGTGCCACTGTGTTCAACTCGGCAATCTAAACTTAGGCCTTATGCTTGCACAGAAAGCACTTTATCTATTAAGCCACCCTTAAGTCCTGTTGTCTGTCTGTCTGTCTGTCTATCTATCTATCCATCTATCTTTATCAATTAGTATCATTTTTTACATCATCTAGCTGTTGATTAAATATCATGGTTGGAAGAAATGTGCCTAAAGGGTCATATGACAAAGACTTGCTCATGACATTGTGGGTGGTGGTAGAACCTCTAAAATGTGGGGCTCCAGCCCAAGTCTGCATCCTGGCCATTCATGGGAAGCAAGTCCTTGACTATGATTGATGCCATTGATACGTTCCAAATGAAGGTTATTATTACAGATTTAGTTTACTGGAGCATCTTAACTTTTGTCCTATGAGCTGAAGGTTGTCTTGCTTCTCAGTTGCCTAAGATGACATATGTGTACTTGCCTGCTCAGACATCTATTGGATCGTTTCACTGGGCTTGAAGGATGGGGTAGAGATCAGCTAGAAAGTACACATGGAAGAAAACATAGTGGGTAACTATGTCAGCTCTACAGAAAATTCTCTTCTGCTACTTGTGGCCGAAAGTATTTCTGAATTCAGACTTACTGAATTCTTTAAGAGCAGCAATATACCTATTTCATAGAGTAAATAGAATCCCAGCAGAGGCTGGGTGCACTCTCAAATCAAGTACACTGGTATTTTGAAGCAAAAAGCAGGAATATGCCATGTATTGAGGTACACACTTGTAATTCCTGTGTTCATGAGGCATTCAGGAGGATGGTGAAGTTGAGATGAGCCTGCATGATGAGACCCTGTATCAGAAAAAGAAAAAGCTTAAATAAATATTTTAAGTAGATCATAGGTATAAATACATGAACAAACGTGCTTTCAAATTATCCCAGCTGAGCAAAGTTGATTATGGCTCTCCTGGAGCCTGGCGGTCCTGGCTGGACTCCTGAGTTCTGAGGTTCTCATCCACAGCCCTATGGGCCTGGCTGCTCTCAGCACCCAGCCGCCATCTCAGCCATGCACTATGTTTTGACTGGCTTTTAGTTGTTCCAGTAGACAAGGAAGGCGCTAAATCAGAAGGCTGCCGTCCCATCCCACCCCTGGGTGGAATCATCCTTTTTGCTGATCTTTTCTCTCTCTCTCTCTCTTTTTTTTTTATGGTTGTAAAATAGGGAGAGAATTGAGAACAATAGCAACAACCAAAAGAGCATTTTCCTTTAGGCGAGCATATGTGTGACACTCCATTAACGATAAGTGACATCTTCTTCCATCTCGCAGGAATCAACACAATATTCATGTTAACCAGTCATCGACAGCACCGCAGCAGATGATGTCTTGTCACTTTCCATCCTATCAGTCATTTTGGGGCAAGTGATGTGCGTCAGTGAGTTCTACTTGGACACAATCAGATGTTTTTTAGCACCTCAGTCATTCCCCAAGTGCTCAATGGATCTTCTGCAGCTCAGAGCAGAGGCCGGGTGGGTCTCACGGAAGCAAACTCGAGCGCCAGGCCTGTGGGCTTTCAATGGACACAAAGGGTGGGTTTTGAGACACTGAGAAAGCCTTAACTGACGACTGGCCTCTACTTCCCTGGCTGGGAGATCTCAGCAGTGTTCATATGCTCTCTGAGCCTTGACTCCCTTGTACATAGAGGAGGACTCGAGTGTCACCAGGATGCTTCTGACACTAAAGGACTGGTACAAGCCAAAGTGATGTATTGGGGAGTTCCAGGAAATGCAGCTTTGCTTTGGTGCCTTTCCCTTCTGTCAGCTTTTGAGTCGCTGCAGTGACCAAGGGTCCTAGTCAGCCATGCTGTCATGAGGGGATGCACCCAATGTGCCACATAGACTGTGCAGTTGAGTGAGGTGCCTCTGTAGATTAGGTATGTTCAATGGATTTCTCACGTACTCTTCTATGTGTGGATTAGGACCCAGAGGGCACCTGAGGGGACTTCCATGTCCTTTCACTTTGAAACAGATAATTGGACCAGGAAGGAGTTCATGGATAGTGGTGGAAATAGAGACAGTGCGTTAACAGAATGCTTCAAGGTAGATGTTGGCCAGAGAGCTGGGGAAGGTCAAACACCTGGAGCTACCAGCATGCTGACCCTCAGTAAGTCATTTACATAGCACCTGCTTATTAATTTTTTGTTTGTTTGAAGATCTAGGTCTTTTTTTTCCAGAACACTCTGTCCCTTACATGTAGTCCTGTGGGGAAGGTTGTCCAGTCTTTCTGCCAACTGGCTTCCTTTGTGTGCTAACCTTGAGTCTCTTTCTACCTTTCTGTGCTGCACATTATACTATTTTTATATTAAGAACACGAACTCTCCTGTAAGTGGAAGAGCCTCTGATTAATGTAATTCTGTCGTATACCTCGTCTTTGTTCTACCTTCAGAAGCACATACTGCCCAATGGGAACAGGTCATCATGGGCTACTTAAACCACCAGCTGCATCAGCCACTGTTCCTTGGAGGGGAGCAGGCAAACGTCCGTCCTTAGGAGCTCCTCTGTTAGGAGAGAGGTGCTCATGTGCAGTCTCGGTGTGTGTACATTTAGGGTGTGGATTTGTGAGTACAGCCGGAATTGCAGGCCTGCACTTTACACGCTTGTGGTCTCAGTTAACTGCAGATGGAAGATGTTTTCAACAAACAGCACAGCCTATTGAACAAACCCGGACTCCTTTTCTTACCATTATCCCTCAAACAGTACACTCTGACAATGGATCGCACTGTGTGAGACTTTTTTCTAGAGTTGACTTAAAGCAGGAGGATGTATTAATTAATTAATTAATTAATTAATTCCTAAATATCCTTATATTTCTGAAATAAAATGTACTTGGTCATGTCCTACATTTTTTGTATGTTGTAAGATTTGATTCTTAGCCTTTGAAATGTTTGCATTTATGCACATAATATTGACCTATAGTTTTTAAAAAATTTACATTTTGTTGCTTTTTGGTAAAATGGGTATCATAGAAATCTATTTTGCAAGGTTTATTTTTACGTACATGCATGTCTGTGTGTGGCTATGTTCATGAGTGCAGGTGCCCATGGAGGCTGAAAGAGGGGCATTGCATCCCCTGGGAGCTGGAGTTACAGCAGTGAGAGTCACCTGATGTGGCTGCCGGCCAAGGGCCCAGGTCCTCTGGAAGAGCAGAACGTGCTCTTCACCCCTGAGCCATGTCTCCAGCCCAATACAGATCTTTGTCAATAAATAACGTTGGAGTTGCACTTTCCCTTCATCACTTAACAGATGATGTTATCCTTTGTCCTTGTGATGAGACAGTATAACTTGTTTACTGTTCAGCTGTTTTAGTTAAGCTTTATGTATATGTGGCCCCTTCTTATTGTCATTTCAATAAGCACTCACAATCTGAGTGTGTTGGCACCCAGGGAAGATACGGAGCTGAAAGTCAGCCTGGGTCACATCATAAGAACTTGTCTCAAAAATAGAACAAAAAGTGAAATAAATTTAAGTCCTCTAAGCACAGAAAAAGAAATCTCTACAGGGAAAAGAGATGGGCATAAATCAGCTATTAATTACACTGGGCAACCTTTTCCTTACTTATGCTCTCTCCCTTTATCGGTCATGAAGTAGAGAGGGGCGTTAAGTCCTAATAGTGTGCGTGTGTTGTGTGTTTAGGCTCTTCAACAGTGTGCTTTGCGTATCCCACAGCATCGCTGTTTGCTGCAGGAAGGATCCTCATGGCTAAGATTTCTTTGTGAATTAGACCTTTTAACACGTGAAATGCTTTTTTCCACACTGCTTCATGACCTGTCTTTGGATTCCACTTTGATACTGGGTACTGGCAGGCCTGTACTTTTTTTCTATTGACATTCTAAACCTGCTCATTCTTTCAGCCTTAAACCATTTGTAACCTAATTGCAAAAGACTGAGTCTTATGGGAAATATTTGGATATGCTCGAATCTTGACACAATTTCTGTCTGTGTCCGTCACTAGGGAAGTAAGTTGAGAGACTTACATGGAACAGCATAACTGTTCTCTTTTGACGCGTGCCCACCATCTTTACTTCCCCCTTTCTGTTTTTTTTTTTGAATTTGTCATCATAACCACTTTCCTTCTGGTTCAGAGCTTGATCACTGATAGCCAAATGGAGGTAACATCCAGGCTGACAGTGGCTATCACCTTCTGTACGACTACAACACTAAGGAAAGGAACAACTCCCAGCGTAGCTGTTTGCAAACCAAAGCTGAGACGATTTGCCACCCTGGGCTTTAGAGAACTCTGCTTTGTAACCAGATGTAGTGTTGCACGTTTATTATCTCAATACCCAGGAGGTGGAGGCAGGAGGATTGTGAGTTCAAGGCCAGCCTGGGCTACTTGGAAAGACCCAAACAAAACCAGAAATAAACAAAAAAGAAACAACAACCAAATAAAATAAAACCTCCAAACTACATGCCCTTCCCACTCCTTAATTTCTAATTATTCATATTGGGAACCCAGTTTCAATTTGCTCTTGAAATTTAAGCATTTCCTAACATTTATTTCTGATTGTTATCTAAATCATAAACATATTATGTATGCTGTGGTGAGGTAATTTTTCCTAGTTTTTGATGGTGTAGTTGGGATTTTTATACACATTTAATCATTATTAATTAAGGTTATGTGCCTAGATATCATTTTTAAAAGAACCATTGGTTGCATTTATAGTCTGTTTACAACAGTGTGTTAATCAGTTTTATAGAAAATTCTACACTTAGCTTGTTTAGCTTCTGCCCGCCTGATCCTGGAAACCGTAACTACACTTTATGTTTCAAATTGAGTCCACTTGATAGGGGCTTTTCCTGTGGTGCTTGACAGAGGAGAGATATGGGGCTGCATTTACATCTGTAAATATCTCTCAGCATCTTCCAAACATGAACAAAAATGCTTTAAACCTTGGAAATAATTAATCACTAACTCTTGCAGCCTGGTGATGTTCAGGAGTCTGAGGCGAGTCATTTACCCAGACAAATACTGTGTTTTTCTTCTTTGAAGCTTAAAAGAAATGCGATTCAGACTATTTGGGACCTCCATATAGTCTATTTTAAAAACGTTCCCAAAATTTTGGTTTTTAGAGTTTTTTTTTTTTTTTCAGTTATCTGTATACTAACTGCTTCTTGTCCTGCTCATTTCTGATTTCTAATCTGGTCGTTGTATTTTTCCACGCTTTCTCTCCCACTGGCACCTGTAGTAATATCTTTACATAATCAGCCAAAGGCTCTGTGCATTTTCCTTTTGCATAAGTTCATGTAACAGGCATCATAACGACAAGTGCATCATGTACTTTGACAACTGTTCTGTCTCCCCCTCTGTTTTCTCCCATTATCCCCATTTCTTTCTTACCCTAGATAGTCTTGCTTTCTTCTATTTTCATGTCATATATACATAAGTGGCTCCACGTATCTATATCAAATCAAGGGTTTGCAAATAAAAAGGAAACATGGTATTTGTCTCTCTGAGCTCAGCTTGTTTCACTTAACACTATGATCTCCAGTTCCAACCATGTTCCTGCAAATGACATAATTTTGTCCTTCTTCATGGCTGAACACTGACCACATTTTAAAATCTTTTCTTCTGTTCATGGACAGAAGACTGATTTTCTACTGTGGTTATTGCGAATAGTGCAGCAATTTACATGGATGTGCAGCATCTCTGTGGTGTGTTGATTTAGAGTCCTTCAGATATATACCCAAAGATACAGCTGTGTCATATGGGAGTTCAACCTTTAGTTCCTCTGAAGAAAGTCCACACTGGTTTCCATGACAGTTGGATTAATTTACATTTCTATTCCACCAGTGTATAAGTGTTCATTTACTTTCCCCACACCTTCTTCAGCACTTGTTGTTATTTATTTTGTCTTAACTGGATAAGATAGAATTCAATGTTAATTTGCATTTCCCTGATGGCTAAAGATGTTGAACAGTTTTTCATATTTTTTATGCCCATTCTTATTCTATCTTTTAAGAGCTGTCTATTCATTTAATTAACTTATTTATTGATTTTCCTGTTAATTTTCCTTGTGTTTAGAGTTATTTATGTATTCTGGATATTAGACTCTGCCATGTTCAAGATCAGAAGCTCAACTATGCATAAGGAAGAATCACTCTGTGACTAGGCATGAGATGATGATGGCTTGGACTTATTCTGTGTCTTTTCCTCCCAACAAAGTATCCACTTTAACTCCCTTTGCTGCTGGAATGAAGAACCACAGTTTTAGCGACCCAACCAGCACAGCACAGATCCCTTATTTTTATAGCACCAGAGGCATCATCAGCCCCGAGCTCCTTGTGGAATTTTTTTTCAGGGATCCTTTTCTTGTTCCCTTTTCAGCTCCCAAAGGGTGGCTCTATGTGGGAAAGGTAGCACCACACCCTTCTCTTCTTTGCTTCCCTCAGGGCGGAGCCTCCTCTGATCCCCTGGCCCTCTCTTTTACATATAGGAAGCCTTGTGATGACACTGGGCTCACCAATATCCAGGAATATCTCCTTATCTCAAGATCACCCATCATCACAGTTGCGTATACGCCTTCATCGTGCAGGGTAACATGCTCCCAGGTCTAGAGATACAGATTGGAGCATGTCTGTTGGTACCTACTCAGCTGATTACAGTGCCTGCTCTGGAACATTCAGGGTCCTCTCACCCACACCCCACCCTTAAGAGCCAGTAGACCTGGTCCTTCCCTCTTCCTCACCTGTCTCCCAAAGGCACATGTATTTGCTCACTCTCCTGTGAGGCATCTGTTGTGTGGATGCATGTTACTGAGTGTTTCTTTCATTCTGAGATGCCCATTCTTCTTTCTGGCTGAATGTGACTATACTCTTTCCTCAGTGGGACTTCTTACCTCCGTATCCACATTGTGTACAATAATTAAAATATGCAGCACCCTGAACAATGGTGCCATATTGTGTATGTTCTGCTTTTTTGAGGGGCAGATAAAAGATGACTATATCTTCATAGAGAGTCAACATCAACATCTCCATCACCACTCTCTTCCCTTTTCTCTGGGAGGTTTTCCTTCACCTATCAATTATTGCTTCTGCAGTCTGTGGCTCGGCTCTTAATGGGCTGTAAATATACTAAAGCTCTCTTCTTGATCACTGAATACCAAACACTTTTCTTTAATTGCCTATCCTGGAGTCTTTTCTTAGCTCTAAAAAACAGATCTCTTTTTATCTGTTTTTCTGCTTTTTTTTTTTTTTTATTTAAAAGAAGATCCTTTTTCATGGAAAGCAAGTTTCCTTGAATTTCAGAAGAACACAAAGCAGATTGTCTTAAATGTAATGGCATTTTAGGCAGGAAATCATAGAAAAGTATATTTCTCTTCATTCTTTCTTTTTTATTTAACTTAAAAATATATCTTCCTAGGCTCTGTACTGGATAAACTTTTCATTTTTATGAGTTTTAAATGGAGATGGTTCTGTCTGTTCTTGTGTGTTCTCTGACAAGTGAATGGATTGTTTGGGGTGCTTTTCATTCTCTGTCCAGGTGTTGCTTTTGACATCATTTGTCAAAGGTACAGCTGCTGCTTATCCAGCAAAGCAGGGTGTGAGAGTGTGCAGTGTGTTCCAGGGTGTGGTGTGAGTGTGTACAGTGTGTTCCAGGGTGTGAGTGTGTGCAATGTGTTCCAGGGTGTGGTGTGAGAGTGTGCAGTGTGTTCCAGGGTGTGGTGTGAGAGTGTGCAGTGTGTACAATGTGTTCCAGGGTGTAGTGTGAGTGTGTGCAATATGTTCCAGGGTGTGATATGAGAGTGTGCAGTGTGTTCCAGGGTGTAGTGTGAGTGTGTGCAGTATGTTCCAGGGTGTGGTGTGAGAGTGTGCAGTGTGTTCCAGGGTGTGAGTGTGTGCAATGTGTTCCAGGGTGTGAGAGTGTACAGTGTGTCCCAGGGTGTGAGTGTGTACAGTGTGTTCCAGGGTGTGAGTGCGTGCAGTGTGTTCCAAGGTGTGAGTGTGTACATGTGGAAGAAACAGTAGCTGATGCTTTTTGGTGACCACACATACACAAAGGAACTTTTCTATTAATGAGACTCAGTGAGTTATTTTTCTTATCTCTACGGCTGTGTTTGAATGTTTATTCCCTCTAAAATCCTAGTGCCCCAGACTAAGAGGTGTGATCATAATACTGTCCTTAGGCTCTAGCCAGGAGAGTTAGTTCCCTTATCAAAGGAGAGGCTTGAGGGGACAGGTTTGGTCCTTCTAGCTCCTTCCACCATGTGAGGGTGCAACAAGAAGGGACCACATTGGAAGCTGAGGACAAACTCTTTCTAGACACTGAATGCCTTGATCTTAGACTTGGAAGACTCAAACCTTAGAGCAGTATATTAGTATAAATTATCCAAGGTGCCTTGTTAGTGCATTAGGAAGTGTGGTGGTTTGAAAGAAAATGGCCGCCATGGGCCCATAGGGAGGGTCACTAACAGGTATGGCCTTGTTGGAGGAAGTGTATCTCAGTCTCCTTCCCAGTCTCCTTCTGCTGCCTGTGGATCCAGATGTAGAACTCTCAGCTCCTTCTCCAGGACCATGTCTGCTGCACGCTGCCATGGCTCCCACCATGACAATACTGGACTAAACCTCTGAAACTGTAAGCCAGCCCTAGTTCAATGCTTTCCTTTATAAGAGTTGCCATGGTCCTGGTGTCCCTTCACAGCTATGAAAATCCCGCCTAAGACAGGTAGTGTATCAGTCTCATAAACTATCCAGTGTAAAGTACAGATACAAAATGTAATTGGTTGTGGTCGTCTAATTTAAGTTCAAATATGAGGACTTGGAGGGTGTTCGGGAGGTGGGGCCCAACCATCTCAGCATCACTACCAATGTGTATTGGTTCTTCCAGGAGATCCCCAGTCTGTGTATGGCACTGCATGCCTTTTGGTCATGTCACCTTGATAGACAAAATTTGAAAGAGGACAAATTGATTTGGGCTCCTGGTTTCTGTGAGAGTCAGTGGTTACTTAGACAGAACACCGTGCTAATATAAGCATGTGGCAAAGAAGAGCTATTGATGCCATGGCATAGAAGGAAACAAAGTGTGAGGCATCAGGTAGTTAGGGATAATATGTTCTTGAGGGACCATTCTTGGTGGTACCTTCCTCTAGCCAGGTTATACATCCCAAAGTTTCTACAGTGTCCCTAAAGAGCATCACCAGCTATGGGCTAAGCGTCTGTGAGGGATACATCAGATCTAAAACATAACAAGCAGTGAAGGGAGATCCACCCCTCGAAGAGGTGGAGCTTTCTCTGGAGGAAATTTATCATTTTCCAGCCACTGGGAGGACAGAGCTTGCCCTGGGGGTTGGGGCAGGAGGTGATAGTATATTCTTTATGTACTGGCAACACTCTGTCTGTGTGCATTGTGTGCATTGTTCCTCAGTATAATCATTAATAAAAGTCCTTTTCCATCTCAAGAGTGGCCCAGTGTGCATGATTCATTATGTATTCCTTAGTGAAGGGGTGGGAGGAGGTGCCAGCAGCAAGGCGCGGGGGAGACGAATGTTCTAGCACAGTGTTTGGGATGTCAGGAGGTTACTCAGCTTCTGTCTGCAGGTAAGCTGGTTGAGGTTGGGCCAGACACATTTTATGTATTAGTTTTTCTTTCTCTTCCCTTTTGCTCCTCCCTTGACCTCTTCACCCCCCCACACACACTCGTGATTCTCATTTGGGAATAAAACCTACCCCAGAAAAGGATGCCATGCAATTTGTATGTGAGACACAGAGCCTGCCTCTGCTCTTAGTCTTTTGGGCCCCTTGCTTGACTGAATGCAATAAATGAGGTGTCATTTAAGAGATTATGATGTAGAGATCGTAAGCATTAGGCCAAAAGTATAAAATATTAATTGATTAAAAAGTAATTAATGAAAACTTAATTAAAGCCGACATTCTGAGCCTGGCACTCCTGGAATCCTGGGACAGTCTCAATCGCCAGCTTTCCTCTGAGATTTCCATGTATAATTGAGAGGTATTAGGTGCTAATGGATGAGA
Source organism: Acomys percivali (assembly GCA_907169655.1). NCBI lineage: Eukaryota > Metazoa > Chordata > Mammalia > Rodentia > Muridae > Acomys > Acomys percivali. The sequence goes on from OU015742.1 coordinate 72,474,265, forward strand.
TTAATGTGAAATTTAATTAATGAAAAAGGAAATTAAATCTGAGTTTTGTTTAAAGAAATTTCCAGAGACGGATACGTCACACCAGAATAGTAGGTGCTTGAGGTTCATTAATGAAAATCTTTACAAGTGACAGGATGTCACTTATCGAAACGATGCCTCCTTTTTCGTTCCTTCCTTCATCGCTGTGGTCGTTTGTCTCCATTAAGCAATACATGATGTCAACCCAGGTGGTGAGAAAGAAGGGGAAGTGTTAGATTGAGAGAATCAGAAGTTTGCGCTCATTCCCCAGCAGAGAAAGGACAATTTGCTCTGTTTCCCTTGCAACTTCCCAGGATTGGGAAGGACTAAACGAAGGCTCCCCTCCTCAGTTGCTCAAAAGGAATTGCGTGTCAAGCTGACGTAAAGAATTATAGTAAAAACAAATGTGCTCTTTCTACAGTTGTATAAGAAATCAGCTTCATTTTCTACGCAGGGGCCTGGTCCTAGGAGAGTTGATGAGCAGGTAGAGTTTACAAAGCTTCTGATGACACCGGCTCCCGTGTGACCTCGGGGACCACAGCTTTTCATAGGGTTTATTGTTCTCTTTCATCAATCTGTACTTAATCACTACAGATTTATTTGGGTTTCAATTTTCCCCCCATGAAATGAGGTGGGGAGTTTCGGCACATGTGCTTTGTTTGGGCAGCTTATGATGCCGTTCTAGATGTTTCTAAAGTCATTGTTGGGAGACTTTATTAGAAATGTGCACATATCCAATGGCCAACTCTCCCATAAGGCTGTGTCCTTAGTACTGGGATATAGCCCTAGAATGTGTATTATTTTTGGTGGCTTAAGTGTAGGTGCCTTGGCCTCTGACCTTAGAAAGAAGGACCACTACATTGAATTCATAGAAGTGAGGATCTTGGTCTTGGCTTATTTGTGACTGTGGGCCCCACCTGTTCCTTTGCCCTTGGCTCTTTGCTTAAAGTATAGCCTTTAGCAATAAACAACATTTTCATCCACTTGTTGGGGGAGAAGATGTGAGCTTGGCACAGTCTCTATTGCATCTGCCATAGTAGGAGCTGTAGTCTGGTAAGAAAGTCTGAGTGGATAGTGCTTAGAAATGGGCCATCTTTGGTCTGTTCTCCTTCCTTCCCTGGGGTGCTTCTCTTCCCGCACTTTCCCTGCCCCTCACTGTAAACCAGCAAGAATGTTCTATCTTGATCTCTTGGCCCTGTGTCCCAGGCTACCACTGTAGTTGTGGGCTGGGAATTACAGGCAACTCATTTTAGGAAGCTCTGGCTTCATTGTTTGGTAAATGGGATGATAACCCTAGTCCTTTCCTCATGGGAAGAACATTAAGATAACTGCTGTAGAAAGAGGTATTAGCATCACCAAAATAGTCACTGTTATGTGTTTGGTCCATGACATCTTGGGTAGGTTGGAAGGTCTGGGGTATAGAGTCAGGTGATGAGGACAAACATTGTTCTGAAACTGTACTTTGATAACTCGCTTCCAAGCCACTTGTGACAGCAAAGAGCCAACATCAGAGACAGATGTGATAAACCTCCCCACTGAGGGCTTTTGAGGAAAAGCCTCTCGGGGTTCACCCTGTTTAGTCCCCTGTAAGTTTACGAATCTGAACCACAAAGCCATTCCTGTCATTGTGCCCTGTAGGGATTTGGTCAGGATTAACTGTTAGTGCAGGAGAGCACGTGAAACAGTGTCTGGTACACAGTAAGAGCTCAGTAAGTGTTAATGATCATCATTAATATGACTGATAGGACAGCTGGCACCGTGAATCACTAAGAGGGAGCACAGTGTTCAGTGGCTCCTAAATGCCCATTGTCCACAATTGCCTCTCTCCTTATCCTACCATCCTCCCTGCTTCCCCTGATTTTCCTCTTTCCCTCTCACTGTTCTTCTAGCATCTTCCTTTTCCTCCACTCTGCCTCACCTAGATATTTTGCTGTACTATGTTAGTTCCAAGGACTTTTCAGACAGTTTCTCCAGATAGAAGTGTCCTGTGTCACGTAGAGCATGGGACCTTAAAGCGGTCAGCCAGGCTCAGAGAGCAGTAACAGCCCCTCGATTATATGTGCTATTTTGTCCTTGAGGAGGGAAGATACTCTGCACCCCACCTGTTCTTGCACTCAGGTGCTTGCAGATGGTCAAGGACTTAAGCACACGTCTGCCTGTGCATCCTCAACATACCTTGTGCTGTTGTCATTGTGGACAACACTTGCCACTTACCACTGTGGAATTTGCAGGGTGGCAGGGCTGTCTAGTAGGCAAATTTGCATGTTGCATAGCAGTTTAACCATAGAACACATTGAAAATGATACTGTTGATGTGAAGGATGCCGCATCAACACACTGGTCCTTTCTCAGCCAGGGTCAGGAGAGTCAACCAGGATTGCTCACCTGGGTCTTCTCATATCTACTCATGAAACAATGCCTTCATCATGGGTTTACTGCCTAAAAATTCTCTCTAGGGAAGAAGGTACTGATCACATACAATGACTATCTGGTCAGTTTGCAAGGTCTGCTGGGAAACCAGTACCTTGGTATATAGGTAACACATCATTCTCCTATGAGTTCAGTCCATTTAGTTTAGTTCTGCCTGAGACTCATAAACATTGCAAAGTCAAGAGTGTGCAGTCATGGATGCCTTCACCTAGGTGATGGTACCACAGTCAAGGGTCTTATGGAAGAGAGTTCTGGAGAGGTCCCTGAGCCCATGAGGCATCTCTCAGACCCACTTGTTTCCCAGCATGTGGTACTTCCACCCAAGGAGGTCACTATCAGTTAGGGATGATATTCTTCCCCTTGGAGAGGTGATTGAAATTAGCTGGTGATTGCTTTCCTGTTTTCAGGTAGTGTTTCAGGAGCACAAAGCGATTGCTTATCCATTCCAGGATGTTTTATAAGCAGACATTAACAAAACAAAACAGCTGCTGCTGTTAGTATCCTTGTGCCCCTTTTAAAGGCAAGAATGGGAGCCTCAGAGAAGCGTGAGCCCCGGATCACACAGGTAGAAGAGGTAGTTTCAAACTGTCTCTGCTGCGTGACCTGCCCAACATGCTCATGAGGAATCTGCCAGAGCAGCTCTTTTATGTACTTAGGGAAGTAGCTTGAGCATCCCGACCACTTAGTGTTTATAATTAGATCTAAGTGCTGATTTGCACACTGCTCACTATATCCTGGTCACTTTCCCAACGTATTATATATAATACATTGGTTTATCTTTGTTAAGTCCAGAGAAGGTATTGTGTCCCTATTTTGCAGATAAGGAGCTGAAGGCCGTAGAAGTTACAGGTTGCCCAATGAGACGCACTAAGTAGCTGAACAGAATTTCAGACCAGACAGAGCAGTTGTTCCATGATCCCTAGTTTTGACTTCATTGTGCTGTTCTATGTCAAATTCTGCTCTGCAGTTTCTGTTCTTGTTCTTGTGCTTAGTGGCAACACAGGAAAGAGATGATTCTGATAGGAAAAGGTGCGCATTGAATTCCTTGATGCATGTAGCCTTTTCCAAGGTGGGATGGATGGGGCCTAGGCTTGGCTCTGGTTTTCTGGGCACTGTGGGTGGCATGGCAGATGGGCTCAGCCATCCTATGAAGTAGGTTTGGGGAAGATTTGTCAAATCCTTGGGAAAGTAATGAATGGCTGAGTGTCCCTTTTCTCCTGATTTTCTTCCTCCTCTGTAACCTTCATAGCACCCAGTGCTAATTAAGCCCATGGTACCAAGACTGAAACCAGGGTGTTGGTACCTTCTCCTGAATTAGAGGTTTGATATTAAAAGTATTTTCTTGGTCAGGTTATATATCTGGATTTTTTAAACTTGCATCTCATGTATTTCCCAGGGCAACTATGGGAGGCTATATAATTAATTATCCTTGATTTTCAGCTGAGGAAAAAGGTTCACATTTCTGGGAAGTGGTTGAACTAGGATTTACACTCTGGGCTGAGTGACTCAGGCAGGCATTGGGGCCTGACAGTCCTTTCGAATCAATCTGTCTTTGTCTCCCTCTTTTCACTGCTGCTATCCTAGACCCACGGATAGACAGTGTACTCATCCTACATCCACTGCAGTTGTTAATATCTGTTCATAGTCCAAAAGTACTGAAATCTTAGCTCCTTGAGGATTGGAACTTCATCTTTCACAGCCACTGTGTATCCTCATTGTCCAACATCATGCCTCATACATGGGATACACT
>OU015742.1:72478471-72488962 GCA_907169655.1 Acomys percivali
AGGTTGCAGACATATTAATATTGAAGAGCTTGGGGATTGCCTAGCTCTGAGGTGTGGCCTGTTGAACTGAGTTTCTGAGTAGATTTTTATAGTGTTCAGCTAGGGATGCTGGCTCTTTCCTTGTATCTATCATTGTAGGGCCACCCCGGGATACAGGAGATCCTAGCTATGCCTCCGAGGTTGAGATTTGGTACTACCCATCCCAGGAGAGGATGCAGGGGATTCCATGCTGCTCCCATAGGCTCCTGCCTGTGGTCATAGCTAACAAAGTAGCTGCGCTAGAAGGAAGGCGATTACCAGTGCACAAGCTTCATAAATATGAGATGAGACGGCTGCGTGGAAATGAAAGTTGAGATGCTCAAAAATAAAGTGTGAAAGAGCCCTGGCCCCGTCTAAGAACAGGATTGATCTCTGTACGCTGGCAGAATGTACAATTTCCCTTCACTTACTACAGAGTCTCTGTTTCTATAGAAACCACCAATTTTATAGACAGATTGGCTCTGTGAGAAGGCACTGTGAGTTCAGTTTGAAGCCAAGTGCCGCCAGGGCAAGGCGCTCCCAACCCCGAGGAGGGGGCTTTCTTCTGTGCTCACTAACTAGCTCTCCTGGGGATGGTTAATGATCACCAGGCTTGGAACCTGTCAGGATTATTACAACAACACTTGCAGGGCTGCTTTCCTTCTGTGGAGCTCTGAAACTACTGCTAGGCCTAGGCTTCATGGAGTGCTGTCGTGAGGGTCAGAATCAGATTCATTTGTTCATCAGATACATGCTGATATCTTAGCACCAAACACTATGCAGAGTCCTGGAGGCTGGGGTAGAGTAATGGGGGAAGACAGGCCGATGCATAGCTTCATTTCAGCTGACACGGAGGTGTTTCTGTCCATGGCCACTTTGGAAAGAAGGTTCTGGTTGTTTGGCGGGGGCCATGAATAGCTTAGCAAAGATGGGTAATCGCCAAGTCGTTTGTGTGCCTTTGGTGCATATCAAATGACCCCAAGCCTACTTGCATAGCTGGACATGGTGGCATACACCTGTAATCCTAACATCCAGGATGCTAAGGCAAGAACACACGGCACCCCCTCGTTCTTATTGAGATGATGTGTCAAAACAGAAAGCAAAAGAAAGCAAAAACTCAATGACTCAGATCAACAATGCTTTTAGGTTTTTAGACGTCTGGACCATGGATTAGACAGGCATTGCGGGAAGAGGCCTCAGTGCTCCATGTTTGGGGTGTCAGCTGAGGTGGGTCAAAGGCATAAATGACTGGCACAGCTTAATGAAATCATACAGCAGAAACCTTAGCCTTCCCTATGACATGCTGGAGTGAGTGTGTTCAAGAACTCTTTAGTCCATATGGCTGCACTAGGCTGGGAGGCCCAGTATAGCCTGAGACGAGGTGAAATTACATTGTCTCTACACAACTTCCTCCACTGCCTAAGCTTCCTCAGAGAAATATAACTTCTTCCATGGCAATAAAAGCTCTGAGGCTTGTGACCTGGCTTCAGAATTCTAGACCATCACGGCCATCGCATTTTATGGTTTTAAAAAAAAAACCCATCAATCAGTAAGGGATGCCAGAGTGGATGTAGGGAGAGAAGACGGATTGGATGGATGCTGCCTCTCAGTGAAGGAATGGTGTGCATGGCCGCAAGGGAAGGAATTGATGGCGTATGTCTTTGGAGAGTTTCCCCACTTCCAGATCCTTTTCTGTGTCTGGGTGTGAGGAAGAAAGGTGTGTGTCAGGGCGTCAGAGAGTGGAGTGAATGAGGCCCAGAATAGAACCACCATTAGGGGATGATGAATGGACAATCTGGGGATAAGGACAGCATGGATGCTGCCTGTGCCGTAGAGAGTAGAGTATCTTCTCTCATCAGGCCAGATTTGGGTGCAGAGATATAGTCCCAGCAACATGTTCCTGTGGTAAATAAAAACGATCTTGAGTAAGTGGATATATGGTATGATGTCAGTGTTAACTCGGGCCTCGTGAGATGGCAGTCTATGCCTTTTCAGAGGTGGCTGGTTATCTGGGACACACTCTAAAGTACCACGGGCAAAATATTGGGTCATTTAATTGAAAACCATTGAGTCCTTCAAGCATAACCAACTCCCAAGGCCCACAGGAAATGCTGATCTTTGGCTCTCTCTCTCTCTCTTCTACTTATTTTTCACTTTTGAGGGCTGGCTGAACCCCCATACCCTGGTATTTTCTCCCCATAGGGAGTTAAGATGAACAAATGCCATTTCCTTTGAGCTCAGTGATATGGAGTCTTTTAAAAAATATTTTATTAATTTATTCATATTACATCTCACTTGTTAGCCCATCCCTTGTATCCTCCCATTCCTCTCTCCCTCCCGCTCTCCCCCTACTCCCCTCCCCTATGACTGTGACTGAGGGGGACCTCCTCCCCCTGTATATGCTCAAGTCTCTTCTTGGAAACCTGCTATCCTTCCTCTGAGTGCTACCAGGCCTCCCCATCAAGGGGACATGGTCAAAAATGGGGCACCAGAGTTCGCATGAAAGTCAATCCTCGCTCTCCACTCAGTGGTGGAGAATGTCCTGTCCATTGGCTAGATCTGGGTTACCAGAATGGCTAAAATCAAAAAAATCAAGTGACACCACATGCTGGCTAGGATGTGGAGAAAGAGGAACACTGCTTCATTGCTGGTGGGAATGCAAACTAGTACAACCACTTTGGAAATCTATTTGGCACTTTCTCAGAAAAATGATAGGGAGTCTTTTACCACCAGCCATGCGAATCCTGGGACAGACTTCTGTTGGATCACTTGAAGATCCCTGCACCAGTCTCCAGGCCAAGGGTATGGGGTGGGGGCCTCTGATTCGCCAACCTTCAGTCACTAGTATTCTTCCTTTAACCCAGCCACCCACCCAGGTCAGGGCAGTGAGAAGTTATGCTTGACTAATTTGGGGTTACTATCCACATGCAACCCAGGTTGGGGGAAGTTCTCCTGAAGACTCCCCTGGTGTTCTTAAGAGACAGATGATGTATGAAAGGCCATAGAGTAGAATAGACAGGCTGTCCTGTCAGGGTCCGACTAAGGTGAATCAGATCAAAAAGGTGAGCTATGAAGGGCATTGTCGAATTAGAAAAGACAGAGGCCTGGCCAGACTTCAGAGAGCTGCTGATGGAGTTGCATGGGGGAGGAGACATTCTAGGAATGGTGAGTGCAACATGATTGCTTCAGATTAAGAAGGCTACTGGAAAAAAAGAAAAAAAAATGGCAGAGACAGTTTGCTGCCTGAACAGTCACCCAAACTCTCTGTAACGTTGGGCATCATCTTCAGACTTCTGGCCCAATATATCTGATAGACATATTTGTGAGGCGGGAACCTCTGAGGACTTGCTTACCCTGTCTTGTTAGAGTTTGGCCGTTGACTCTGCCTATATTCAAGCTTGCCCATTTTTACACAGAATTCTGTCTGTGGCAGAAACCAGGACATTTTGCCCTGTGGCTGGTTTGAGCATTTGAAGACATTTCCACAAGGAGTTTCTTTGATGCTCATCATCTTCTTGAGGTAGATTGGGCGGTGCCAGGAGTTAACATGTCTTGTCAAGAAATCTTTAAAATATTAAAAACATCTTTAAATGCCATATTCTGTAGGTAACCTGTACTTCCAGTTCACTTAAGTAACTAAGTTTTATTCCTTTTTAAGTCTCTGATGGGGTTGAAGGTCAGATAGTTTAGTCTTAGAATTAACCTTAGCTATTTAGGGGTTAAGATGTTTTTAGGTCTAGATAGATGTTTTAATCTGACACAGATGAGATATGATGGATATTGATTCCCACTCAGAGTTTTGGAATCACCAAGATAGGAAGGATGTTTCCTACGAGGTTGCCAATACAATTAGCCAAAACACTGTGAATGTAACATTCATATAATTCCTGATTGTCCCATGGTTCTTCTTGCTGTATGTAATTTTTAAATTTATGTATAATAATATAAATGTATATGCCAAAAATAAAGTGAAATATTTTGAAGAAAAAAAAAAGAGGGCTACTGGAAAATGAAGAGAAACAGGGAGGTTTAATGAGGGCACAGTGTACAAATGTGTAGAAACAACACACCGAGCCCCATGAATATGAACAACTAATGTGAGAATAAAAATGAATAAAAGATATTGAAGTGGGGTTCTCACAGAGGCAGACCGGCAGTCAAAGGGAAGTTACACTTCCAGAGAGAACTCACCAGGCGTGAAGACACAGGCATCCCATCTCAGCCCTTACTTGGGAGGCAGAGGCAGGAGGATCAGAAGTTTGAGACCATCTTCAGCTAGGTAGGAAGTTAGAAGCCAGCCTAGGACAGACCAGACTGTCTCGAGAAGAAAAGAAAGCCAGGGGAGGAGCTGGCAACATTGGAAACATCTTTCAGAAGTGAAATGAGACTCGATTGCTCCCTCATTCAGCCAATGTTCTGAACACCTATGATGGGATATGAATGGATAATACAGAGACAATTTCCCTGAGTTCATGAGTTTGAATCCCAGACAAGGATGAAGGTGGTAATTAGAATCAGTGACCAATGGGAGTTGTGGTGTGTGGTCTTGTGCACTGGATGAGGACTGTGGACAGTGGCTTGGTGGGGAAGCTGAGTGGTTATTGCCTTTGCTGCAAGCTCCGTTGGGTAAGAAGGAGAAGGAGCCAGGGCTGGAGGCAAAGAGAGGAAGCTGATTTTATTGTGTTGTTTTGTTTTGTTTCAGTTTTGAAAATAAAAGTGGAGCTTACTCTATCTGTGCCTTCAGATATTGTGATAGTCTGGTCCCCAAGAAGAGACCTTGGCTACTCTGCCTGAAGGAGGCGCAGCCTGGTGCTCACAGGGGGGAGAGAGAGGCAGCATTAGAACTTTCCCTGTGTGTTGGAGAGCAGGAAGGAGCCCCTTCTCTCTTTAGTGTCTGGGGGGGATGCGGGGGGGGGGGTCTGAGTAGCATAAAAACACAGCCAGATGCAAGGAGGCTGCATTTTAACCAGCTTAAGGCTCCCTGCTAAACAAAACAAATAACCCAGCCATCTTGTGACTTGAAAGCTTGGTGCAACCCTTCTTCCCTGGGGTGCCAGCTACTTGTGAATGGCAGGTTGGGTGGAATGCATGTAGTGTGGGGGTAGGGCTGGGGTAATGTAGATAATTGGCCCCTGGATAATTGAGAGTTGATTGTAATTAACCTAATTTTGGAAGTAGGCTCAAGATCCCATACCTGCAGCTCCCCAGCAATTCCAAGCCAAAACCTTCTCACCTGCTACTCCCCCTCACCTGGTTTTATCAGAGGTTTGAAGCTAAGGTCCATTGATTTTCCTCCTCAGGTGACATTTGGCAAAGTCTGGAGACATGTTTGACTGTGTGATTGGGGCAAGGGACTGGTGGCCTCTGGTGGATAGAGATCAGAGATGCTAGTGAGCAATTTCTCAAGCACAGAGCAAAGTCCAGGACACGCAATGACCCTTTTGACATGTCAGGGGGGATGGCTCATTCGATAAACGCTTGCCTCAGAAGCTTGAGGACCTGAGTTTGATGCCCAGAATCTGTGTGAAAATGGCAAGTGTTGGGGCTGGAAGGACCACCTGTTAGTTAAGGACACTCAACCAGGGCACCTGAGCTCAGTCTCCAGCACTCACAAACATCTATAGTTCCAGCCTCCAGGAAGCCAGTGGCACTGTTCTTGGACTCTGTGGGCAATGCACTCACTCACAGGTACATGCTGATACACACACATAAAACGATTTAAAAAGGAGGCCAGGTGTGATTGTGTGTGCCTATAATCCCAGTGCTGGGGAGGTAGACATAGCAGGGTCCTTGGGTCTTGCCGGCAATCTAGTCTCACTACATCAGTGATTTTCGGGTTCAGTAAGAGCTACAGTCCCAAAATGCAAGGTGGAGAGTGAGAGAGGAAAATGGCTGATGTCTTGTTTCTGGCGTCCAAATGCATATGCGCATGTGTGCATGGAAACCTGCATATGGGCACACACAGGTGGACACACAGGCTAATGCAAATTAAAGGAGGGAGTGGGGAGTGATCCCACAGCAGCAGTGTGAAGAAGGTGAGATATCCTGTGAACAAATCCTGCTCTTTGAGGAATGCGGGAAGGTGGGGAGGGGAGGTCCTTATGACTCTGGGCAAAGGGAAGCTGGGATGACTGTACTATCTTTGCATACACAGGAAGGAAACAGGGTAGCCCCTCTGGAAGGTGGTAAGCGTTCGGCACAGATCTAGGGTTTTTTTTTTTTTTTTTTTTTTTTTTGACACCGAATCCTTGGCTGTATTTATAGGCACATCTCAGGGTTGTTGACTAGAGAGCTGATAACATTCTGGCCCTCTGTCATGCCTGTACCACCCTTGGCTGGTGCCTCGGAGAGGTCAGACCGCAATCTGTTCTACCTCAATCTGAAATATGGTACTGTTTAAACTCTTGGAGGTGCTTGGCTTTGGGGATTTCTAGGCTTGTTTTCTTCAGCAAAAAATACACAGGCACTTTAATATTAACATCGTTCCTCTCTCTCTGTGAGTGCTGGCCTCTAAGAGCCTGAGGAGCTGGGCACTGGTTCCTAATGGGTCTGATGGAAATGAAGGGCCTCTCACTGGCTTCCCCAGTGGCTCATTGGCTGGGAACTACCCAAGGAACTGCCACCAAATAGAGTTCTGAGTCCTCCATCTTTCCATGGGTCTGGGTAGGTTGAAACAGTCTGCATGCCTGTTCTGTCATCAACCCACTCTGGCTTGGCATCTGGAAATGGCAAGTGGCCTAAACCTGGATGGACACAGGGATCCCTGCTGCAAGGTGGATGAAGCTCTTACAGATGTGTCCAACCTGTAGCCCACTTACGGCATCATGCATCATAGAACAGCTGTGAATGTGGCCACACACAACTGTAGATGCTGATGCTGTGTTGCAACATCAAAAGGCTGGATCCCTGTGTCCATGATTAGTAGAGTAGAGCAGAGCCAGGAGCTCACATAGTTTAAGACTCTACCATGAGAAATGTCCAGAACTGCCAGGTGCGGGCACTTGGGGGGGTGTGGTGGGTGGGTGGGGTATGTGTTATCATAATGGTAGCTGGGGGCAGAGAGTTTGGGCAGTGACTGCAGGGTCTTCTTAGGAGGTGATGAACTTTGGAACTCCACGAAAGTGGTATCTAGACAACTTTGCAAATATATCACGTGCCATTAAATCGATTGCCTTTAAAATGGTTATTTTATGTGGTGCGAATGCCACTGCCGAAGGAAACCCCACTCTGGACAGAGAAGTTCAGCTGGCCTGTCTGCAGGTCACCAGACCCAGCCCGGAGCCTTGGCATGCAGGGAGGCCAGTCTCTGGGAAGCAAGAATGTGGCCGCCTGGTGGGATATCCCTGCTCTGCTGGGCAATGGGATCAAGGGGCACGGCTGGGCTTCCTCTCTGCTCTCTTTCCCTGGAAGTGGGAAATGGAGCGTCACATTTCCTTCATGGCAGATTAGTCCAAGGAGAGACAGCAGACCCCCCAGCACATGCTCTGTCATCTTGGAAGGGGGCATTCTGTGAGCTAGGAGAGGGAGGTCCTACCAGCTCCGTGAGAGCATGGGGTGGCCAGTGCACTGACACTCAGTGAAGCTAAGTACAGATGGAGGTAAAGAAAATGAGCCTGTTTCTGTTACCACTTCCCTAGGTGTCCCATGCAGGAAGCTGTTGTGTATTAACTCCTGGATCCGAGGTCGGCTCTCTACCAAGCCTTGATTGGGTGTAACAAGCAGCTGCCATTCGTTAACTGCATGACCCTGGAAAAGCTATTTGACCTCTGTGTTGGCATTTCCTCAGCTGCAACAAGCTGATGACAATGCTCATCCTATAGGAAACTCCCAGACTTGGACCAGATTAAACACGTCCATTGATATCTTAGACAGGTCATAAGACACACGGAAGATTATATCTTGCTTACTATTGTACAAATAAATTTATACAAGGCATATGTATATACCTTGTATAAATATAAAATACATTGATTTTTAATATATGACTATAGTTCTATCTAATATAAAATATTCCATAGACCATATGTCATTCCATATACATGCTTCCAGAGCCCAGAGGCCACTTGAAGATCAGAATGCTTTAGGTGAGGTGGACAGCTGCCCAAGGCTGGGCACCTGGGGGAGGATGAAGAAGGACAGTGGCTCCGCAGAGCAGCATTTTCCCAAGAAGATGCATCTTATATGCAGAGCTTCAAGTTCTGGACGTATACTTCATACAGAAGGCCCAGCCCATCAGCCCACGCCCATCCCCAAGACTGGCTTTGGATCAACTGAGGCTGTTCCAGTACCTGATGCACTCTGATCTTCCCTCTCAGAGATGGTACCCACTGTGTGTCTGAGTTATCCACAACTGTGATGTTTTCCTATCTTTAGTCTTTTTGGCAGTTAGACAATCCAGTTTCAGTCCAAATGTTGTTGGAATGGGAGCCTTGGAGGAGAGCGAGGCTCCATTAACTGGCCCTTTCTTCCCTTGTCAATATCTAAACAAACAGATGAATGAAATGGATGCCAAAGGGGAAAAAAAAACTGTAAGTGGTAACTAGTCAGGGCCCTTTTCATGAAGAGTAGAAGTGACACTCAAATACATGTGTGCCAAGGCTCGACTGCAGTATGTAATGCAAAGTTAATATAGGCCTATCATTTATTCAACAAATATTTATGGATCCCTGACAAAAATAGCTAAGTAGCCAGGCATGGTATCTCATGCCTTTATCCCAGCACCCAGGAAGCAGAGGCAGGCAGATCTCTGTGAGTTTGAGGCCAACTTGGTATATTCTGAGAGTTTCAGGCCATCCAGGGCTACATAGTGTCACCTTGTCTCAAAAAAATGTTTTTAGTAGTTAAAGTTGTCTAATAGGCATTTCTTATATGCTGGTGAGTTCCCAGATAATCAAGATGTGTTAGTTAACTGGAATTATCTGTCTCCTTCAAGAGACATCATTGTTCCTGAGGTCATGTAGGTCCAGCTAATGGGGTTAGAATTTGAATTTACAGCATCTCAATTCAGAATCGTTAATCCTGTCCCCTATTTGTGCTCACTGGGATGGTGAATTTTGTCAATGAGACTTAGGGTCATGGAAGACAAACTTGGGGGTCTGTGAAAGTGTTCCTAGAGGGGCTTAACCTAGGATGGACAACTCACCACGGAGGTGAGCCGTGGACCAGAATTCATCTCTCTCTGCTTCCTGATGGCAGACGCCGTGAGCAGCTGCCTCATCCTCCTCATGGCATGCTTTTCTTTCCATGGATGACTGACCCTTCTTGCTGCGAGTCAAAACAAACCCTCTGTTTAAACTTGCTTAGGTCAGCTATTTTGTCAAGGCTGGGGGGGCTGGGGCGTCACTGCTATCCTCCTTCAGTGCTGAGTCTTGTGCTCAGCGACAGGGATGGTGAGAGGGAGAATAGAGCCTTTGATCTTCTACTCCAAGTCATATAATTGCAAAACATCAAAGTTCAATAAAAGCTATAGGGATTTTTAACCTGTGCCTTTGGATGGAGGATTCCCTAGAGGAAAATTAAGCTGAGTCATATCCCAGCTAAAAAACATCACAGTTGAAGACTATTGTTGCTTGGTACAGGTACTTCTTCTCTGGAAGCTATAGATGTGTTGCCTAGATAGATGGCTTGTCTTCTTCACCATCAAGTGCCTCATCCTCTGCTCCTGCATCTCTCATTGTATCCCTTGCCATCCAACTTGGTCCTGACACACCCACTCCCATTTCCAAAATGTCTTTGGGCCAAGACAACTTTTGAGTCAGGATTTGATCAGCTGCTTTCTCAGGATATTGCTTCCTCAAGATGGCATATTTCATTTCAACCCTGGCCGTCATGACTCTGTAGCCCAAATATTCCTCCTCTGGAACTTTGGTTTTCTCTTTATCTCTTGCAGGGAGTTTTTTTTTTTTCTTTTCTGGTTTTGATGAGAAGAATGACTTCTTGGTTGTATAGTGCTTACGAAGTGTCTTTCATATGACCTCTCCCAGAACGTGCAGGGGGCTGCTGAAAGTGATGCTAGTTAAACATGCAATGCCCCATAGCACTAATGTAGCTTTTACAACTATTACATGGTGAATGCTATATAGAATACATCAACATTAACATAGTTTTTTATTTTCTATTTCTCTACCAATCCTTCTGTAAGCTCAAGGACTCTGTGGCTGACCAAGTCCTATAAGAGAAACCTGTAAAGCTCAAGTATTATCTTTTTCCTCTGCTGTACCTTAGAGGCATCACTTAAGATGTTTTAGGAAGAATGAACTGTGGCTCAGGAGGACTAAAGCGTGCAAACACAGAGTCTAGACACGAGTTAGGAAGTCATAGCGGAAAAGTGGTTTTGGAGTCATGGGGATGAAAGGGAAGGAGAGATGTGAATAATTTGTTTAGTTAGGGAGTTGGCTAGTACTCACTGGATATATGTACTGGGGACAGAGAGAGAGAGAGAGAGAGAGAGAGAGAGAGAGAGAGAGAGAGAGA
>OU015742.1:72490899-72512959 GCA_907169655.1 Acomys percivali
AGCTGGTGGGCGCGTGGGTGCAGTGGAAGGAGTGGTTGAGCAGCAGTGCAGTTAAAGGCTGATGAGTCAGAGTCATGTTCTGCCTTGGAATTGGCTTCTCCCCGCCCTAACGCCAGATTAGCCTGGAAGGCCACTTTGCCTGGCAGGAGAAATTGACATCCCATTGAAACTGATGAAATATTTAAGCCGTTCTCCATCAGAGTGTGCTGAGCATTGGCATTTGGGGAAAGCTCATTTAATAAGAGGCCTGACCCATGCAAATGTGTCCCAGTGTCTCCTTTTTCTATGGATTATACAGAAACCAGGGACTACAGTGAAGGGGGCAGGCGAGTTGACAAAAACCGTCTCTGGAGATCAAGTGTTAAACGGTTCTTTATTGCTCACCTCTCAAGGAAGCGCCTGTTTCAGCTGCTGGCAATAAGTGCAGGTTAGACCTGTGAGGTTATTATAAATGCTACTTGTAAGCTAAAGAACTTCATTTTTTAATTGGTCCCTTTTCTTCCCTTTCTTTTCTGTTTTCCCCCCCAAACTATCAATGCGATAGGAAGAACAAAAATTTTTATAATTTCTTAAGACACAAGAACTATTGAGAGAGAGAACAAAGGGGCTATTGAAACACTATAGACATTTAGAAAACCCACAAACATGCATAGCCCCCTTGCCTCCTTTCATCGCACAATGGAGCCCTCTCTAATGAGCCTTGGTGGGGGTGGGGCGGGAAGCCAGGCTCGGAAACCTCCAGCACAACGCCCACAGAATGAGAAGTAGGCTGCTGGGGGAAAGGAAGGACTCTTAATGACAGGGAAAATGCGGGGGATGGGACTTACTGTCCTCTCTATCCCCTTTATTCTTCCCCGAATCTCTCTGATTCTTCTCTCATAGGCTGCCAGCCATTGAGAGTCTAGTCCCAACCACGTTGTGATTGGGTCTTTACAAAGTCAAGGAAGACTTTGATGGATTTGGACAGAGGGCGCTATGATAAAGGACCACCTTCAGCTGTGATGATGACTCTTGATAGTTACTATGCTTGCACTGAAGGACACACATAGGGAGATAGGTAAAGTACACATCTGGGTTCCTCTGGGAGGATGCTTCCAGACCATGAGTTAGATCACTAGTGCTCTGGCCTAACCAATGATCTCATTACTGATGGACCTAAATTTGATTAGACTATTAGGAACTAGTGCGGCTGTAGAAAGTTGGTGTAGGTGTAGGAAGTAGTCACTGAGCTGGGTCTCTGTGAAGGGTTTCTCTGGACCTTGGCCCCTTCCTGTTCCATTCTCCGCTTCCTATCAACCATGACATGAGTTGCTTTGTTCTCCCAATTGCATCCGACCGTTAGGTTCAGCCTTACTTCCAGCTCAGAAGCATCAGAGTCACGTGACCGCCAACTGACAGCCCTGACATGGTCAGCCAAAATAAGCCAATGATTTGCCACAGCTACAAAACCATAACCAAACAACTAAAACCCACAAATGAACAAACAAACAAAACCAATGGCTACTCTAGAGAGTAGGGAAATTGTGTCCTTTAGTGGAAATCTGGTTGTCTAGCTGTAGACTGGAGGACAATGCTCTTGGTTTTCTGATTTCTGAGCCTATGAACTCTATTTTACACCCTTCTGAATTATAGATAACTGTTATGTCTCATCTGTCCTTTGCACTAGAAGTTCAGCAGCCACGGCCCATTTTCCTACCTAAAACTGTTCACCTCCATTTTCACATCCACTTGAGTGTTTCTGATCTGTAGCTCTGTCTGCTCATCAGGTTATCCTTTGGACCACTTGAAGCATCTTCCTCATCCCCAATGATAAATGATTTAATAAAACCTTTAACGTGCTTTAGATTATCATGAGTCACGATCCGACTCTGATTTGGAAATTATATTTTGACACTAGCTGCTTCAAGGTGCTTTTGAAGTGGCAATGTCTGCAGGGCTCGCTGTCTCCATGTGCACATTGGGGGGGGGTAATAAACAGGGTGAAATAATCAGAATTTCAGCAAGGGCTTTGCAGTTCACTGTTCAGTTTGGTGTAGGTAGGGAGATAATATTTAGCAATTACTTTTTAGCCACTGCAGATGGTGAGTGAGGTAACGCTTGTGTAAACACTTCTATGGAGGTGAATCATAAAATGTGATTCCATTTTTCTCTAGCCTGTTATCACTCCTGGCATGGAATGGAGGTTTAGGTGCAACTCTCAACTCTCTGATGCTTTGAAGAAAGAGGGATGGTGCCAGTGGATGGCAACTACAAGGTCAGTTTTTGTTGGTGGTCATGGAGGACTTTCTACCAAACAGCCATAGAGTGGCAGCTTCCTGGGATAGTAGTGAGGTTCCTGTCATTGAGCATACGCAGGCAGAAGGTGTGTTGCTCATCATAACCATAGTACTAGAGTTTATGAGAATCTTATTGCAGAGAAGCAGGAATCCAGGGAAGCAATAGCCACAACCCACTTCCAAGAAG
Source organism: Acomys percivali (assembly GCA_907169655.1). Lineage (NCBI taxonomy): Eukaryota > Metazoa > Chordata > Mammalia > Rodentia > Muridae > Acomys > Acomys percivali. Next base: position 72,493,363 of record OU015742.1, read on the forward strand.
CCTAAGTGCCACAGCTTTCCAACCACTGGAGATCCTGGTAGCCCCATCCCAGATATATACAGTGCCTTAACACTGTCTGACGCAAGGCAAATGTGTACTGTGAGCCGATTTTAAGTAATTTCTTACTTGCACGATAGGATATTGACTTATTATACAGTTGCATACTCTACAGGATAGGAAAAGCTGGTGACTCTGCATGCATGATCAGGCTGTTGCATAAGCATGTGACCTGGGAGAGATCATACATGTGCATCTACAGGGAGGCACCAGAAGTAGAAGTATTCTATGCAGGCTGTGCCTGGCAGATCACTGTGAGGTTCTGATCCTATGCCCCGGTCTCTTAGTTTTCCAAGATCTGGGTTACCACACTCTATTCTTACTCTTTTCTCTCAATCTTTATTTCCACTATGTTAGATACAATGTCTGAAAGCTGACAACCTTCCTGATTTTTTTCCCCAGTGATCCCATTCCATATCCAACACCTGAGTAAATCCCTGGCTTTGCTTCCAGAATATATGGAGAGTCCGTCTGCATCTCTTCTCTGCTGTCCTTATGTGTGACATCATCACCAGCCCTCAGCTAAACCCCAAGGCTTTTTACCTTTGTACCCCATGAAAGTATTTCCACCCAATACTCAGAGGAGACATGGAAGGCTTAAAATACCACTTGACTGCCACAGGCTCTCTAGTCTCGTTCAGCTCAAACATCACGGTCCTGTTACAAATCTTTCTGTTAGCTATTCCTAACTGCAAGAAGAAGCCTCCCTAGCGACAGTTGTGACTGCCAGCAATCTATGACGAGTGCTCAGCCATAGGTGGGCCATCTATAGCAACATCTCTCCATCCAGAGTTCAGAGGTCATTGCAGAGGAGGAGGCAGAAAGAATGTAAGAACTGGATGCTGGGGAGGGAGGGAGGAGTGCTGTGACCTGCTGGCCCTTGGACATTCCTTGACTGTGACACACATGAGCTAAGAATAGTCGTGGTTGCCTGCACAGAAGCAAGCATGGCTGGGTCAGGGGCTTCGGGAGGGTGAGTGGTTCTCCTTTGGGGCTCTGGCTGCTGGCCAGTCACGCACGCTCCAGTGTGTAGCCTCACACACCATATATTACTAATTACGCTCAGTGGGTTAATCCAGAAAAGAATGGACATGATGTTTGAAGGGAGACGTGTTGGGGGATGTCCAGGAGAAGCTGGGAGAAGGTAGTTAGGGTGGGTGTTATCAAAATGTGTTGTATACAGCTCTTCACGTTTCAAAGAATACATAGAAAGTGTTGTTTTTCAAAAGTCAAAGTCCTTATGAAGCCTAGGAGTCCTTACACAGTCTGCTTTGCTTTATTCATACCATTTCTTCTTTCACTCTACTCCAGCCCCCTGACTTCATATTCCTGCCTTAGTACCTCTGCATCTGATTCCATGTCTGGAACGCTTTCTCTCAGATAACCACATGACTACTCCCTGAACTCCTTTCATAATTTTGCTTAATTACGACCCCAGTGAAGCCTTAGCTACATGCTATTTGTTGCAATCCATTTGTTGCTCCTGCCACGCGACCACTGTGTTCATGGGCTTGCTGTCACCATGATAAAATACATGAGTTTCATCATGGCTCAAGATTTATGTCCCCTTGGCCTAACCTCCTAAGGTTCCACCATTAACCAGTGGCACCCCAGACTGGTGACCAGGCCTATAGTTCATGGCCTGTGGGAGAAATTTAAGGTCCAAACCATAGCTCCCTGTATTTCCTTCCCTGCTCCGATTTCCCCATGACCACCAGCACTCTTCACCATACTAATTATTTGTCTTTCTTCTTTCAGAATATGAGCTCAGTGAGAGCTCACGTTCTGGTCATGGCTTCACTCTCCTAGCATTTGGGTCAGTGCTTGGTCAGCATTAGTACCTATTACATATGTGTTGAAATGAATAGCGACTCACTAAGACACCATATGTTCCAAGCCTTTGGCAAGAGGTTGCAGTGACTCCCTCCTGCTTTTCCTGTTTTTATTTTTCTTCCATCTCTCTAGAGATCTAGGGGTTTAAACCTAGGGTCTCATGTGCAAGGTATATATACTGTGCTGATGTGTTATGCCCAAGCCCCTTTCAGAGGCCATATTGGGCATTCCTGTCTTGATTTTTGTTCTTTGTTTTTTCTTATTTTGGGGGAGAGAGGATGAGACAGAGACTCACTCTGCAGCCCAGCCCAGGCTGTAAGTCATGATTGTTCTTCCTCAGCCTCCTGAGCGCTGGGCCTACAGGTGGGCATGGTCATGCTTAGTGTCTACAGGGAATTTTCTGAGAAAGGGGATTTATGACATGGCTCCCTCTAATCTTCATCTCCTCATATTCGTGCCCTTGAACCTCCTTCCCCTCAAGTCTAGATGAACCTGGAGACACATTTGTAAAAATAGAGTGTGGCTAGAAAATGTGATGATATTATCATTTCTACAAAGAGGTCTCTAAAGACTGAGACTTTTGTCCTATTAGCTCTCTTTCTTAAAGTCTTCTTTCTCTTGTCTTCTTGGTTACCTACTGTGATGAAGCAAGTTGGCATGCTCTGAGATACTCTAGAGAGGCCTGCAAGTCAAGTGAGGCCTTGGATTAATTGCTTGTTAAGAACCAAGGCTTGGGGCTGGAGAAATACCTCAGTGGTTAAGAGCACTGACTGCTCTTCTAGAGGACCTGGGTTCAATTCCCATCAGTCACACGGCAGCTCACAACTGTCTGTACCTTCTGTTCCAGCGAATCTGACACCCACATACAGACATACGCCACCAAAATGCCAATGTACATAAATTAAAAATGAATATATTATTTCTTAAAAGAACTAAGGTTGAATTCTACCAGTCCATATAGACCAATGCCAGCCCACTCCCATGTGAGGAGCAGACCATTAGCCTGGTGAGCTTTTGTATAAGTCTGCAACTCTGACCCACATCCCAGATGTGGCCTTAGGAGACAGTGGGCTTGACTAGCTCTGCCTATATTACTGACAGCAAAAACTCTGAGATAATAATTGTATATTGTTTTAATGCTATATTTTGGGGATGGTTTGTTTCACAGAAGTATGTAGCTAGTACACTTCTGGTGTCTGCTTTACCTAGTGGAAACTGTTTTATTTTACTAGAAGAGTTAAATTCTTCTTCCGATTTCTCTAATCTGCACATATATTCATTCAGTCTCTCCCGTGCCCTCCCTCCCCACCCCCAGCCTCCCACCCTCCTTCCTTCTCTCTCTCTTTTTTTTTTTCCCATCTGTGGGGTTCCAGGCATTTGACACAACTTCAGGCTCAGCAAACTGTTCGAGACCCTGTTAGCAATGCCATGATAAGGCGTGTAAATTCTCAGCACCTTCTGACACCGCTCAAGGCCAAGCCATCAGCAAGACCTGTTTGATTATTCCAAGGCATGTCACTGCCCAGAAGGCCAGCTGGTATTTATAGGAAGCTGAGAGCTCAGCACTGGGTGAAAATGTGTTCAGGCTGTTGCACTTGCTTTCCGATAGAATCATATTCTCTGAAAAATGGCACAGGATGTTGAGCTGATAGGAAATTCACCACGATTGTATGGCTCACTGGGCTTGCATTGTGGCTGAGAAAAATCATCTTGTTGGGTTGGGGAGGTGACAGTCACATCTCTTCAGCCGGCTGGTGATAGATGTTTGAGGACAGGCTGCATTCTTCTTCAAACTTGAAATCACCAAGTTGCATTTTAAAGTAAATCAACAGAAAGGAACGGTGCTCTGACAGAAACATCACCAAAGCTCAATCCATTGGCAGCGTGAGCAGGTCGACGAAAGAGAAAGCTTTAAGAGACGTGTTCAGAAATTCAGAGAGGCATCTTGTCTGTCATTTGTAATGGCTAAAAACTTTGAGGAAAATATATTCTCATACAGAAGTGTTTGGAGAAGGTAAGTTTAGTCAATCAATCAACTAATCAGTGGACTGGCAAATATTCGCTGTACCTACCTTGTGCCTGGCATCAGCCTCAGGGCTAATAAAATACAGGCAAATAAGATCTTATCTTTCTTATTAAGAAGTTCATGGGAAAACAGGTTTAAGGCAAGCATAAACATACATAAAACTGCAACAAATGCGAGGCGTCAGGCTGCGTGGGAGGCTAAATGGACAGCAGTTGGCCCCATCTGTAGGAGACAGGGGAGGAGCAATGTAGAATTTTCTGAGAAGACAAGCCATGCTGGTAGGTGGCCAGATCATGATCTAAGGGAGCAGAGGGCATTCTGGGATGAACAGTTGGCTTGTGCAAAAGTCCAGAAGCATGAACCAACCTGTCTGAGTAGAGGAATTAAAAAGGTTGACGTGTGCTCGACAGGAAGGTTATGAGGCCAGGGACGTTCTATAAGGCTGATCTATAAGGCCCCGAGGGTCAATATAGAGTATGGAGGCCACCCTTGGGGAATCAGAGAGTACAAGAGACAGCCCTAAACAGTCAACTTTGATGTATAAAACAACAACAACAACAAAATTACTCTTAGGCAGGCACAGTGGCACATGCCTGTAGCCTTAGAACTCCAGGGAGGCAGAGGCAGGCAGATCTCTGAGAGTTAGCGGCCAGTCTGGTCTACAAAGTGAGTCCAGGATATCCAAGCCTACACAGAGAAACCCTGTCTCAGAAAACAAAAAACCAACCAACCAACCAACCAACCAAACAAACAACCAACCAACCAAACAGACAAAAAACCCTCACCCATAAGTTCCAAGTTCCAAGACGTTGGAAGAGGTGAGAAAGAAGACAGACAAAGTCCCCACGTGAACCATGCTTCCTGTGAGCCATTTCCTTTTCCTGTCTGAGTTTCTTAACATGGTGCCTGTTCACAGGTAGTAGGAAGCATCCCTTGGGGACGCCATGCAGCTGAAGGCAATCTGTTTAGAACTAACCTACATGTCCAGGGCGAGTACCTGATGTTCCTTCTCTAAACCACCGTGAGGTCCCAGCCAGAGCATGGGCTGGCAGTTGGTGAGCAGCTGTCTTGGCTGGCAAAGACGCAGCATGTTCAGTTCTAAAACAGAGGGAGTTCTGAGGACACTGACACGTTACAGCATCCTGCCTGCCCGGCAGAAGGATAGCCCAGCCAGGGTTGGAGAGAGGTCCTCCTAGTTGCCCTCCTCAGAGGATCTGGGATCACACACTTGGGATCTGACCTGCTTACTTCTGGCAGTCCCTATCACTGGAGGGGTGGATCACTGGAATGTCACCTGATCTCAGCCACTCCCCATCCTGCATGCCCCAGGTAGCTGTATGTCATTCTGCCTTAGTACTGTGTGCAAGGTTAACTGAAGGAAAGACTCCATCTAAGCAGATGAGGGGAAGTCTTCATCCATGTTGGGGAAAGACTTTCCGGTGTGGCTGTTTGGAGTCATTCCTGCTCCTGTGGTAAACCCCTTACCCTGCTTTGTAATCAAGCCCAATCTACTCATTGGTTCTCCAAGAGGACTCTGGTAGAATTCTACCTTGGTTTGCTATTGGTGCTTTATGAGAGGGGGTGGGCATTTATGTCCCACTGAGAAGAGAGGCTCCCTCCATTTCTTCTCATCGCTCATCTCCATTTGCTGTTCATCTCAACCAGACCTTCTGAAACACAGCCCATTCCAGCATTTGAGCTCCTTTTTTCTGGACTCAGCTCAGTGCCTTGTCCCACTTTGTCTGGGTCAAGCTCAGTCTGAGACACACGTTGACCATTTTTTGAAGACTGAGACTTTTTCCCATAGCCTCTATGGCAGCCAGACCCTGACTGGGTACATGTCTCCGACAAATGTTAGCTGTATTATTGCAACAGCTACTCATCTATAGCTGCTAAGACGGTCCTTCCCTTATGCAATGATGAACTCTGTGAAGACTTGTGCCCACACCAAGTCTGATGAAAGAGCCAGTACTAGCTCCAGGTAGGAGTTTCCAGTCAGTATGTGGGACTGACAGAATGCAATCAGGACCTTTGCTCTCTCATCTCAAGGCATTGCCAGTCTGACACCAGAAGCTCGCCTTGTACCCCCTTCCCTGCTGCCTGCTGCTTGCTGCTAAACAGCTCTGTGTTGTATTTGGGCATGCTAGGCTTCCAGTTAAGTGGAAAACAGATCATTCCTTTTGCCGAGTCCCTATGCTGTGTCCTTTCATCAGATTGCCGGCAGGGCCCCTCCCTGTCTCCTCATCTCTGGCTCCAGAGGCAGCATCTCATCTGTGTTCTGAGCAGAATGCGGCGGGGTCTCTCTCCTCATTTGCTCCCTATAGGTCCTTGTCCCCATATGAGCCTATAAGGTGTTCCTCCAGCTTTCAGGAAGCAGGGAAGCCCATGGATGGCGTCCTCTGGTCCTACTCAGTTGGAGCTATTATAGCAAGCTCTGCTTGCTGTAGGCAAGATGGCTGGAACAACACACTTTTGTTTCCTCAGATTCCCATGTCACTGCTCTGTCTATGATGCAGTTTCTGGTATGGGCTCTTCTCCTGTTCTGTAGTCACCTGCCTTCCTTCTGGGACCCTTTATGACCTTTCCCAACAGCAGGCATGTAGAGAGATCTGTCCCCCACATTTTCTCCTTCTTTTGCTTCTCTTCCCCCTCTGCTTCCTTCCCCCCTTTTTATCTTCATCTTCCTTTCCCTCTTCCTATTCTCCTTCCTTTTAACCTCTTCCCTCTCACTTCCTTTTTCCTTTTGTTCTTCCTGATGTGCCCCTCTTCCTGCTTTTCTTCCTCTTGCCCCTCTTCCATCTTCCTACTCTTCTTCCTCCGTCTTCTCCTGCTCTTTCTTGTTCTGCCATCACTCCTATGAAGGTCCTACCCTCATTCCCCATTTGACCTTAATTACCCCCTCAAAGCCAAACCCCAAATGTGACCTCCCTGAGAGCTCCATCCTCAACTTAAATGTTTTGGGGGTGGCATGGAGTTATGACCCATTTAAAGCTCTGCCCTTCTTCACGGCTGACTCCTTGAGTCCTCACCCTGGCCTGAGACTTGGTACTCTGAGTGAAGGTACCATTAAGGGTGTGATTGGTGGTGGCCAAAGAGGAGGGGGGTCAGGGGAAGTACCTTACCTCATCCAAACAGCTTGATGATGGATATTTCCTGTCAAGCTAATATATTTTATATACCAGGCACAACAGTTATCCTAAGCTGGCACGTTTATTTGGCAGGCGTGTCATGAAGCTTTCTACAAGGTAAATTGTGTTGCTCCTGTGCAAGCTTTGTCTCCCAGTAGAGAGGGGAAGTCAAGGGGATGTGCATAAGGATAAACAGCAGACAGAGAGGAGCCTTGATTGGCATCATTATGTGATGAGTGCTCTTAGGGGTGTGTCCTCAAATGCATCATAGAACAAGTGTTCATGGCCATGTGGTGGTTCCTTTCAGAGAAGATTTCCTTCTTTATTCATACACTGATTCTTGTCCTATGGCAAACTCTGAACCTTTGATAAGAATTAATAAAGTAAGAAAATAATTTACTTCATCTTAATTTAAATGCGCATCTGCATTGGCGAGGATGTGACCCCCAAGTTGCTGATGCTGCCATCAGAGGAGGACCAGCAGGCTAGTGAGGTGATTTTTATTGAGCAGATGTTGTCTCTTGGGATCAGATGTATTGGGAACTCTAAAAATTAGGGAGGGCCCATCTTATCACTGTCACCAAGCCCCTCTCTGCTTTATCAGAAGCAAGTATAGGGAGATGATACTTAAACTAATCCAACAGACTTCCTGCTGCAATGGGCTCCAGGCATGCTAAAAGCAGAAGCTTAGAGGCAGGCTTCCCAATCTGGGGACCATATTTTCAGCTTGCCCAGGCACTAATCTGAGGATGTAGAACTCAGGGTCATGAGTTAGACAATTCCAACATGCATAGTCAACAGTGGAGGAGAAGTTTCACCATCATGAGTCCGACCGTTCAAACATGTATAATCAATGGTGGAGGAGAAATTTCAAGTATTTACTAAATGATTTTCTAACATATTGTCATGACAACTGCTAATCCTTGAGGGGGTCTGTTCTCGAGTGGCTCCTCTGACATATGGTTGCAAGAGCCGAGGACACTTGTATTCCAACAAATGTCAAATCAAATATTATTTTTCAGATTTTATTTAAGAGGAAAATCTGCCCATCACTTTGGCTCTGAGGGATGTCAGAATAAGGAAAATGTTTCTCCATCTGTGGCTCTGAATCTTGTCAGGTCCAAGTGCTGTATATCTCTACATAATTTCTCTATGCTCCTGTGCCATCTTTCCATGGCTGTAATAAAACACCCGAGATAACCAACTTAAAAAGAGAAAAGGGTCAATTTGGCTCACAGTTTTTAAGATTGCAGATTGTAACTGATAGGCCCTGTTTAGGGTAGTAAACCATGGTGATAATGAATGGTGGGACAAAAAAAAAATGGTTATTTCATGGCCAGTGTCATTTTGAATGTGATTGGCCTTCACTGGCTCATATATTTGCATGCTTAGTTCCCAGTTGATGAACTGTTTGAGAAGATTAGAAGGATTAGGAGGTGTGGCTTTGTTAGAGTAAGTGTGACTTCCTTGGAGAAGAACTGTCACTAGAGCTGGGCTTTGGGGTTTTAAACATTTTCAGAAGCCCACACCAGCTGCCCTCTCTTTGCCTGTGGATCAGTATATAAGACTTTATGCTAGTTTTCCCCGCATCAAGCCTGTCTGCATGGTGCCATGCTCTCTACCATAATGATAATGGACTAAGCCTCTGAAACTGGAAGCAAATACCCAATTAAATGCTTTCTTTCTTTTATAAGAGTAACCTTGGTCATAGTGCCTCTTCATAGCAATAGAATAGTGACTAAGACAACCAGAAAGCAAAAGTAGAGCTAAGAAGGGGTCAGGGTCTCACATCCTCCTTCTAAGGGTATACTGCCATTGAACTAAGGACCCACATTGACTTTAGAATCTCTCATCTGTCTCCCCTCCTAAAGTTTCTCCCACCTTCTGATAGCACCAGTCTGGGACACATTCATTATCTAAGGCAGTTTGTCCCTGCCTGTGTGTCCAGTGCTGAGTCTCAGGATAGCTACGAGTGCAGAGCAACACATCTGTCATGTTGAAATGCCAGAAGATTGCTCACTGCAGATGTAGAATATGGCACCTTTTATTCCTTTTACATTGTTTTTTTAATCTAAGAAGTGGGAAAGTTTATATGTAATATATATGTTTGTTGAAAGAAATATGAAACAATAGAAAATGCACACAGGGGAAAAAATAACAGCTATGCATGAGAACAGTGGTGATTAATGTGCTTGGTTTTGGTTTTATCCTTTTCTTGCTCTTATTTATGTATCTGTGTGTTTTAAACACAATTGGAATAATTATGCTCATGATAGATTATTTCATATCCTGCTTTATTACTTAATGTTTGATTACAAACTTGTCCCCACACTTCAGATTATTTAGAAGTCTAAATTATTGATAACAGCATGTGCTTCAACTGCATGGGTATATCACAACTATTTAGGCAGCTTCCTATTGTGGCTGGACACTTTGGAATTCCCTTGAATGTTTATGAATAATGCCATACCAAATATCCTTGCAAGTAAGTTGTAAAATATCTTTCTAGGAGAGAGTTACCCTTTCAAGTGCTTGGGATGTTTAAACTGGCACACGCATGCCCAGACTTCCTTCTGGGAGCCTTGCAGTGACTTATACATCTAACAGCAGCCGCTGAATCACAGCCATCTTGCCAAAAGGATGGGTGAAACTCAAAAGAGGGATACTCTATTGGTGTCACGCGACTGAAGTTCCTTCTCTGGGAGAGATGGAAAGTGTATCTACCCCTCCCCCTAAGGTTTCACCAGTCTTGACTGTGAGAAGCCAATGGGTTTATTAGGCTTGCTGACAGAGCAATAGGTGAGGGGTTAGTGGCCGGGAACATGGATGACTTTAAAGCAGCCATATTGGAAGGTCAGGACCCAATGTGGACGAAGATCCCCTATGGCTATGTAGCTGGAGGCTCCTCCCATAACCCTTCCCAGAGCATCCCAGGCCTTGTGCAATTAGGGCAGAACTGTATACAGCTGGTTAGGAGCAAGGGCTGGATACTCAGGTGAGGGTCCCATGACCATCCTTGCCACCTCCTTCTATGAGGGAATGTCACCAGTCAACTGGTCTAACAATGACCATCTTCTGTGGCTATGCCCGGCAGAACTCCTGAAGGTGGTGGAGGGTGGCTCACAGAACCACGCTATACAACAGAATCTTTTGTTATTTTGGTATGTGCAGCTTGTGGCAAAGCCACACATGGAGTCATCCATGGGAAAAGTGCTAGGTGTAAGGAGAACTAAAGGTGTGCCTGACCAGGCCAATCCTCGTGCAAGAGGATATGTATGGGTGACTGTTCCCATTGCAGTGACAAAAGTCCTGCTAAAGCAAGTCAAGGAAGGAAGGTGTGATGCTTAATGCTAATTATCCAGCCGATAGCCTCCAGAATGTCCCTGGAGAAAAAGATTATCTAGTCTCTGGACGTGCCTATGGGGTATTATGTTAGTTAACTGGGGTGGAAGGACCCATTTGAGAAGTAGGCGGCGCCATTCCCTGGGGGTGAGGTGTGAGTTATATAAAATGGAGGAAGCTGGCTGAGCAGTAGACACATCACTCTCTGCTTTCCAGCTGTGGACGAGACATGACCAACTGCTTCCAGCTGCTGCGGCCTTGGTTCCCCCACCATGGTGAACTAGACCTTGAGCTATGAGCCAAAATGAACCTTCCTTCCCTTGAGTTGTTTCTGTTGGAGTATTCGTCACAGTAACAGAGAGAGCAAAGCACGGCTTGTTTATCTCGGCTCACACTTGGGGCATACAGTCCATCACGGCAGGAAAGTTACAGAGACAGGAAGTCTGCGACAGTTTGTCACAACAAACACTGCTGCTCATCTTGATTTTTTCTTCTTTTTTAATTCAGTCTGGGACCTCAGCCCAAGGAATGATGTTACCCTGTGAGGGTGTGTCTTTCCAGGCCACATAATCTAATCTAAGTACTTCCTCATAGACACTGTTAGAGGCTTGGCTCCTAGGTGACTGTAGAACTTGTCAAATTGGCAACCGATATCACCCTTCTTAGGATGTTTCATTCTTCTGCTTTCCAGAGAAGGAGGCCGGGCTCCTGTGTGGGGAGGCACCATCTGTCCTGGAATAGCTGCAGATAGGGGAGAGATTTCTCACTGAGGAAGATAAGTTAGGCAGACTGGAGGCTCCAACGTGTGGAACAGAGGGGTTACTGGCACATGCTATCTCTCAGCTGGCTCAAGGCCATTGCTCCAACACCTGTTCCTTTTCCTGGCTGACCCTTCCTTAGTCCTCTAGATAGCTATATGTCACACCCTCTGCTTTACCCACCCAAAGCAGCAGGCCAGGGTCCATGCATAACTCCTGCTGTCACCTCCTCATGTTGTCACTCACCCAGGCGTGTGCCAGATGCACATGGTGTGTGGTATGAGGGCAGATGTGCCCCAGGGAGTCTGTCCTGTGCCTGCTGCGTCCTGGACTGTTTGGTCCACCCCGTAGCTCACAGCTGCAGGTGCAGAGTTCCCAAGACAGCTGCAGTCATCTGCGTCCTGTCTGGGCTCTGTCCTCTCATCCCCTCCCTCTGTCCTGCATTGGGCATCTCCAAGGGCTGCCTTGCTGGGAGCAGCTGTTGATTCAGATTTTCATCAGGACTTTTATAATTAAAATTCGAAGCTTTCAGACATTTGCGTTCCATTACATTGGAGGAGCAGCTGTTAAAATTTGAGGTAGGGAACCACAGGCTAGTACAGTGCGCTTGGGGTTAGATTAATTAAGTATGTAGCTGTGTTTCCCTTCTCACAGTCTGGATCCAGGACTGGGAAAGCAACCCTCACCCTCTCTGGCCTGCCCCAGTTTCTGTATGCCACGCAACTGTTTTATTCGGTACCACTTAGTAGACTTGGAAACTAACTGTATGTGAAGGTCAGATCGCGGCTCTGCTCTCCATTGTCTGGGTGACCTTGGGGGGAAAGTTACTTAGTGTCATCGCAAAATGAAGAGAAATAACACACAGAGGCGTGAGTACAGTCCATATATAGATTAGTCAGGGCTCTTTAAGGGAAGAGACCCGAAAGAATGGATGTATGGTAAAAGGGGAATTTATTTGACTCACTTCCAAGGTGCATCTGGCCTTGGGTAGTCCAACAATGACTGACTCACACCAGAAAGGTAAAGAGTCCCACAGTGGCTCAGTCCACAAGGCTGACTATCTTAGCAGACCCAATTCCCAAAGAGCCACTGGTCTTCAGTCTACACTGGCATCCCAAAAGAGTTGGTTCTAATGTCCATGAAGGGATGCCTCGGGTCCAGGGAAGATGATGTTGCCAGTGAGGGTCAGGGCAAGCAGACAGAAAGCCAAATTTTCTTCTTCTCTGTCTTTTTTATGGGCTACCAATAGAAGGCGTAGCCCAGATTTAGGATGGATGTTTCTGCTTCAAATAATCCGGCCAAGGACACCCCTTAGAGGAGGGCTCAAGCTGACGGGGTTTTCTTTTATTTCAGAGGCCGTCAGGTTGATGACCAAGATTAGTCCTCTCTGCGTGCCTAACTTATGTCTGTGGTTATTCCGAGAATTTCAGTAATGCTCTCACCAGATTAGCACCATACCTGAATTACGGAAGAGGAAGGGAGCCCTTTGCAGATCTCATCATAGGTGTGCACAGGGGCTTGCAGTGGGTTGTGTGCTGAGTGTGGAACTGTGGTCGGTCTGTGCCACCATGACTGGCTTCCCCTTCTTTCTGCTACATATCTCGGGGCTGTTTTCTCCATGCAGGTTTTGCCTTTTCTTATTCCCCTTACCCAGGATGATGACTTCAACTCTGGGAGTCACCAAACACCGCAGTAGATCTGTGGCAGCAAATGGGACATCCCAGGAGAATGGGGTTTCTTATTTGTTGGACCCTCAGCTTTTCCTGTATTTCTTATCATAGGTATCTAGAAACAAGTCAGTGGCAACCTTAATACCCTGTGTACCATCGCCCTGTTGTAGCTTCCAGGGATACTAAGATCTTGAAACACACACACACACACACACACACACACACACACACACACACACACACCACACCACACACACCAGCAAGAGAACACCCTTTGCAAGGGAATTAGACACTGTGGGGCGACCTGGAGCTGCAATGGAAATATCGCCCCACAATGGCTGTTCCATCCACGTGAACCGTGGCAGCATTTGTGGCACATGCCACTCCTCCCAGCGAGCACACTGAAGCCTGCTTGCTGCCTGGCTGAGACTTGACATAACCCTGTTTAACTTCATCCCCACAACAACCCTATGGGAAGATATGATTTCTTCATCTACTAGAGATGAAGAAATATGATCAGTAAAGGCTCAGATCCCAGGGATCATGGAGCACAGGCACGAGGCTGGGACTGTCATTTGTTTTGTGTGGCACTGACACACCCCATGAGTTTACTCCTGGGGAATGTCATCCATTAGAATGCATAGCACTCTGGTCCAAGAGTCTCTGCAAGTGCTTCTGGCGGGAGATTTTGTGTCTCCCTGTGAAATATGTCCCCGTCCATCCCTTGTTGGATGCTGTAAGTTCCTTGAAGCATCAGGTACAGTGGAACAAATTACAGTAAGAATGGCTTTGGAAAAAAAATTGTTCTTAGCTGCCCGGACCTGCTGGTTTCTGGAAAGGAGCCAAGAGAGGGGTCCAGATTGACATGACCCACTGCCTGTGGCTAGAGAAGGTCAATACTGAGGGCCCAGGGTCGTGTAGGAATGAGAAGAGGGACAGAAATGGACCCAGGGAAGGGCATACACGGACATTATATCAGAGACAACTGTTTCCCATGCTCTCTAGTCCTCTGCACGTAAGGAGAACTGCTCAGTGTCGGGGTACTGGTAATGTGACGGCCTTCCAACACTAATGCTCATTTTACCTGAGAGGAGGCAGGTTTCAGGAAAGCCGTAGGGCATGCAATACTATTCACACTGTTAAGCCAATATTTACTTTTCCTTGTCCACTCACACCCCTACCCCACCCCACCCCCGCTTTCAATTTTAGCTTCATGGTCTGTTTTTGGAGAGTGAACCCATCACCCATTTGTAGTAGTGATATGGAGATGCCCTTTGAAGCAACAAGTAAAAGTGAACTACATTTCAAAAAAGTATGAACTGGGACTTGGGGAGATGACTCAGTAAAGTGCTCGCCTCACAAGCATCAGAGCCTGAGTTCAAGCTCCAGAAGCAATGAGGCTGCAGATGATGCTCTAATGTTATAGAGAGCTTTGGGTGAGTGTCCAGGCAGCAAACTGTCTCTGCCATTTTTTTTTTTTTTCACATTGGAAGCTGCTAACCTGCACTAACTGTTTACTCAAGTAATTAAGTTTTATTCCTTCTCAAGTCTCTGATGGGGTTGAAAACCAGATAGTTTAGTCTTACAATTAAACTTAGTTGTTTAGGGGTTAAGATGTTTTTAGGTCTAGATAGATATTTTAAGTTGATAGAGATGAGATATGATAAATATTGATTTACATTCAGAATTTTAGACTCAGTAAGATAGGAAATATGTTTTCTTCAAGGTTGCCAAATACAAACAGCCAAAACACTATGAACGTAAGAATTCCTGATTGTTTCATGGTTCCTCTTGCTGTATGTAGTTTATTTTATATATGTATAATAATTAAAAGTATATATGAAAAAATTTAAAAAGTTAATGAAATGATTGATACTCATAAAAGTATATAAAATCATATGATAATTCCACTTAGAACTGTTTAAAACAATAAACTATTCTGAACCATTAAAAAAAAAAAAAAAAAGACAGGCATGGTCGCATGTACTTGAAATCCCAGTGAAGGATAGGTTGAGATAAGTGGATTCCTGGGGCTGGCTGTTGGCCAACTCAATTTGAACTAGTGAGCCTAGGTTTGAATAAGAGACCCTTTTTCAATCAAACAATTGGAGTCTAGTGCCTGAGAAATGCATGAGATTTACCTTTGAGCTCCACATGAATGTATACACCTGTCAGCATTGCATATACATACATGCATGCATGCCCCGCCACACACTCATATCTACTGAATATTGCTATAAGCAGCACTAGAATTTCACAGCGCTTATACAAGAGGTCCAAGAGAGTTTTGCTTAGCCATAACTTCTGCAAAATTCGTGTTTGATGGCTTCAACATTTCACTGTTGCAGCTTTAGGTTTCCATTTTGAAAGGTGTCTCTCTTCAGTAAAACAAGACACACATCCAGTGATTCTTATACTACGGCCATAAAACACCTGCACTAGATAGGTCTTACAGGCACTTTTCCTGTGTGCATGTTTAAGGACCATGCCTGTAGTACAGAGGCCGTCCCAGGAATCTACATGTAACAAGTTCTAAGAGAATTTATGTAATTAATAAAACGTGAGGACTGCAATGAAATCTTGTGAACACAGGCTTGTCAATCAAAGCCCTTTTTTTTTTTATTTTATTTTTTATGTCCAAATCTCTGCTCGGTGCCACAAGCTCCCCTAAACTTTTTGAACCACTCTTTCCTTGCTGTGTAGTGAGGTTAATGCAGCTGTGTTAGGGGACTGCTATAAGGCTGAGCCATTTCCCAGCTGTGATCTTCTGTGTGCATTTGAGCCATTGTGTGTAACCTCAGCTTTCTTCACCTTGGAAATGTCAGAGTGATTTTACTTGTGCTTAAGCCCTTATGGTGAAGAGATTGAATGCTTGTATGGGTTTTAGGCTATCTGGGCCCCATTTTGTCTATTTTGCTTCTACATTTGTACTTTTAGAATGAAGTTGTTTTTGTTCCCAGGGGTCTCAGGTGCAGGCTTGGATGCTGGCAAGCATTGCATAGCCTGTTCAGCAGACCGTGGCTGTATCTCTGCTTCTATTACCAGAATGGAAAGCTGTTTTACGCACAGGTGCTGCGGCCTTCATTTGCTGGCCGTGTGAAGCATAAAGCCCAGAGATCTCCCAGGGCTTTGTAACACAAACTGAAACTGAAAGAGAAGGAGAAGGAGGAGGAGGAGGAGGAGGAGGAGGAGGAGGAGGAGGAGGAGGAGGAAGTAGTAATATTAAAAGGCAGATATAAAAGTGGTCAAGGAAAATCTTTATGTAAATCCATATCATTTATTCAGAGTGCCTAGTTTAGCTTGAAACAGATGGGGAACTGATGACATCAGACACTCGCTACCAAGGGAACCCTGGGCATGCCCACAGTACATGTTGGGTTCCTGGCATTAATTCCAGAGGCTCTCAGTTGTCTTGAATTTTACTGAGTGACCTTGTTCACTCATGTGACTTTTCTAGGATCTCGTTTCTCTCAAAGGCAAAATAGCTATGCTAATGAACCTGCCTCTTGGGGCTATTATTCGGATGACTGGGAAGATCCAAGTGAGAAGTGTGTTGTCGCCTAGGTGGTGGTGTGTGGGCGTTGTGTACCCATCTGTCACCTGGCAAGTTATGTGCAGGCATTTCCCACTGTCTGGAAGCCTTTACACAGCTCTAATCCCCGAGGTCTTGCACATTTAGGAGCTTTTTGTGTCATTTGATTTAGAGATTGCCAATCCATGGGCCTTGAGCCCAGCTCATGGCACAGGAAGGCACTGCTCTGAGTGTACAGTGTTCATTCTTCAAACATTGCTATGGGATGCCTTCTGGTAGGATCTGCAGTTTTCATTTTGTTGAGAATCCCATCCCTCTGTATTTCCCGGCCTGTGACTTGCTTCATTTTTATTGCCTGTGAACAGAGATTCCCTTGTGATAACCTTTCATGTTTGTGATTTCAGTTAGCATCTCCAGGTGCCATGGCTGAACATGCTATATAGTATGATTGGTTCTCCCAGCCATACTTTAGGTACATTACTGACAGCAGCAATCCTAGTTACAGGCAGAAAAGAAAGTCAAGGGTGGGGGGCACGGTTTCCCTGACTCTATTATGGAATCTTTTCTGTGTACAATAACGGGATGTGTGTCTGTTTGCAAGATAGGTAGGCACTGGGGACTACAGGTGGATACCAATGCAGCTTAGGAACGGAGTGTATTTCAAGGAGGCTTCCCCGAGGAAAGCCTGCGGCCTCAACTTCATGTCCACGGGTGAGGATTCCATAGGGTCAGGGTGGTTTAGGCTGTACCTGTCTACAAAGATAAAGGTTTGCAGGCATTTAGTGCGGCTGTGTGTTTGAATGGCCTCAGTGAAGCTGAGCAGAGCTGTTGATCCTGGGGTGGGGTGCACAGTGACAGCAAGGGAGTCATTTGGACTGTCACAGCCAGGCTCCTACAGGCAAGCGGCTTCTCCCTCAGGGTGTGTGACTGCAGAGGATTAAAGAAAGCACCCACTGGTGATGACCGAACCTGCCAGGGAGGCTGAGATAGCAAGGGAAGGTTTCAGAGGAGCAGATTGGAAAGAAAATTGAAACTCAGCTTTAGGTAGGAAGGCAAGAACTGAGGTGCGTGTTGCGCAGTCGGGTGGGCATAATAGGTAGGAAGGTAATTAGACCAATCCGAGTTTAGTAGAGAGGGCTAGAGGAAAGACCCACAGCTATGGCCCTTGTGTGGGTATTGTTACATGGGCATGGATGCCGGCCTCGAGATAAGTGTGCAGAGGAGAGGACTGAGTTCTGAGCACTCTAATAAAGGACCCTGGAAGAGAAGAAGATCTCAGCAGGTGGTGCCCTCAGAGAGAGCTGTAGACCAGGGGAACAGCAAGGAAATAGTGTGTCTTGAACCACTGCGGAGGCCCGGGACGGAAGGGTACCAGCTCCAGCATTACTGCTCATTGTGTCTGAGTGATGGGGACCGAGATCTGACCTTTGGATTCAGCCAGAGGTCAGAGGTGACCTTGAAAAGGAAACTTTCCTGTTGCATGTGAGAACCTGGTTAGCAGGTACAGTGGACACCAAGGGGAGAGAAGCTCTGGCTGTTTTGTTTGTTTGTTGGTTGGTTTTCTTGTTCTCAGGAATAGCAAAGAGATAATGAATACTACAATTTTGACACACATAAATCAACATCCATCCTGAAAGAAAATAAGGTAACAAAGGCATATTTCGGCAATCTTGGAAAATGGAGATTAAAAGAAAAAACCCTACCCACTGGTTTAATACTTAGATTTTCATTGCCCCATACTCCCCTCCACTTTCTTAGTATGCATATAATTTTTTTTCTTAAAAAATATTACGAGAAAGACTAGTTCTAGCTCATTCGATACTTCACTTTCCTTGTTTAACACTCCATCAGAGGCATTTTTCCATGCTATCTCCTTGTCATGGTAACCTCAGTAGTTAAAATTCACAGGGTCTCATTAGGACCTGTTCCCAACCTCCATATTTCCTGTGGAGTTTGAAGCTAATGAAGGGGATGAGGAAAATGTCGGTAAATATTTTGTTGTTTTGCAAACACAGGCACTCTTAAATCCAGCTTAATGATTGCTCAGTTTAATTAAACCCTCTTGGTCTTATTTGTTACCCAGTTCTCTGCACTGATTAGAGCCTGGTCTGAAAGGAGAGATTCAAATGTGCAGTGCAGTTGCTTTTTCCTCTTTCTCTTCATGGATGTGAAGGGGAAAAATTCAAAAGCAAGGATGTGTGTCTGTTTTGTGTATTCTTCTGACCTGAATTCCACAGTAGCCTTTTGTTCGGATGAAGGGCTGCACATCTCCCACCGTTTTGAAAATGCACTCAGACGTTGCTTTCTAGTTCATAAGAGTAAAGTGCACAGCATAGTGACACTTGGTTGTGCTGGATAATCCTGGACCCCGTGACATTTACATGTGGAGTTGCTCCCTTACCCTAAAAATCTCTTTTCCTCTTCTTTGCTTTTCCGTCAATTTCCCACTTACTTCCCTCCATGCCAACTCTATGCCCCAGGCAGCAAATTCTCCACTTTTTGATACTATAGTTTTGCCATTGCTACCATTTTATATAAAAGGAACCATAGGGCGTGTGGTCCTTTGTGCTTGACTCGGCCATTTAGGCTCTTCTTGTTATGATCCGACCAGCTTGTGCGTGCTCAGAGCTCATGCTGAGGGCTCTTTCATAGTAAGTTTTCTTTCCGGGTCTCTGACTCAACTCATTCACCCTGTTCAAACACAAATCACTCTGACTGTGGTAGCCTAAGAGCTCCTTTGAGTGTGTTGTTCTTCACCTGGCCCTTTCTCCATGCTGTGTGGTCCCTGGCTGACCTTCTGTGACATCATACGCTCAGAGAGAATGACCTCTGAGACCAACACACTGGGGGATGCTTATTGTCAAAATTACTCTTGGAAAATCCTTTAAGGCTTCTGTGGTAAAGTATGTTTGTTGCATGATTCTTAGGCACAGGGAAGTTTATAAGATCTATTGAACTAGGGCTGCGGAGATGGCTTAGTCTGGAAAGCTTGCTATGTAAGCTTAAGGATCTGAGTTAAATCCACAGAACCCAGGTAGAAAACACTGGGTGTGGCAGCACTCTATTGTAATTCCAGTTCTTGAGAGGGCAGAAACAGGTGGATGCTTGGGCTTGCTGGCCAGTCAGTATAGCCTATTTGGTGAGTTCTAGGCCAAAGAGAGACTCAGTTGACCTAAAGTTTTCCTCTAGACTCTACAGGCATGTACACACACACACACACACACACACACACACACACACACACACACACA
>OU015742.1:72512969-72524058 GCA_907169655.1 Acomys percivali
CACACACACACACACACACACACACACACACACACACACACACACACCCTATTGAGCTAGACTTAATGTACAGAACAAAATCAATACACAGCCAGGGGACACTGAAGATGCTCTATATGGAATAGGTAAGGGTGGGTGGGGAGTTCTAAGGCCTTCTTGCTTAACTACAAGGTTTCCCCCATTTTGTTTCAGTATTAAATCTCTGACTTTAATTCAAATATTTCTTTTGGGAGTAGTAACCATCTAATGAGCTAATATTTGCAAAATAAAGCCTAAAGTTGGCACCTAATATATTCATCAAGATGTTTCATGGCCTGGCATCTACTGCTTGCCAGATCTGCAGCACATGGAACTCGTTTTTGTTTGTTTATTTTTAAACTCAAGGGCTTGGGCCACCTGGCCTTAGCATGTTCCAACTGTCATCTCTGGTGGGGCCCACATCTTAGCACTATCTTATTGTAGAGGCTTGGTCTCTCCATTGCTTTGTCATCTGCTTATAGCACAACAGTCCAGCTTACGTGGTTGGGAGTCCAAGTACCCTTGATCTCAGCAAGGAAGGAAAACCTGTGGAAGGAAAAGCCTGGGACACATCTAGTGCACTGCTTTCCCTACGGCTCTTAGCTCTGCTGCTTGAGACGGCCCTTGGTATTCGAGCTGCTGACCACCTCAGAGGCCATCCCTTTGTTCTTTCCTTGATTGGGACCCAGCCCTAAAAAGTCGGACAGGTGTTTCCGCAGCCTGTAAAAAGAGCAGAGCTCCAGGAGTGCTTGGTGTTGAGGTTCTAGGCATGGGTATAAAGATTTAGTGCTGCCCTGTTTCCTGGAGGCAAGCCTCAGGGCTGAGATGGAGAAGCCAGTATCTTTCCCTGGGCAAGGTCTGTTTTATGTTGATGCAGCATGAGCTAGAAGGGCTTCTTCTGGAGTTATGTGTGAGGAGGAAGCTTCAGAGAACAGCGGGCTGGCGTAAGCATTTAGGGCACCTGGATTCAGCCTCTTTGAGACCTAATGGATGAAGAATGAACATGAGCACAGATGCCTTCCCCCTGTTTGCATATTCTTCATCCCCATAGTGTGTTGTTCATGTTTCATAAACTGTATGCCAGTCCCAAGTGGTGGTTGGGGACTTTTGTCTCCCTTCATCCTGAACTGCAGACATGGCCAAAGGACAGATTATAACTGTGAGCAGAGGCAAGGAAAAAAAGTTTAGAGAGGAGATACTATTTCAGTAGGATGGAGGATTAAAATGGGGAGAGTTGTTTGGTTGCGGTGTATTGGTTTGTATCTGAAATACCCTCCACGTCATGGACTTTTGATGTGTGTTCTCTAGCCGGTCATGCTGTGTTGAGAGCTTTGGAATCTTTGAATACTGAGGGCTGCTTAGGAGAAGTAAAGTCATTATGAAAACAAGTCTTCTGAGGTTATGGTCCAGTGGCCCCATTCTGCTACCTTTCCTGCTTTCTTGTTTGTGGTGACACGGAGGAGCCTCTGCTACATGCTCTTGTCACACTGAACTTCACCACGCTTCTTTGTCATGAAGGACTCAGACCCTTTGAAACCGTTAGCCAAAGTAAACTTTTTTCCACCTTCTGCTGTTTCTGCCAGGTGTTTGGGTGATGCTGATACAAAGGTAAGTCCTGCAGAGTGGAAGGAGAGGGGGCCCCTTTCGATTAGGGGAGCCAGATGTGTTCTTTGGTGGTCAGCCAACTCTGGGAAGGGTCTGTGGCAGAGAAAGAAAGCCAGAGTCCTATCTGATGCAATCACACTAGAGTGATTTGTCTACAGTGGCTATTGCAGCTCCGCACTCTGAGACAAACGGTGAGAATTTGGAAGGTTTCTATCAGGGCGCGGTACATGTAAGTGAAGGTTATCCACAGCTTTAAATAAGCCATATCACGAACATGGTTCTAGGCAGCGAGCTGTTTCTTGGAAAACACAGGGCTTAAAGGATTTCTCCACCAAAGAACACAGGGCTTTGGTGATACTGAGATTCCGCTGACCTCCCTACTCATGTGCCACATGTATGGACTACAATAGCTCTTGTCTCACACTGGTCCTCAGGGCAGAGAGAGAATTATGGGCATAATGCTGCCTATCTGGGCTCTTTCTGTATCTCAGCTAGAAGGAGGACGGTTTCTGGAAGGTGGGGAGAGCAATGAAAAGATCCCTGGTATCCAGGTTCAGGTGGGCAAAGACACTGTAGAAGCTACAAGATGCTCCAAGACCCTGTGAGCATTAGTGAGTATAGCCAGAGGAGTAACAGCAGCATCACCAGTAAAAGGAACAATTCCTTTGCCCTCTCCTTTGCCCTTCCTCTTAGGTGCAGCAGAGGAAGAGCCTGTGTTTATAACAGTGGTTTTCAACCTCTGGATCTAGGCCCCTTTGTGGGGGATATTTCTATTATGATTCATCACAGTAACAAAATTACAGCTACGAAGTAGCAAATGAAATAATTTTATGGTTGAGGGTCACCACAACATGAGGAACTGCATTAAAGGGCTGCAGTATCAGGAAGGTTGAGTCTCGTTGGTCTATAAAATGATAGAGGGTGAAGAAGGAGAGTTAACCACTTCTGTCTTCCACTCCTAAGTTCCAACTTAGCTGGACCCCTAGCTTTGTGATTTCTGTAACAGTGAAGTGATAATAGTGCAAGGAGGCCTCACACCTCAAGTTCCTAATCCCCTGGGCGTTCCCTTCCGTTCTGAACTGATAGGAGGGCAGAAAACAATGTGGTTTCACTGGCTGGGTATTTAAGGGTTCTCAGATCTTCTTTCTGTAATGTCTTTTCAAACAGCAGCGATTCATCTGTCTCCCGCTCTAAGACTGTGGATGCATTGTGAGGTATTACCATTAAAGCAGCTGCCTCCGCTCCTCTGAGCTCCATGGGTCTGAGTGTGTGGGCGCGAGTCCGGTGCCCTCTGCAGATGGTTGCAGGTTACCTCCCCGGGCAGCCTGCCCTAGCACAGGGCAAAGCTGGGAAACCAACACAAAGCTTCTGTGTGTATTAGAACGCAGCTCACAGAGGACTTTTAAGCCAAGTCAACTACTGTCGGCGGCGGGGGGGTGGGGTGGGTGGTGGTGGTGGCAGGGACTCCCCAGCCCTTCCTCATAGCCCAGCCAGGTCTGTGAGCTCTTTCTGAGACACTGAGTAACCTTTCTGCAGGGGCCTCTAAACTGAACCATAAGCTCAGACTTTGTAATGGAAGCTCTGATTTCCAAACACTTTGTATGGTGCAGCTGAGCTCCCAGAGAGCCCTAAAATGGCAAAGGCGGTAATTCTGGGAGCCATTTTCTCTTTCCTCTGACCACCAGACATTAACAAGGATATTAGCACAGCCATTTTAACTTCAGTAGCCAAAGTTTGGGTTGCCTCTTTTTCCTTAATTGTATCTCTTTCCCAAACCCTTTATCTCTCAGTTTATTAAGTCGTTGGAATCCATATTCGTGAAGTAGGCCATTTAGGGAGGGCTGAGGGTTCAGATAATTGGAGAGGGAAAAGGTGCCCTAGAGCCATGTTTTCAAGGCTCCTGCCTCACACAAATTAGGCGCTGTGTGTTTGATTATCTTTTTTTAACTTTACGTTAAGGTTTCAAAGTTATGCCAAGGAGGGAAACAGCATCTACGATTATCACCTTGTGGTTGGTTTTCTTTCTTTCCTGCCCAGTTTACTTACCCCTTATGTGTCATTAGGAGATTTTCTTTTTTACCATTATTGAGCAGTTTGCCTCATGTGTTGCTTTATTATAAAATAATTTCCTCACCTTTAACTCCAGCTCACCACTGATATGTTGGCACCTTCCTGTCATTTTCACGTCAGCAGAGAATCAGGTGCAAGGGGTCATGGGTTTTGTAATCTGTTAACTCTTCACTTTGAACGGCCAGAAGGCATTTGTTATTTGTTTCTGGTACTGTGCGTATCAAGAGTTCAGTCCTTTTTATATTGCGAAGTGTCTTTCCATTATACAGAAGTACACGCATTCTTGTTGTTTCATCGTGTTTTAAGGAGCCAAAGAATGTGGAGACTAAACACCTTGTCTTGATATGTGACATGGACAGTGGGCTAAATAGGGCTTCTAAGAAAAGGGGATTTTTTCATAGGTAACCTGTCACCCATGCTTCCTTGAAATGAGGTGCTGTGATCAGAATGGAAAATAAAAGAAAGCAAAACCGAAATGAGCAGGTTATGAAAAGGCACTGCCCTTCCGGCATATACTTATAACTCTTCTAGGAGATACCGTGAGTGAGGGGATTGCCCAGGGTGGATCCACAAATTCCCCTTCCCAAGAAAGCCAAGAGAGTTTGGCTCTGAAGTTTGTCAGGGATGTTTAGGAAGCTTACACAGATGAAGATGGATGCAGCCATAAAACCAAACAAAAGAAAACAATAGCAGTCACATATCTGTGCTGGCAGTATGCTAAAGGAACGATATACAGTAGAATTTGTAAAACAGACTTAAGAAACCATATGAACAACCCAACAACCCCAAGAAGTCACTTGACGAAATCCTGTTCATATTGTGGCTGAACAGCCAGCAAGTAGACTAACATCCCGAGGAATCATGAGAGGAGACCCCATAGTGCTCATGTAATAACCCTCTAACCTCAGCCTAGTTTCACAGTTTGCCATGAAGATAATAGGGGCATCGTGATTAGAGTCACTATTGGAGTTATCCAAAAGCCCCATAGCTCATGTAAAGAGATGTGACAGATAGTGTTATGTGTTAAATAGTATCCCTCAAAAGAGTATGTGTTGAGGTTTAACTCTCAGTGCCAAAAGTGAGGTCACTGAGATGCACTCCAGTCTAATTTGACAGTGTCCCATGAAAAGAAAGGTAGCCACAGAGAAAGAGAAAAGATACTATGTGCGTATATGAAGAAATGCCTTGTGAAGACAGAATTGGGGATGGGGGAGCCAGTCTCTGGCAGCTGACAGCCCCGAGAAGGAGTTGGCCCTGCCAACCCCTTCATCTCCAACTTTTGACCTTAGAACTGCTAGGCAAGACCTTCTGTTCAAGCCACTTGGTGTGTGGTCCGTTGCTATAGCAGCCTTGAGGCAACAGATATGACTCCTAAAACGTCACTGGCACTCACTATGTGTCAGGCTCTGGAAACTGAGGCAGGGAAGTTAATCATGCTTTCCAAAGGCTGTCAAACTAACAAGAGGTGGTGTGGGTATTTAATCTGAGGTGACCTACTATGTTCTGAGCTCTCACCTAACATCACTAGCTGTATCATATTCAGACCCATGAGCATTACACAGAATATCACAAAAGTGCTCTTAAAAGTAAAATACAGGTGCTGGAGACATGTCAGCAGTTAGGAGGACCTGGGCTTGGCTCCCAGTGCCTAGGTCAGATGGCTTACAACTGTCTGCAGCTTCAGTTCCAGGGGCTTTTAGTGCCCTCTTCTGTCGTCCACCTGTATACACGTGGAGCACACATTCACGAAGACATACTCACATACATATACAAATTTTAAAAATTAAAGTAAAATACAGTTAGATTCATATATACATCATCTTCTGTAGCTATTCGTGGATGATTAAATATTTGAATATCTTATACCTTAGTAAGAGAACCACCGGTGATACATATAAATATTCATTTCTTCTCTGGTACCAAGTACCTATACAGATATTCTATGTAGAGAAATGTAGCACCTGGAATGTGATTTTTAGATTTTGTCTTATATTCTTCAGTGCATGCACATCAAAAATAATTCAGAGGATAGCAGAAACTAAAGAAACATTTATAACTGAGAATATATTAAATAGATTAATACTTTTACTGTATATTAACACAAATTAGAATAAACAGCCCAATCACAAATGACCAAAGGGCTTAAGTAGATAATTTATGAATGAAGAAATATTTAATGGTTGGTTGAACTTATGAAAAGCATTCAAGCTAATATTCAAATAAAAACTGAAACAAAGAGGCTCTGCAGTTAACCAATTAAATTGACAAAGATTAAAAATAATGATGATATTCAGTGCTGGTGAGATTGCAAGAGATCTGAACAATGTTCTATATTATAAGTTTTGTTAATTGCAATAACTGTCCTGGAAGGTTATTTGAATATGTATATATGTATATAATTATAATACAGATCCTTCATCCCTAGAAATTCAATGTTTAGAAAGTTGTCTTGAGGAAAGAAATATAAAGATGCCTTAAGGTTTATTTTCTTGCTTTCTGAGTAGCAAAATATGAAAACAACAAAAAATAATAAAAGATCTGACTTATCAAAGGCATGTAAGATATTATGTCAAGCATTAATATTCACTGTTTGAACAATAAAATGGCAAAATACTTCTGATATAAAATATAATATAAAAGCTGGTTGGATAGAAACCCCTATATCCACCAGGCTTCCAATATTTTTAAGAAAATAAATGTATGCATCTGTAAGTAGAGAAAAAATTCTCAACAGTGACCAGGGTAATTCCTGCAGAAATGTATTTGAAAGACAGGAGATTGTGTATTTTATTCCCCCCCTACCTGAAATTAAAAAAAAAAAAAAACCTCATTTTTTCATTTAGAATTAAACCAACAACTATGATTTATACAGGAGTAGTGTGTGTGTGTGTGTGTGTGTGTGTGTGTGTGTGTGTGTGTGTGTATGTGTGTAGGGATCCACATACAAATAAATATATGTAGGATGCGCCTATATAACATACATATAGTTTTCTGATGTTGATTACAGACAATATAATGCAGTGCTATCCAATGTATGGCACTTTGTGACTAATGCTCAGTCAGCTCACTGGAACACACACACTGGATTGTGTCCAATATCTGTACCTATAGGATAACCAGAATAGGCAGGGACTTGTTATTATCTACCAATAGTTAGGATTTACCAAAATGTGAGCTATCGGGTTACTAATACATTTTACAGTCATAAACTTCTGGGCATAATAATAATTATTATACGTTTGGTTTTTAAAGTATGCCAGAATTCCATTTAGCCTTAGATTCTGGATGCTTGTGGTCTCCTTTCATACCATTAAATGTGTGTGTTGGGGTGTGTGTGGCAAGACTCACAAACGATGTGATATGACTATTAGATTTGAGATGGAGATGTTGTGATTTAAGACAGGGCTCTTGTGTAATGCATTTTAAGAAAAACTTGCTCTGTAATCATGCCTACCCTACTTTTATCTTTATTTCGTGGAGCTGTCTCTTAAATACCTTTTGGGGGGGTCTCATTGAATAAAGCAGCTGTCTTGAGGCTCACTGCCAAGTTCAGGCCCAGCATGTACCTCTCATCTGTCTGGTTGATCCCAGAAAATTGCAGATTCTTTGGAGAGTCACTAGAATCAATTTCTTTTAGGCCCACCCCCAACTCGATGCCATTTTCCTATTTAGGTGTCCAGGAAGAACTGGACAGTATGGTTTGCTCCTCTATGAAACCTCTATTATGTCACAGACAACCAGCCCACGATGAAGGGTCATATGAAGATTCTTACTGATCTGCCATGTGGTTTTATGCTGCTCCGAACACATTTCTGGCATACAGTTGCCAACCAAGATCATGTTGACAGAGAGAGAAAGAGAGGTGGAGGGGAGGATGCTCGGGTACACATGTGAACACAAACACATACACGTGTGTGTGTGTGTGTGTGTGTGTGTGTGTGTGTGTGTGTGTGTATGTGTGTGTGTAGGCTAGAGGTCAACATCAGGTGCCTTTCTCTATCACTTCCCACATTAGTTTGGAAACAGGGTCTCTCACTGATCCTGGAGCTTACCCACTGGGCTGGACTGATTGTCCAGCATGCCCCAGGGACTGTCTATCTCCTACTCTGTGGAGATTACAGGCACGTGATGATGTGCTTGGCTTTTATGTGAGTGGTTGGGGTGTGAACTCAGGTCTTCCTGCCCATCCTTTCCCTACTGCGCTGCCTCCCCAGTCCCTGGCTCTGTTTCTTAAGGCTAGCCTCGAGGAGGCTCCAGGTATAAGCTCCTATGAGACGCCTCTGTTAAAGCTTCCAGTGGAGATCAGGGTAGTTCTAGTGGGTCTGAATCAAAACAGCTTCAAACTCCCAAATGGGCAGTAAGAATCGTAGATGAGCTTCAGGGCCTGCGGGCTGGAGTGTCACATGACGTGGCCTGGGGCTTCTTATGAAAAACAGAATCTAAGAGTCGTCAACCAAACCACCTGTTGGATCGAAGAAGATAAGGCAGGCCGCTTCATGATATCCACTTACAGGGTTCAGAGGTGTGATTGTGGCCTGGAGAGAGAAAAGAATTGGAGAGGGATGGGAGGATAAGCAAGACTGAAATAGTGATTGGGCTCAGCGTGTCTTAGAAAACTTGAAAAATGTCTAAATTACAGTGTGTTGGCAGAGCTGTGCACAATAGCAATGAATGGTATTTTTTTTTTTTTTAAAGCACTGTTGTTTCATGTTTTTATCCAAGAGGTAAAAATCTAAGATGTTTATATGAAAGTAAGTGCATGTAAGTGACCACAACAGATCTTGCCTCCAAGGCCCATCCTATATGCCCCCTGAGCTCCAGTGAGAAGCTAGGCACGTGAGATAGGCCGCCGTACAGGTGTAGCAGAGATCGGCAAATGCTGGGCAGGTCATGCAGTGTCTCCGTCAGAATGTGGCATGAGGGCCAGTGAGATGCTTCAGAGGATTCGGGTGTTTCCAGAACAATCCTGGACACTTGACTTTGATCCCTGGACCATGGAAACGTGGAGGAGAGAACCAAGCCCATCAAATTGTCCTTTGAGTGCCACATGTGCTATGTGGCACCCTTTCACAATATGTACATGGTGATTTATTTTCTTATCACATTAATAGAAACCCTAACGAAGGCACATCAGCATCAAGAAATGGGCCATGGCTACATGTAGTGATACTGGTCACTTCCGGGGACAGGTGCAGGTTCCTGTCATGCCTATCTGCGTCCTGTGAGACTGTTGCTGAGCCCTGAACCCCACGTTACTGTAGCATAAACTTCAGGTTCCTCTCTGTCACATTACTTTCCAAAGCCCAGAGAGGGGCCTGGCAATTTGTTCAGAGAGTCACATATTTTATAGAATGATCAAAACCATGATCAAAACCAAGATCATTGTTGTGACAGTTGGTTAAGCCTGCTGTATGATTTCCCCTCCGATTTGCTTTCATCATACTTTTCTTCAGAAAGTGGAAGGCGGGAGGTGAGGTCTTTGGAGTAGTCAGAGTATGTCCTGGGGTATACAAGCAGAAGCCAAACTTAACCGGGGTTAATAGAATAAGCACACACAAGTGTGCATGCATGCGTGTGTGCCTGTGTGTATGACCACGGACATGCTGGATGCCATCAATGCATGGCTTATTTATAATCCCTGAATGCACAAGAGGACATACAGTGATCTGCAGTATTACAGCATGTAGATGAAAGAGACCTCATAGATGAGAGTACCAAGGATACTGTAGAAACAATGATGTGAGCTTGAAGGAAGGTGGAAAATAGCTACTAATAACAGAGACATAGGTCTAGAGAGAGGGCTCGGCGGGTAAAGCACTTGCCTTCAATTCTAAGGACTGGAGTTCGAATCACAAGAATCCATGTAAATGCCAGGTGGGCATGGCTGCTTGCCTGGGGATCCACCGTACTGCTTGGCCAACAAGACTGGACATATATATGAGTTCTGGGTTTGATGGAGAAGCCTTGCCTCTATGGATAAGGTTGAAATGTAGTTGAAGATGACTCCTGATATCAACTTCAGGCCTCCACATGCATATGTACCGTCACACACAGGTGCCCACACACATGCAAAAACACGCATGGACTCACAGGCACAACACACACATACACACACACACGTGCGCGTGCGCGCACAAAAAGGAACAAAGGAAAAATATAAAGTAAAATAATGATGAAATATTAATCAAGCTGCAAGGGAGGACAATTTTAATCTCTATGTCTAAAAACAGAAAATTGTGAAGCTATTGTTATTTAGAAATAATCTAGGGACAGCACCCAGAAAATCAGAGAGAATGTAGTTACTAGTGCTCTGATCTTTCAGGATAATACATTCCTTGTAGTGGGTTTTGGTTACTAGACATTTTTTCTCGCGGTTTCTTTTCTCATTTTAAATACAGTGTCTGTTCTGAGATTATATTCATTTTCTTGAATATTCTGGTATCTCTGGTAAAGACAGACACTTTACCAAAGTGTTTGTCCTTCAAGCTTTACAAAACTCAAAATTCTTCTGGAAGAGCCACAGAGTTATCTTCTTCTGATGAGAAATCCACCCTGAGAAAGGGTAAGGGACCTGTCCCAGGTCCTGCCTGGGTCATGGGCTGGACAGTATGCATGAGCATGGATTCTTCAGGTGTCTCTTCACCCATTATATGTATGTACTCTGTTTCCTGGCAGGGCATGTTGCCATGTAGGTCTGCTGTTCTGGAGTTGAGTCCAGCTGTGTCTGCTGATGGACAGGACCCTGGAAGACCAGGGAGGGTTCTCTCCTCAGCCTTCTTCACTCTTCCAGGTCTTTCCATCTCCCGAAGGTGCTCACAGGTGTGGTGACTTACAGAACGTATTTCTCTTGCCCTGGTCTTAGAGTTGAGTCAGCCTCCCAGGGTGAGCAGGACAGGGCTCGTGGTTGCCTGTGGTTTGGCATGTTGCGGTCGGTACTGGTCTTCAAAGCCATTTTGCTGTTTTGCCCCCTGTTCATTCTGCTCTTGGCTCTTGCCCTGGCAGGATGAGGGCTCTGCTGGATGCCCCTGGGGATGCCCCCTGGAGAACTGGCTTACAATGGAGAAGCAGGAGAGCCCTTGATGCAAAACTAGAGAGCGTCACATCCCCCTCTTCCTAGATTTCCTATCCCAGCTGACAGACAGTCCTGGATCTTCCAGAATTCATTCATTCTTTTCATACTGAGCGCTTCTTTTAAGAATGGATCAGGTCGCATGTAAGTTCTAGGCACTTTGGATAGGCCCAGACTGTCTTATTTGTTCCGACCCAATGAGGGACAGTGTCTGAGCTCTGTCTGCTGCTTTTGATTCCTTTATTCACTTCAGCCAACGTTGTGGTTGGAGGGCGTGGCGTGTGGACATTTATGCTGCTCTTGATGCTGCGTTTTGTGTTTTATTTA
>OU015742.1:72527536-72558705 GCA_907169655.1 Acomys percivali
TCCTTCCTTCCTTCCTTCCTTCCTTCCTTCCTTCCTTCCTTCCTTCCCTCAGTGTTACTTGAATTTCCCTTAAACTACAAGGTGATTCCTGAGTATTCAGTGATGAGTAAAACTGGACCTTCCTACCTTAGACTGGTGGACCTTGCTCTCGACAATAGTAAATGGATATGTAAGCACCCGGAGAGTGTAGCTAGGGCACAGAGGCAGCAGCCTCATCAAACATGAACACACTGGCATGGCAAAGAATAATTAGAAAGGTAAGCCTATTTTTGTCTGAGTATTTGAGAAGTCTTCTCCGTGAATTTGGATTTTGGTGGGAAATCATTTGGAGTGAGCCTCATGATGCTCCAGTGTGGGGGGTGATCTGAGCTGGAAGAGCTAGAAGTGCAAACATCCTGGAAACGCTGGAATTTTGGCTTCAGCATCTAAAGATTTCTGTAGCTGATGCTAATGCTGATGCTGATCCTAGTGCTGGTGCTGATGCTGATGCTGGTGCTGGTGCTGATGCTGATGCTGATGCTGATGCTGATGCTGATGCTGGTGCTGGTGCTGATGCTGATGCTGGTGCTGATGCCTGTCCTCTCCTTACCCCAAAGTATGGAAAGTTTTCTCCCCAACATGGGGCATGACCTGTGCTTTTCTCCGTCTTTCACTGCTCCCTCTAACTAAAAATGAAAGAGACATCACTGTTGGGTGGGAAAAGATCAAAGATGCTTTTCTGGCAGCTGAGTGAGCAAAGTTCTGGCCAGGGTCCAGGGCTTCTGTGTTCTGCCCAGCTCTGGACCCCTTCTCTTTGAAGCCTTTGCCCATTGTCTGTTTACCCACCTGTAAAATTAGGAGTGGGGCCAGATGATCAGTTAGTTTTTATGTTTGAGCAGGCAGCGGGATCCTTGTGTATGCTCCTATGCTGTTTTCAGGCACAATGTATTGCCTGTTAGCAAGGGCTACTTTTCTGGCTAATTGGATTCTCTCACTGGGCTGGCTCTCAACTTGAGCCTTCCTTACCTGTTGTGACTGAAGGTGACTCTTCTTTCCCTAAGCCTCATCCTCTTGCTCACAGGTTGAGGCTGAGAGCATGTTTTCCATATTCTCTATCAACCGTCACAGTATCCATATATAAACTGGTACTCAGAAGTCTTGGGCACAATGAGAGAAGGTAGAGATCCAGTGTCTCATGATACTGTTAGACAAAGGCCAGGCAGTCCGTATAAAGAAGCTGGTCTGAGGCTCTTACTTCTAGTGTATCTGGGTATCATGAAGGATGATACAGCCATGTTCTGGAGGGTTGAGAAATCAAGGGGTCCTAGGAGAGGTCTTGCCTACAGCCTCTGTTACAGGTGAAGAAGCCTGGGACACGGAGACGGTCTTGTCTAAGGTCATCCAGCAGCAAGTTCTAATGGTGCCAGGAATTACTGTGTAGTAAAGTGTCTCTCCATCCATCCATCCATCCATCCATCCATCCATCCATCCATCCATTTAGGACACACAGACAGACTCCGATACAGCTTCTCTAATGCTTTACTTTAAAATATTTTACAAGGTGAATACATGTAAAACAACCTTTCCCTTTTGAATTCACACATGGAGATTACATATTTATGTATCAGGTACTTTAATTGGAGCCTACTGGGTGACAGGCACTCTTCTGAGTCTCTATAGATATTAAGTTCATCCAGTCCTCCCTCACAACAATGCTAGGAGGTGGAATCTATGAGTATCTTAGGCTTACAGATGGGGGAAGTGAGGTGCATGGAGTTTACATTGGCCAAGGACATACAGTTAAGTAGAACAGAAGAGTTTAATGGTTGGCTCAAGGGTCTACAACCTTAGCCATCCTTATGCTGTGTCTCACTGAGCTAAGGACAGCCTCCTCCAATGAAGGTTAGTATGTTTGTGAATCACTAATCTCTGCACCCATCTTCAACAATGAAACCAGAGCCCAGCCCAAGGGTACAAGAAGGTTAATTCCAGTTTGAGGACATCACAGCCTCTGTGGTCCCATGGTTTTCCCATGGTGCTCTGCAGCCTTGGTCTCCAAACATGCCGCTGCTCTCAAAGACACTCAGCACCAAGGTTGTTATTCTCCCTTGAAATCTCCTGGCTAGTTCCTCTCTTTGTTGCTTTCATTCCTAGACACAGCATAGTGGGCCATATTGCTGCCCAGACCCTCATAAAGAAGAACCTGTAGATCAGATCAGACACTATTTCCCTGTCTCTCAGAGAATGTCCAAGCCATCAGAGAGGCAGCGTCTTATGTATAATAAACCCACCATCCAGAGGCCTCTAAAACATCTTTTTTCTATTAGGACTATTGTTTCTATCTGTTGAGTCCATGAGCATTTGACATTGGATGACTTTATAAAACATTCTACTAATTGGATTTGTTAAAGCAAATAAATCAAACACTAATTGGAACGTGCCCTGCCATTATTTTTGCTTACTGAATTAGATATAATGGTGTGAAGGCCTTCTTATCATATTTGTGCACTTATTTAAACACCCCCCTGGCACACACTTCTGCAAATTCAATTAGATATTCAAAAAAGAAATTCAATTTATGCAAGGCTGGTTTACATTCATTCCGGGGGCAAGACTGGGCTCCCCACGATACGCTGCTCACGATTAATAAGCCCTACTTAGATCCTGCCCAGCCTTCAGAGCATCTGTCGGCACAAGGGTAGAATACGAATGACTCGGGGCTGGAGCTCTTTGGAATGTGTGTGTCCACAGAACAGGGTTTGCTTCCTGGGCCTGCAAATTGTAGTCACTGAGGCCCGAGCAGCTGGCTTAAAGCACCGCTACTGCGCTCTTGATTTCTTAAGTGTACAACGTGGTATTGTGTGATGTAGATTTGTGCTGGCTTCACAAAGTTTAGAGCTGAGCCTTCCTTGGAATTTGTCTCGGTTGGCTGACTCGGTTGTAATTAGTGTTCAGCTGTGCTGTCCACCTGGCACTAGGTGTGTCATCTGCTCTGGCCTCGGTCTCCTCTGTGTAGTAGAAGCACCAGCTTCCCATCTGCGAGGTGCTTTCCTAAGCCTGGGTTGTTAGAGATCTTCACTCTATCAGCCCCTTTCCCGAGGGCCAGATGTGTGACGTCAGAAGACGATGGACATGTCTCTCCACTTCCTCAGAGATAGGAAGAATTGCACTACATCTAAAAAAAAAAAAAAAAAAAAAATGGGAAGGGAGTGTCAAAATCACATGTCGTCAGACACTCAGGTGATGACTTGTGGAACTGCATTGAAAGTCAGTGAGCCTGTTAACATTGGGAATGCCATGCCGCTGAATTAGGCTGGTAGGCTGAACTCTGAACCTGAGTCTTCCCTGGCTCTTGTGCAGTGCACGGATGCTGATGGGTTTTGCATTTGTAAGTAGTTAGGGAGATAGAGGACTATTTATTGTTATGGTGGATCATGCACCATTTTAGGTACAGTGACTTCTGTACCTGCAAACCCAGAACTACAGAGGCAAAGGTGGGAGAATTGTACATTTGAGGTTTGCCTGGATTATCAAACAAGAGCCTGTCTCAAATAGACGATATTTCATTCATTCATTCATTTATTCATTAATCTGTTTGTCTGTCTATTTGTGTACATATAGAACACAGAAATGCTCACTCTTTACACATCACACTTTCATACTTACAGTGACTTGCTGAGCACTAGTAATAGAGCTTGGGCCCACTGTGATAAGCAGGACCATGAGGTAGCCCCCGAGATTCCTGACCACTGAGACATCCTCTGCATGGCAGTGTGCATACAGTAGGCTTGCCCCATACCTCGGTTATGTTAGTGACAAAGGTGAAAAACTGTCAGATGTTGCTATGGCCCCAAATCATTTGATGGCACTCAGGACAGAGTAATAATCTTGGATGAATCTGCTGTGGCAGGTGAGTCCCTCAGAAGAATGAGACCCAGCTTTAAGGAAGAGGTTGAAACAGAAGGCACATGCTGGGGTCACATGGTCTGGAATTGTGGCTAGCATTGGTGGTCTGAGAGTGCCTGCTGGGCTGAGCTAACAAGAAAAACAGGACCTCAGTTCTACAACCTAAGGAAGTGGATTCCACCAACAGTTATATGAGCTCTAAAGAAAATCCCAAGGTCCAAAAAGTTCTGCAGGCACCTGGTTTCCATCCTGGGAGACTAGGCGTTGCTGATTTCTGCGCTTGTGCCTTACAGATGCTGCAGATACCAACTAGGCATCTTAAGGGGCTGCGTTTGTGGTGATTTAATGTGAAGCAAAGTGAAGCAAATATGCCTTGTTTGACCTCCTCAGAATCTTGTGTTAAAGTCCATATGCGGAAGCTCTACTTCCACCATGAAGACAGATCCTGTGGAAAGGTTAGGTAGGGTCACTGGGGTAGGGTCCGGCCTCCGTAGGCTAAGGAGCGGCCCCAGAGGTAATGCTGTTTTCCTGCAAGCATGCCAAGGAAAGGCTATGTGAAGATCTCTGAGAAGGTGGTCAGCCTCAGACCAGGAAGGAAGTGACCCCCAGAACTCCCCCCCAGCCAGACCTTTGGGTAGAACTTTAGTTTCCAGATCTGTGAAGTAACAAAATGTCTGTTTTGTGCAACTCTGTGCATGGCATTTGGTTATGGCAGTGTGAGCGGATTAAGACAACCCACAAAGCTGATAATTTCTACTCCTTGGTCCTTCATGGAAAATGTTTAACACCCCCTTCTGGTTAAAAATAATAAAAACTGGGTGTGGCTCATCAGTTAAGCGCCGTTTCTGCTTTTGCAAAGGACTTGCATGGTGGCTCACACCTACCTGTAAGTCCAGCTTCCGGTGATCCAATGCCTGCTTCTGGCTTCTGAAGGCTACACACACACACACACACACACACACACACACACACACACACACACACGTACAGACATGTATGCACTCATACTTATACATAAAATGAAAAGAAATAAATCTTAAAAGAAAACTATGTTGGCCATCTCTCTCTCTTTTTCTGGTTCCCTCTAACCATGTTGCATTGGTTTGTATAGGAATAGCCTCCATAAACTCATGTGTTTGAATGCTTGGCCCCATAGGGGCATGGCACTGTTAGGAGGTGTGGCCTCATAGGAGTAAGTGAGGCTTTTTTGGAGGAAGTGTGTCACTGTGGAGACAGGGCTTTGAGGTCTTATATACGCTCAAACTATGCCCAGTGTGGCACATGGTCTCCTTCTGCTGCCTACGGATCAAGATGCAGGATTCTCAGCTCCTTCTCCAGCACCATGTCTGCCTGCATGCTGCCATGCTTCCCGCCATGATGAGGATAGACCTAACACCTGAAACAGTAAGCCAGCCCTGAGGAAATGTGTTCCTTTATAAGAGTTGCTGTGGTCATGGTGTCTCTTCGTAGCAATAAAACCCAAACTAAGTAGCATGTGTTCTTGCTGTATCTGGAGTTCGTGTAGCTCCTTCTGTGTTCAGTGTGATCTGGCTGTACATCAGTGAGTGATACATGAAGCTGGAAGCTGGTGCCATCTTCCAGCGAGGTACCTTCCTGCTTGATTCTGGACATCCCCCAACCCCCCCCCCCCCCCCCCCCCGGCTCCGTCTCTGACCCTACCCTCTGCACCACGCTCTCCATGGCAAGCAGAGCCTACTCCTGTGCCTAGATCTCTAGACTTGAGGACTAGCACATTGTAGCCCTGGAACAGTGAGTGATTTGGCCCAGAGGACTTGAAGACTGGCTCAGGACTGAGGAAGTGTAGCTGCCTCAACCAGCTCTGTTTAAAAAGGAATGGAGAGATGGCTCAGTGGTTAGGAGCACTGTCTGCTCTTCCAGAGGTCCTGAGTTCAATTCCCAGCAACCACATGGTAGCTCACAACCATCAATAATGAGATCTTGTGGACAGTCACGCAGGCAGAACATTGTGTACATAATAAAATAAATAAATTAAAACAAAACAAAACAAAACAAACCCTTTAAAAATAAAAAATTAATAAAAAGGAATGTAATCACTCTGGTGACCTAGTATAATGGGTGAAGTTGTGTGTGTGTGTGTGTGTGTGTGTGTGTGTGTGTGTGTGTGTGTGTGTGTGTAGACTTAGTGAGTCTGGGTTCAAAGTCAAGCTTTGCCACTTGAGGTTTATGTGATCCTGGGCAACATTTGTAGAGCATGCCGTGTGTTAGTTTCTTCATGCATGACATGGACATCAATGATCATGTCTGGCTCATGCAGTGACTGTGATAATTAAGTAACTATTATAGGTAACTAGCACCATGCTTAACATAAAGTGCTGTATACATCATCAGATTGGCATCTGCTCCATAGCGTTCTTTTCCGGTCCTTTTACCCCGTGTCATCATTCCCTGACTCGCCACAGTTGGTCCTTAGCAGGCTCATCTCCCCTGCACCTGTTGCTACAACTCGAATCTCTCCCACTGTTGCTTCTTGTCCTATCTGCTACCTTACGCCATCTTCTCTCTTCTAAGATGGCCTGGTGGATTCTCCTTAGTGCTTGTGTTGGCTTCCCCTCTCTCTAAATTTGAAGTCTTCACCTTTTCAGAACCTGGATAAATACTCTTAAAAGGCCCAGCCTGACTTCGGAGCCCTCAGTCCCTACCCTACTGGAAGGTTCTCTGAGTTCACTGTGACCCCCTAAGAGAAGGCACAGATGGACTGCGTTGCCTTCTGAGGGCTCCAGCCTGGCACTTCGCCAGGAATAAAGTCCATGTTAATGTATTCAGCCACTCATTGAATAAAGCTGCACTGTGGCTGTACTTTGGGTGGAACTCTTGGATCTTTGGCACCCGGGCCTGGAAAGACACCATCCTGTGGCCTCACATACCTCACATTAAGCCAGAGTTGCCCTCAGAGCTCCATGAATGTGACGCTCTGAGAGTTTCTAGAATGTTCTGTTCTAGATGTGTAGGCCAGGATAGGAAGTGTTTCTTTGCCTCCCCCATGCCAGATCACCTCAGTTTCGTCAGGTTATCTTTGTCAACACCATGAGTTCTCCGCCAGCGGTACTTACCACATAGCGCAAAACTGAAGGCAAATCTGTACCTTTTTTAAAATAATTTTCCTTTTTTTTTTTTTTTTTTTTTTTTTATGTTTGACCTAGTTTCCTATCTTCGCCTAGCTCCACTGCTGGATATTAAAGGCACCAGCTTTCTATTCTAGAAGCAGCAGGGTAAGACTCAGAGTCTGAATATGGAGTGTTCTAAAAGAGGCCTTGCCGGAGCCCTGGGAAGCTTCGGTTCCGCGAAGCCAGGGTGAACGACCCGCCTCCTCTGTTTCATGTGTTTGAGCTGTTTCTAGGGGTCTGCAATTCTGCATCTGTAAGATGGGATAGGCACGGCGAAGGCAGATAGCAGCGTATGGGAGCCAGTGTGGGCAAGGGCTGCACACAAATGGCTGTTAATAAAAAGGGCTGTCTCTGTTGTTATTGGCAACTGTGACGCCATGCTTTTTCTCCAGCTGGGTAAGCCCCTTGGGAGTTCTTGGATGAGATTCCATTGTAGAGAGGGAGAGGAAGCGATGTCCCAGAGCAAGAACCAACAGATGACGCTCCCTGGGCAAAATGTGGCCTACCTCCAGATTATGTGTAAAGTTTCAAGGGAACAGAGCCACTCCTGCTTGTTTCCATACACCCACTGTTTCTGTGTTGGCTATGGTTGCCTCTGTGTTACAAGGGTGGTGCTTAGCAGTTGTGACAGAGACCATGTAGCCACAAGGCTAAAGAGATTTACTATTTGGTCCCTTGTAGAAAAGTTGGCTGAGCCCTGTCTTAGAGAAGGGTATTGAGGTTTTCTGCTTCCATGTGCAAACAGATTTGCATATATCCACACAGCTCACATACAGTGCCTGGAACACGGTGGAAAGGAACAAGTCGTTCGTCCCCCTTCTGAGCTTAATTCTATTCTGGAATACATAGGATCATATCTGAGAAATGCAGAGGCAGGCACATTTATATTTTTATTGAATTCCATTCCTCTCTCATTTTCAAAAGAAGAGCTCATGTTTAAAAAAAAATTCTGATTGGCACTATAAACCTTATTTATGCTTTAATGTCTCCTAAAGTATGTATCCAGCACTGTGTTTACTCCCTTACAGATGCTGATAAGCTATACATTACCAAGTCCAAATGGATTTTCAAAATCCAATTTCCTTGCTACAGTCTTCCATTTCTCTGTTGACTTTTTATGTTTGACTTGCATCAGAGCATCTGGGGGGATTTTTGCCACATTTTGACCTCAACCTGCCCAGTGAAATAGCTCATCTGTTTAAGAGTAGAGTTCTTGGGTGGTGGCTGCCTTTCCTTGTTGTCCTGTGATTTTTGTGCATCTCCATCAGGCTGGATGGTGGCTTTTGGAGATGGCCTGAGCTAGTTCCTGGGGTGGAGGTAGAGGCAAAGGTGTTACTTCCCCTTCTGAATGACTGTGCTATGATTGACATCAGTTGCTTGACACCACTTGCTCCTTATGTCTGAATGAGGTCAGCATCCACACAAGGTTTTGGAGAAATTGTTTTCAATCATATATCTTCCTTAAGTGGCCTGCCATAAATGCCTACAGAGATGGCTAGGCCTTTTGTGTTATGGTCTCTAGGGAAGACCGCGAGATGCAGTGTTTGGATGATCAACATCACCCGTATGAAGTCCTAAGGCCATGGGAGTTGGATGAATGTTTGCTGTTCAGGGTCCAGGGGAGCTTGAATTTTCTCTCTTCTCCTTTCTTGGTGGCTCCTAGAGCCCACAGCACCATGGCTCATTGCCATTTCTTCATCTCTATGGCCCCTGGAACTTTCTAGTTACTTCTGATCCTCTAGCATACTTAGAGAAGGACCCTAATGACCATCTTGTTCCCGTATACCAGGAACTAAAGGCTCAGAAGTGAGAATGGGTGTGTGTTAGGAAGTTGCCTCTGGCAGACTATGTCACCTGCTGCCGACCTTGAGTGCATGACCACTCTGAGTCTGTCTTCATTTGTTGTCTGAGAGAAGGAAAATTGTCCTTAAATTATATATATATTTCTTCCTTAGTCATTTTAAACACATTAAGTCTGCATCAAGCCACATGAGCAGGGAGCAGGCGTGTCTATCAGTTGGTATTAGGCCACAGTGGTTTGTTTTTTCTGATGAGTGTGTTTGGGTGATGCTATCAGTTTATATTGAGAAGTATTATGAGAAGGAGTCTCATGAGACTTGTCATGTACTCCCTGTGTGGATGGAGTTTCAGATAAGGATGGCGTTTCATTACGGGATATGAGGTCCGTCATGGATAGTCCTGCAGAGACACTTTGTCTGATCAGTGTTCATGGACTGGTTGTCATCTTCCTTGAACAGTTTGGCTTTTATTATAAGAACACGGTGTCCTGTACCTAGGATGCTTTCCCTATTGATATAGGGATCCAGGAGCCCAGAGCCGGGCACGGAACCACATTTAGGCAGATGGGCACATGAGACGTGTGAGCATGGGTCTACAGCTGCCTCCCATCCTGTTTGCCTTTTCCTCTGACTGCCCTCAATGTCACCATGCTGTGCACACAGCATCTGGGCTTATCTGGCTGATGCAGCTGGGTGGCGAGCAGTTAGACAGCATCTCTGAAACACGCTCTGCTTTCTAGGTTTTGCACAAAACACAGATGGGAACTTAACTTCCACCACTCATATTTCCTTCTTTGCAGAGAATGTGGGCCCTCTGCAGAAAAGTCCTAACCATGTGCCCGGCTGAGATGTGTGTCATGTAGTGGAGCCCAGAGGCCTATATCTAGAACTCTCTTGTGGAGGGACATAAGAGATACGCATAAGCTGTGACAAGTGCTGTTGGAAAGCAGGGTCTGACTATCCCAAGGAAAGAGTAGCTCGAGAGACTATGACGCAGCCCTTGACTGCTCTACGCAAGCTCTTCTCGCGTAAGCTTTCTGCTGCCACGCCTTCCTTCTTTGATTGACATCACCTGCAGCCTCAGCCATGAAGGCCCTGGCAGTACCAGCGGAACTGAGGACTGGGCGTCAGAGCCTCTGTACGTAGCACCGGTCGCTCAGAGGTTGGCATGGGGGTGGGCCATTGCAGTGCAGCTCTGTTTCCAGCTCACAGTTAGACATCTTGTACCACTCCAACCACTCCCACCTGTGCTCTCTGTGGTGCATGTTTACATTCATCATTTTTTTCCCCCAAGACAGGGTTTCTTGTCTGGATAGACTTGGCCATCATGGACTCACTTTGTAGACCAGGCTGGCCTCAAACTTACAGTGATCTCGCTGCCTCTGCCTCCCAGAGTGCTGGGATTACAGGATTGTGCCATCATGCCCGGCATTGTAATTACCGTTTAACGTGCTTGTTTATTGCTGGTCTACCTCACTAAGTTTTGCATGTCTCTAGAAAGCACAGTATAGCCACTGCCAGCACTGTATCCATTCTTTAACACGAGTCATTGTTGAATTAGCAAAGTAACTACTGGAAAATCAATAGTTTTTTCTCCTCTTGTCTCACTTCCCATCTTTTTTTTTTTTTCCTCAGAAATTTCCCACTGGCCTCACAGCAGATCTCAGTTTTTGTTGTTTCGTCTTGGACTTCTTTACCTTTTTGTTCCTCTCAAGATGTTTGTGTCATTCCTTTTCCATTTAATGCAAAGCACTCCTCAACTCCTGCACCTCCCGGATGGGTTTGGCCCTCTGTTGCTCAGCTCAGGGTTCACTGGGGTACCGCCTTAACCTGCTTAAGTGACTATTAACAGCATACATTAAGCTGGGTGGTTTATAAACAATAGGAAATTTTTGTTCACCATTCTGGAGGCCTGGAAGTCTCCTATCAAGGCAGCAGCGTATGCAGGGTGTGATGGCAGCTTGTTCTCCATAGATGCCTTCATTTTATTTGATTTCACTTTATTTATATATTGTTAGTTTAATTATCATACAAAGTAATAGGTTAGATTATAACATTTTCATATATACTTTGTTCTCATTGATCTCCTCCCCTCCCCCTTCTTCACCCTCCTGTTCTTCTCCTTCTGCCATCCTCCCCATAAAAGGACCTCTTCTGCGTTCATGTCTTACGTATTCCATTATCTTCTTCTTGGCTCTCCAATCCTCACAATTTCTCATTTGGCAGAAGGGGTGAGCATGTCCCATGAGGACATGAAGCCCCTACATGAGACCCGAACCCTCATAACCTAATAATTTCCTCATTTCCCTCCACCCCTTAATACCACTTCCTTAGGGTTGAGTTCCAGCATAGGATCTGGAAGAGGATGCAGGCATGTGGCCTACAGTGCATGTGGCTCAACTTGCGATGGGGGCACATGGGAGCTGAACAGAGGCAAGAGGTGGGCTAGGATTGAGTGGGCGTGGATGACCAGCCAGGAGGCCACTGTAGGCTCAGGCCAGCAGGTGCCAGCTCCTTTTTGGATCAGGCTGTGCATCCTTCCTCCTGCCTTCCAGTTGTGACACTCCTCCTCTCCTCCAGGGCCATGTTCATTCTCTCCTTCCCTTCTCTTTTTCAGAATAGTGGGCTTCTGCTTCTCCGGTCACAGCAGCTGTCCTGGTTGGAGCCTCCATTCTAATCCTCTATCTCTTTTGATGTCACCTTGAGTGGACTTACAGCTCAAGTATATGCTCAGTTTATCCTTGCCAAAACCAAAGGGACACAACGTGATGTCCAAGGATGGATGGTTTGAACTTTAAGGGAGAATCTAGAAACACTCACTGTTGACTTTCTCATCTTCCAAACACATGGGTGTCTAATTCCTCACCCAAGTCCAGGAGGCATAGGCTTTCAGGTTACCTGTACAGCGAAGAAGGTGGGGGATCCAGAGTGTGTTCTGTGCTTGCTTTTCATAGTTCATCCATTTAATGACATATCCTAAGATAGATGTTCCTTCCCACATTGCAGGTGAGAAAAACTGAGATTCCCCATGGATGAACCAGGTGGCCCCTACTCACAGCTTTGCAGAGCTGAGGTGTCCTACAGTCCTGCTGCACCCTGAAGCTCCTGTTCTTTCTGCGTCATCCCAGCACCCTTTGCCTGTTTCAGGAAGCAATTACAGAGGCATGCCCCA
Source organism: Acomys percivali (assembly GCA_907169655.1). Lineage (NCBI taxonomy): Eukaryota > Metazoa > Chordata > Mammalia > Rodentia > Muridae > Acomys > Acomys percivali. Next base: position 72,539,539 of record OU015742.1, read on the forward strand.
GCATTCATTTTTTCTACTTAGAATGAGACGTTGGTGTTTACTTTCTCAGGAAGGAAGATTGAAATCAACATAACGAGCCTTATTAACTTTCTTAAATAAGGGGGCTTGCAGATGCTAGCGCCTTTCCTGGGAGCACCAAAGCAAATAGAAAAATCCAGCTTGCCTAAAATTTTTTGGTTGTTTTTTTTTTTTTTTTTTTTTCCTGTTTTTCCTCCAACACCTCTCAAGAGTTTAAGATTCAAAGCTCTAAATGAAGAGCTGATGGAGCTGGGGTAATGAGCCACGGTTCATGCATGTGGCTGAACTTACCTGTCTCTCTTTTGTTTGTAGGTGGCTGTTCTTTTGATGAGCACTACAGCAACTGCGGGTATAGTGTGGCTCTGGGAACCAATGGCTTTTCCTGGGAGCAGATTAACACATGGGAGAAGCCAATGCTGGACCCAGCTGTGCCCACAGGTATGTGATCCATCATGTTTGGGGCTGAGATAGAGGGGGCTGTCTTTTGCAGTGCCTTACGGGGCGGGGGGGGGGCGGGGGCGGGAACGACCTCGTTATGGATCGAGCTGTCTGGGAGGACAGTAGGTTGATATATTGGTCGTGAGTTTCCCATCCCTAGAAGCGTTTAAGCAAGGCTAAGTGAACTTCTTAGTTTGGAGTGAGAGTCACAAGTTATCAGGATCCGGGATTTCTTTTTACTCTGAGACCTTTAAACTCTGTGCATAGGGTATCACCGAGTTTTGTTCCAGGGCCAGACAACAATGGCATTTTTAGAAAGAGATGAGTTCACTTCTTCCCGCTGTGTCATATGGACGTGGGTTGTACACATTCATCAGGAGATTTCCACTGTCATATTATTGCCACCTCGATGACTGTGCTGACATCTAGAATACCAAGCTTATTTAACCAGGGTAAATTCTTGACGGATGCCTGCATGAGGCAGGCCTGTGCGAGAAGCACCTGCTGGGTTTTAGGGGATGTGCTCAGAGGGGATATACACACACTCTGGAAGACCACTGTCAGAATTAGTGACTCGGGCAAGGCATGTTAAGCAAGATTGCCAGATGATGTAAGCCTGGATGCCTACAGCTCTGTGAAAGTTACGTTTACTCTTTTGAACAGTGGGAAAGCCAGCTGGCTGTAGGACATGAGAGGGCATTGTCCGTGGAGGCTTCCTGGCCAGCGACTCCCTGCAGCTCACACACTGTCTTGTATTCCATCAGGCCGTTAGGCTTCCCTGTGGCTCACCCCTGTTCTTTGATACTTTACTCTGGCCTTAAACACTGGTGTTCTCTGGGCTTGCTCTGTACTCTACTCGTGGATGATCTCACCAACCTCATTGCTTCAGGTTCAACCTGAAGACCGCTAATTCAGCATCTGTGACTCCTGCTGCCATGTCCTCTGGGATCAGGGTGTCTAGGATGCCAGCAAGTGGAGGCAAAGAGGATACTCAGGAGAACATGGGGAAAGAAATGTCCTCTGACTTTGAGCTTGGTTCCAACGCAGGGACCAATCCTGGCTGGATTGTTATGCAGTATATGCACTGTGTTGTATATGTTTCTCAGAAGGATCTAGAGTTTAAGGCTATTGCAAGAATAAAACAAGGAAGAAAGGAAGAGAAAAAGGAAAAAGGAAAGGAAAGGAACAAGCCCGAGGTACTAAATTAGGCATTTTCCACTAGGTGAGATCTTAATTGGCCTAAGCAGAAGCATCAGATGTGTCAGATGTCAAGGACTAAGGCAGCCTGGGAAAACTATAACTGTTGTCCGATGTGGATTTTAGTGATGCCAACTTCATTCCTGCAGTGTCCAAGTTATTAATCCAGTTAGGACCCCAAGACCCCCAAAATACTTGGTCGTTTCCCCTTGTTCTCCCCCTGTGTCTGCTCACTCTCTGGAATGATTCAGAAGCCACTGGCTGCACTTATCCCCCCCCCCCCCCCCCCCCCCCCCCGGTTTCTGCATGGTGGTCTCTTCACTAATGTTTCCACCCGAGTCTTCAGTTTCCTTGCCTAGACTCTCACTTTCTGCTGCAGACCACCTTTGTGTCTCTCTTGGGTACCTGGGGACTTTTTTCTTCCGGGCTCCTGGAGTCATCCTCTTTGAGTGTAATCCCCACTCGATCTCCAAAGAGATCCCACCGGAACATATGACTGTCTATTCTCCCTTGCCCCACTCCATCCCTCTCCAGCCTCTGTCTTGAGGACTTCTGAAGTCTTCTGCTGCTCCAAGACCAAGGGGCCCCATCTTCTCCTTCAAGACCCTCCCAGCTTACCCCACCTCACCTTCCACCCTCACGCGTCCTGCTTCCCCTGAGCTTGCTTCACATTGGCTCCTGGAAGTTGCCAGAACATTCTGACTCCATTGCCTCAGGAACTTAATATACAACAGCCCCAGGGAGCCCTTTGTTCTGCCTTGCTGTCACCACTCTCCTTTCTCCATTCAGTTTGGGGTGGCTCTTGGTAAAGATCCTCACTACATTTGTCACGTTTCTCCCTCACACACATGGTGACTAATGTTCCTTGTCCTCAGGTGAGAAGCTCATGTGGTTGGGGACCACAGTAGCCCTGTTCACAGCATCATCTTCAGCACCTGTGAGATGCAGTGTAACATACGGATATACGGAGTATCCATGGGACAATGTTCTGGAAGGGTGTGTGGATGGGTCCCTTACTCGAGGTTATTAATGAAGGCATGCATGACAGTTTAAAGGCCTTTGGTACTCTGCTTCCTGATCACATCCATGTTGACCTTCCCATGTTACAGATGAGAAAACCAAGGTTCTGAGCAGCAACCTGGTAAGATTGCTGCCTCCTCCCCTCTCCCACTTCCCCTCCCGAAGGCACGATGATTGCTTCCAATCTTAATTTTCTCAGCCCCTTATGATAGCGGAGTGTCATTTTGTAAATATTGGATCATGCTAATACAATCTTCTGAGCATTCCTAATAGAGGCATTTGATAGTGATCGCTGAAATGAGTCTGTCAGGGGCTCCTGTGGCTCTCATTCCACAGCCCCTCATGCTGCTCAGGCTGAGAGGCGAATTTGGATTAGGAGGCACCGTCTTCATGGGCGGGCAGTGGCTGAAATCTCGCTCATGTTCTGTAGTCCGGGAGCTTCCACCTCTCCTGTAGTCTAGCTTGCGTTCTGTTTATTCAGCGTCCATTTATTGATCCTCTCTGTGCAAAAAGCTCCGTGTACTACTTGGCCTCGGTGGATCAGATCATGTCACGCCGGAGCTTAATCTTTTTAGTGGCTTGGCCTTTAAATAGACTGTGATTGACAGGCTGTTAGGCCTATCAGGTTCTGGGCTATCTCATGTCATCTTTTTTCAGTGCTCAGGATACCTAGGCTGGTTTTGGTGACTGGACGTGTCATGTTCTTCCCAGGCCTAGGACTGTTGAACCTGCTCCTTCTGCTCACTGGAATGCCTCTCTCCACTCCTGACCATTTTCTTCAGGCCTCGGCTCATGAAGCTTCCCATAGAAAGCTTTTCTCCCTGCAGAGTGGAAGGCTTTCTTGGTTGCTTACTTGTAGCATCCAATTCTTTGCTTTCTTTCTTTCTTTTTCTTTTCCTTTCTTTTTGTTTTTTTGGTTTTTGTTTTGTTTTGTTTTGTTTTGTTTTTTTTTTGAGACAGCATTTCTCTGTGTAGCCTTGGCTGTCCTGGACTCACTTTGTAGACCAGGCTGGCCTCAAACTCACAACGATTCACCTGCCTCTGCCTCCCAAGTGTGGGATTCTTTGCTTTCAAAGCCCTCGCTATGGGATCCATCCTGTGTTAGCTTTGTAACTGCTGCAAGAAAACACCTCGGAGAAACAGCTGAAAGGAAGAAGCACATATTTGGGCTTATGGGTTTGAGGGGTTCATGCTACGGTGAGGTGGACCCATGGCTTTGGACCTGACACAGAGAGAGGATCTCTGCCCGCTTTGAGTCCAGGAGGAGAAGAAAAAGAAAGAGGAAGAGCTACATCCTTTAAAGTCATGTCTTTAGTGATGGTAGTCCTCTAGTCTGGTTCGGCTTGCTCAGTTTCCCACATTTCCTAGTAGTCCATCGAATGAATGGCTTAATCTATCAGTGAACAAATCCATTGGTTACAGCCCTCCTGATGCAATCACTTCTCCAAATTCCCACTACTGAATGTTGCCCCGGGGACCAGTCCTTCAACACATGAGTCTTCTAGGGATATTTCAGACCCAAACTGCAACACACACAGCAGACCAGTTTCTTCCAGATTTATGCCAGAGCCGCCAATGTTGGCATCTGGAAGCTTCTGTTTTTCTCACTTTTCATTGGAAAATCTGTGCAAGAGCTCTCTGGAGATCACTAGGTGAGTGTGAACTGTCTGCCTAGACAGGCCTCAGGTAAGCTGCCCTATACCATTTGGGAATAAAAAAGTAGAGGCACATATGATCTTGTGCCTCCCTCAAGCCCACTGGTACTCCAATGCTACTTCACAAATGGGAAGCTTCTAGCAACTGGTCTGGCAATGAGTCAGACAGGTCAGAGAAGTTTCTCAATTCCTAGGATGCACTGCTGCCTGAGAAAGCTTGGGAGCTTCCTGTAGCTCTGCTCCCTGAATCCAGTATACCTCCGACCCCCATCACACAATTCTTCATATTTTCCTTGCAGAAGCCCTTGGGCTAACATTCAAGGCTTCAGACCTGCTTTCCAGGTCCCAGGTCTGTAGCTCTATCACAAAGGAATAGAGTCAGGGGTGCAACACCCACAAACCTCTCACTAAGGCACTGTCTTATCTAACCGCAGCTGCCACAGGTCCTTAGCCTTTGCCTGCACTCAAGGTCTCCACAGGGTTGTCCTGAGATTAATCTAGAGAGCATCCTTCAGTGAGGGGAATAACAATGCAAGCACGAAGGTGGTGTGTGTGTGTGTGTGTGTGTGTGTGTGTGTACATGTCTGTGTGTGTATGTATGTGTGTATTTGTGTGTGTGTATGTCTGTGTGTGTATGTGTGTGTGTATGTCTGTGTGTGTATGTGTGTGTGTGCATGTCTGTGTATGTATGTGTGAGTTTATGTGTGCGTGTGTGTATACATGTATGTGTGTGTGTGTGTGTGCGCACATGACCATGTGTGCACGTAGGCCAGTAGATGTACATTGGTATGGTGTGTGTACACATGCCTGGATGTGCATTTGAAAATCAACCTTGGGTATCTTTCTCAGTTGCTCTCCACCTTGCATTTTTGTTTGTTTGTTTGTTTGTTTAAATGAGCTTTCTTTCTTTTACCTGTCCAGCAGGCTACAGGCATCTATCTGCCTTGGTCCACTTCCCCAACGCTGGGCATGTGCGAACACCCTGAGCTTTTGTACGTGGGTTCTAGATCTCCGTCTCAGGATCTCCTGGTTGTGGTCCACATGGCAAGTGCTTTACTGACTGAGCCAACCTTTCCAGCCCCGTGTATCATTTTAAAAGGTTCAAGCCTGAAAGCGGTGAGGTCTGGGAGGTTCCTTGTCATGGGTACAGCACACTATTTAGGCATTAAGAAAGAAGTAGGGCTGACTGTCGCATCACACATCTGTGTAAACAAGAAATTCTGTATCTATTTCTCATCGTCACGTCGACTTGGCTCTGATTCTGATCCCACGGGGAGCTGGTTTTTAAATTTTAGTCGTTTATTCTGTGACTGTCTTAATACTCGTGCTGGTCATTGGCATTTTCTCAGGAAGATTTCTACAATTGCCCTCCATCCCTTCATGACTCTTCCACCTCTCCTCAAGGCCAGGAGCCCTGTTCTAGGTCCAGCCAGGCCTGGTGCCTACTCAACATCCTTTGGCCTGTTTCCCCCTTAAGTGTTTCTGCAAAGCAGGTGGCCTAGCAGGTTTTTCTCTGATGAGAAGGATGAGAAACTTCCTCCCTACCCTGCTTAGCTGCCCTCAAATGCAGCCCTGTCGATCCAACCTCTCTGCAGCCTATGACAAATGTTCTGCAGTAAGTTTAGACTTTCGAAAAATGAAGGGGGAGATGAAAGCAGCCTTCACTTTAAGCAGCTTTGCTCTCTGTCCCACACACATTTAAGGAGAACAGAGAAATACCAGACTTGATATTTGCCTAATGACATGGTTGGAAAGGATAGGAGTTGGCCATAATCCAGGAAGAACACAGGACACATGGCAACAAGATAACTTGTACCCATCAGCCTCCACAATGGCTCTGGCTCCCTTTTATGCCTTTGGGCTCTCAGGCCGCCTATCTTCATCTTTCTCTAACTACTAATGTTTATGGAGGACTGCTGTGAGCTATGGCCTGAACTGTGCCTCCTCAGAGGGCGGGTAAAAGTCCTAAACACTGGTGCTTGTGAACTCGACCTTATTTGGAAATAATCTGGGGGACCTTATCTCCCTAATTGCATTAAGAGGGTGCTATGCTGGTTATATTAGGTGCCAGTCTAATGCGACTAGTGTGATGTCTTTGTTGAGGTTTTTATTATTGCTGTGATAAAACATTATGGCAAAAGTAACTTACAGAGGAAAGGGTTAATCTTATCTTACAGCCTGCAGGTCACAGTCCATCACTGAATCATGTCAGAGCAGGAACTCACGGCAAGAGCCTGGAAACAGGAACTGAATCAGAAGCTGCGGGAGGCTGGCCTACTAACTTGTTTCTCATGGCTTGCTCAGCTTGCTTTATTATACCATCTAGTACCTGCCTATTGCTTGCAACCTCTACAATGGCCTGGGCCCTCCCGCACCAATCAATTATTAAGAAAGTGCCCTAGAGGTTTGCCAAAGGCTAAACCTTTTGGAGGCAACTTCTCAATTGTGGTTCCCTATAAACCGATGCATAGGGGCAGAGACACACAGGTACCCAGGGGCAAGAGGTCCCATGAAGATAAAGGCAGAGACCAGAGTCATGAATCTATAAATTAAGGAAGGCCACGGATGGCCAGCAGACAGCAGGAACTGGACAAGGTAGATTAGGTTTCCTTCCTGGATCCTTTAGTGGGAACATGGCTCAGCCAATGCCTTAACTTTGAACTTGTGGTCTGCAGACTCGGAAGGAAAAGTGGGTTTCTGTTGTTTTCACTTACCAGCTTGTGGTAAGTTGTTATAATAGCCCCAAGAAAGGTGAAGCCCAGTGAATCCAACATCAGTGCCTTGCCCTTGCCCCGGCCCTGCTCTGCGCATCTTTTTCACACAGGAACATACACACAGGCATTAGAAAGGTTAGAAGTTGGCATTTACTGTGAGCCTACTCAAACCAAGAATTAGATTAGGCGTTTTTCCATACACTATTTGATCTAATTTGCAGCTACCCCCATGAGTTCAGAGATGTCTTCACTTTCTCATTGCAGAGTGTACCGGATCCCAGAGGACTAGGCAACTGGTCCAAGATCAAGTGAGCCCCCTGTGGCAGAGAAGGCAGGGTTGGAGTCTTGACTGGTGACATATAGATTATGTACATGCCTCTGTCATCAACTGAGCATCTTTTAAGATGATTTCTATTTGCAGTGTGATTTATTATGGTAAAAGACAATGCATATTCACGTGCTACAGAGAACAAAGTGGAAGTCATGCATGCATACAAATACATATAAATATATTCCTTCATATGATTTTAAGAAAGCATTCCCCATATCATTAAATATTTCTCAAGTCATGTTTTCTAAAAGCTTCAGGGTTTTCCATTCCAATGACTGTTCCACAATTTATTTAACAACCCTGTCTCATTGCATATTCAGATTCCTTGTATTTACTTTTATACCACATTGAAGGCACGGTTTGTGTACATACACCAGTGTACTCATCCCCAGTAGGGCTTAGCCAGCTTGCTTTCAGTGGGGCATCTTTCTATAGTCCATTATGTATTTCTGACCAGAATGTTGGTTTTTTGTTTTTTTTTTTAGATACAGGGGGAAAAATACCATCCCCATGTCTGACATGGTTGGGAAAATGCCTTGTGAACCCTAAAGCAGAGAAGGAGTTGGGAACTGATGAGAGCCTGTTCAGAGTGACATAATAGCTTGTGGCTTCGATGTGAGATGGATGCAGGCTTCCCAGTGGGCTTTCAAAGGAATTATGTATGGCAAGATGGATGCCAGCTATGCAAAGTATCACGGGGTTGCCAGTGCTGATTGGATGGGTGGCAAGTTTATTCATGGACTGTGTACTAAGCTAGATTTTTTTTTTGATTTTTTGTTATGTTTTTTTTTAACATATACATTTATATTATTACACATAAATAAACTACATACAGCAGGAAGAACCATGAAACAATCAGGAATTACATAAATACATTCATAGTGAACTGGCTATTTTTATTTGACAAATTTGAAGTAAACATCTTTCCTATCTTGTTGAGTCTAAAATTCTGAATGAAAATCAATATCTAGCACATTTCATCTCTATTAACTTAAAACATCTACCTAGATCTAAAAACATCTTAACCCCTAACTAACTAACTTAATTGTAACTCTAAACTATCTGGTCTTCAACACCATCAGAGACTTGAAAAGGATGTTGCATGCCAGGTCAGCATTTTACTTGTATCTGTCCTTACAGTGCTGGGAGTTAATATGCAGTTGTCAATGTCAAACAAATTGTATGTGTGTACATATGTGTGTGCATACATGTACATGTGTGTGCATGTTTATGTACTCACCTGTGTGTGCATGTGTGTGTGTGTGTGTGTATGTGTGTGTGTGTGTGTGTGTGTGTGTAGGACATAGGACATGGAATATCTTCCTGGATTTATTGCTACTTTCTGCTTTATTGAGGCAGCCTCTTGCTGAACCCAGAGCTTACCATTTAGCTAGTCTACTCAGCCAGTCTGTCTGGGAATTACTCCTCCCCCACCTCCCAGGTGTGAGTACCAGGACCACAGCTTACTGCTATGCCTTTTGTTATGTGGGTGTTGGGGATGCAGACTTGAGCCCTCATGAAGAAAGTACTAACTACATCCTCTAAGTCACTCTCTCCTCAGCAATGATGTGTGTGTGTGTGTGTGTGTGTGTGTGTGTGTGTGTGTGTGTGTGTGTAAGTGTGTGCATGTGTGTAGGTTCTGGGGAACCTTTTCCAGAGTTGAATCTCTTCTACTGTGGGTTCTGAGAATTGAACTCAGGTCATCAGACTTGCACAGCAAGCTTTTATGATCTGAGCCCTACTACTGTTCTCACGATCTGACTCTGGCGTGCTCCCTCGGGGCCAGCTCCTTCTACCTTTTCAACATCTTCCTTTTATTCTGTGTCTAGTTTTGGAAGACCGTCCTCCAATCCAATTTCCCATTGAAATGAAGCTTGGTAAACTAGAGAGCTAGATACCCAAGCACCAATTAGCAGTCCGAGGTGGCTGCTTGGGTAACCTGGATGAAGCCACCTGGGCTCGGTTGCCCTCGACTTTTCATCTAGGAACCTGGAGACCGCATTTAGAGCTTGTGGGTTGGAGTGTCATGCGTTAGTGGTAGTGCGTGACCATGGTGTTGGAACTAAAAGATGTTGGTAAACGTTTGCTTACCTTCCGACTAGAACTGTTTTATAGTTTGCTTTTTCTTTTCAAGAGTGGTCTCTCTCTTTTCATGATGCTTAATACCATTCTTCCAGAACATTCCTAGTTTGAGAAAGATAGTCATATTTGGTTCTTCTTGTTAGCCACAAATGTTACATGTCACACCATCATGCTTTTGTCATACTTACTCAGCCATTTGTGTAGAGCATATATCAAGCCCATCTTTTCCCATTGAACTCCTTTACAGAGCCCAGTTCTTCAAGGAGGCTTGTGTGGGCGCATCTCAACACCTTTTATCCACATAGCTTCTGTTGCTGTGTCTGTCACTGCATGTTGCCTCCGGCTGTTCACTAGGGCTGAGAGCCTCTTTAAGACCTGGCCTGAATTTCCTGTTCCCTGCGTGGAACACATGCTGGTCCACATATGGCCTCCATGGGTGGTGGGCTATTAGTGGAGTCAAGGGGAAGTGATTTCAGGAGAGTTTTCAGCTGTGATGTTTTCATCTTCTCAGCAGCACTGTGGCCTTCATGGAGCGTGTACTCTCTGCTGGGCGGGCTGTGTTGGGGGATGGGGGTGAACTGGTCCAAGGGAGAGGTCATTTGGGGCTCACTTCCTGTGGAGCCGGTCCTGTGGTCCTTGAACCAGGTAAAAATTTTTTTGGGATCACCCGACTTGCATGCTGCAGCTAGACAGGCACTCACTGGGGAGTAGAATTTGGAAGAGGTTTTCCTGGGAAAATCTTTTCGCATCCGACACTCACTTACTGTTCCTTTCAAAGTATTGTTGCTAAACTGTCCTGGACACAGGGTTTTTATGCATTCTTAATCACCTCTAATACAACTACTGATTGGTTCAAAACTGCACATTCCCATGTTCCTACTCAACCTCCTCTCTATCTTCTTCCCTCTTTAATGGTAAAATATTGTATATTAGTTCTTTAAAAAATGATTGGTTTGTACATATGTATTAATTCTTTCTTCCTCTTGTCTCAGTTCAGCCAAATATCACTATCAACAGATTGGCATGTGTTGAAAGAGAAAGGACAAAAAGGAGAAGGAGGGAGAAGAGGAGGGGAAAAAAGGGAAGAGGACACTAAGTGGCAGATGAGGAGGAGGAGGAGACAGAGAGAGCATGCCTGTATAGCAATTATACATACACAGACACACACATAATGTATAGATTACAGTAATTGTCCTGGTCATAGGGGAGTGGTATTTATATAGTAGTTATCTTGTGGCAGGGTGCTATACTAAGCAGATTAAAGACATTCACCTATGTAATCCTTAAAATATTCTTCTTAAGTACATATTATTATCTGCATCTTAAGAATGGGGAAAGTCAGACACAGAGAGCTTAAATGTCTTGTCCAGAGTCGCCATCGGCACGCGCTTGAGTGAGGAGTTGTCCGCAAGAAGTCTCAGCCCAGAGTCTGCGTCCTAATAATGCCGTTCACAGCTCTGCATGCAGCCTCCTGACTGTTCTGCTGCCCATCTCTTTGCCCACCATTGTACTCAGATCTAGGTTTTTTCCTCCCAAGATAGCTTGGTGTCCTATTGGGTAGAAGAGCTCCCAAGAAGTGGCATCAGAGGAACTAAAAGGTACCATGCATAAAGGTGTCATGCTTCCAACATACCCAAATAATGAAGGACAAAGTCCTCATCTCCAGACAGCTCTCTGAAAAAATGCTTACAAAGCATTCCACTTTATGAGTTGGTCCCTTGTGCACCTAGGACTACGAAATTAATTAGGAAAACTGCATTAGCCCATGATGACCCCAATCAGTGCTAGTTTGGGATGTTTACAGGGATCACCGAATTGGTAGGAAAAAAATGGGCATGAAATTGAATGCAGGTTTAGTAATTATAGCCGCAGATAGGCCTGGGTAATAATGAGCGCTGGCTGTTATTATAAACAAGCGCCCTAAGGATTGCTTTGAACAGCAAAAAAGAGCCTAGTAGTGATCAGAATACTCATCCGCGCTATATGAACAGGGTAATGTGTCTGCTCTAACACACATGTGGATGGCTAATTGAATATTTGGGTTTTTAGTGACATCATACCTGGGCTCTAGATGCGTCACACGCTCAGCAGTTTTGATCGTAGGTAGTTTTGATCATAAGCTTAAAGGCTCATGTGTTCAAGGCCTGGTTCTCAGCGTGGTGTTAGTGGCAGTTGGTGGAAACTTCAAGGGGGAAATACTAGGAAGAGATCTTAGGGTGTTAGAGGCATGTCCTTCAACGGGGATAGTCGGACCTCAGTCTTCATCTCCCCTCTCCCCTCCATTTCCCCTGGTTCTGGTTTTTCTTTACTTCCTCTTCTTCCTTCTCCCCCCCTTCATCTCTCTCTCTCTCTTTTGTCTTTCCCTTCCTTATCCACTTCCCCTTCCTCTTCCTCCTCCCTTTTAGTTTCCTGGGACATAAGGTTTTGCATCTTTGTGTGCTCCCTGCCAGATGTGCTGTCTCACTGTGGGCCCAGAAGCAATGGGAACACGTTATTATGGCCTGAAACCTGAAAAACTCGGACTCAGAATATGCCTGTCCTCTAAGGAGTTTGTTAAAGCAGCATGGAGTTGACTGAGACAGTATCATTAGAATTAAAAGTGATGTGCATGTGTCATTCAAATACTCCTCCAGTGGTGGACACCAATGTCCGGCATACCTATGAACAATTTGAATAAGGAATTTAATGATTGGGACTCAGGAGATGGATCAGCAGTTAAGATTGGTGGCTGTTCTTCCAGGGGACCTGGGTTCCATTCCCAGCACCCACATGGAAACCCATAGACATTTATAACTCCGGCTCTATGGGATCTTACATTCTCTTCTGGCATCTGTGGGCACCGTGCATGTAGGCAGAACATCCGTACATATGGCACAAAATAATGTTTTCAAAAAGAATTTTATAAACTATAATAACCAGCATTCTCCCCCTAAAGATGTAAACCATTTGTTGAACAATAGTCTAAGGTGTGTGTGTGTGTGTGTGTGTGTGTGTGTGTGTGTGTGTGTGTGTTTAGTATGTCAACAACACTGCGAGCTGAATATTATTGTTACTCTTATTTTACAAGTGAGGAGACACTAACGAATACACTGAAATATTTGAAATAAACAGAGGTACTGAGATTTTAATCTCTGTATTCTGGCTCCAGCTATCTTGGTCCACTATGAGTTTTTCAACTAGTAGGTAACTTTATGAAGTGTGTTTTGTTGTGGCTGATTTGAGATGAAGTCTTGCCACGTAGCTCAGGTTGGCCTTGTGTTCAGAATCCTGCCTCAGGCTCTGAGTGTTGGAAGTATAGGTGGGCACCATAGTTTCAAGTATGTCATTAATGTTTGTAAGTAAATCAAATAGTTTTTTATTTTATTAATTTATTCATATTACATCTCAATGGTTATCCCCTCCCTTGTATCCTCCCATTCCTCCCTCCCTCCCATTTTTCCCTTACTCCCTTCCCCTATGACTGTGACTGAGGGGGACTTCCTCCCCCTGTATATGCTCATAGGGTATCAAGTCTCTTCTTGGTAGGCTGCTATCCTTCTGCTGAGTACTCAAATAGTTTTAAAAATAGAAATATAGCTAATTCTACACCTAGAACTTTATAAACTAATTTAAAATCATCTGAAAACATTGTGGGCTTTTCACTGGGAAATGGCAAGAATGTTTTCCTCAATATTATCTTTTTTTATATTAAAATAAATAAATGTGTGTGTATGCAGATGTAGCCAGTGGGCAGCTTAGGCTTCATGTGGGTCCTCTAGTAAGGGGAGCAGGGGGGTTGTGTCTGATATGGACTCAGATGCCAGCTTTTTGATCACTCCTCCCTGGAGGAGCTGCCTTGCTAGGCTACAGGGGCAGAGGATATGTTCAGTCTTGATGTGACTTGATGGGTGGGAAGGGAGACTCCCCTTTTCTGAGGAAGAGAGGGGACAGAGGGAGGGTGAGACAGGGAGGAGAGGATGGATGTGGCTATGGCCAGGATGTAAAGTAAAATAAGTAAATAAATAAAAATAAATAAAATATGTGTGTATGTGTCACCTGTGCATTCATTAGTGAGTGTGCGCACATGTACATGTGAGTTTGCATGTGTGTGGAGGCCAGATGTTGACCCCAGGTGTCTTTCCTTAACTGTTCTCCACCTGTATGCTTGAGGCAGGTTCTCTCATCGAACCTGAATCTAAGCTAGGCTAGATGGTCTGTGGGATCCAGGGACACTTCTGTCCCCAGCCCCAGCCCTTGGGTTACAAACACATGCTGCATGTCCAGATTATTTTTATGTGGGTGCTGGGGGTTGGAACTCAGGTCCTCACACTTGAACACAGCAAGTACTTTATTCTAAGGATGATAGGTCTGATTTAAACGGTTAGGGTGGATTCTGGCCATTGGTAGAGTTGACTAAGTCAGGCACAATGAGCTAGCTTCATTTCTGCTTAGTGCCAGCATCCTGGAGGCAGTCCCCTCCTGGAAACTCCCTGAATAGAACTTCCCTGGGCCCTTCAGTCTCCTGTTGCTCTGACTTCACTATTCTCAGGACAGCTTGAAGGCAGCCATGGCCGAGCAGCCTTCCAGTCCTGGTGGCTTCTTGCCCTGTGTGAGGTGCTGTTTTTCCAGACTGTTCGTGTGACAGGACTGCAGCTCCTGAGCCCAGAATTCTTCTGAGCTAGCCCTTCCCTTTCTGAGTGTGTGCCCTGTCTTTCCTAATGAGGAGGCGTGTTTTCTCAGGCTTTGGGGGTGCTAGTGATTTGAATTATCAGTGTACATGCGAAGAGATTTGGGAAGAAAAGAAAATCGTTTAGTACAAATGGAGTAGTGTCTTTGGATTTAGTGAAAATAAGATGGCTGAGACATCTCTATAAAACAGAGTCCAACAACCTTGAAAAGCCAGTAGTCAGTGGTCATTTCATTTGGGGCCCCCTAGACCTCAAAGGGAAGGTAGCCGCAGCCACATGGGTGACCTAGCCCACACAATATGGCTACTCTTTAATACAGCTAAAATTCACACCTGTTTCAAAAGTTTCTTTATCAAAAGGAGACATAAAACATTTTCTTTACTGCTTTTCATGTTGATTATGTGTTAATATGATTTTAGATATTCAGGATTCAGTAAAATTAATTATTGAAATTGATCATACTCATTTTTAACGGTTTAGATATGGCACCTAGAGTATTTAAAATTCCGTGGATGATTCATATGCTATTTCTGTTGGTCAGTACAGCCATGAATTGTCAGAATTTATTGTGCCTGCTGTTCCTCTGACCGCAGGATGTTTCTCTTTGATGATAGTAACAGCTGCTGTATATTGACCACTTACTGTATGCCAGGGTCTTTAAATGTGTCCTCTGCATGCATTACAGAAATCCCATGTTGCTTAGTTACTCCTGTGGTTGTCCTTTCACAGATGGGGACATCAAGACACAGAGAGATTATATGTCTTGCCCTTAGTCACAGAAGGTGCAAAGGGCAAACTGGATTTGAAGCAAAGCCCTGGTTCAGTCGTTCCTACTGATGCTTCACAAGGCTTTCTGCACGTGGCCTTAAGATGTCTGTTCCTGCTTTCTTGTGCTCACTTACTCTCCAGTTCTCATTTTTCCCAACAAGAAATGGTCTGGCCACCCCTCAGAGCCTTTTAGTTGTGTCTCCCCCATGTGTGTATGTCTCTGTGTCTGTGTAAGCATGCATGTATGCATGCACACATGTGCATGCCAGTGCACATTTATCTATAAGTTGCAGATTTTTCACTGAGCCCTGACATTCTGTGAAAGAGGCAAGGAAATGGCTGTGATATTTGTCATACTCTGCAACTCTCTGCAGCCAGAAAACAGCCATTTTTCTGTACACCCTCCTACTGTATCTGTGTAAATAGCTCTGGAGTTTGTCCAAGCTCTGCAACTTGGGGGCTTGCATCATCCCTCTCTGTGTCTTATTTATCATCATGGATAAAGCCAGAAGCAAAGTTTTCTGGCCTAAGCATTCTTTGATTTGTAACTGAGGAGTGAAGGAAACGAGGAATCTTAAGTGCGTCTTTAGTGAGTCCTGTGTGAAATAAGGCATTGTGATTAAAAAAAAAAAAAAAAAAAAAAAAAAAAACCCTGCAGCCTCATCCATCCATCCATCTACTGTCCATCAGTCAGGCATGACAGATACCGCTGAGTCTCTGACAGGAGAATTTGTCTCCATGAGTGTGTGGAGACCAAGTTCCTGAGGGACAATCTGTTTCTGAGAGCTGAGGCTTTCACATTAAGATAAATTTCCCAGGTGAGCGTAAGGTACTTAACCATGTTCCCAGGCACCCACAGAGCTACAGGTGTCTACTGTGTGCCACAGGACAGGGCACATCTTCAGAACCCAGTTTTCCAGGACTAATACTCATTGACATTGATGCAGTTTACTTCACGGATAGAAATTATCCTGGTGTTGGCCTTGGTAAGGTGTATCTGTAGCTCTAGCACCTGGGAGGCAGAGGGAGAAGGACTGAGAATTTGAGGCAAGTTTGGTTTATGTGTGAGTCCAAGCCCAGCCTGGAGGACATAGAACGGGTCAGCTAATAAAAATTACCCAGTTTTTCTGAAATATCTTCTGTCACACAGTTTTGGCACTGCTCAGTGGTGGCTTTCTGTTGGGGGAAGTCGCCATGCTTTACACTTTCCACAGCTCTGCCAATATCTTTTACAAATTACTTCCTTTCCTAAGTATTGTGTTTCTCATTAAGAAGCCCAAGTTACACTCTCTTAGAATTCAAAGCATTATTTGTCACCAGTAAATCAACTTGTAAAAACCTGGGACAAGCCAGAGTATGCTTGCCATTTAAGAGTCTTGGGGTTTTCTAAGGTTAAAAGATGACTTTTTAGCAATAAGAACTCTCAGGAGCCAGAGCTGTCAGAGCAAGCAAACCTGTTAAGTCCATCGGTTTGGAATTAGGTAAGAAGACAGAAGCCACCACAGGTATTCCCACTGGGAATGGGTAGGTATCAGATGGCTAAAAATCCCTTTGAAACCATCACATGTCAAGTGTCTCCCACAGGAAACAAAACTGTCCAACAGGAAAGTATGATTTCCTCAACAAATGGTGTTGGATGAATAGATTTCCACGTGCAGAAGACACGCATAACAGTAACTAAAAAATGCATTAGAGTCCCTATCTATAATGCATCGGATTATGAGTCTTCAAGAATATATGAGAGGAAGCTTTATGACTTGGGCCAGTGGCTACTTTGAAAGGACATCAAAAAATGATAATAGCAAAAATAGACACATGGAACTACATCAAACTGGGAGACGTGTGTGTGTGTGCACATATGTGTAAGGAAACAACAGTGGAAAAGAAACTCACGGAGTAGAAGAAAATATTTTCTCCTCACAACTGGTAAGGGGTTAATACTGGAAAACATGATTACTACATACAACTTAGCAACATAACAAGGCATCGATTGAAAGATGGGCAAAGACATTGAACAGATAGTTCTCTAAGGAAGGCGTACAGTTAGTAGCAAGCATACGAAAAGATTTTCAGGATCACTGATAATTAGATAAATTTATATCCAAGTGATAACAAAGTGTACATCTACTTGGATGGCTTCATAAAATGAAAATCGAAGCAATCAATCAAAGTAGCAAATGCTAATAGCAGATTTGGAGAAATTGGAACCATTGTGATGTAAGTGGGAATGTGAAATGGTGCCGCTTCTAGGGAAAGCAAATAACTTCAGAAGATCTGGCCGTCCCTGTTTTTGATTTCTATTACTAAAGAGACACAAGATGGCTATGTATCCATGTTTCAGCATCATTCATGATAGCCAAGCATCAGGAGCACCTCACAGCCATCACACGGGTGAGTGGATAAAGAAAGGACGGCCTTTTTCTTTCTTGTCACTCAAAGAGAAATTATTGATTAAGTTTGTTATTTGATAATGCCATACATGTATATAGTGCGTTCTATTCACTCTGACCCCCCCATCCTCTCACATCTCCCTCTCACCCCTGATATCTCCCCCTCTTCTGTACGGCTTCCTTTACTTGATCCATGACTTTTTCCTTGTTTTGTGTCCCTCTGACTTTTCATAAGAACAGTTTGTGAACAGATGCTATATACACACAAGGGACTATTACTCATCCTTCAAAAAGAAGGGGCGTCTGGTGGCATGGATGGACTCTGAGGCCACTATTCTGAGGAAAATAAACAACTCGTAAAACGGCATAACCTGGAGACAAGTCCACTCCCGGGAGCGCATTACTGTGGCCAAATAGCTGACTCACACAGCTGGAGGGAGAGATGTTTGGTCAGGTTCCTCTGTCAACTCAAGGAGTACTGACTCCCTTTGGACCATGGCCCCAGTGGCTTCTGAACACTTGGTTGACTGAACCTGGAAGTGATGCTTCCTGAAGAAGCTCTTTGCTAGGGGGATATCCCAGGAACACTGTGTGTGTGTGTGTGTGTGTGTGTGTGTGTGTGTGTGTGTGTTTACAGAAAAATGCTTCCCAGTGAGTTTGTCTTTTTATAGCCTGGAGGCTGTGATGAGTGGGGACTCACTAATTCTTGAAATACAGTCAGAGCATCTTTTCTGTTAACCTGGTACAACCTGCTTGCTTCTTTCTTAGTAGCACTGATTTCTTTTATACCCATGGCCTCCCCAGCCACAGCATTAGATGGGTCCATACTCATTTGCTGGCTAAACACCAAGCCTTTTCATGTCTTTATGTTCCACCATTTGATCTTACTCTCTCTGAAAAACCTGGCTAAAAGCACACAGCAAAAACTATGTCACACCCTGAGTGCTCTATAGAAATTTCCCCTGACAAATTCATTAGGTCCTTGAGTTTGAATTCAGTCTTACTCAGATTTTCAAGGTAGGGGTAAATTGTAGATTTTGCGTGTGCACACCTTCTGGAACCTTATGAACACTGTTTTTATTATCTGTCATTCTGTTGGCATTCTGACACACTCACACTGGAACCACCTGCTAAGCCCCCACCTAAGCTAGGGCTTTCCGAACCCTCATCTCCACAGCCCAGAGCAGTTCTAAAGGCACAAACCACCCCCGTCATGTTTAGTTGCTCATCTCTCTGGTACAAATTTTCTTTATCAGGTTTTTTTTTTTTTTTTTTTGTTTTTTTTTTTTTTTTTTTTTTTTTTTTTTTTTTTTTTTTTTTTGTCACTGGGGCAGAAATCCAGCCACAACAGTGTAAGGGAGGCAGGGTCTATTTGACTGAGTTTCCTAGGGTTTAATTGCTTGTGACAAGGAAAAGAAGGCAGAACAATGAATTCACGGTGGTAGGGACATGTGTTGAAATCTGTTCCCATCGAGGAAGCAGGAAACAAGACAGGAAGTAGGGGCTGTGTATAACCTTCAGTAGTGTCCTCCAGTGACCCACTTCTGCCAGCTAGACTCCACTTTCTCAAAAGTCCTGCAGCTTTCCCAAATAGCACCACTACTTGGGGAACAAACATTTAAAATACTAGCCTATGGGGGACATCTCAGATGCAGAAACACACAATGAGATTTCTGTAATAGAGAAAATAATAAAAACAGAAAATAGGTTTGTGATTGCTGCCACTGGGAGAATGAGAAGGGCACATTATTAAGTGGCATGTTCACGTTGCAGGAGCAGAATTCTGTAAGGTTGTAGTTCATAAAAAAGAAGGAGAAGGAGGAGAGGAAGAAGAAGAAGAAGAAGAAGAAGAAGAAGAAGAAGAAGAAGAAGAAGAAGAAGAAGAAG
>OU015742.1:72558715-72569772 GCA_907169655.1 Acomys percivali
AGTAGTAGTAGTAGTAGAAGTTTATTTCTCAGCATTCTACAGGCTGAGGAGTCTATGGTCAAGGGTCCTTGCAATAGAGCCACGTTCTGCCTCCAAAATAGTATGGAAAAGATGGTATCTATGGAAAATACACACAAAATGCTGTGTTTTCACATGACAAATGATAAATGGTCCTACTTAGGTCTCTGCAGCCCTGTTAAGGCCGTTGGCCCTCGTGACTTTGTCCCTTCCTTGCCTCTGGATGTTCACACATTAGTACTTAAGCTTCTCCAGACAGATTTGAGGGACATGTGCATTCAAACCATAGCAAGTGGGTATAACATTTTAGTTTTGTAAAATGAAAAACTTTATAGGTATTTTTGTGTGTCAGGTGCTTATTTAGAAATGGCCTGGGTCCTGGCTTTGTTTTGTGCCTGAGATGCAGGGAGGCCTGGAGCCAGATGCTTAGTTTCTCTGGATCCACACAACGAAGGTCAAAACACGTTTGCCATCACATGGGATCTGTGGAGCCATTCTGCTATGGTATGGTTGTGGCGGTCAAAGACTTTACGGCATTTTCACTAAGTATAATGAGGAGCATCTCACCTGCATGTGTGGATGTGTAGATGGGGCCAGAGACTCATTCTAAGCATAGTCTATCATTTGTAAAATAGTTCTCATTTCTCTTTTGGGGGGGCTGGTATTGATAATTAAAAAAACAGACTATATTTAACATCAGCATGAAATAAAATGATTATCTGATTTTAGCTCCCCTCAAACAAAATGTCAACTTTACAAACCCGAGTTTTTAAACTTTACACAAAGTTTTAGACTTTGTGATGTAGAAAATAATAACAGAAAGATTACTGTTGGTTGGATTGAAAATCTTCTTTCCTTTGATTAAAATAAAAAGTCACCAAAGTTTGTCCTAGAGTGACTACATGATTGACTTGCGGGAGGCTTACCAGGAGCATCTTACTATATGAAGTTTAAGGACACCGTGGCCAAGACAGTTGCCAGGAGGGCCTTGAGCGACACTGTAGACAGTCTTCTTTGCCTTAGGGTTTTCTGTAACCTTGAAGAGAAGGTACTATAACCAGGAGCAGTGAGATTAAGCAGCACAGGGGACAAAAGGCTGCGTGTGTGTACCAATGGGAGATTTCTATGAGCTCCAAGTACTGGCCTGTCTCAGAGCTAGACTTTCCCTTGTACTCATGTGTCCACCTGTCCCTTTGATGCTCATCCCTGCCCTTTTCTCTCTTTGTATGCATATTGAAATGTGCTTAGGTGGCAACCGTGGGCTCTCTTATACCCTTTGGAGTCCATAACTCCCTTATACCACTAGTTACCGGAGGCTCATTGTTTACTGGTATACTGAGGTTCAGCATCAAGCTCCAGAATGTTCAGGCATGGATATTTAAGTGTCCACATGCAGCCACCTTCACTAGTGTCAGAATTAGGTTGAGGATGTGATGAGGTGTGATGGTTCTGCAGAGAGGAAACAGAAACAGTTGAGAATGGCTGGCCTGCTGCCTGAAGCAACTTCCTGCACACAGATCAACGCATGGCCTTTTGGACTCTACAGTAAACCCATAGCTCCTGTTGCCTGTCCCAGAGAAAGATGGAAATGTCAAGTTGTGTGTTGGAAATTGTCTGCACCCAAGATCTGAGGTTTTGCATGATCTCTTCAGCTCACCTGGAACCATCAGGGTAACACTGCCAAGCCCTGGGTAGAATCAACCAGAGTATGGAGCATACTTCCTTTGAAGGTCCTGGACAACAGATGAAAGTCTTCCTACCACGGGAACCTCTGACACACCAGCTACTGTAAACTTACTTATAAAACGAAATTAGGAGACCAGTAGACTTAGCCAGGCATGGCAGCTCATGTTTTTAATCCCTGAATTCCAGACCCCGAGGCAAGAGGATCACAAGTTGAGGATCGGCGATACAGTCAGACCTTGTCTCAAAAAACAAGCCACAAATCAAAATAACTCAGTCGTCTTTTAGACCTGGATCCTGCTTATCATTACAAAGCTACTCAAGAACTCAAGTGCATTTGTGCCCTCCAGGCTTGATAGACTTGAGGACTTAGTTTCTGTTTTGAAGGGGAAAAGATTTTTATATGTAGCAATCTCCACACATCAGGCTTTCCAGTTCTCATCTAGAACTCAGAAAACTCATTCTCACACAAAAACAGGTGGACTAATCTCACGTCCCCAGCCATGGTATGCACACTTGTCTCTGGTCTCTCCCGAAAGCTGGACTTCTGTGGCAGGGTTGAGCAAGTAGGTCACTTGGATGTGCCCAGATGCCCTAGACACATGGGTAGCCTGAGTGCCTAGCTCATGCCAATATCCCAGCCATCCAAGTCTTGCCCAACTCACTCCACAGAGCCTTTAATGTCACATCCATTCAGACTTTAGTCCCAGTTCTGGGGTCCGTGAACCCAGGATCATGAAACACACAGTGAAGACTCACTTCTTTCTAACTGTCTCTTCTCTTGTGGTGTAAGCCTGGAAACATCTCTCTGCCTCATGCAAGACAGTGGAGAGTGGGATTTGGAGAACTCTATCTCTAGGCATTTCTTGCTGCTACTGTTAACTGTGACCTTCAAGAACAGCTGGCTTCAAACTTCCTGTGTCAAAGAAGTGTGGTGCTTTCTGAAAAGACCACCCCCCCCCCTGCTTACCCACCCAGCCCCTGGAAGGGCAGATTAAAGTTGTTGTGGCTGCAAATCCAGCCGATGTGGGCTGTAATACAGTAAATTATCACTTGTTTTGCAGTTTTGACGAGAAAAATAAATGCAATTACACCCATGAATGTTGGAAAAATGATGCAAAGCAATGTGGATAGGCACATTTGAGGTGCTTTTCCAGATGAAAAGCTGCCTACAATGACTGCTAATGGGCTCCCTCCCTCCTGCTCCCTGGCATAGGGAGTGACATGCTCTTTCTGAATTAAGAGAGCAGCTGTGCCAAGCGCCTGGGCATGGGAGCAGTAGCCTTGGACAGCGTCCATGATAGGTATCTCAGAAAGTAGACCCCAACTTTCTCCCTAGCCCGAGTGCCTGGGATGGGCCCAACTTCCTAAGAAAGTTCCTAAAATAATTTTAGTGCTATCTCTCTGCTTCCGGATCCTTGAACCCATTCTGCAGTTTACTCTGTATAACAAGCACTTATTGAACACCGACTGTATGCCCTATGTTATGCTGGGAGTGAGAGAGATAAATGGAAGGGATATTTCCCTTGCTAGTCATGCAAGACCTTGTCACCATGCCTGAGGGTGGCAACATCTAGCTTTGTATTGTCATGAGAGTGGCCACCAGCCTCATGTGGCCGTTGATCACCTAAAATCTGGCGAGTGCAAATGAGATGTGCTTGAAGAATAAAGTACATACCGGAGCAATAAAGATTTAGTACAAAACAATATTCAAGCACGCAGGAAGGTGTGCCAGGTATATGCCAGCAGCACACTATTTTGTATGAGGGACTAGAGAGCAGAGGGTGTTCATTTTGCATGGATTTCTGGATTCTAATGAGCTAAGTAAAATATAACAAAACTAACTTTATTTTTTAAAAATATGGCTGATAAAATTTTTGAAGGTCAAATATGGCTCAGACTTAATTCTGCTGAGCAGTATGGAACTAGCTACCCCCCCCCCTTTTGACACACATACTTCCTGCAGGGGACACCCTGTTAGACCTTCAGCCACACCTGCAGTTTGCTGTCTCAGGGACTTTTTTTTTCAAGCTACCTGTCACCTTCTGTGAGAAATATTCTCTGGCTGTCCTTTTAGCATATGGATTCTCTGGTTTTCAAACACACTTTCTAGCCTCTATCCTAATGCTTAGTATCTGTGTCCCCTAAGAAGACAGAAATAATGATAGGGAGGCTTTTCTGTTTTATTCTGTATTGTTTTCAAGTGTATGTGTATACATGTATTCATGTGTCTGCACCGAGTGTGTGGAGGTCAGAGGTCAATCTTGGGTGTCATTCCTCAGGTGCAATCCTCCTTGATTTCTTGAGACCAAGGTTTTTTTTTTTTTCTGGAACCTGGGGGCTTACCACATAGGTGGGTGGGCTGGCGGGTCACTGATCCCCAGTGATCTCCCATCTTTACTCCCAATTGCTAGGTTTACAAGTGCATGGTGCTGTGTCTGAATTTTTTTTTTCCTTAGGTACTAAGTACTGCACTTGGGTCCTTGGGATTTAATTGTAAATACTTTTATCAACCAAGCTACCTCCCTAGGGCATTGTTTTCCCTTCTGATCTCCACATTACTGGAGCAGCTGACACACAGTAGGTACTCAAAGCATTTTCCTAGATGGATGCACAAATAGTTTAATGTTACATTCATATTACAAAGGAGAACATGTTTTGTTTGTTTTTAGATTTGTTGGTGTTTGAAAAATAGTCAACAATGGGTCCTAACCTATCGGTCAAGGGAAGTCTGAGTGAAAAGTGTGAGCCTGATGAATTATGTAAATGGAGGGTACCGAATTTGGTAGACTCAGGATTATGTAAATGAACAAGGAAGCTAAGTACAAGTGGTTGAATGCAGTCAAGAGTCTAAGGGGCGAGGGCAGGGAAGG
The DNA here is from genome assembly GCA_907169655.1 of Acomys percivali. NCBI lineage: Eukaryota > Metazoa > Chordata > Mammalia > Rodentia > Muridae > Acomys > Acomys percivali. The sequence goes on from OU015742.1 coordinate 72,563,290, forward strand.
GCATTAGCGGACAGGTTGGACTATGGAGAACACAGCCATACTAGTGTTAGTAGGGTCTTCTGTTTCCCTTTGGCCATGGGAGCCGGGGTAGCAGGTGCACGAAGCCTGAAGATGCAGGCCAAAGAGGTTGCCCTCTTCAGTTCAGAGCATGCTAGAGACTCTAGCTGGACCAATGAGCAGGGACACTGGTGGGACAGGCACTGGTGGGAGAACAGAGAGAAACTGCCATCCTGAGAAGATCTGAAAAGCTATTTCCTTTAATATGATGGAACATGTCTATTCCAAACCAACAACCCGCATCCTAAAAGTAGGATGCTTATGAGCATTAAAATTACTTAACATTCATGAAGGGATTTCTGGCCAGTGAATGGAAAGTGTAATTATGGGGGACATAAAAAAAGTTCTTATTTGCAGAGGATATTATTATTCACCGAAAACTCAAGAGAAATAAGTGAAAAACTAGTACAACCCAATAAAAGAGCCCAACAGGGCAGCTAGTCAGGGAATAATCATACAAAAATTAACAATTTCCTCCACTTTGGTAATAAACAGTTATAAAAATAATATAAAATGATTAATTTTGCTAAGGCATCAAAAGTATAGAAAGCTGAAGAAACTCAAGCACAATATTGGGACTTTTGAAGGAAGCTGACGAACAAAACAGAGAAAAAAAGCCAATGAAGAGATGGTTGTGTCTCATTTTTCGACAAAGACTTCCTATTTTAAATTGTGAGGATTTAGGTTTTATTCAAACTGTATTACAGTAGCAATTAATGGTCTGGGTTCCGAAAGGATTGTTTACTTTATTTAGAAAAACAAAAACAAAAACAAAGGAGTACAGATGAGTACAGAGACCAGAAATATGGGAGACAGCCACAGAAGAAGTTCCCTACTTCCAGAAGATCAACGGAACAGAATCTGTCCCACAAAGGGGAACGTGGATGCTTGTATGACTATGTATGTATGTGAGTATGTGCCTGTACATTATAGATAACGTCAGCACTTCCAATAAGTGGGATGAATCCGGATGAAAAGTCATCTACTGGGAGGTGTGTGGTAAGTTAAGCTAGATTTTTAATATGTGCTGTCAAAATATGTTCCAGGTGAATGAAATAAGTACTATTTAAATGTAAAAAAAAAGTCTCTGTGGCATGCAATGCATAAGAAAAGGTTTAAATAATTTTAATATTAGAGTAGCAATAATGACAAATAAACAAGATGAAAAAACCTACATCAAAATGAGCACCCCCTCCCACAAAACAAATGATTGAAACCATGAATATGGAAAGAGCTTCTACAAATCAATAAAAGAAAGACAAATGACCCATTAGACAAATTCTGTGTTTGTGAGATTTCTGAGAAATGCTGTCTCTATAAAACACATTTGTATAATACTTAAAGAGGACAATTTAATATCTGTCAGAAACATGAACTATGTATATCCCTGGCCCCAAAACTTATTCTTTTAACGGTACTGCAAGGAAATAATCAAAGATGAGTGTAAAGTGACAAGTTCTGGGTGTGTGACCTTGACTTCCCAGAATTCTGCTCTAGCCATTGTACTGCAGAATAAATCAGCTTGCTTCCTAGGATGGCTTTGTGACTTTTCCTGGATGATTTGCCTGTAAAGTCCTGGGAGAACAGTGCTGTATATTCTTGGTTAATTTAGGGCTTCCATATCTTTACTTTCCTTCTCTACCTGGAGTCTCTTGGATACAGTTTGGGGCACCTTCGCCTACATTTCAGCTCCAGGGGGACCAAAGGCAAAATCCCTACATCTCCGTTCAAGTTTAGCGGGGTATCTCTAAGGGCAAATGCATTTAGTATGTGCCAACAGCATACATGCCAGGACTTGGGCTGGGTTTTGGTGGAAAAAGCTCTCAGTTTGAGTACATGTTCATGAGGTTCCTGCTCCAGGAGGCCTTGATTTTGTTGTTGTTGTTATTGTTGTTGTTGTTGTTGTTGTTGTTGTTGTTGTGTTTTTGTTTGTTCTTGGGTTGCTCTTTTTTAATTTTAATTTTTTTGTAATTTATTCACATTACATCCCTATTGTTATGCTCTCACTCGTATCCTCCCATTCCCATCCTCCCTCCCTATTCTGCCCTATTCCCTTCCCCTAGTCCTCTGACAAGGTGGGGCCCTCCTTCCCCCACCATGACCAGGCCTAGTTTTCCCAAGTACTCCTCTAGAACTAGGTTAATTCCCTGAACTTCTACCACCCTCGGCACCTGTTTAGATTCAGTATTAGTTTCCTTTCTCGGTAATGTGATAAAATACTGTGGTAAATGCAGCCTAAAGGACAGAGGACTTATTGTGAGTTACAGCTCCAGGTTATAGTCCACCATAGCAGGGAAGTCACAGTGGCAGGAGCTTGAAGGAGTTGGTCCTACCACATACATCCCTTGTCAGTTCCTAACAGTAACATGTGCATGGATGGTTCTGCTCAGGTCACTGTACCCTTCTTATACAGATCAGGGTTCAAACCCAGTAAGTGCTCCATTCATGGTAAGTGGGTTTTTCCAACTAACATAATCAAAGTAATTCTACACAGACATGCCTGCAGGTCATTCTAACATATGCATTTCCTCAGTGAGATGCTTGCCACTTGATCTAGATTGTCCCAAGTTGACAATTAAAACTAATCACTATAGGATATTATTTTAAAAAATACAATAAACTAGGTAGCTTTTGGGAACAGCAATTTATTTCTTTCCTTTGTAGGCTAAGAAATCCAAGATGAAGCCTTCAATAGGCTCTGTGTTCTGAGGGCTCTCTTCTTGTAGATGGAGCTTTGGAACTTGTCTTAGTTACAGTCACTATTGCTATGATGAAACACCATGGCCAAGAGAAAGTTATGGAGGAAAGGGTTTACTTGGTTTAACACTTCCGCATCCACTGTCCGTCGCTACTGAAGTTAGGACAGGGACTGAAATGAGTTGGAAACCTGGAAGCATGAGCTGATACAGAAGCAATGGAGGAGTGCTGCTTTGGGCCCTGCTCATCATGGCTTGCTCATCATGGCTTGCTCAGCCTGCTTTCTTTTAGAACCCATGACCACCAGCCCAGGGGTGGCCCTACTCACAATGGGCTGGGCCCTCTCAAATAAAACACTAATTAAGAAAATGCCCTTCAGGCTTGCCCCACACTCCAATCTCATGGAAGCATTTTCTCAATTAGGGTTCACTCTAGCCTGGGTCAAGATGACATAACGTTAGTCGGTGCAGAGCTGGGTCTTCATGTAGTGGAAGGGGCATTGTGGTCTTCTGGGGTCTCCTTCATAAGAGAGTTAATCTCACTCATGAGTGTTCTGCCCCCAAGACATAACCACCTCCCAGTGGTCTCATCTCCCTTGGGGATAGCTAGGATTTCAACAGAGGAATTTGGGAAGGCATAAATAATTAAACCATCTATCTTATCACCATGGTTTACATTTAGCCAGAATTCTGCTAAGTTAGTTCATTAAGTGTTCTCCTGCTGCTCCCAGTAGCATTTTTCTATCATTTCAATCTGCTTTTTACCCTAGCTCTGTTCCTGATTGCAACAGTTTTTAATAAAATCTTTGCTAACATTTTACCATGACAAGTATCCATGTCATGACAAATCCCAGCCTGCCCTATAGGAACTTGAGATGTAATAGATAAACAGGTAGGCAGCCCCACAATCAGAAGAACACATTCATTCATTGATTCAACAGATATATAATGAAGATTTATAATGTTATAATATATCAGATGATACCAGGAATACAACTGATAGCAAACAAGATACCTCTTACATACCCAGGCAAACAAAGTACAGTGGGGAGTGGAGGAGGGGCTTCCTAATCTCTGGTGTTATGCAGGAGATAGGGTCCCAAGTCAAGGACTTGCAGCAGATGACATCTCAGTTGCATTCTCAGTGAGCTTTACTGTCATTCATGGGCTGCTAGGCTCTCTGGTTTCAGAGCCCTTGTAAGCACATTTTCGAATAAGATGCTGAATGGCTCAGGAGTCAGCCTATGGGGGAAGAAGACAGCTGAGGTTTCTAGAGGCAGCCCAGCAGGGAGGAGACACGGACAGGGAGATTACCCTAATAGGATTTTACAAAGACCACTTAGCAGTCACTGAGCTTGGGGGGGAAAGTAGTTATAAGCTGAAGGTGGAGAAATAGCCAAGAATCTGGCAACTCGGCAAAAGCTTGGAGAGAAAAGCTGACAGCCAACAGACAGAACAAGATGATGCTTGCAAAAAAGGTAAAAAGGACAGATTGGAGGGGGCTACTTTGAGAGATATGGATGGAAACGGAAGCACGTCAGTAGAAGTGGGGGCCGCACATTAAGATTAACTCCAGCACTGAGAGGAAGCAAGAGCTAGACTTTCATTTACAGCACTTCACGCTGTCAGAGAACTCACAGAAACCGCTTTGTGTAGTGGAGGGTCAGGATTGACGTGGGATGAAAGGCATGGATGTGAATGCGCATGGAAACAGGGGCACTACCTCCAACCCCACCCCTGTAAGAGACAGGGAAAGAGAGCCTCCAAGAAAGAGAGCCTATCTCATCAAAGCCACACGGGTTTGCGAAAATGGTGTAGCCACTACAGGGAAGAGTTGACAGCCCCTCACAAGAGTGAAACACAGAGTGCTAAAACGAGCTTGTAATCTGCCCCATAGAACAGAGACAAACCTGCAAAATTGACTCCCAGTGGGATTTGCGACCACGGGTTATGGTCACCCTGTCACAGCAGCTGGCGCTCTCTTCTCTTCACCCTCTTTACTCACATGCACACACAGATGAACACATGACTTTGTTACTTCCATGTTAGTTACCAGTGGGGCGTTAGATGCAAGCCCCTTCAGGCCGGACAGTGGGTCAAACTTCCGCCTACCTTGCCAACATGTACTTGGGGTTTCTGATGGGATGCCCATGAAAAGGATAACCGTTCCCTGCCTGTAACGAAGCCAATGCGTTTCCGCTGTGGAAACAACCAATCCCTTCTCCCATCACTTAACTGCTTATTCCGTAGGGTTCGTGCTCTCTTTTGTTTTCCCAGTGTTACAAAGTAGTTGTCAGTTTCTGTTCCCTGGAGCACCTCGTCTTCCTTAGGAATTAAAAGAGACATTTGCATGCCACATCTGCTTTGGAAGCATTCCGTGTGTATTTAATTAATATAAAGTATTTTAATGTTTTTCCCTTTACTTGATTATTGTGTCAAGGAGGGGGTCAGTCACAGTTTAGTGCTATTTAACTCTAATCATTTATTTTTGAATTTTCTCTCTTTTTTTACTATTTAAATTTACTTTTATTTGTGTGTATATATGTAAGTCTGTATGTCACATGTATGCTGGTACCTGACGTGGCCAGATGAGTATTTTTTTTAGCACCAGAATTGTTTGTAGATGTGCACTGCCTGATGTGGGTGCTGAGAATTTAATTTGGGTCCTCTGGAAAGCAGAAAGCACTCTTAATCATTGAACCATCTTTCCAACTCCTATGCTAAATTCTCTTTGGTTGGGTTTCTTAGCTTATTTGAGCACTGTCTGCCTCCCCTCTTAGGAAAGCAAAAGCCTCTGGATATTTGCAAATGGGACTGTCAGATATAGTTAGACAATGGAACTTTGTCTCAGGTCTCAATATCTAACTATACCTGATCATTGTCAGAAAGATCATTTCTACTGACTTGGCAGTGGGAGAAGCTTCAAGAGATCGGGGCTGCCTTCTACAACTTCCTTGTGTTGCCCCAGAATCAATAGAGTCACCTCTTTAAAAAGAGGTCCTTCAGCCTCCTTCAGTCACCAACATGCCTTAAATCCCAGCACTAAGAGAGACACAGTCAAAAGGATCACTATAAGTTCAAGGCCAGCCTGGTCTACAAAGTGAGAGCAGGAAACCCATGGCTACACAGAGAACCCTCCCTCCTTCCCTCCCTCCCTCCCGCTCCCCCAGAGAAAGGGGAGAGGGAGGGAGGGAGGGAAGGAGGGAGGGAGGGAGGGAGGCGTGAGAACAAGGAGGAGGAAGAAAGGAGGAGGAGGAGGAAAAGAAGAAGAAGAAGAAGAAGAAGAAGAAGAAGAAGAAGAAGAAGAAGAAGAAGAAGAAGAAGAAGAAGAAGGTGATCTTTCTGTTTCATGGGCTTTCATCTGTAGTTTCTTAGATCCATTCATTGTCTTAGCCTATCCCATTGTCATTCCTTCATGGATAAGGAGATCTAGGGAAAGATGTCTTGCCACAGTGAGGTAAACACTGTCTAGCTACAGTGAGGTAAACACTGTCCAGCCACAGTGGGGTAAACACTGTCCAGCCACAGTGGGGTAAACGCTGTCCAGCCACAGTGGGGTAAACGCTGTCCAGCCACAGTGGGTTAAACGCTGTCCAGCCACAGTGCGGTAAACATTGTCCAGCCACAGTGGGTTAAACACTGTTCAGCCACAGTGTGGTAAACACTGTCCAGCCACAGTGGGTTAAACGCTGTCCAGCCACAGTGGGGTAAACGCTGTCCAGCCACAGTG
>OU015742.1:72569782-72585610 GCA_907169655.1 Acomys percivali
GCCACAGTGGGGTAAACGCTGTCCAGCCACAGTGGGGTAAACGCTGTGCAGCCACAGTGGGGTAAACGCTGTCCAGCCACAGTGGGGTAAACGCTGTCCAGCCACAATGGGGTAAACGCTGTCCAGCCACAGTGGGGTAAGTGCTGTCCAGCCACAGTGGGGTAAACGCTGTCCAGCCACAGTGGGGTAAACACTCTTCAGGCAGCTGATGTCTTTTGCAGGGTTTGAGAACACTTTCAATCTGTTTCCTTGAAGTCAGGAACTTCTGTATTTAAACTTCAGCAGTGCCATCACATTTGGATGAAGAGGACAGACCCAGATGACCTTAAAAAAATCTTTGACATGAAGTTGAGGTGCTTTCTGTGCTTCGGGATCGATCATCTTTTCTTGGTCCTTCTAACTTTTTGCTCATGTCATTCAGTGGAGATGGGAGCCCTGTGGAATGGCATGCCAGCCGCCATATTTTCTGGAAGACTTGGCATCCTTTCCACTATACCTTGCTGGGTGATTATAAATACACTCTTGCACAGCCAGTGTGACACGCTCTTATTGCAAAGGGTTTTCAATGACCGTATTCACTGAAATGGCCTATTTATATGTCAAATGCATTGTAGGATAAGTGCTTTTGTAAGAACAGAATGGAGGCAAACAAAAGACCCAGATCCAGGCTGCCAAAAGATACTGCAGGGCCTCTCCTGCCTGGCCCCCCCAACCCCGGTACCCCATGTATTCATATACAGCTGCTACAGAGGGGGCTCCATGATGAATAAATTTTAACTGGGCAATGTTTTTTTTTTCAGAGGACTGTTTTCTTGTTTTCACTTCAAGATCTTAATTTTATTGATGGTATTGCTGCTGCTGTTGGGCCTGGCATCATGGATCTAATTTAATTTAATTTGCTTCCTTGCAAAGAAGGTGATCCCTTGCCCAGCTGCTGCTCTGTGCAGAGAGGGAGCAGGCAGGCATGGAGATAAAGGCTGAACCTTATCAGACCTCTCCAAGGTTTATGTTAATGAGTGAAGCTTAGAGAGTTTGGGAACTTTTTTTTTTCAGCTGTGATTGCTTCCACTATAATGCTGCTTTCTGGGCAGCAAAGCCTGTTCTGCTTCCCTGTCTGCTGGGCTCTGAGTAACTGGCAGAGGTGGGATTACATGGGTAGTGGATTCGGCTGCTTCCAGGTGCCAGGCTAAGATGGGTATAAGACGCGTGGCAGGTGGTTTTATCCCGTCCGCTGTCACTGTGTGCCTAGGGAAGTTTTCTGGGGATAATTATGATGGGAGGCATGTATGGTTAGGTAATCCTGCAGTAACCCCGGTTTAGATGACTTCACCTGTTTATTTCTTTGAGGGGAATTCTTCAAGCTTTCTGAGATGGCTTCCTTAAATCGTGTATGAAGAGGGCCAATGCCTCTGGGAGAGACTTGTGTCTGGCTCGCTCGTGTCTGCATTCCCAGAAGCTTCTAGATTGTAGGATCAAATGGTTTTGTTTAGATTTAAATCCATTTCTACGTGTGTGCGTCCACACGTGTGTGCAAGTGCACACAGAAGCCTGAGACAAACTTCAGTGTCTTGCTCAGGAGCTGCCAATCTTATTCTGAAATGTAACTTGGCTGCCTCTAGTAGTTTTCGCCATCCAGCCTCCCAATGCTTCTGACTGAGTTTTTGCTATGCAAGCTTCATCACTTCATTTAATTTCTGAAGTACCCTGGAGACCCAAGTCGAGCCTTTTATTTGGCATATCATCTTGGCCATGTGGATTGGCCACGTCACTGGGAGACCTAGATTTCTGATGAGTTTCTGTAGCTCCATCTACTTCCGGTCTATTGTCTTCTCTACCCGAGGCTTGGGAGCCAGTGTCCCCCGCTGTACAACCTCATGAACTGAAGACTATAGACACCAGAAGATATGTGGTCAGGTCAGGCCAGTGGGTATGTGAAGTAGAATAGCCTCATGGGGTTAAAGTCCCTGTGTGAAGGACACACTTCCGGAATGAAACAGTAGGGGAAAAAAATCCTCCTAAGGATGAAAAAAAAAAAAAAAAAAAAAAACCTGGCCCAGAAAAAAAAAAAAAAAAAGAGGCCTTAGAAAAAATATGATTAATATTCTAAAAAAAAAAAAAATGCATGCAAGCGCATCAAAGAAAAATCCATTGACATTAGGGAGAGGTTTCAGGAGCCAGATACAAAATAAATTCTAAAAGAAAATATTTGTTAGCTTTTCTCATATGTGCAGTTTTAAGATGTACTATACAGAACAAAAGAAATCCCAATAATAATAGGCCAGAATATTTTAAATGTTCAGGATGAAGATAATGAAAATATGTAGGGCCTGGATGAAAACCTTAAGCTATGGGCACACAAAAGACGTGAATGCTTAGGAAAACAGCACATTTCTGAATGGAAGCATTTAGTCATATCCATACGTTAGTTCTCCCTTAAATTCTTTACCTATTTGTGCTTTTATGACCTGTCAGAAATCACTCTAGGCTTGTATAGAAAAAGCCTATGCCCCTCAAAAGAGTAACAATTAATTAGTTAAAAATAAGTGGGTGATTTGCACAGTAGAAAGTTATAAAGAGTTCTGAAATGATGTAACTTTATAAACATGTTATTTTTGTGGCTAGTGAAATATAATTGTAACCAAACAGAAAATAAAGTAAGAAGAATAATGTGAGTATATATAAGTATTTATTATGTGATGGTTATGGATTTTACATTAGTGGAGAAAGAATTGATTATTAACGCAATTAGAGAAATTGGTGATTTAGTGGGGGGAAAGTAGATCATTATTATATGTTAGAAAGCAGAAAACAAAATGTAGTTGGATTTTACATTGGTTATTGGTATAGGAACGTTTGGCAACTGTAATGATGTTTGATTTTTATATGTGCAAATGAATTTTAAAAGTATCATTAAAATAAAAGGCCCAGATTTTCCATTCCCTTTCTAGTAAAGCTCTTCAAGAGGCTGCTCACAGTCGCTGGCTGGCAGCAGCCTCTCTTCTTCTTTTGGGGCACCACGCCAGATCATTGCAGTCACTCTGCCCCCTGCTCCCACCCCTCTTTAGAACCGATGCAGACAAGGATGCAGAGACCTCCATAGCTAAATACAGCGATGCTTGTTTTGCTGGACCTAAATCCTCTGCTTCCTGTCTCACCACTCTCTTCTTAAAGTTCACTCATCGCTTTTGGCTTCCGGATCAACACATTCTCTTTGTAGTCCCCAGACCATATTGAGTTTTTCCCAGTCTCCTTTGCTGGCTTCTGGTCCTCTTAGGGTAGATAGAACCACAAATGCTTTTATGTAGCTGGGTATAGACTCTCCTGATGGTATCCCCTTAGGTAGTTGCCTTGAAGTCTATTGTAGGTTGAATGCAGGCTAAAGTTTTTTTTTTTTTTTAAATCTCAAGTTCAGGTTTTTCTCCAAGTGCCAACATGTTGTCTTCATTTGAATGTCTTATTAGTTTCTTCACTCTAGAAGATACACCATCAAACTTGTAATGTCCCCATATCCCCTGCCTCCTACCTTTCCAAACTCCCATGGTGTCTTATTCACTTTTCCATCACTGTGACCAAAGTGCTGGACAGAAACAGCTTGAGAGAGGAAAAATTTATTACCTTGGCTCATGGTGTCAGCAGGTCACAGTTCAGTATAATGGAAAGGGCGTGGATGTGTGGCTCAGTCCTTAAAGCTAAGAGAAATGAGTGATCACTGCTCATATGGTGGCACACAGGAAACAAAGAACAGCCCAGAACCAAGGGTGCTTATAACTTTCTAAAGCCCAGACCTAGTGATCTGCTTCTGCCAGCCAGGCCACACCTCCTAAAGGGTCCACAGCCATTAAAACAGTACTACAAACCTGGGCCCAGGTGCCAAAACAAGAGCCTTTGAAGGGGGCGGGACATTCCAGGTTTAATTGGCAACACGTAGCCTTCATAAAGTAGGGGAAATATCAATCTAACAATCAGATAATATAAACATATCAGATTTTTTTTATTTCATTTTCCATCACAAGTTGGCAAACTGTGGCCTGAACTTCAGATCTAGCAGCTTGATTTTTATACGTTATATGGAAACAGGCCCTTACCTGTTCATTCCTGCTGTGGCTGCTTTTGCATGGCTAAATAGATGCAGCAGCCCCAGGATGGTTTCAAAGCTGTGGGTTCTGTTGTCTACCTCCTTGCTAACATCTGATGACCCCAGGCTTTGTCACCTCAACATCTGGAATTGGAGCTGAAGGGATGGCAGAGAAACAGAAGGCATATTGTTCCCCGCAGTCATGATGATTGTAGATATTTTTTTTTTTTTGTCCCAACTGGGAGACTTTCAAAAAAATGAAAGTGGTGTTCTAGACAGGCGATGAGATACAGCTATGGGTGCCTGTGATGGATCATTGAGAATTAGATTGGAAAGAGAGAAGTGTGCCAAGTAAGGTTAGAATTAATAGAATTAAGTAAAAAGAAAAAAAGAAAAAGAAAAAAAGAAATCCATAGTAGTGAAGCAACAGTCTTCATCAGTAGCCAGGAGCATTAAGAGTCGTTGTAACTTCAGATACTTTGCACGGAAACCAGTGAATCAAGCAGCCGTTCTCTCTTTGACAGTGGACAGAATGCTATTTATTATTCAAGATAATGGCAGGGACAGAAGCTCAAGTGCTCCTTGAATTGTACAAGGGACAGAGATGTGAGACAAGAACAAAACGTTCCACTCTAATGAGTGGAAAAGAACATCAGTAGACGAGGAACATGGACGTTTGAAACAGCGCAGAATGGTGGGCAGGAGGGAACAGCTGTAATTAAGTAAAGACCCAAGGAAGCGTCAAGGAAACAGCGCTTGCACATCTGACTTAGCAATGAGCCAGGGACCAAGGGCTCTAATGAGAACCAGAGAGAATCTCACTTGTGTGGGCCGAGAACCGGATAATCAGTTCTTTCCCTTCCATGAGATGTTTAGTGACATGAAAGAGCATAGTGTGGGGGCAGATGGGTTAAAGGGCTGCCTTGAGGCAGCCAACGCTAAAAATCACTGAAGTAAACTACTGGACCAACTTTTCTGACAAGCCCTTGAGACTTAGAGCATCTTCCACGTTTCTTGGAGAGTAAGGATGAGGCCATAGGCTGTAGGTAAAACTAATAGCTCACTCATGAGAGAACGAGTAAGTGCAGGATGCCTGTGAGGAGAAAACATAAATCAGTGGGTACATAGCAACTGAACAAGATGGAGCTAACATCCTGCTGATGAGGGCTGCCAAAAGGCTTTTCCCAGGAAGGCAGCTACAGCACTGGTTAGTAGAAACTAATAATGAGTGGAATCCCATTTCTGTTATCCTTGGTGGGCCTATCCCTCACTGAATGAGACATAGTTTATCTCCTGGTTTTAGAAGTTGGCCTTTGCAGAGTGGGAAGGCAGCTGAGTTGGGAGAATGCATGCCTAACATTCATAGGTTTGGTCTCTAGGACTGCACAAAGCGTGCGTGGAGACACATGCCTATAATCCCAGCTCTGGGAAAGTGAGTGCTTTAAGGTCAGAGGTTGAGGGTATCCTCAGCTATATGGTGATCTTAAGGTCAACTTGGAATACATAAGATCCTGTCCGAAATCTATGCTGGAGAATGAGCCTTTCCTGGTTTGGCAGACCTATGAACATGTGAGGGGAGTCCCAGGGTGGTGCCTAACAACATATCTTATCAGTTCAGCTCTCCTCAGTGGTAGGCATGCTCAACTCTATAATGTTAGATTAATTGGTTTGACTTAAAGTCATGTCCTGCAGTTTGGGCCAGCAACAAGCCACGTACATGACAATGGTATAGGATTATATTACCTAGTGATGTAAGCATCTTGGTTCCTGCAGGTGTACTGTGCCATGTTTTCACAAGGATGATGTCAGTAACAGTACATGTCTTAGAGCTTACGAACATCCCTCATTGTCAGTCCAGGGAGTTGTTTTATGAAACAAGGAGTTCCATCTTCTTGGCTCTCCGAATTCAGACCTAGAGCTGGAAAGAGCATTTTTAGAAGATGCTATGCTGGCTGTGATTGAGAAGGTAAGACTTCCTGTTCAGGAACTGTCCCTCTCTTACTTAACCAATTCTATGGACCTTGGCCAAGACAAGAGCCATTTTGGCTGCTAGACAGACTTTATTTCTATTCTGAGGATAGAAACATCCAGAATCTCTTTCTATCCTAAATTATTGCCTCTAAAATGTACAAGCATCCTCTGGGTAAACTTGGTAGGTACATGGAACGACTGAGTGTTTAGACTATGGCATCTGTCTTCAGAGCTCCAGTTAACGTTCTGGTGACCAGTTCAGACCCATATATCCAAGGTGATTGCTAGACCAAACATGTCAGCACGCCTGAACTCTTTATATTCTATACCATTTCTGTCCCTGTGACCTGAGTTCCTTCTGTGCTTCTCTGTCATGCTCACTGCCCTTGAATGGCTGACTTCATGGTTCAGCCTTGCTGTCATTTGCCTGGGAACTGGAGTCTGTTGTTGGTACTGATTCAATGAATCCTTCCCTTGCCCCTCCTTTGGCCAACCATGTCCTTAGACTGAAAGTCACAGATCCTGTCAAGGGAGCCTTTTCATTACTGTCCTCTCTAACCTAGAGTCTGGTAAGAATTCTTTCAGAGTGATCCTGTGAGTTAAAGATTATTCTCTGAAAAGTCCTGATGAGAAAAACAGGGCATAGGGTCTAACTTACTTGCTCAATGTTATATAATAAGTATTTAATGGAACTGAGGATCAAATCATCATAGCTTCAGGGTTAATGGTCCGCCCACCACTCCAACTGGCCATGGAGATAGATACCCCTAGCCCCGGCTAGTCATTGTCCTAGCTCCTCATCTGAAATCTACAATCTTGTAACTCAGCCATTTGCCAGCTTTTCTTGGGGTCCCCTCATTTGAACATGCCCCGTGTGACTGACACTCAGGCCCGGTCTAATTTGATCTTCATTTAGAGTGGGAGGAGCTAGAGATTATATTATCGTGCTTTCTAGTATTGAAGGGAGAAAAAAATCAAGCACAGATCAGGACATTTGTCCTCTGCCGAGTTGCATTGTTGGCCAGGTGTGGAGATAAAACTTTCACTTAGCTATCTTTCTGACCATTTAAAATAGGCTTGGGGTTGGGGCAGAGACATGGAAAATAGAAAGGGAAAGAAAGCAGATATTACAGCCTTCTTGGAACCCATCTCCAGACCCCATATGTGTCCTTAGCAGGCCTCTCCAGAGCTCCTCACTTTATGTGCAGCCAGAGGGGAGGCCAGGCTCCTGATGAACACACAGAGACCTCTGAAGAGTTAATTCCCCAAATGCTTTTACTCTTCACCCCTTTGGTTAAATGGAACCCCCATCCCCTGTTAGGTTTGATTCTCAACAAAGGCCTGTATTTGGCTTATATGGCAATTATATATTAAACCAGGGTAATACTCCTGTGCCCCCCAGAGGCTGGGATAGAACGGGTTATCAGTGTGATATCTTGATTGCAAAGGGGGAAGGAGCCCTGTAACCTTCAGCTTGGGGAGCAGGCTCTTCCCTCAGTGCCTTTGCCCCAGCCTCACATCTGCTTCTGTAATGCATTCTGTTGATATCTCCTCAGAGGAGGTGGTCGCCGCAAGGAAGGTGTTTCATTAGGTCTTAATAAGCCTTGTACGCGCAGCCTGGCCCACCTCTCCCCATAGAGCAGCTTTCTGCATGAGTCAGGTATGGGTGGATGGTTCAGACCTAATTTGCATTGGCAGCAGGAATATTATTTTTGCATTATAAGGCACAGTGGGTGACCTTACAAAGTAGGAGGAGGCGGGCAGGCAGCAACAGAACAGGTGTCCACAGTTACAAGTGGCACCTGGAAGCTAGCTGATGGCAGGGCCAGTGGTGAGAAGATAGAGTCCCTCAGCCACCCTGTGCTAGCCCAGGAGTTGCAGGACACTCCGCCTTCTCTGTAGAAGCTGAGGAAGCAGGCCAAAGTTCTGGAGAATGCAGACAGGGCAGAATCGGCCCTCCAGCTGGACCAGGGCTCGGAGTGAACCTCAAACAGCACATAGTACCCTTGCTGTAGAATCCTATGCCTAGGCATAAGGTCTCACTCAAATCGAGTTAATGAGTTAACGCGTGGATTTGTGAATGCTTGAGTTCTGGATACATTGGAGGTGCTGAGGACAGTGCATTCTGGGGAGAAAGGATGTTGAAGTAGGCATTGGCATATAGATTACAGAAACTGTATGAGCCCATAGCTGGGGGAAGGAGCTGTGAGAACTTTGGGTCTAAAAGGTTCCAGGCAAGGTGCTTCCACCACCACTGGAAACTAGTAAGTTGGTTTTCTGCCAGGCACTTTGTAGGCTCCAAAGAGGAAGAAATCATTGGTATTTCCAAAATCACTGGTTGAGGGGACATTCTCTGGAAGTCATTGAGGCCAGGCAGATGGCCCTTGTAGAAAACCCCTCTTTATTCAAGTGGCAAAGTAGACACTCTGGAGTCCACAGCAGCTTTGGCACAGACTCGTCTCTGCAGATGAGCTTGTCAGAGCTCTCACTTCCATTTTCATGCCTTTTGAACTTTACAAACTCCTCTCGGGGACCTGCACTATTTTATTTTAATCATAGAAGAGTGGAAAAAACTTAAAATACTATTATTTCTATCACTGCTTCTGCCATCTCCCCTACCATTTGTGTCATTACAGCAACTGCTGAGAAGGAAGTAAGATGATGAATTTAATGTGCATATTGCAATGCTGAGTGTTGGCACTCAGAGTGCTAGGGCATTCTGTCCTACACTCACTCACGTGTGCGCACATGCCGTTGCCATGGCCCCAGTGTGTGTATTTGGCACCATTGTTTTCTTTGAAGATTCAAGACTCATCTTCCTCCTCCTCATCTTCTATGGTTGGTCCAAATTCAGGTGACTGAGCTCGACATCTTCTTGGCTGTGTTTCCAAGATTTTCGCATGTGACACATACATTTTTTTTCCCATTAAAGGATTTTCTTTCTGAGGAAAAAGGAACTCTTCTTAAATAACTACTTAGTGGTGGTAAGTGTCTGAGTCTTCCCTGATTTATTATTTTGAGAACAGGTAGGGTGTCTAAAGTCTGGGGAGGTGGCTCCCCAGTCAGTAAAGTGTTTGCCTGCTAAGCAGGAGTACTGTGTTTAATCTGCAGATTTTATGTGGAAAACTGGGGTGCAGCCCCAGCACTGAAGAGGTGAAGACAAGTGAATTCCTGGGGTGCACTAGCCAGCCAGCTTACTTACTTGGAAAGTCCCAGGCCAATGCTGTCTCTCAATAGATAGATAGATGAAAGGTATGTACATATATACATAGATGGATGGATGAGAGGTACATACATACATACATACATACATACATACATACATACATACATACATACATGATCTTGATGTTACCATAAGAATGATACATGGGCACCTGAGTATGTTATCTAGCCTCCATAATCATGTGCACACATGTACAGATGCACCCCACTTACAGATTCACCAATTCAGATGCATAAATACACACACACACACACACACACACTCCAACATTAAGCATGCAGATGATTTCCCCAGCTCTGAAGTATCTCAGCCCCCTTTTCTCCTGGGAGCTGAAGCTGCTGCCAAGGGAACAGTTTCCTTCATACATGTTTTTAGGGAGCACTCGGACCTGTCTCACCCTACCCCTTCCCAAATTGATACCTGTTACACCTGCTACAGCCTCTGTATTTTTCAATGTTGGGCTTCAGCCACCATCAGTGGTCATCTTAGCCAAGTTTTTGCAAAAAATGACAACCTAAGATGCTACCACCTGCCCCTTTCCCCTGCACTGCCTTCACCTTCTGGACTTGCTATTTTTAAACGGAGTCATTCTTTGAGATTTCTTTGGCTAGGCTTCTGTTTTGTGGTTGTTCCTTGGAAGAGGCTGTGGTCAGAGTGGTCAGACCATAGGCTATGAGAAACAAAGTTCCCCAGGGTACCACAGAACCCTGGGGACTGTGTCAGCCAAGGAGGCATCTTGTCAGGTGAGAGGCACACTGCATAATTACTTACTTACCTCCTGCCTGGAATTGCCTATCATAAGAGATCTATAGCTGTAAGTTTATTCTCTAAATCTCTTTAGGGAACCAAAGTTTATTACTCTCTGGGAGAATAATGGCATTTTTTTTTTAAACTGGAAGTTTCTTTGGCTGGAAAGTACTACGCACATGGAGTCTTTGAAATTCAGGCAGAGGTATAATAGCATGTCCAGCAACACACAAGGCTTAATTAGAGGGGCTTTCCTGACCCCAGCTCATGCAATTCAGCTGCTCAGCTCCCTTATGGGGCTCACGCAGGCTCTTTTCATTTTCACACATCTTCTCACATTTGGGGATTGCTCTTGGTGCTGGTTCCTTCAAAACCACTTCCAACATAAGCAAGAAAAGAGACCCATGAATCCTGTCTTTCTGCCTTTCATCACACCAGGCTGCTTTTGGAGAATGTAGGACATTGTTAATTCTGAGTATTTTTCTAACAATCATGTCTTTATGAAATGATGATTTGTGCCAAATCTTAAGAGCTGTAGAATTAAAGGCCATACCATAATAATTAGAGTGGACGTTGCCTCTGTTACTTATTAAAGTCTTGGTTTGGGAATTGAAGAATAAGGAGGCTGGATCATGCTGAGCACCACTGACCATGTATAACACAGGAGATGGAGTCATTAAGGCCAAACAATAGTGTTCATAGAGACTGTTAAATTTTGGTATAAGTCGAATGAAATGTTTTTCCCTACAACCATTTATAAGTATTTGATTGTTTAGAACTAGCCATTTGACAAGATGTCTACATGAACATTATCTCTTGTACCATGCCAGGTGCTATGTCAAGTGCTATGAATACTTGTACTCATGATCTAGATCTAAGCATACATCTACTTACATGAGAAGTCTGAAAGCAATGGGCAGAGAAAACTGTCTTTTATCAAGGTCAATGCTAACGTCATTTGGCTGTGAAATCTGACTCAAACAGAAGTCAAGCTATGTATATTCCTTACTTACCTCACACTGTGGAGATTTTATGAGGAAATATATATGTATATGAGCTTAAGACATAGCCTCAGATTCTCTAAGGTGGCACAGGTATCTTTATTACCGGTCTATAAACTGGAACTGGTTTGAATTCTGAAGAACAGCTTGCCACTTGTCCCCAGGGCTTGAGATTGGAAAAGGACTAGAATTCATGCTTTAAAGTTCCATGGGACGTTCAGTGAAGTGCTGGAGGACACTTAGCTCATGAATGGCGCAGATAACTCTGAATACATGTAGATTTTGAAGGGTTTTGATTCTTTCATTCCTGGTAGCAGAATGTCTGACCCATGATTGTTATTAAGAGGCAGATGCCAAGCCTGATGGAGTAAGAGGAGATATCTACTTTGTACTAACTGGGAACAGGATTATGAGGAGGAGGATGGATTGGACATATGAGTAAAAAAGTGACCATTGAGAGCCATCTTTGACTGCTCTCTTCACTCGGTCCTCAGCTTTCACAGTTTCCTCCTAAGTGGCCTGTGAACGTTTCCTTTTCTCACCATTGCTACTGGGATGTCGTCATTGTTGTCATCGTCATCACCATCATCACCTATGTCTTGGATATCACTCCTACCTGCTGTTTCTCCAATTGACCTCTCCACTCCTGTCTGAACAGAGCAAGTAGAAAGATCTTAAGACCAAATTTTGATGGCCCTGTTTCCATTTGAATGTAAGATGTCCCCCATAGGCTCATGTATTTGAACACTGTCTCCAGCAGGTGGTGCTGTTTGGGAAAGTTGTGGCCCCATCAGACAATGGATGCTTGTTAGAGGTGTTTGATCATTGGAGATAGGTCTTGAGATTGCAAAAAAGCTCTGTCCCACTTCTGTTTTGTCTCTTTTTCCTTATTGTGGATGAAGTAAAACTGGCAGCCACATGCTTCCCCTCTCATGATTCTCCTGCCAGCACAGACTCTACTCCTGGAACTGGAAGCCAGAGTAAACCCTCTCTTTCTTAATTTGATTTGTATCAGGTATTTTCTCAAAACAAAACAAAACAAAAACAAATAAGCAAACAAAAAATAAGAAAAGTGAATAAGGTTGATGCCTAATAATCTTCACGCCTTCTCGTTTCCTCTTAGAATACAGTACAATCCTCAACATACTATAGAGGTTGTGTCACTTGCAGGCTGAGTTAAGAGTTGAAGAGTGAGGTGGGATTTGGGTTTTCTAGATGTCTCCCCTTTGGGCTGCCTTTGTCAAGTGATCT
Organism: Acomys percivali; assembly: GCA_907169655.1. Taxonomy (NCBI): domain Eukaryota; kingdom Metazoa; phylum Chordata; class Mammalia; order Rodentia; family Muridae; genus Acomys; species Acomys percivali. The sequence continues at coordinate 72,582,054 of OU015742.1, forward strand.
TATGATCATTTTCTTCTATGGAACAAACCACTAACTTCAGTTAAATATTTATTGGTGTAGTAATTGATGGAGGCCTATTACCCACTCCCTACCCTTACTAAATCATATCCCCAACTCTCATATTCTAGTGCCCCACACAATATCTGACATCCTCTAGTCATTAAATGATCACTGAATGAATTCCTAGCTGGGGAATGAATGTATGGCAGCCTAGGCTTTGTGATATCATGCAACTTGTTTATTGAGTATGGTTTGTATGTAATGAAGCTGGAACCATAATCCAGCACCATTTCTCCAAAGCCCCATGGATTCTCTGGTTATTCCATCTGGTAACATCCTTGGAGTTTCTCCTGCACCAAGGCTGGTCTCCTGTCTCTCAGAAGAAATGGATACCTTATTCTCCAGAGATATATGAACACTATACTAGTCACTTACATGGATGGGGACAATGAGCCTTCTCTATGGCCCCTCCTAACTCTTCCTTCTTCTTACCTTTTGTCACTTGGAGATTGTGTGGGAGAATTTACTGACTTATCAACAACATGCCAGTGTGAAGAGGCAGATGACAACAAAATATCTGTCAAGAATGGGGAGAAAAAAAGGAACTTTTGTGCATCCCTGAGGGTTGGGGGGACATAAACTGGTGTAGCCACTGGGCAAATCCTATGGTTTCTTTTAATGGTATAATTCCCATATGACTTGGCCATTCCAGGTCTCAGTATCCCAAGAGGGTCCAAGTCCATATACAGTAGATGTCCTTGATCATCCTTGATCTTTGCTGTATTCGCCCTGATGTCTATGGTAAGGGTGCCCATCAGCAGAGGAGTAAAGAGAGTGAGGCACTTACACATGATGGAGTTTGGCCCAGCTGTGGAGAAGAATGAAGCATGTCCTTTGCACCTTCTTTTAAAAGCCTTCAGAAAGATATTTTTTTTAATACAAGGTACTTCTGCCATTAAGGGATAAAAGTCTCCCAGGTAGGCAGTAATACTGTTGTGTTCTGAACTGAATGTGAGTCTTCAAGGTGACATCCTGGAGGCAGGAGATATGCAAAGGAACACTCGACCTCTCAGTGTTGAAAGAGAAGGTGAAGATGAGAGAAAGAGAGCCCCATAACCTATTATGACATGCAGCACCTTTTACTTAATACCTATTTTTGGTTAGGTGCCACGATAGGCTCTGAGGCTCCAGGCTCTGAGGTCTCTAGATCACATCTCTAGATGAATAAATGATTAGATGAGATGACCTTAGTGGTAAGTATTATGAAGAAGACAAATGCTTACCAAAGCAAACCTGCTAGGTGTAGGTAATGTTGTCAGGGGCCAGAATGTTGAATAAAGCAACACTTTATACAAATATGTAAAAGTTTATACATATCAGTGTAAGATGGGCTTTGCACACTGAGAGCCAACAGGCTTCTGGGAATACCTAAGGGTACTTTGCATGTGGGGTGGTGCCAGCCATCACAATAGAAAACATGGGAATGCATCTTAGAAGTATTCCCACCATCTGGACAACTCTGGGCAATCCCATACCTGCAGTGGGTCATGGCCTTCCATAATGACATGGTCTGGGGAGAAGAGAAATGGTTCCCACCTACCCCAAGAAGTGCCTGCCTCAAGGGAAAATGAAGAACACTGTAATTCAGTCTGGCCTCAGCCTCCCTGGGTTCAAACCCCAAGATACGAAGTCTTAAGCAACTTACACTGGACAAATTGCCTGGGCTTTCTGCGCTGTGATTCCTTTCTGTTTTACTTTACAGATGGTAATAGTTAATTCTTAATTTCTGAGGATTAAATGAAATTGTGAACATAAAATGCTTGGCATGATGCCACAGACGCAGCAAGTGTCCAATAAACATTAGCTGTTGTCATCTAATTATTTGCTAATCGTTCTATATATAAAGGAGCCTTTATTGTCTTGGTTTTATGGGTGAGAAATCTGCCAAAAGGTGTTGAAATTAGTGTCAGGAAGTAAGTGGCTGACCAGGGAATCAAACCTGGGACCATTTTGCTCCAAAGCCCTGTTCTGTACCTTGTGTTTTACTCCATTTCTGCCCACAGCCCTAAGCATCAGCTTGACTACGTCCAGATCTCAGCATGGGCCTTGGGGTTCTCTAATGATATAGTCTTTTCTTTCAATATTCAATTTGGCTATGCACTGCCAATTATGTGAGAAGTCACAAGGATCAGCTTCTAACCTGGGAGAGCTTTGTATGAAATAGAATCGTCCATGGTAATGTTTATTTAACAGCTGAAGTGTACAGGCCAGGTACAGGTTCTTATGTCTCAGCAGCCATTGATGCTGCTTGCAGAGTCTGTATTGAGGTAAGATATGAAAGCTTCCTGGAATGTACCACAGTAGGAGCTAGGCCTGGCCACAGGACTGCTGTTACCCACAACAGGCACTCCTGGCCTCTGGACCCAGGCAGAAGGAACTAGAGGCATCTGTTTCTGGCAGAGGCTATGATGAGAGTCCTCTAAGGTGGATTCGATTTCTTAGAATGAAATTCTAGAGGGAGAGAGAGAGCTGGCTGAAGTCAAGCCATTGGTTTAGAGGTGTGAAGATGAGGCCAGGACAAACCGAGGGGCTGGTGTTGTCCACGTCCTGGTTTTGCATGGGACACTGTAACAGCCAGTTTTGCAATGTGTAGATGTGTAGTCTTAGGGAAAATTTTTGCTTTGTACTCCCAGCCCCCCCCTTCTAGATGTAGATCTCACCTTCATAAATCATGGGTTTTCTCTGGGATTTATTTGTTTAGGTTGTTATCACTGAGACAGGCTCTCTCCTCTCTTCTCTCTCTCTCTCTCTCTCTCTCTCTCTCTCTCTCTCTCTCTCTCTCTCTCTCTCTCTCTCTCTCTCTCTCTCTGTGTGTGTTTGGGTACACTTGTGTGATTATCACAGGTGTGAGCATGCATGTGGAGCCATAATAACAACCTCAGTTGTCATGATTCGAAATGCCATCAAGACTGTCTGCTTGTTTGTTTTCGTTTTGAGACAAGGTCTCTCATTGACCTAGAACTTGCTGCTTTGGGTAGGCTAGCTGTCCAGCAAGCCCATAAGGACCCATCCATGTGCCCCTACCTCACCAGCTCTGTGGCTATCAGAGCTTGCCACTACCTCCAGTTTCCTCTTTTCTTTTCTTTCCCTCCCCCCATGACTTTCTACTGTCCTACTGTCCACATGCTCTACTTTCCCTTCCTCATAGGGCCTAGAGATTGAACTTTCCTCTCATATTTTTACAGCAAGCTGCTTGCTGACTGAGCCCTGCTCTAACCCAACTATTTCTTCAAGACCTGTGGTAAAGAAAAGACAAAATCACAGGAGAAAAGCAAGGTGTTCACTTCATGCAGCCAGGGAGCAGTGAGAAGGGGCTGAGGAAAGGGTGAAAACTAAGAACTTTTGCCCATCGGATGCACACCCAGTGACATGTATCTTCTACCTGGGCCTCACCTCTGAAAGACAACAATGTTTCCTATGGTACAACCCGATTATGAGCCCATCCATAGACTAATCTGTTGGCTAATTCAGAGCCCTTGTGACTCAGCCCCTCCCCC
>OU015742.1:72586010-72611459 GCA_907169655.1 Acomys percivali
GAATAGCAGTGGCCCCCATAGACTCATGTGTTTGAATGCTTGGGCCATAGGGAGTGGTACTACTAGGAGGTGTGGCCTTGTTGGAGTGGGTGTGGCCTTGTTGAAGGAAGTGTGTCACTCTGGGGGCGGGCTTTGAGGTCTCCTATGCTCAAGCTTTGTCCATGTGGAACACAGTTGTTTCTGCTGCCTGCTGCCTTCAGATCAAGATAGAGAAACGCTTAGCTCCTTCTCCAGCACCATGTCTGCCTGCATGCCACCATGCTTCCCACTGTAATGATAATGGACTAAACCTTTGAAACTGTGAGCCAGCCACCCCAATTGAATGCTTTTCTTTATAAAAGTTGCTGTGGTTGTAAGGGTCCCTTCACAGCAATAGAACACTGATGAAGACAGGGAGAAACATTTTTCTATGTCTTATCACTCTTGTCTTTCTGCATTTCTCAAACTCCCTCCTTTCGTCCCTCTTTTTTTCCTTCTTTCTTCCTTCCCTCCCTATTCATTTCCATTTTCTGCTGAGTTCCCTCAATGTTATCTTCTAAGACATCTATTGCTTTTTTTTTTTAAGTTATGCCTTTACATTTTGACATGGAAGAGTTCTCTTGATTCTACAGATGCTCCTTTCTCTTGCATCTTCAGGAAGAAGTGGTCCTTCTTTGCATCTTTATGCGTATTCCTGCCTCTTCCGTTCATGTTAGAGAATTGCTGCGGCTTTGGTGTCTCTGGATGTCTCTTCCAATCTAAAGAGGGGACTTAGCATGTGGAAGGTGTGAGCTGGGGAGGAGGAGCTCATCCTGCTAGGATGGAAGCCGACCTCACTGAGACCGTCAGTGTGCGCACTTGAGCTGTATTCTGCTCCATTGCCTCAGTTTCCCAAGAGATATATCTGCTGTCCTAATAAGAGCTCAGGGAGTATATAGGAGGCTGGCTGTCAGAGCAGGAGACACTTCTGACTCAGTGTGTTGTTTCCACAGTAGGTCACAAAGTCATCCATACAAGATCCCCTCTGGCTTTTGTGGTTAATTCTTCACTTTCACCTAGAAAGGGCGAAACGGACCTGCTCTGGATACTTGGCAGGGGTGTTGGGGGAGGGCAGGGAGAGTCTTAACATTTTAAGAGGTTTTCATATAATTCTCTTTTGGCTCCTATGTCCCCCCCACCCCTTAGACAGAGGAATCTGGTGTCCCCAGTTTCTAGTGTTTTCTAACATTCTGTTGAGTTGGCTGCCTTCTGCGCCTCACCTCAGTGTCAGCTCTCACCACCCTGCCTGATCAGCTACTGTTTTTCTTCATCCAGAAATGTTGGCATCCCTCTGTTTTGTCTGTTTGCTTATATCTTTGTAACTCCTACACTATCATTTTAGTGAAAAATGAGGAGAAATGGAGCTTAATGTGTGTGATTTATCTATTATCGTTAATTGGAAGCTGATCTTTGTGAACCTTTTTTTCCCCATCAATCTTGGTATAACTGTTTCTATGCATATTCTTTTACATTTGTATACCTTACTTACCTTTGTTAAATATATATGCATATATAGTCATAAAACTGGGGGAAACGATGACTGTTAGGATTTAGTTTCTCTCTCCTTTGGATTTCTCCCAGCGTCTTTCCATCATTTAGAATTTTTAGTGACTGAACATTTTCATCTTTATATTATACTACGATGTATACTATAAATTATTGAATTACATCTTTACCCCAGGGAATCCAAAGTAATTCCTATCTTCTAGTTGGAATTGTCCATTTTGTAGTGTGGGTATTTTGATCAATCTCTGACTCATACTGTGACACAAAATATGGAATATGACACATGTCAAATTACCTCTCAATAAATACTTCTATCAGTGTGTAATCCAAACATCTAGAGACTCCTTGCAGAGCTTTTGCTAACGTTTGGAAGTGTCCCTGTTGTAAAATCTTTATTAATTTGGTAAGCGGAAATGGCACCACATATTGATTTGTGTTTTCCTTTCTGTGTGTGCAGATGAACAGTAACACAGTGTGTGTGTGTGTGTGTGTGCATATATATGTGCATGTGTGTGCCTCTGTGTGTGTGTGTGTGTGTGTGTGTGTGCATGTGCATTCCTGTGTGTATATGTGACAGTGTGATAGGGTGGGCAGTGTACATGTCACAGTGGATGTGGAAATGAGAGGAAAAACTTCAGGTATTTGGTACTCACCTTCCAGCTCGTTTGGGACATGTGTTCATATGTGTTTGCCAGGCTACGTGGCCCGAGAGCTTCCATTGTTTTGTTTGTTTGTCTGTTTTTTGCTTCTGCCTCCTGTCTAGATGTTGGGATAATGGGATATGCTACTAGGCCCAACTTTTTGTTGGTTGTGAGACCCTGAATTCTGTTCCTCACACATGTGTTACAAGTGCTTTACCTCACGAACCATGTCTCCAGATCACATATGAATGCGTTTCATGTTTGTCCTCTAACGTTTCTGTTCCTGAATACTTTGTATATTCCATCCTGTTTATGCGTTCTTTATAGAAGTATACCATGTTCCACTTGCTAATTATTGTAAAGGCTATTTTCCTAGTTTTTATTTGCTTTCAGAATTTTTGATGTCTCGGATGAATAATTTTAACTTTAATGTTGTCCATAATAAAAACTACTTTGTATTTTCTTTTGCTTTTAGGCTTCAAAATTTATTTTTCTATTCCTTAAAGGGTAAATATCCTTTTAGATTTTTTTCTAGATTAAATGGCTTTTAAAATTCTTGTTTATGCTCAGCTCTTTATTCTTTGTATTTGTGTGTTAGTTTCATTAACTAATTAACAGTTGGTCCTTTGTATGAAAAGGACTCTCAAACCACTGTTTTTCAGATGATTATACAAGAGTAATCCAAGCCCAGCTTTCTGGGTCCTCTCTTACCAAACTCTCTCTCTCTCTCTTAGGCTGTTCTGGCATCATTCTTCTCTTTGTTCTTATGTTAACATAACAGTCTTTAATTACTATAACTTTACAGACATCTGAGGCTCGAAAGGACATGTCTTTCTCCTTACACTTCACTGCAACAGAAGTATAATTCTCACCATCTCCTTTCAGGTGATTTTAAGAATTACCTGAAAAGTTCCAGAAAAGTCCTTGGTCACAAGGCAAATACTGTACAGATTATGGTTGTGTGTGAGAGACCGTCCATCTGGTTGAGTGGAGTCTTCAGATCCAAGATCATCACAAGGACACTTGTCTTTACTTTCCTAAGGCTCCTATTATGTCCCTGAGTTGTTTCCGGGGTCCTTTTGTCTGGTCCTCACATGTCTCCTTTAAAGCTGATTTTTATGTATTTGCTGCTGTTGTGACTTAATTTATCTCCTGGTAGGGTCTGCAAGTGGCTGTTGCTGCTACATTAGAAAGCTGTGTGTTTGCCTGTGTATGCTTACAACTCTTGTCTTGTTGGACTCCATCAGCAGCTCTCAAGGTCTTTGGGAAGAGGACTGGGTTTTCTCGGTATTCAGAGACCAGTGGGCCAAACGCCAAATGTGATTTTATCTCTTGCACATTTCACCACATACATGTTCCTTCCTCATCACTTTCTTGTCTCCCTCTCTCTCTTAATCTCATTGCTGTAGATCAATGTGAATACTACTGGTGTAACCTTGTTGCATTCTTGAATTTAATGGAAACGAATGACTTCAGGGTCTGACGACTGCATATGGTATTGTCCTTTGGTTCCATATGGAGACTGTGATAATCCAAGGTTCTTGGGGTTTTTTTTCCCACTCTAGAATTCTGGTTTCTTTAAAGCCAAGAATGTGGACAGATTTAACTCCAAAAGCCTCTTTTGCAGCAATAGGTTGGGCATTGTTTCTCTTACTGTGTTCCTACTAAAACTGTCCAGCATAGAGTTGCCTATCAACTTTGCAAGCGGTCTTTACATCCCTGGAGTGGTATGGCTGCTGCCCTTATAGTTCTTCTGCGTACTGTGATTAACTTACTTTAATTCAGGGAGCATTGTTTGTAAATGTATCTGTAAGTCAGTTTGCTCAATAGTTTTATATTTAGTTTCATTAAAAATTAACAACGTTGTTAAAGGGGGAAAAAAGAAAAAGTGGGGTGTAGCTATGAAACAGCATGGAAAGGCTTACCTTGAAAAGCCACCATATGCTGCTCAGCATCTCTGCTCTGATCCCACTCTCATAGGCCATCCCTTTCTATATCTGTTTGTTCTGAGGGATGTCTCTGCATGTGTAAATAATTTGCTTGAAGTGCCTTTTCTGGCTTATTAATGGAAGACATCTACTGGCTCTCTGTGAAGAGAAAGGGGATTTGCTCTTTTCAGTCACTCTCTACCTCTGCTAGATGCCGTTTAGCATTTTTCTGCCTCCTCCAGCAACCCTTTCTTTTACATTCAGATGGTATTTTTAAACTGGTCTCTGGCTCCTGTATGCTGAGGCTGCGAGGAAGTCATTGGTGGTGTCTCCTGTGCTCTCTTCCTTTCTTTCTTCATTTACCCTGACCTGTCTTTTGTGGTCAGTTTGGGATTTCTAGACTTTCTCCTGGAATTCTTCTTGTCATTCACGACTGTTTCATGATTCTTAAAGTTGAGTACTCATAAGTACCTCTTACATCATTGTTACGGTGTAGATTCTGCCTGGTGTGCTAGGATCTTGACTTGCCTTCTGCTGCAGTATTTTTCTGTACTCTTCACTTCAGGTTCCAGGGCTGCTTTTTTCCCCACAGCCTATTATTTCCTTTTATAGTACTACCTGAACTACCCACCAATCATCTTTCATACCCATCTCTCTCATAACTTTATCCCATGGAACCAAAGTTGCCTCTAGCCTTTTCATATTACCCCCGGAGCTAACCATCTTACTAATTGAATCATTGCAAGGCACTCGTTATGGCTGTCACCTTATGGGTCCTCTTCACATTAGGTTTGTTGACTTGAGACCAACAAGGAAGATCTTTTTGTTTCCTTGTGTTTTCCATAACCCCCATAAGCCCAGAGAATTTTTGCTTTCAGACACTTGTTTAGAAACTTGCAGAAACCTTAAGCTCATAATTTTCTGTCTCAATGTCCCCTGGTACTTGTGTTTAGGCATGTGCCCCTATGCCCCTCCCTGTAAAACCCTAGTATGACATAAGCCCAATAAATAGATATTTCAGTTCAAAAATTATCAAGTAACTACCTGAGAAAGCTTATGTGGGAAGTGAGAGTTTTCAAGTTTATATGACTGCAAATATCTGAGTCAGAATTGATAATTTGAGGAGTATATAACATTTTTTATGATTTTTTTTAAATTTAGCTTAGAGAATGATGGATTTCATTGCCGCATTTTTGAAGCAAGGTTTCTTGTAACTTAGGCTGGCCTCAGCCTTGCTATGTTGTCAAGGATGAACTCTCGGACTTTTTGCATCTACAACCCAAGTTGCTTAGATGACAGCTACAGCCCCTTGCTTTCAGTATGACACTTTGATACTTATATATTTAGGTGGATGGACTTTTGCTACCATGTCTCCCCATCACTGCGCATGCCAGTCCCTCCCATCTCCTCTTTTTATTCTCCTTTCTGACAACTGGTACCCCGCTTGCTTTCATGTCACAGGTAGACTGATTGATAGGCAAATAGCTTATATATGTGAGAGAACATGCAAGATTCTCTCTTTGCGTCCCCCCACCCTGCTACCCTGGATCTTTCCCTCTTCCTTTTGTCCTCATCTTCCTCTCACAATCAATAGACTTCTACTTTCATATCCTTCTCTCCCTCCCCTCCCCCCCACCTTCCCGCCTTGTGCAGGTCAGAGAACATCTTACAGGAGTTGGTTCTGGAAAAAGCTCAGGCTGTCAGGCTTCGTGACAGGAGCCTTTAGCTAGTGTGCAGCCTCCTTCCTCTTTCTACTTAATCTTTTGAGGCAGAAGCTTCTTAATCAAGCTCGGCATATGTGGCCCCCTTTCTCTAACGGTCCTCTGTCTGGGAAACCCAAGCTCCACTTTCTGAGACACTGTCACAGTCCTAAAACTCTGTTATCTTTAATTCATCTGTTGATGGACATCTATGCTGGTTCTACATATTGGCCATTATGAATATTGTAGCAATAAATGTAAATGTTGCAAGTATCTATCTCGCGTGGCTACTTAGATTCCTTCAAGTTTATAGCAAAACATGGACCACATAGAGAGCTGTATCATATGGTAGTTCTATTTACACATTTTTAGCAGACTATCTAGACCAATGGTCGCAGTGGCTAAACCAGTGTAGACTCCCAACCACAGTGTGAAAGGACTCCTATTTCTTCATATGGTCCCCAGGATTTGTTGTCATTTGTTCTCTTGAGGATAACCACTCTGACTGTGGCACAATGGAAATTTCAATGCAGTTTTAATTTACATTTCTCTGATGAATAAAGCATATTAAACGTGCCTTCGTGTGTTTATTGGCTCGTTGTCTTCAGACTTTCAAGAATTGCCTCCTTAGTTCATTTGCCTACTTATTGATTGGACAATACATGGAGATTGTGTGTGTATGTTTGATACTTAATATTTTCAGTTGAGTTCTTCATAGATTCTAGATATTAATTCTCTGTCAGATGTGTGGTTGGCAAAGGCTTTCTTCTGTGACGCGGGCTGTGTCTTCACTCCTCTTACTGTTGTCTCTATTTTGCAGAAGCCTTTAATCTCATGCAATCTGATTTTTCAGTTCTTAGAGTCGAGTTATTGGAGTCATTTTCATAAAGTCTCTGCCTCCGCATACATCTTGAAGTACTTTCCCCATGATTTCTTCTCCCTGTTTTAGAATTTCAGACCTTCCATTAGGTCAATCAATTTTGAATGGTTCTTTCCAAGATGTGAGATATATATATATATATATATATATATATATATTAGATACGTATCTTCTATGTGTAAATATCCAGTTTTCTCTTTTCTGTGTGTGAGTGTGCATGCGTGTGTGTGTGTGTGTGTGTGTGTGTGGTATTGCACTGATCTGCATTTCTGTTTTGTTCTGTTTTTTTACTTTTTACCTGTACCATGCTGCTTCTGTCACTATGGTGTTGTAGTATAATTTGAGATCTGGTATTGTGATAGGCCCAGCACAGTTCTTCCTGCTCAGGATTACTTTGGCGTTCAGGGTCCTTGTGCCTTCTCATGCAATATAAACTACTTTTTCTAGCACTGGGAAAAATTGTCAGAATTTTGATTATGTTTCCATTGAATTTGTAACATTATTTTTGTTAACATGTTGATATTTACAATATTAACTCAGCTGATCCATGAGCATGAGAGCATCATTCTATGTTCCAATGTCTTTAGTTTTTAACAGTTTTTTATTGTAGAAATCTTTGCCCTCTTTGGTTAGTTTTATTATTGAATATATTTTAATGCTATTATAAATGAGCTCCCACCCCCTACCCCCAGTTTAACTATTAAGTTCTTTATTTATGTTGCTTTTTTAATGTTGATTTTGGATCTGGCTATGTTGCCTATGTTTATCAGTTATGAGAATTTTCTGGTAGAGTTTTTAGGATCGTTAATGTGTATAATTATGTAGTCTATAAAACAGGGATGCTTTGACTTCATTTCCTATTTGTATCTTTGTTATTTCATTATCTGTCTTTAATTCTATAAGCAAGCCAGGAAACTCTACTTGAAAAAGACTAGTAAGTGTGTCATCCCTGATTTTAGAAGCCTTTCTAATTTAGTGTAATGGTAGCGTCTTGTGTGTTGTATGTAGTTCTCACTGCATTGGGGTGTTTGCTCTTTCCTGCTCACCTCACAGACTTTTACCATGAGTGGATGCTGAATTTTGTAAGAAAAAATTTCTCTATCTACTTAGGTGAGCATATAGTTTCTGTCTTCAAGTCTAGCTGTGTGCTGCGTTTCACTTATTGATTTCATTTATAAAGCAATCTTTGTATCCCTACAATAAGACCAACTTGATCTTGTTGTGTGATAATATGACCATGAATCAATTTTCTAAGAATTAAAAAAATAAGTTTTTATTTTTTAAATATAATATACCCTCACCTCAGTGTCCCTTCCTTTCCCTCCTCTAAGTCCCCCCCCCACTTCCCCTCTCCACCAGATCCATTGCTCCTCCATTTCTATTCAGATAAGAGCAGACCTCCCAGTTATATAAACTGAATTCAGCATAGCAAGATGCAATAAGATTAGGTATATACACTCATATCATAGACAAAAGGTCCCATGAGAATATGACTCAACTGTTAGAAAAAAAGACAGAACTAGGAAAAAAATCATTCTGTGTGGGGAAATCCAGATCCAGAGAGGCAAACCTGATATGTTTTCTAAGTATTTTTGAGAGTTTTATGTCTATATTCATCAAGTAAATTGGTACATAGTTTTCATTGTTGTTATTGTGTCCTGCCTGGTTTTGGTGTCAGAGTATTACTGCTGCCATAGAATGAGTTTGCTAGTGTTTTACCTTTCTAATCTGTGACATAAAGCAATTTGAGAATCACTGGTGTTAGCTTATTTAAAAGTTGAGGAGATCTTAGTTGTCAGTCTTGGACCTTACTTTCTTGGGAAACTATTACTGCTTTAACCCCACTTCTTCTTAACTTCTGTTGTGCATATACTCTTGAATTAATTTTGGTAGCTTTTATGTGTCCAGGGATTTATTAATTTCTTTTGAATTTCCTAGTTTCTTAAAATATAAGTTTTCAAAGTATTCATAATGATACTTGTGTTTCATCAGCATATTTTGCACCATTTCCCCCTTTAATCCTTCAATGTATGTATGTATTTGTGCATGTATGTGTGTATGTATGTTTGAGTATCCTCTATTTTTTTTTTGTTAGTTTGGCTAATGGTGTGTTAATCTTACTTAACTTTTCAAAGAGCCAAATGTTTGCTTCATCAACTTTGTGTTTTCCTTTCAGTTGGCACTTCATTAATTTCTGCTTTGATCTTTATTACGTCTCTCTGCCCACTGCTTTGGGCTTCTTCTTGTTTTTGTTTTTTCTAAGAACTTGAGGTCCATAATTAAGTCATTTGTTTGAACTCTCCATGATTCCTTTAATGTAGGCCCTTATAGCTGTTAAAAGTCCCTCTTATAGCTCCCTTTGCTGTGTCTCAGAAGCTCTTTTCAGTGATGTTTCTATTTTCATTTTATTCTAGGAATTTTTACATTTCTTCTGTATTGTCCTCACTGGTGCACACTCAAGAGTATACTGTTCAATTGCTCTTTCTGTTATGGTTTCTCTTTCTATCGATTTGTAGTTTTATTCTCTTGTGATTTGATAAGGTATAAGAAATTACTTTGATTCTTTTCTTATTATTAGGAGCTGCTTTATCCCTTAAAATGCGATATGTTTTAGGGAAAGTTCCATGGGCTGCTGAGAAGGCTAAGCATTTTTCTGTTGCAGAATTGAATGTTCTGTAGGTGTCTATTAAGTCTCTTTGATCTGGGCTGCTGTTTAACTTTGTATCTTTGTTGGCTTTTTTGATGGTTGACCTACCTATTGATTGGAGTGGAATGCTCAGGTTACTCCTTATTATTATTGTATCAAGACCTATTTGTTTCCTTATGACCATTCGTATTTGGTTTATAGAACTGGGAGCTGCAACATTCAACACATGTATATTTGCAATTGTTACATGTCTTATTGATCGGTCATTCTTAACAGGTAGTGTCCTTTCAAATTCACTTCTGAGTAACTTTGGTTTGAAGCCTACTTTATCAGATGTCAGAACAGCTACATAGGCTTAGTTTTGGCTTCCATATGCATAATACACAGAATTAAGTCCTTTTGCCCCCTGCTCTCCATCTGTGTGTCTTTGCCAGTGATGTATGTTTCTTGGAGACAATTGGTATTTTGATTTTGTGTAATCTAATTAGCTAGTCTCTGTCTTTTACTTGTAAATTTAAGACCGTCTGTGTTTATGGTTTGTTCATGACAGAGCTTTGGTCAGACTTGCTCTTTTGTTGGTTGTTTTTCTAGCTGGTTAAATATTTCTCTTCTCTTACTTCTTTATTCATATATATATATATATATATATACATACACACATATAGATTACTATACTTTGCATAATGATTTCTCTCCTAATTTTCATTTATTCATTCATTTTTATGAAATGTACTTTCTTACACTCATGGTGGAGGGTTTCTTCTTTTTCCATGTTTAGGATTTTTAAAAAATACCTTCTGTCTTGCTAGGTTGGTGGATATATATTTCTGTGCTTCCTAGTTGTCTTTATTTTCCCCACAGATTTAAGAGATAACTTTGTTGTGGATAGAGTCTTGTTTGACTTCCCTGTAAGGCTTGAAAGACTTCATTCCACGCTTTCTTGACTTCCAGGTTTCTGTTGTATGGTCTCATGTTATTCTGATGTGTTTCTTTTGTAAGTGAGTATTTTTTTTTTCTTACAGTGCTTATGTTATTTGTAGTTTGACATCTTGTCTACAGTGTGTCAGGGAGAGCTCTTTAGTGGTCAAGTCTGTTTGGAGTTCTTTGTTTCTTTCACTTGGTTGTCCATATTTCTCCTGAGAGTCACATTTTTTCCTATTACAGTTTCTTGAGTACATTTTCTATATCTTTCATTTTCAAACTTGGCTTCTTTTGCTTCCTTCAGTTTCGATTCTTTCTCACACCCTAGAGTTCTTAGGTATTGTGGCCATGCTCATTTATTTATTTTTCATTATTGATCCCTATTGTAGTCACTTTCCTGTTGATGTTGTAAACCATAGCCAAAAGCACTCAGGGAGAAAGGTGTTTTTTCCCCCCTACAGTTTAGAGTCTATCATTTAAAGAAGCAAGGACAGAAACTCAAGCAGGAACCTGGAGGCAGGAACCTCAGTAGACCGCCTGGAGGAATGACACTTGTTGGCTTCTTTCCTGGCTCCCCTGCCCAGGAACAGCAATGTCCACAATGACCTCTCATGTATCAGTTAGCAGTGATGAAGATACCCCAACAGTCCAGACTTGTGGAAGAAAGTTCTCAATTGACATTCCCTCTTCCCAAGTATATCTAGGTTTGTGTCAACGTGACAAGGACCAGTCAGAATAAAGCTGAGTAGTGCAGGCTCTAGTGATGTACCCTGGTCACATAGAAAAAGGACATGCTTCAGAAAGAGGAGATGAAAGTTACCAAAGGCACTTTTAGTTTTAAATGATCAATCTTATCTAGTAGTACACTGTTTAAAATTTATGCCCTCCCTCTCCCGTGTGTGTGTGTGTGTGTGTGTGTGTGTGTGTGTGTGTGTGTGTGTGTAGTGTATGTTGTGTGCCTGTGGAGGCACTTGGACCCCTTGGAACTGGAGTTCCAGGTGATTGGGAGCCAGCTGACGTGGGTGCTGAGACCTAACTCTAGTTCCCTGCAAGAGCCACAACTGCTTTCAACCTCTAAGCTACCTTTCCTAGCCCTTCCTTTTTCTGACTCAGCATTTGCTCTAAAGTACTCTGCTTCATACCTTCCTTGTCTCTTTTTCTTTTCTCCACTCAAATATGAAAAAAACGGCCTTCACTCCAGATCTGCCTAAACATTTGCATACTTAATCCCATCTTATTTGATGAGTGGGAAGGCCTCTGCTGCGGAGCACCAACCTCCTGTGAAAGAATGAGAGTACTTCTTAACCCACCAGGTTCACTCCCAAGATGACTTCTTGTGAGTAGCATGCCTTGCATGGAATTATAACCACAGAGTGCTTATATTCCTCTCTTCCTGGTAAAGCATAGCCTTTGCCTCCTTTCAAATCAGTAGCAGTAATGGGTTACGTGGTTCCCAGGATGTCATGAAGTGCTAACACTGCATAGTCCTGTGAATCAGAAAATGACATTCGCTATTGTAGAGTAACAGATCGTTCATTCACAGCCAAAATTAGTGCAAACTTACACTTCACATAAATCTTGAAAGCTAGCAAAGCAATTTACATAGATTTAAGTATGAAGTAGCTTTACTATTGCAGAAAAACTTTGAGTTCAGTACTGTATTTATTATTATCCCAACTTACATATGAAAATATGTTTCAGAAATTCGGGTTGAGCTGATTAATAGAATCCTCATCACAGACTTTTCCTTCAATACCATGAAGAATTCCCAATAGGAGAAAACATATGTAAATAAAATTCACCCTAAGAGCTAAACAAGGGAAAGAAAATAAACACAAAATTTAAACACCAGTAAGTAAGGAAAGAAACTAAGAATAATTTAATGAGGTGGAGAGCAAAGTAAAGGTTTTTAACTCCTTACTCCCCAGCTTACTATAAACCCTAAGACTTCTTCCTGCTGCACAGATGTCTAGAGCAGTGGTCCTCAACCTGTGCATCATGACCCCTTGGGAGGCTGAAAATCCCTTTTCATTAGTCATCTAAGACCATTGCAAACACAGATATTTACACTACAATTCAGAACAATAGCAAAAGTATAGTTATGAAGTAACAATGAAATAATTCTATGGTTGGTGTCACCACAACATGATGGATGATATTGAAGGGACCACAGCATTTAGGAAGGTTGAGAACCACTGACCAAGAGCAAACCACATTCAATGAGTAGTTATCTTTCCCCTCATTAGATTAAAAACTAAGAAAAATGGCATGGGATGGGCACGGGAAGTGTAAAATTTAAAAAAAGAAGAAGTTAGGGTGTAAAGACAGACAGCTAACTTTCTCTAATCCAGCTAAATATTCAGGGACATCCACTAGATTGGGTGACTCTATGAAAGTGGGGACTATGTCCTCATGGGAAGAATTAAGTACGTACAAATGGTTGCAGTGAATCTTAACTCTGACTGTTTCACAGAATCTAGGAAGAAGCACTTCATACTTTATGGTCTAACAGATGAACTGTCACTTGGCTGAACTCTCCTTTCTCATGATTCCATCAGGTCTCAGAAATCAGGCAGAAAAAAGGAAACACATTCTTCAAACAGCTTCAAGGGGGGAAATAAAAAGAGAGGAACAAACTGTTTCTGGATCTGGTGGGAAGAGACTCAGTCATCCCCCATGCCATAGATCATAGAGAATCAGATGTTTGGATGCAACCACATAAGCAGAGCCAGGTAGAAAGAAGGGAAGAAAGGGCATGGCAGCCGGGAGAGCACAGCATAAACAAAAACAGCAAAGGGGGAGGGGAGGGGGTGGGGAGCGGGAGGGGAGGGGGGAGAGAAAAGCAGGAAGGCAGGGTTACTGTGCCAGAGCAGAGTGGTGGTTCTAACCTAGAGAGAAGGGAAGAGAATGATTCACAGCCACTTTGCTCTATTACACAACTCTGAAAACAAACAAACAAACAAACAAAAAAAAACAAGTTGATAAAAAACAAGTCCTAGGAGGAAGCAGCAAATGAAGGGAAGGAGATTACTAGGGACAAAGAGGAAACTGATTCAAGAGACCACAAGTAAATGCATGGCAGTAAAAACAGAAACAAAATTAAGACGAAACAAAACAGGGAAGACGCATCTGGGAAAAGCCCAGTGGAGAGTCTCCACAGGTATGAGGAAGCAGGTGGAAAAGAGATGAGGGTGAAGAGAAAAGCAAGTCAAGGTGGGAGAAGAGGGAAGAAGGCTTAGTCTGTACATACACATATGTGGCATCCACATCATGACGATGCCATGAAGGCTATCTGTGTGCATGCACACAGCTAACACTGCATTCATTCAAATACAGGATTGCAAAAATGTAGACTAAGTTAGTGTAATAACAAAAACAAATGGCTTTGAGTCACCTATGCATAAGACATACTTTAGAGATTTTCTTGTACTTAAGTTTTCACAAAACTTTGAGATCAATATAATCAATGTTTCTGAATTACAGATTAAGAAGTTAAGGCATAGGCAAGTGCCTTGCCTAGGATAACGCAGCAAGTATATATAACATAGCAAGAATGTGTGTGTGTGTGTGTGTGTATGTGTGTGTGTGCATGAAAAAGAAATATAGAGAATATAAAAATGCCAAGAAACAGAAAATTATTAGCTACCAGACTTGAAAAGGAAAAGTGTAAATTTGATGCTTAATGGCAATAGAATTTCCCTTTGAGGGGGTGAAGATATATTGGAAATAGATTATCATGAAAGTTGCACTGCTTAATGACAGCAATGACACAGAACCTTGCACTTGAACACGGTTAGGATGGTACACTTCATGTTATGTATTTTAGAAAACTAATAAGAAAACACACATTAGCAGAAATAGGTACAGAATGCTGGCTGGAAGGCAAGACACCCCTTAAGTTGCTAACCCTTGGGACAAAGAGTAGACCTGTTTTCTAAACATGGCATTCTTCACAAAAAGGGGTGAGGGGAGAAAGCTGGCTTCTTGCTTCTGAGGCACTGTTCTATTTTAGAAGATAGATGTGGTCTGAAAGATTTGAAAGAAAGCAAACACATTTCAAGAGTATCATAGAAAATAAGGCTGAGAAGTAGTTGTCTTCATGAGTGAATGTATTTGAGTACTATAACATTCAGGGCATCTTGAAAAAAATAATCACAAGTCCCACTAACTAGGAGTGAGTAAAAATGAAAGATTTGTGAATGCAGAGCTCAGGGTATAAGGATTGATGGTTTGACATGAATTTGTGTAAATATAGAACTAACAGTGATCAACTTGGGCAGTTACAATTAGAGATCAGGGTAGGAGGCCTATAAACTCAGTCATTAGAACAATAGCAGCTACCAGCACCAGACGCCCAGAGATCTGAAGGAAGCCTAGAGGAAAAGGGAGAATTATACTAGCACCCTCCTCACCCTGGTGCCACTAACCAGTGTCTAAAATGAAAACAAATAGTTAAGAATACATCATTCCTCCAAATTCCCAGTGGTTTTTTTTTTTTTTTTACACTGTATTCTTAACTTTGAATGAATCCTTTAATAAATATCTCTTGGTGAAGGCACCTTCAAAGGTCTGCATTTCTTTCAATTTTATTTCAATTCTCCCTCTCTTGTGTCTAAATAAATATAATCTTCATCCCACATTTGATATTTATTTATTTTCATTACTTGGCCATCCATCGTGCGTCTGCTCACTTCTGCATCTCTGTATATATCAGAAGATATTTAAAATGGTATTTGCCATATGTTAATGATAGCTATTTCTGGATGATGAGACTGAGAATTTTTTTTTTGTAACTTGAATTTTGTACTTCTTTGCATTTTTTTGAGTTCTTCAAAATGAATATGTATCGTTTTCACAATAACAATAAAGTGATCTTTCTTTAAAAATAAAAAGTCAAAGCAAATATGTCAAGATGTTCACAGTGGTTTAATCCTACTTGGTAGCACTGTGGGTGTTTATGACTTTATTCTTTGTAGTCTCTCTATTTTCTGACAGTTTTAATTTATTAAAATGTACAAAGAGTTAAGAGGGAAAAAAGTGAAGTGCAAACAGGCTCATCCTAAGTTACACACTCAGAGAGTGTTGAAGCTGTGATTCAAACATAAATTCGGGCACATTGAGACAGGTTGGATGGGATGCCTGCCAAAGCAGGAAGCAGCAATGGCGACCCACTGTGGCAGAAGTCATCCTGGTAGAGCTGCGGCCCCTTTGTAGGAGAGGCAAGTGCTTCAATGGCCAGTGACTTGCTTTTAGTATATCTAAGACTCCTCCTTTGATTGAAATCCTAAAAGTCTGTGACAGATCTGGGAGGCACCGCCCCCCCCACACACACGTAGACTGCATATGTGACAGATAAGGTCTGCAGGCAACAGATGCTGCTTCAATGACCAGAGGTTTTGGCTCTAGAAACTACTTTTGAGGCTCTCCATTGTATTCCTGGGTAAGCGTAGAACCGAATGCCTTCTTACCCTTGAATGAACTAAGTCAGGCTCCCAATCCTCAGTAGACCTAGCAGACTTGGTCCCTGATTTGCGGGTATTTAATTCAGGACCCTCCAGCTGGCCAGAACCACCTCAACACCCAAGTGTGTCAGCTTCCCTCCTGCTCTCTTTCGTGTGTAAAGATGTTGCGCCTTCGCACAGTCGTTGGCTCGTGACCCCTTCTCTGAGATAAATGCAAACCATCACCTCTGGAACTTGTCCCTGTGCCCTCATTTAATAAAAGGCCTTTGTAAGATGGAAGATAGAGAGCTCCAAGTGAAATTATCCTCCAGCTAGAGAGGCCTCTTAGTTCTTTGTAAGTGAAAGGCAGAGGAAGGTTTGAAACAGAGCTTCAGAAAGAAGGCCAAAAGGAAGACAGAGGCTGAGAGTGAAAGGTGTGGCTGCTCAGAGCACTTGGGCCCACCAGAAGGTGCCAAAGACCAGGCAGGTTTCTCCCACAGTGCCTCTGGAGGGAACACAGCCCTGCAGACACACCCTGAGTTTAGACTTTGGCCTTCAAAACAGTAAGAGAAGGAATTTCTGTTGTCTTAAACCCAAGGCTGTGATAGCCCTTGGAATGCCACCTTCCTGTTTGGAGTCCTCTAAGCCAGGCTTTCTGGCTTAACACTGGGTTTCAGGGCTGGGGAGGTAGCTCAGTCCTGTGAACACAAAGTAGAACACACCTGTGACTCTAGCAATGGGAGGTTGAGGCTAAAAGCTCTCAAGCCCATAGCAAGGCCTAGGCTAGGGTTACATGGTAAAGGAAATTAAAAGAAATCATAGAAACAGCTGCAGCAGGAAGAGGAAGAAAATATAACTTTACAGCATGAAACTTGCGAAAATCCCAACGTGGGTGAGGGAGGGGCTTGTGAAGTCTCACCCCTAGATGAGGAGCTATAGGCAATTGATGGCTACTGAGGAAGGGGGAGGTTTTTTTCTTCAGGGATGTGGTCGCTGAGAGGCTACCCATGTGCCAGGAGATGGTACATACAGGCTGTACTAAATGGACTCAGGATGTTTAAAAGGAGAACACATGAAGTTTGGAGGAACAGTGTAGGGACAACAGGGGAGGAATTGGAGAGGAGGTGATGGGAGTGGATTCTGATCTAAGCACCACATATGCATCTATAAAATTCTCGAACAAACAAACAAACAATAAATAGCTGCATCTTTTGGCTCTATCTCATTGCTTCTTTACCCAAAGACCAGGATGGGAGAAGAGGCCATGTCGATTTGTGGCCAGAGCCCCCTACAAAACCACTGGCAAGATGCTGCTGGCTGTGCCTTCTTGGTCTTGTGCCTTTCCTTACTCATTTATGCTCACGTTCACTGTCAGCCTCAGAGCAGATTTGGGTTCCAGTGGAAGACTGAGGAACAACTGGGCAGTAATAATGGCACCATCTCTTACCTTAAGGCTTTTGCCTTAACCCTTGACTGATATTTCTACTTGAAGTCGATTCTCCAGGAACATGGCTGACTTCTCCCTGGTCTCTACCTATTGCTTACTGCTACACAGTCCTTAAGATCTTTCTTGGGCCAGAAGACAAGTCCTGAAACTCTTCTTCTCTACTCCTAAGACTGAGGGTTGCAATAGGATTCCGCCAGTAAGAGATCTGGGAGGCGGAAGAGCCAGAATGTAGCCAAGAGCACATGTCTGTGTTAGGGGGCAGGAGATAGATACTTTGCCTCTGTTTTCTGACTTTCCTGGCAGTCCCCCCCAAGCAGTCCCCCAAACTTCCCAGGTTGGTTTTCCTGTGATCCTTCTTCTCAGGGGTCTCCTTTGCAAAGGTTTTCCTAACTGTCAGTCTCTCAGCCTTCCCATAGCTGTGGAAAGGTCAGAGTACTTCTATGAAAAACCCACGGTTAGAAATATCCAGAGTGGCTTCTGTTTTTTTCCAATAGGACCGCACAGAGACATTGATCTGTCTGAGGTGAGTATTCTGTCACATCTCAATTCTTACCAACACCCGTTGGCTCCCAGTTGATGTGGCATTCCTCAGCTTGTGTTTTCCATGTCCTTGGCCTTCATGCCCCCACACACTAGCCAGGCAAGGGTTACCAAATGGTTCTGGAATGGCTTGTGATGTTACCTGCCAGTCAAAAGTAGGATGGAGGTGGGTGTTCATCAGGAAAAATTTTGGCAACCCTCTCTAGGACTAGCAGCTTTGGGAGGACCAAGGTGCAGATGGAGGAGAGATGGACAGTCATACTGACCAAGGAATGCACCACAATGCTGCCTCCATCAATCATTGGATAGAGTACTCTGAAAACGGTACACCTTTGGGTGAGGTTACAATCTGCATCTATGAGACAGTCCTTAGATAAGATGACAGCTGAAAGCTGTGTGATGAAATGTCCCAGCAGCTGCAGCGACAAGACACTCCCTCAAGAAGGCCCTGTAAAGTACAGCATGAGGTCTGCTTTCCTGTTTAGACAAAGAAATACTCAAGGGAAGAGAATATTATCATGTGTGCCTCCATCACTCGTTCTATGTACACGGTGCTTGCTCATGGACATTTGATGGGCACATACATGAGTTACTGAATGCATGAGTCATCAGGTGAGTGAATACATAGAAGGGTATGAGAGGGACTAAATCCCTCATGAGCAAGAATTTCTACACAAGATGACAGTCAAGGCACCTATTGTCTGTGACTTTCAGCTCTGGCGTCCAATGTATCTATTTTGGTCTACGTAGGTAAGATACAAGGACTATTTTAATCCTTGGTGCAGGTGGTAAATGAAAGGTCATAAAATCTCAGGGGGATAAGGAATTGGGCCCACATTTTTGGTAGTAGAAAATAGATACAGAGGGCACGGGGCTCAGGAACTCTACTCTGGATGCCAAAAGACCGTCATGGAAATTAGCCTGTAGAGCCTTTGGGAAACCTAGCCACTTCCATTTCCCCATGAAAACAGCAACAAATGCAAAAGGCCATAGCAACAGCATCAACTAAGTTGTATAACCCTTAGACTGAGTCTGGAGGAATTGTTCCCTACTCTATGACTAGTTGGGGCAGTCACTCTGTCACATGTGCTGCCAATCAAAGCATAGATGGGGCTTCAATTCTTCTATGCCCCTCTAATAACTTCTATGAAAGCTAGTCTAAAATGGGACAGACATCCCTTCCAGGGAACAGTACTTCCACAGACTCTAAACTTTTATAGTTTTCTTCCCACTCTTTCCTGTTGCTTGAGGCTAAAACTCACAATTCCAAGGCAGAAATTAGCAGGGTAATGGTGGCAGCACACTGCGTCTTGGAAGGTGTAGTTTTCACACGTAGAGTGCTAGAGGTGGGCTGGGAAGAGTGTTTATGAGCATGAGGGTTTTGTGTACGCCATCTGTTCTCCGTGTCAGAAGCAGACAGTGAGCGTAGGAGAGGATCTAACCACCACCCTTTCACAATCTCATCATAGTCAACAACAACAATAATAATGGTTAGTTCTTATGAAGGACTTAGCATCTTCCCAGAATGGTTCTAAGTCAGGAGTCAGTGAGCTGCAGTTCATGTGCCATCTCCACCATCTTTGGTTTGGCATAGCCTTAAAGAAGCCCACCTGTGATGGCTGATCTTTCCCTGCATTTTAAATCACCTGGGAGACACACCTCTGGACATGTCTGAAATATGTAGCTGAGGAAACAAGACCTACTCTAAAATATTGGGCACCATCCTGGTGGGCTGGGGTCCTAGGCTGATAAAATGGGGAAAGTGGGGGAAAGCCAATTGAATATCAGCATTAATCTCTCTAATTTTAGACTGTGAACACAGTTATGACAGACATTTCATACTCCTGCCACCATGCCTTCCCCAGCATAATGAACTGTATCCCCTCAAACTGTGAGCTGAAATAAAAACCTTCGTGTGTCAAGTTGCCTTTTGTTAATTATTTATCCACAGCAATGAGGAGTGTTATCGAATACATCAGCCCATCTATTTGTTTATCTGTTGTTTGTTGTGGCTGTCACATTTCACCACTGCAACTGAGAAGCTGTGACAAGGACTTTATGTCCTGCAAAGCATGAAATACTGACCCTTGAACCCTTTGTATAAGACATTAGTCAGCTTTTTCTAGGAGTTTGTTTCACATATTAATTCAATTAATCCGTATGCTGTGACTATTGTACTATCACTGGTTTAAATGTTGGAAACAAAGAGAAGAAAAGAGCCTAAATTATTTGTTGAGTGGAGGTGTTAGAAAGATGACTTGGCTGCCCAGATCTGGTTCCAGAGCCTGCATCTTAACCACTGTGCCGTGCTTACAATTACCCCTGAGATAAGAGATTCTCCTGTGCACCAGGAGTTAGGGTGTGAGACACAAGTGCCTACCTGCTTTCCAGGAGAGCATCCAAAGAGAGAACTTGACAGACAAGGTGTGAGCTTGCTCTCCCTGGCCTTTACAAATCATGAGAGTCACTGATCTGTATTGTTTAGGAAAGGTTGAGGGAGCTGGGGAAATATGGCTCAGTCTGTAAAGTGTTTCCCAAATGGGCATGCAAACTTTCAGTTCCCCACACCCATGTGCAAAGACTAGGTGTGGAGACACACGCTTATCATCCTAGTGATGGGGAGACAAAGATGGGCCGCTTCAGCGTCGAGCTATTCCAGCCTAACTGGCAATCTTATGATCAGGGAGGATCCTGTCAAAATATGATGGATGGCACCTGCAGAAGAGCAGAATCTGAGGCAAACCCATGGCCTCTGCATCTATGTGTGCATATGCGCTCTGTCTGTCTATCTGTCTGTCTGTCTGTCTCTGTCTGTCTGTCTCTCTCTCTTATTCTCTCCCTCCCTCCTTCTGCTTCTGTCTCTCTGTCTGTCTCTGTTTCCTCATTTTCCTCTCCCTCTGTCTCTGTGTCTCTGTGTTTGTGTCTGTCTCTCTCTCTCTCTCCCATCTCAAAGAATGTGCTGAGATTTAAGAAATTTATTCACTGGCATATGATTTATTTTATAAAAATGATGCAGAGTCACAAATGCACAGGCTCAGATAATGCACCATTTGCAGGTCCTGCCTGGGGAAATAATCACTGTGTGGTACTTCAGAGCATTAAAAGATGAGCTAAAAATCAAGAACTGAAAATGGGTAAATCATGGAATAAAAAGGCTGGTGAGTCTCCCTGGGGGGCTGTCTATGGGGGCCCGATTCAACTTGCTCCCAAAGACCCTGAGGAGAATTGTCATCTCAGCAAAGTGACTCTGATTAAGTGTCTTGGCTGTTTTTGTTCACAGCTGTATTCCCAGGGCCTACAACAGTGCCTGGTATATCATATGAGGAACACAGTATACATTTGTCATAGAAAACAGTGTTGCCAGTGAGCAGGCAGCCCCATAGAAGGGAAAAGATGCTGGCTCCTTCCCAGTGGCACTTGAGTGTAGCTTCAGTGCAAACCAGACCTCCATAAAGTGTCACCCCTCATTAAGCTTCCTCCTCAGGACAAACTTACTAACTGCAATCACAAGCCCAATTAAATGCCAGGAGTCTGTAGAAAGCACCTACGTGTGCCAGAAACCAGACTATGAGGAGGCACCTCAAGTGTATAAGTGTGTGTGTTTGTGATTGTCTTATTGTTTCTACCCACACCTAACTGCTCTCTGTTGTTTACCTTATGAATCAATTCATAATTAAAACAATACCCCATGCCCCCTCTGAGTCTGGTGCTAAGTCATCTCTACAGAAATCACGAGGACGGCCAGATCCTCTTTGGGGGGCATGCGCACAGTAGCTAGCTAAGGGCTGAATTTTCTCTCCCCCAATTCCATCTATTGGAATCTAAACTCCCAGTTGACCGTGTGAGCTTCCTGGGGAAATAGCGATTGTATATTTAACTCATTAAGATTAGACTGTGTTGAAATAGGATAGCCCTTGATGTAAAAATGACTGACTTTTACGTTTAGAAAGGAAAGTTAACACTGGGCACATAGGGAAAACACCAGAAGGATCTGAAGGCATGGACCAGGTCATGTGTCTATAACAGGAGAAACACCAAAGATCTATGTGAAGTGTTAGAAATTTGAGGTAGGGTTCTGGTTAGAACAGGTCCTCTGCCAGAGCCCTGAGAAGGAACTAGCTCCAAAGACATGTGTACCTCAGACTTCCAGCCTCCAGGACTCGGAGGCAATCAGTTTCTGTTTGCCTCCCCTCAGGGTGCTAGACCTTACTGTAGAGCCCAGGGGAAGGAATCCAGAGCCCTTCTCTCAGGTAGCTGGGGCAGCTCCCCGCTCTATCTCGCTATCTCATCCTTCTCTGTTCTGTCTTTCCGGCTGTGACTGGGCCCTGCTATGTAGCCTGGGTGGAGCCATTGGCACATTCAATTATCTTTAGTAGTCTGAAGCCTTCAGCCCCTTGGGGCTGCCTAGAATGCACTAAACAATAGCTGGGAACAGTGGCTGAAGTGAGGACCTTGAAGGACATTAGGGGCTGTAGGGATTTGGTTGTAAGAGCCCCAAGTTGACAGCACTGGAGTAATGCTGATGGCAACTGTCTATA
Organism: Acomys percivali; assembly: GCA_907169655.1. Lineage (NCBI taxonomy): Eukaryota > Metazoa > Chordata > Mammalia > Rodentia > Muridae > Acomys > Acomys percivali. Next base: position 72,608,218 of record OU015742.1, read on the forward strand.
TCTGTGCTGTCTCTTCTCCCCAGAGCCGTTATCTCCAGCCTTCTGGCACATGGGATAGCCATAGTACCTTTTCACTGACCATAAGGATAGTGATTGAGTCATTCTGGAAAAGCCCTTTAAAGGGTGGTCTCTGAATTTAAAAAGAAATAAAAAGGAAAAAAATAAAGGAAACATGACTGGTCCTAGGTTTCAGCACCAAAGGAATATTTCAAGAAGAAGGAGGAGGGGGAGGAGGAGGAGGAGGAGGAGGAGCAGGAGCAGGAGAAGGAGAAGGAGATGGAGAAGGAGAAGGAGGAGGAGGAGGAGAAAGATAGAAAAAAAGGAAAGAAATAGAAAGGGAAAGGAAAGCAGATTGCTCCTAGGTATGGTGGGGGAGAAGGGTTATTGTAGATAGAAGGGGATGTGTAGGTAGAGGCATGGACAGGGACATCTGAGTGAGATGTCCAGATTGAACTGGGCCATAGGCAGGGAGGTGCAGCAGCCAGAAGACCCAAAGGAACAGAGAGAGCGGGTAGGGTAATAAGAATGGTTGGAAAGGAAGAGCAGCCCGTCCCTTGGGCTGGAGAGTCGAGGGTAGGGGGTGAGGTATGCCAGTCCGGAGCGCCCTGTAACAGGAAGGGACTGAGGGATGCAGGGAGAACCTGGAGGCCAGGTCCACATTGATGTTTTCAATAGGCACCTCAGCTGTCAGTCCTGTGTTTGAAACCTAGCAGCGTCAAGAAAGAGTACAGTTAAGTATCAAGAATATAGACTCTGAACACAGTATTTTATCGTGGCAAAGTAGGGAGCATCAGAGAGCAGGAGCTGGCACTAGCTACTGTGTTCTGCTGGGTCACCTACAGACCAAGGATGTGGCTCTCAAAACAGATTGTGTATCTGTATTCCCAAAAGGACCATCTGAGCCCATAGTTGGACACCCATGCCCCCCCACAGAGCTTTGGCTTAGTCTATGTAGGGGCTTGAAGGTTTGCATTTATTACAAGTACCTGGTGACTCCGCTGCAAGTTCTTAGGGATCATAATTGGGGACCCACTGGCAAATAGGCATGTTCTTTAGGGTCAGGTGGAAAGGATGTTCATGGCTTCTCCTTGGACCCTTGCCTGTATGAACAGTGAGAGTAGGTAGGACTTGCTTCCTCTCATGAGATCAACTGTCTTAGGGTTGGCCCTGCTTAGGAGGGCTCAGAGATACTCCCAGTAACCGTGACAGGGCTTAAGGAACTTGCTAAAGGAGACCCAGCTGGGAGATGGCAGGGTTGGCATTGGAAATGACAATCTAAGTCTGGAGTCCGTGCTCTTATCTTCCATTATTTCAATGACTCTGTAGAAGAAAAGAGGCAATAAATGGCTCTAGTGATGTTGGCTAAGTTACTTGTATTTTCTTTGCTTTCATTCTTCTCTCAAAAAAAAGGAAATAGTTTTTCCCATCTTACGTGGAAAAAAATACCTTTTAGATTAAAAAAAAAATAAGCTGTCAGGATTAATTGGATAACAGCTGTCAAACTCTTGTAGCTCCTTGGAGGATGGTGAAAGAGGAGGAATAATTATTGTGCTATTTTCTATGCAGACCCTAGTACATTTGGGGGAGTTGATGAATGTCTAATGATATTCTTGGTAATTAGCAATGATGGGAAAGAGATTGCTCAGTCCAGAGGAAAGGGCTTTCTGGGGCTGGACAGTAGAGAGAGCTTTTACAAGGGAAGTCCAGTGGCCAGAGACCTCATGTCCCTGTAAGAAGTAGACAGGGTGTGGCTCAGGGGAAAAGGGAGTTTCTCCAAGCAGGTAAGCCTCTTGTGGCCCCAGGAACATTTGTTGATTTTCTTAAGTTCATAGGCTCCTAGCTCGGGCAGGAGCCTGGACAATTACAGACCAGTTACCGCACTGGCTTACTAAGTGGGGTCAGAGATCAACTGCATTAGCCTCACTTAAAGGCTTATCTGAAATGCAAATTCTTGCACTTTACCCCAAACTGATTGCAGGTGGAACCCAGCAAACTTTAAGATGATTTCCAGGTGCTCTGGTTACATTCTATAGCTCGGGACTTGCTGGTTTAGGGAGAAATGGCTCTGGTCTCAGAGTCAGACACACAACAAAGATCAAATGCTAGCTAGCACTGTCTCTTTAGGCTATGTGGCTTTGGGCAACTTTCTACACCTCTGTGACTCTTAAGTCTTCTTATCTATCGGCCAAGAGGATGAAGGTTAAAGACTACTGGTAGCTACATCACAAATCTAAGACGCTTACTTTCTGCCTTTGAAACAGAAATTTTATCTGCATGGAACATTCTGTTTTCTTTTAACCTGTCTGACACCTCCTTCATCACCCTAGTCACTCACATTTTTATTTACTCAAGATGATTGTTTTCTTTCTTTTTATGCTTCCTCCATACACGTGCCTGACTGATCACAAGACCTCCCATATTCTTGTTATTCCTTTTAACTTTGCCGCGGTTCCCAGAAGGTGAGGTGTTTTTCAGTGTGGTCTGCTGTTCCCCTGGAGTGTCAGACACAAAGTTGCCAGAGGACAACTATTTAAAGTTTGTGAATTTGGGGCTAGAGAGATGGCTCAGAGGTTAAGAGCACCATTTGTTCTTCCGAAGGTCCCGAGTTCAATTTCCAGCAACCACATGGTGGCTCACAACCACCTGTAACAAGACCCAGTGCCTTCTTGTGGTGGGCAGGCACACGTGTGGGCAGAATACTGTATAAGTAATAAATCTTTTTTTAAAAAGTTTGTGAATTTTACTAAAATGCTTGATTCCAGTGGATTATTATGAGGAAACTGACAGCAGGATTGGATTGCCATTTGGGGGACGTTGAAGAATGCAGGTTCTAAAAGTCTTCTGCAAGTTCTGCAAGGTGAGAAACATTACATGGGAGATGATTGAGGAGTGAGGGACAGATGTTGTGGGACTGGGGACTATAGCAACCTTAGCAGAACTCCATGGGCACACACTCACCTTCAAACTTCACAATGTGGCCTGCTAACTATGGAGCCAGCACGTGATAAGAAACAGTCCCTAGGGCTTGGGATATAGGTTAGGACCCGACCTTGGTCCTCTGGACTGAAATAGCTGGATCCCTGACACTTGCTGCCAGCCAGCCTGCCCTATGTGGCAAGCTCCTAGCCAGTGAGAGAGACCCTGTCTTACAAAAAGTGGATGGTACCTAAGGAAGTAGGCTCAAGGAACACACACACACACACACACACACACACACACACACACACACACACACACACACA
>OU015742.1:72611469-72631160 GCA_907169655.1 Acomys percivali
ACAATTCCTCCTAGTATCACCAGGACAGACATTTTTTTTTAAGCTCAGAGAAGCTCTTAGCCTTTGTTTACGAGATTGTGGACCTCTTTTGCAAATAGATGGAAGCTCTTCCCACGCGAAAACCAAACACAAACCAAGACAAGCAGTCCCTTCTGTTGACCTTGCCAATCACTGGATATCTAGCCAGGTTGCTTTCAGACCAGTTTCTGAAGGGAACGTAAAAGCACACACTGAGTGGAAAAACAACACTGTATGTCTTTCCCAGCTCTGGCATTTTAAAACTTGGGAACTAATAGCAATGACCCAAAATTAGTAATGGGAAGGTAAGGATGCACGGTTTTAACGGGCTTAGTCATCTCCTTGTTTTGCTCTCTCTTTCCCTCTCCCTCTCCTTCTGCCTGTCTTCCTCTGTGTCTCTCTCCTTCCCCCTCCTTACCCCCTCTTCCCTTTCCATTTGTATCTTTTCCCATTGCAAATATACGAAGTAATAATTCAGTGTTTTCTACAGAGTATGCCACAGTTGAGCATTCTGAGTGTAATTGGAGCATAAATGTGACTAATCAAAATATTACCTCGCCAACGGATGTGTGAAGTGTTAGGAGATTTAAATATATATGTATTGTAGTTCCATGTCCTTTCAGTTTTGAGTGGTAGACACAAAGGACTTAGCCCAGTGACTGTCAGAAACATGTTGGGCCTGACAGCCACCCTGCTTTCTTTACTCTTCATATGGTACCAGCTTTCCAGGCCATTACATTTTTACTCTTCCCTTCCACTCTGTACCCTTCTTCCTATCTGTCCCATCTCTCTAGAGTAAGACCATATAACCCTAGGGAGTTTGGGTTGATCCCTCGCCACAAAGCACAGCATGCCCATGACTGACATGAAGATAGGAGCTGAGATGGTAATGGCAGCGGCTTAGGTTTGAATCCCAGTGTCGGTGTTAACTGTATGGCCTCGAGGAAAGTGTAACTACTCAGAGTCTGCTTTTCCTTTTTGTAAGAAATCGTGATAATAACAAGCTCTTTGTGAAACTGATTGTGGTAAAGTGGGTAGTATGTGTTTGGTATAGTTGGTAAAGAGAGAAATGAATTCTTGACGAAACAGAGAAAGGGGATGGACAGAGAGAGGAAGACGAAGAACAGGAGGGAGGGGGGAGGGAGAATGGAAGGGGGAGGGAGAGGAGGAGGGACAGGGAGAGATGCTATGTTTGTCCCACAATAGACTCATGGAGAATGCCCTTTCTTTCCTCCCCTTTCTCAGAAGGAGCCCAGGAGAACAGTCAAATGTCTCCAAGTAAGCCATAGCTTTTGTGAAGGTGTGTGTGTGTGTGCCCGCGCACACGCTTTGGATTTTGCTCTGCCCTCTGATCAGATCTTTCTCTCCTTCCCTCATATTCCTGCACCTTGTCCTTTCCTTCCCGTGTTTCACTCCTCAGACTCACACCTTCTTTTCTTTCTTGTCATCCTTCCCTCCCCTCGCTTCTCTTCCTACCCTTTCACTTTTACTTTTCTCTCTTTTCTTTAATTTGTTCCCTTCTTCCTGGATACTGTCTCAGAGGGACAATAGGAAAGGTTTCCTAGCTTTCTGGTATGTGGGGAAAAGACCCAAGTGCCCATGGACCCCATGCCTGCTTCTGCTTAAATCAAGACACAGAGCATGGGCAGCCGAGGGCCCCTTCTGTCACACATACCTCAAATCCAATCACCTAGGTGCACTCCATTTTTAAATCTTATCCACACCTACATGGATTATCAGATACCAGTTTCTTAGAAAATTGCCTTAACACATTTGCATATGAAATGCATAAATCCCAACTTAGTGGTCTGAATGGATGATTACAGAGACACTTAGGACTTGTTCACACAAACTGACTGACAAAAATGTTCACAATGCCCAGTTCCTTTGAAATTTCTGGATCTATTTTTCTTTTTTTAAATACATGTTATGCATCTATTAGGTTGTAATTAGCACCCCCCTCCCATTTTCTGGTATATTATAGAAGAAGCTACTTTCTTTCCCCTTTTTGACACATGGTAATTAGATTGCTTTCACAGATAATATGGGTAATGCTGAATGATATGTTTGTTACTGTGGCTGTTGGTTTACTGTTACGGTTTTTTTTTTTGATCAGCTTAATGATGATAAGTTTTCATGGCAATGCTGGTTACACTAAGTGCGTCTCTTGCACATGTATCTTCAAGCCTGACAGTGCATTCTGCCTTTTACTGTTTTTGTTCCCCCATTACACCCCCACCCAATTGCTTTATGGCCAGACAGCTTAATTTCATCAGTGTGAACTTTTAAATTCAGTTTCATTCAAATTAGATACAATGGACTCACATACTGCTGTGTGAAGACCATGGTGCAGGTCTAATTGCTCTCTGGGAATTTGTGGCAGCCGCATAGGGTTAGTGAGTTTGTGGAGTTTGATGGCTTGGGTAACATCAGTTTGAGTAAGGGTATGGCCTGAGCAAGACCTATGCACCTAAGATGCGTGGGGGTTAGTCTACTTTCTTTCTGTTGCTCTGATTCTAACACTATTGTCAGAAGCAACTTAAGAAAGGAATGAGTTTATTTGGCTCATACTCCAGTCATAACCCATTATCAGTGGAAGTCTGAACAGGAAGTCAAGCAGGAAGAACACTGCCTGATGGCTTGCCTGCTGGGCGGTGACCATAGAGAAGAGGAAGAAGACAGGTGATCTGAGGAGCTAAGAAGCTGGTTCTCTAAGACTTTGATGACTGATATACTACAGAAGGTATGGTTAGGGCAGTGTGCTTTATTCTGTTCCCTTTTTAAAAGGATGTTCATGTGTGCACATGTGTGTGTGCATGCACATGCACACATGTGACTCGATGTCACATACCTTCTATTGCTCAACACCTCATTTTTTTTTTTGAGGCAGGGTCTCTCTCACAGAGTCTGGAGACTGGGTGGTCTGAAGCCCCTGGTTCCTCAGGTTTTGGCTTTCCCAGCACTGGGATTATGGATGTGCACATAGGTGCTGGGGAGCCAAGCTCCAGTCTTCACGCTTGCACAGCAAGCACACTATCCTCCAAGCCATGTCCTTAGCCTCTAATTCCTGGCTGGTTTTTCTTCAGTCTGGTAAGTCCTCTGTACTATATAGGAAAAAAATCAGCCACAGTGGGAAAGCTAGAAGAGAAGCTAAGATTGAGGACCCAAGAAGCCACAACCGTGTCTCGGCACCTTTTAAGCAGCATTTCATGAAATCCTTGTGAGAACAGTACAGTGTGAAATGGGTTTTTATGGCCATTTTGAGGGAGAGGAAATGGAAGTTGAGAGTTAAGAGACTGGTTTGACATGGTCCAGGGAAAAGAGGTATAGGTGAGATTTCTGTTCAACCACCTGATTTTATAAAGCCACTTAGTGCGGAGCAAGTGGCTTGTCTGAGGTCACATGACACAATGAAACTCCAGGCTCTGAGTTGCTAACTTCATTCCAGTTTTTGTTGTTGATGACTCTGCTGCCCTTACCTGAATCGCACAGCTCTAGGCATGTTTCCCCAGAAGAGGGGAAAATATCATGTTGCCTCCAGGAAACTAAGTACTCCTAGGTATTCCAAAGACCATGTGCCTTTCAGGTCTGTGCCAAACACAGCTGCATGCACAGCCTGATTTCTGACTCACAGCTTGACCACCATGAGTTGAGGCCCTAGCCCTGGTCTGTGCTTCAGTAAATCTTCTGAAAACAGGGCTAGCATGATACTGCCTCATTGGAATGCTAAGTGGTGTTTAGGCCAGTTCCTGATATGTACAACATACTCAGTGTCACTCACCAGGTCAATATAACATCATCTGCCCCTTGCTATTTGTTATAAAATCCACATTCACTGAGTCGAGACTATTTATCATTTAGTATTCACTGACATGAATCCCAAACTTCCATACATCAATTTCCACACCCCATTTTATAGGTGAGGACACTGAGGGCTGGGAACTTTCTCATAGTCACCTCCGTAAGAACCATCCGACCTGGAAGGGAAGCCAAGGCGTCTGGTGGAGATGCGCAACCCTTTCCCGGCTCCTCTAGCTGCTTGGCTTCCAGCGGCTCTCGGGTCTCTGTCTCTATCCTCTTTCCCTTCATAGGCCTTGGCACTAGAAGCTGGAGGGCCACCTGTCTGCAGGGACCATTCTGTGTTCTTGTTCTCAGAGCTGCAGGCCCTCAGCTGCCAGTCACCCGAGCACACTCATGTAATCTTAATGAACAATGTGCAAAGCCATTAAAAAACTCAATTAGGACTTTCTTTTTTTTTTTTTTTACTGCCGACGTGAGGAAATGCAATCCTGAGGTGCTCATGTGTAAACACAATAGCCGCCATCTGCTACTGAGAAGTGCGCTGCCTCCAAAAAGGGTATCTGTACAGCAGACACATCAGTAACAGGGAGCTTATCAAGGCGTTATTATGCATAGAGTGGGGAATGCAAAATTTATGACCAGCCAGAGAGTACTTCCTGGTTTAATTCCACTATTTTCAGTGTTATGTATAATAACTATGAAGAAACTAATGCTGTTTTATGTAGCTTATCACTTGGTGCATTTTTTTTTTAAGGGCAAAGGAAAAGACTGTATTTACAATCTTTCTCTTTCTTGTTTTGTTTTTGTTTTTTTTTTTTGACTGATCTCAGCATAATGACTGGCTCATTTTTGATCTCTAGGAAACCGACAGCCTAGGATGATATTAATTATGCCAACCTGTTGATCAAAGAGGGCCCCACGGAGCTGCTGCAGAATAGGGCTCTTACACTTGAATAATCTTAGAAATGGCAGGCCTCAGCTCAAACGGCTCAGGGATGCTCTGGACTTCATGCTGTCCTGGAGGGCGTGGCCAGACTTCTCATGGAGGGGCTATTGGTGTATCATCCCATGCCCTCTAAGACACTACACCTGCTCTCTTGACTGTGCCAGCTTCTTGCCTCTGTACCTTTACATCTTCCCTTCTAATTCAAACCACCCGGAGTTGCTTCTCTCATTGGCATCCCAATTTTACAGCACCTTGCAACATGGCTTCAGATTTTCAATTCCTTGAATAAAGGGACTTGAGAGAGATAGTATGGGTCTTAGTGAGGAGCCCAGATGATAATGACATTGCTGTGGAAACATAAATCTCAAATTCATTGGCTCCATAACTCAGTAGTAGTCTGTTCTTTCTAAAGACTCCATTTGGGTCCAAAATGAGTGCTCCTGAAAGGTGAGTGACCTGCAATATAGTCATGGCTATCCGGACTCTTTCACTGTGGTGCCAGCCTCTCCTGAATTCTTGAAATCCTGAATATTCAGCTTGGCTGGGAGAAGAGAAGGGACCAGTCATCCCCATACTTCCATGTGTATGCATTATCACTTGAGGATCTTGGTGGAAAGATAGGGGCAGATGCCACAGGAGTAAAGCGGTCTGAGATCCTCATGCCTTCTGACCTCTTAGGTGATGCTGAAGTTGTGAATGAAGGGCCATTTATTAGGAAAAGAAGATAATGAAGGGATGGATGTGGGCATGAGAGGAAGCCAGCTGTTAAGGACCAAACATGGAACAAGTGCACAGCCTAATTCTGCTGCTTTGAAAATGAGTTCTGTGGTCCCTCTGATGATGTAAGGACACTGGGTACTTTTTCTGTTACTGTGTTCAAAGATGCATATGAGGCTGCACTCAATAGGACAAATGCCACATCCTCTACAGGCTTGCTCAGCTCCCGAAGCTGAACAAAGGTGACGGCATGAGCCGGTAGAAAGGCCCATTTCTAATTTTTGGTGCTGTGGGGTGTAAGAAGGTGCAGGTGCTTGTGTGATGGTGTAGATTGGCAGGTGGGCAGGAGCGGAGTGTATGTGCAAGCAACCATGCAACCAGGCACATGGAGAGCCTAGCACATTTCGTTTTTCAGGCTGTCTCCCTTCCTGAGAGATACCTGGAAGATAACATGTAATGGCAAAGATATCCCACCACTCTGTGAAACTTGTGAGCCATAAGCCATCTGTCGAGGAGACCCATCAGAAGCAGGCATGCAGACTAGCAGGGCAGGCATGGATGTTGGCTCAGCCTCATCTCTGAGCCTCAATTTACCCTTTGATCCTTCCTTGCTACCTCACTGGGGGCTTAGAATAAATAGATACCATCTGTAATACATCTGTTCGCTTACCCTCAGTTACTTCCAGGTCATGAAGGAGGGTCCTTCACACTCTAGACAACTCTTGTTCCTCTTCCACTGGATAGTAGCCCAGGAGCTGGGTGAGCTTTCTGGCTGGTAGGCTACTGAAAATCTGACCTGTTTCCTCTGTTCTTGCCATCTGATTTCCTTTCTGAGTCTTTCTGTAAAAATAGAAACTCCTCTAAATGCCCCCACCCCAACCCCACAGCAACCCCACCCAGCAGCCATCCCAGAAGAATATCTTTGCACCTAGCAATTTGGCTTGAGTAGGGAATGAATTCCAGGGCATCTCGTTGCTTTTTATGTCTGGATGTGGGGAGTGCTAGAAGCCCAACTTGGCTTCAAGACTGGTATTTTCTGTAATCCAGCTTTGTGGGCAATTGTATAGTGGTTTTAAAGATAATCTCCCTTCTGTGTACACTTGTAAATTTTCTCAGAACCCAGGGGACAAGGTGTAAATTGTTGGTAATGTCTAAAACCAGTATAAGAGGTAGATAGCCCAGCCCTTATTAATTTATAGCTTCTAGTCCTTCTGGCATCAGGGTGAGTGAGAAGACTTATGGCCACTGAAGTGGCTCATTTTGCCTGGGGATCAGGGGAGGGGTCTTAAAATTTCAACCCAAATGAAGATTTTAGTGGTCACAATAAGATTTCAAAGCAATGCTGGTTTTCTAAATGGAAAACATTTACCCCAGCATTACTGGAGTTTATCTCCTGTGTTTTATGATGCATTTTATTCAGTAGAATCATACAACTTTTAAGTCTCTGAGTTCAGCCTTCCGCCTTGATTGCAAAGTTCCCTTAGCTATCCTGGCTGATGCAGGCTTTGAGGAGCCACCTGTAGTGAGGAGCCCTCAAGTTGTCTCTGGGCAGTTGGTTGTACTTAGCACGGATTTCCCTTGTTATAAAATGTGTTGCATAACGAGCTGAGATGTGCCTCTTCATGGTGATGGATTTGAATCTTGTTCTTGGGAAGCTTTATCCATTAGCCAATGTCACAGCAATGTTGTATAAACACACAGGAGGCAAACAGTGGCAAACAGCAGTAAGCATCGACTCTTCACACACATGGATCTGTGCATCGATTGCAAGTTGATTGATGTAGGGTAGATATGTTGACCACATGGCTGTGCATCTTGCTTCCAAGTGGCAGAGCTTGGCTCTTTACCCATGACTTATCTGGGTATGTTAATTATTGATCTCAAGCCAATTGGGACATCAGCTTCTGTGTCAAACACACACACACACACACACACACACACACACACACACACACACACACATATGAGTGCGGGAAGATGAGTGACAACTTTAAACATCTATTTGACTTCTATTAACATGTCACATAATGGAGCCCCAGGTGAAGATAGCCTCTGATTCCACAGAGGGAACTATAAAGTCAGTGCCAAAGGACTTGGGTCCAGAAAAGGGTAAGGAATAGGAGATCATTTCTATTAGTCATAACAACTGGAAAGAGGCCCGCTCCTGCCTATGACACAGCCTTTTGCTTGCTTAGAAACCAGCTGTACTTTCTGCAAATAGACACCTAATATAGACGTGAGTCTCTGAGTGCTCAGTGACTGTCATTCCTCTTCAGGGATCTTATGGTAGGGCCTCACACTTTCAGGGGGATTTATTTCTTCCTCAGATGCGCTCTATTTGCGTATGGTCTCCTTTCCTATGGAGTCTCCCATGCTGAGTGCAGAACTCCAGATGGAGTCTGTCCATACACTGGACCTTCCCATATTGTAGGGGTTCTGCCTAGGCTGGAACAAGCCCAAGCTTTATATGAGGCATTCTCCCATTTCCTTTCACCCGTAGAGATGGCAGTTAACTCCCTTGTTGGGAGTTTAGTCCCTTCCTTCCCTCAAGATCTGGCACTTAGTTCTGAGTGATCTAGTGCACAGAAATGCTGTACTGTCTCATTCTTCCGATACCACCACGAGTAGCGATTTTATCCCCAGTTATGGAAGTCCTCAGACTCTGAGAGGGGTTATGGATTCCTCAGAGTCAACCTGACCCTGTCACCTAAAGAGACTTCATTTGCATCCTCCCTTCTCAGTACCATGTATGAGTGTGACAAGTTTTCAGAAGGATGTTCTCTCTTTGTCTCTGTTCGCTACCCGCTGTGGGTCTCTAGGGTCCTTCATGATGGTGAACAGCTCCGGAAGAGCTTCAGGCCAGAAAGCCCATCTTCTTCTGCCGACCCTGAAGGAGAATGACACCCACTGCATTGACTTCCATTACTACTTCTCCAGCCGAGATCGCTCTAGCCCGGGAGCCTTGAATGTCTACGTGAAGGTGAATGGTGGTCCCCAAGGGAACCCTGTCTGGAACGTGTCTGGGGTCGTCACTGAGGGCTGGGTTAAGGCAGAGCTTGCCATCAGCACCTTCTGGCCTCATTTCTACCAGGTATGACATTTAACCTTGCTCTCTTCCTTGCAGGTAATAATCACATACCTTTGTACCCACTGCCTTTCCTGGAGTGGATAGAGGTCTAGAAAGGACCTCATTTGTTTACTCATTCAACACATACTGAAGAGGCGTTTCCAGGGATGCAGAGGTGACCCAGGATGGCCCCTGCCTCTGCGGAGGTCATCGGGAGAGGAGCAATGTGTAGATAAACAGTGCCAGCATGCTGAGTCCATGTGGCTCCCTAAAACTGCAGGAATGCACACACTGAAACCTCCTATAAACTAACAACCAGACTCTGCATGTAAAGGTTGAGAGTCAAAGAGATAAGCACACTAGTCAGGCAGAGGCTATTTGGTTGGAAGGGCAATAAGATAGCTTCTGAGAAGAGAGGACAGCTGGGCCCAATTTAGAAGGCTGAATTAAAATACACAGGAAAGGGAGGGCAAGACACTGGAGACGTCTTGGAAAGTGGATGGCGCAGGAGAGGGAGTAAGGGCGAGTGAGAGATTTTTAGGAATTTGGAAACTAAGTTTTCTTTTTTGTTTGTTTGTTTGTTTTGTTTTAAGGTTTTGTTACTATAGTCCACTTTGGTTTTTGTTGTGATCTGTTTCTATTTGAAACAGGGTGTTATGTTATAGCCCAGGTATCCTGAAACTCACAATGCATTCCAGGCTGGCCTTGAACATATCAATCCTTCTGCCTCGTCCTCCCAAGTGCTGGGATTTCAGGTGTATGTAATTATGCCCATCAGAAACCCTGTCCTTTAGGGGGATGTCTTGCAGAAGGTATACACAGGAAAATGAACTTGCAGAGCATGGAGACCATGGGGATTGGAAGGCCAGACCAACAGGCTAGTGCTAGAGCAGTGGTTTCCAACCTTCCAGCAGGGAAGAAAGGACCACTTTCTCCTAACTCATGTGGACCAATACTTTTATAAGCCAAACTAAACTATGTCATTAGGATGCCAAATCGTTGTGTTTGCTTTCAATCCTATTCTCACTTGAAACTTGTCCTCCTGTGGATGAAGGCTAAGGGTGCAGAGCCATACCAATCCACACAATGTTTGCAGGGGGACAGCTCCAGATAGGTTTAAGTCAACATTGTTCAGAAATTTTCTTTAGACCACATCATTAGTTAAAATTTCCATACCATGGAATCAAACTGTGATTAAGGTGCCATCCAGTGCCTTTTTAAGGTAACACTACTGCCTTCCGCTTTCTACCACCGTCAACCATTTTTTAGACCATTTTCGTTATCCAATAAGCTCTCTTGTACCTAGTCTCGGTCAGCATCCCCACTAATGAAGGTTGTCAAATAAAAAAGTATCACAAATCTGCATTTTGGAGATATTTTCTTTTCTTTTTAAAATATATTTTATTAATTTATTCATATCACATCTCAATTGTTATCCCATCCCTTGTATCCTCCCATTCCTCCCTCCCTCCCTCCCTCCCTCCCATTTTCCCCTTACTCTCCTCCCCTATGACTGTGACTGAGTGGGTCCTCCTCCCCCTGTATATGCTCATAGAGATTTTCTAGTGTCTGAAGCAGAAGGTTATCTCAAGGGTGGCAGATGAGTGGCCAGGGCTTCTTAGGTGGCCCCAAGTTCCACACTCAGTGTTAGGAATGCCTTTCTATCCTGAGTTTCCTTGTTTATATTAATGAGGCAGTTTCAGCCCTATTTCTTCTTTTGTTTGGCAACTAAAAATCAGAATTTAATACTGAATTACCTTCAATACTTAGCCTAGATTTTGCTGCATCTATTTCCCATTTTGTCTTCAATGACTTGTGATTTATTTTAGAATGATTGCCTTGTCCTCTGTTAGGCATTTCCCATAATTCCTTTAGAATTAGTGGAGGGAAATGATGATGACCATGATGGTGATGCTGAGGGGATGATGGCAGTAGTGGTGATGATGATAATGATGACGACGATGATACCTACTATTTGTTGAGTGCTTACGTTACAGGCACAGTACAAAATATCCTGTCAGAAATGCAGAGGTGAGTCAGGCAGATCCTAACCTTGTGGTAATGAGTGTGGATTATATTCACTTTATATCAGGTAAAGCCCCACTCCCTTTGTGAGAACAGCCATGTCTTACCAAGAAAACTGGCTAAAAATAAAGAAATATAGTAGTTTTAAAATATGTTTCATTAACATTGGGACATGCTTTATTGTAATTGTTTTGAGAAAGGTGCCTTTGACATTATTATTATTATTATTATTATTATTATTATTATTATTATTATTGTTATATTATCTTCATCATCATCTTCATCTTCATCATCATCATCATATATTTTCTCCCCTTGTGAAGATGTTTGTAAGTAGTACCAGGTCCACCAACCTTGACCTGTCATTCACAGTGTCATATATACTTCAGAGTTCACAGTACTTGCAGTTTGCAAGGTTATAACATTTGGATCCACTATGTGCTTTGTAAGCAAATCCCATCATAAACTCTTCACGGCACCAAGTGTCAAGTGTACAGCCATAAAATGTATGCATAGTCACAAGATGTGGCAGCAATTAAGGCTGACTATGGTGTTCAGCCAGCCCAGCTTAGCTTTTTGCCACCAATTTACATTATAAAATACCCATGTGACATAGCTTGCTTCGGGTGCATGCCAGGTGTCTAGCTTGCCTTGGGAGGTGTAGCACTCTGGTTTCTTACTTGCATGGTTTCACGGCTGAGGGGAGAAGTTATTTTTACTACATCTTGGAAATAACTCACACTAGTTGTTATTTGAGATGCTCTTTGGTGAAGGTGAAGTGGTCCATGGTTTGGGAAAGCTGTGTAGTATATTCCACCTAGGTAATACAGCCAGCTAAGCAGAGTCCTAGGGAGCCAAAAAGAAGTCTGTGTATTGATATTTAATCTACTGTCTGTTACAAAAGTTTGACCTTAATCTGCTTTTTAACATGTGACTGTCTTAGCATAGAGGTAATATTCTAGAGAGTATTGTCCCAGCTTCCTGGTTTATCTAAGAAAGCCCTAGTTTACTCCTCTTGTCTTGGTAAATTGTTGAGTATTGTGGGGACCATTTGGATTACTAGGTGACACGGTTTCTCTGTTCATAGAGGTTTACAGCATGTATGTTGATACAAGTGATTTTGGCTTATCCATATTGCACATCAGACAGAAAATGTTTAGTTTGTTTGACCTTAAGGTCTCGGATGACATGCCCAGCTCTTTTATTGTGCCATGAAAACAGACATTCAGAATGTGTCAATGAATAGATGTAGCTGTCCCAATAAAGTCTTATGTGTAGCAGTAGCGGATGGGCCAGATTTGATTTCCGTGCTTTGCTTTGCTGAACTCTGATGTGGACGAGGCTGAGAGATATATTATTATAAAGTCCAACAGCACATGGCAACACATTGACAAATCTCAGGCTACAACTTTAATTCCTTGATCCCCAGAGTGTTCCCACCGTACTGCTCAGTATAAACATGGTTATCTCCATCAACTCACAAATGCTCTCACTGAGGCCTCACGATCCAACCAGACCTTCTCCAGAGCCTGCTATGAGTAGATACAGGATAGCGTCATGGCTTGAGGTATACAATACAGGCTAATTGACGTGGAGAAGGGGCTTTCCCACCCTTTACACTGCCCTTTGATGGAGATTGAGGAAGAAAGGACATTTGATGAGTTCTCAGCTCCATGGCCCTGTGGTAGGCCTATTTATGTATCCCACATATTTGTACAGAAGCTCCCTGTAGCTGGTGGCAACAGATCTTGTTTTCTAGCGTAGGGGACATTATTGGTAAATCAAAGTTCCTCTAACCTGGCACAGGTTCCTCCAGCTTTGAGCTCTGTGTCCTGTGTTTTGAGGAAGCACTTTTCCTATTCTGGGACTCTGCTGCTCTCCAGCTGTGTGATGTTGCCCGTGTCCGGCCTTCTGTCATTGTCTCAGATGTAAGACAGGAAGAGGAACAGGTACCAGGATGGGTCCCTTTGTAGATTAAGGCAGGTCATGTATGGAAAAGCAAGTCAAGCTAGAAGTGATGAGAAGGAAGAAGGAACAGAAATGGAAGGAAAGGGAGGGAAGGTAGGGGGCCATCTTTAAAGAAAGACACTGCATCATTTGCCCTGTCTTCTCGAGCCTCTGTGCCTTTTCTGAGGTAAGCAGCCTTGCCAGGAGACTTCCAAACTATTTCCACTTCCTCTGCTCTGAGCTTTGTGATGACAAACCACTCATGTGTTGAGAGCAGCATTGTGGAAAAAAGCATGTGTCACACCTGTGCATACTCAAGCCATTCCTGGACAGTCACGTGGCCACAAGCACAGTAGCATACATGTAAGCCCAAATTTCTGTATCTGCACACACTCAAAGGAAACATAATGAGAAAGGGTCCTCCCAAGAGACGCAAAGACAGGAGTGAAACAGTTTTTTTTTTAATTCCCTAGACCTCAAGCTCCAGTCTTGTGTGCACAGATCCTGTGGACTGAGTCAAATTCAGTTTCCAGCATTTCTGGGCTTTGAACCTTATGGGTTTGTGTATTCATTTATTAAAGTCATATTTCACAGTCCTAAAATTGACTTTAGCTCTGTAATAAACAAAAATGTCATCTTTCATATTACTGGGCTTTTTGACTGTTGGGCCTTCAGCAGGGCCTCGGGTGAGAAAACTCCCTTTGCAGCCCACACACCCCACCCCAGCCCTGCCTGCCTCCCCGGAAAAGCTGATTTAATGCCTGTGAAGCCTTCTGCTTCTGATCTATTCCTCATTCCAGGTGATACCAATTCTATTTCCTATTTTAGTGGTTCTGAACATTCCTACCCTAATATTTAGGGGGGAAAAATGGTTACTAATTTTTCAGCCACCTGCATTCTCTTCTTTCTGTTTCCTGCCAAAGTAAAATGGCCTTTTATTCAGCCCAAGCTTCATAGACTCTTGAAATGAAGGGACTCACCTCATACTGGCTTAAGTCTCCTCAGAGCTCAGTCCCTTTCTCAGGACCACCTGATGCCTGGCACTTTAGGTTTAGTATCGACAGTGAAGGTCAGGAGGCTTTGCCACAGCAGCATGGTCTCTCTCCCACGCTTTGAATCCCACCCCTCCTCCTGTCCCATAGGAAATGTCCATCCCTTTCTCTTATGCAGCAAATGCTCTTCCTTCAGAGCTGGAGCGGGAAAAGAATGCACCTTGATTGTACTCTAGGCAATCCTCTCTAATACCTGTAAGAGCCCTCTTCCTAAGAG
Organism: Acomys percivali; assembly: GCA_907169655.1. Classification (NCBI taxonomy): domain Eukaryota; kingdom Metazoa; phylum Chordata; class Mammalia; order Rodentia; family Muridae; genus Acomys; species Acomys percivali. The sequence goes on from OU015742.1 coordinate 72,625,260, forward strand.
GGACTCAGAGAAGCCAACATTTTTCTCTTATCTTTTAAGACGCCTTTGCAGCCCTTTGAAATTTTTGCTGTGTTTCCTGTGGAAGGATTGCAGACGATCAGAGAGAAACACTGAGACTCTTAAGCTATGACCTGATATGTTTACATCCTTCCCCAAACACATACACCACGGTTTTTGTTTGTTTGTTTAGTGTAATCCTCTCTGAGTCACTCCTGGGAGTTACCTCCAGGCTTTGGTGAGCGAGTCTGCTTATGGCCCATTCCCCCTGACGCTGCACTGGGAGGTCTCCAGTAAGGCTTTAGAACCACTCTAGCTGCAGCTGACAGGAGACTCCACGCAGGAGCCTTTAGGCTGAGGGATGTCCTTCAGACGGTTTGAGATACCCGGATCAGCTCTTCCACTCTGGTCTTTGCATCCAGGGTCCCTGCTTGCATGGGTGTCCTTTGCCCTTCTGGGCGTGTGGTCTACTTAAGAATTGCACCCAGCTCCACCTCTTCCCTCCTTGCTCTAGAATATTCTCCTGTCTTCTCCACACCTGTTTGCCTTTATCTCTTCTCACATTTTCTTCACCAAAGATAGCCATCACCTCTCTGCTCACAGCTCCTGCATGGGCCAGGATACTGGCATCTTCCTTTGTAGTATCTGTAGTTAACACCCAGCCATTGATCAGCACCTTCCATAGCGGTGGGGAGTGGTGGAGCAGTCATTCCCCCCCACCCCCGAGGCAACAGGAGTTTTCAGAGTCAACTCTGAACACTTCCCACGCATTCCTCCTTTATCTTTTGTTATCTTCCTATTAAAATCACTTGCCAGAAATTTTTTTTTTTTTTTTTTTTTTGGAGACTATGATTTCTTTCCTTGACTGTCAATAATTCATTAGAACCTCCCAAATAAAAAGAATATACTTCATTTAACTGACATATATATTACATGTGAAGAAACTTACTATGACATCATAGTTATTAAGATATATTTTATGACTTTAAGATCTTGATTTTTATTTTCTATTTTTAGAAAATTTGGTTAGAAAAATGTATACATTTAAACTTAAATGATTTTATTCATTGAGAGAATTATTGATGTTACAATGTAACCTAGCTTATGATCGTTTTATAAATACATGCACATTTGAAGAAAAAATTAGCATGTTTAGAAAAAATATATTTGTTGTATTGCTTTTTCTATTTGATTGATCAGAGACAAATCTTTATTTAAAGATTTAAAATCTTTAAATAATATGTTTTTTCTCCCTTCCAATTGTCTTGTCTGATATTTAGAGTCCAATTTAGTCTTCTCAATGGTTTATATTTTTCATTTTGGTTAAAATTCTACTTTGAAACATTCACATTATTTGTAAAAACAACTGTTTTCTGTTACCTTGCATTTTTCTTATTATGCCTTTGTTCCACTTGTTATTTGTAAGGTTACTGAGTCATTCTATCTTAGGTGTTTATCTTACAGCATACAATTAGACTTTGATTATTTAGACAGTCTGGGTGTTTTCCTCTATTTTAACCCATTTATATTTATTGTCAAAACAGAAACATTTTCTTGTATTTGTCATTTTTTTGTTCCACAGTATGAATACTTTTCTGCAATTTTTTCTAAATATATTTGCTTTATACAAGCTATTTTCCTTTAATTTTTTCAATGGACTTTAGTTTGGTTTTTCCATTAAATTATTTTAACTCTCTCTCTCTGTCTCTCTCTGTCTCTGTCTCTGTCTCTGTCTCTGTCTCTGTCTCTCTCTCTCTCTCTCTCTCTCTCTCTCACACACACACACACACACACACACACACACACACACACACACAAATACTTTGTTCTTTATAGGCTTCTCCTTCTGCATGGCGAAGGAGATACCATTCTTTTATTTCTGCATGCCTTTTCAACTCATGCACAGTTCCATGTGTTAGTTTTCTCTGAAGGACTGCAGGTTTTGAGAAGGGTCATCATGTGGAAGCACCTGCCCTTTTGTATGACTGTCACTCCCCTCATCGCTTCACAAAGCTCTCAGATTTCACTGATGTGTCTTGCCACCAAGAAAACGGTCTCTTTACAGCCACTGCCACCCTCCTCCTTTTGCTCTCTGCTTTGTAGATCTCCAGGGCCAACTGAGGACACTAAGCACTGGATTTACTGGCCTGGAAAACATGATTCCTTATAGAGATTTCCTGTTGATTTCATTACCACTTCACTGTCCAACCACAGGCTTGTGCTGAGTAGTAAAGACAGGACAGAGGGTTCATCTTGGACATCATCAAGGTGGTAGATATGAAAAACAACTAAGGGCTGATACTGGCACTGATACCCAGATGCTTTCTATGATCTGTGTAATAATAGAGATGGAATATCAGGGGCATATTTAAGAAATTATAGTAAGATAGAATAAAACAGAAACCGAAGATAAGGGATGAGGTTGAAGTAGAAGTCGATAGAGGTGCCTAGGTACCCATATAATAACACTGTATTATAGGAGCGATGGTCCACTGGAAGGCAACATAGATGACATGAGGTATTCTCAGAACTATTGCATACAGATTGCATGTAGATATTGCAATTATAGATGAAGACACTAGGACTCAAAATAGGAACTTACTGAACCTGCTTTTCAAAATAATATAATACATATGCACTTAAAATGTATATATTTTATGTATATGGATGTTTTGTCTACATGTATGACTGCACACCAGAAGAGGGCATAAGTCTCATCTGACTACAGTTATAGAAGGTTGTGAGGCATAATATGGGTGCTGGGAATGGAGCACAGGAACTCTGGAAGAACAGCCCATGCTCTTAACTGCTGAGCCGTCACTCCATCCCCATCATCTTCCTTCTTAAAGTAAGAGAAGAGATTGGGCATGTGGGACCTTCACCAAATTTAATAGTTAGAATATCAGTGTCTATCATGAAACAATATTGAGAGGAATATTTGAGAAAGATCAGACTTTTTATACTTAACATTTTTTTTGTTTCTGTTTTTTGAGACAGGGTTTCTCTGTGTTGCCTTGGCTCTCCTAGACTCACTTTGTAAACCAGGTTGGCCTTAAACTCACAGTGATCCGCCTGCCTCTGCCTCTGCCTCTCTGAATGCTGGGCTTAAAGGTGTGCACCATCACGCCCTGCTACTTAACATTTTATGGTGGAAGTAAGGAATTGATAGGAATGGATTATTAAACTACTAAGAATTGTGATAGAAATACAACTGCCAGAAGAGAAGAAATTGCTATGAAGAGTTATTTTTTTCAAGAATAGGAAAAGCTAAAAAGGTCATAGGGAAAAGAGGAGAGCCTGGTAAAATAACATAGCAAAAGAACTCTGAGGGAGCCAAGATTCTGGAAAGTGCAGCCGGGATCATGCAGGTTCAAGGGCACTGGCAATACTTGCAGAGGTCATGGCCGGTGTGAAGGATGGTTCGGTTTGTGGGTAGGAAGTGAGGAGTCTGGAGCCTTCTGGGATTGGGCGAGTGCAAGACAAAAGGGGAGCACTGGCTAGAGCTTGGAGATGGAGAAAGAAAGTCCACAATGTGCTTGACAGGGTTCAGAAAGAGGTGTGAAGGAGTTAGTCTTGCAGAGAGACTTTCATGGATTAGCAGCCAACATGGTAGAAAGAATCTGGGTTTGGGCAGAGTGCAGAAAGATCTAGACTATTCCAACTCTAGAGAAGCATGCATATAGGCACTGTGTGAGGCTAAGGAACGGGTAAAACAATAGCGAGTTGGGAGTGGGTTGGAGGGGAAGAGTCCCGGCTAAGTATCGCAGAGCGTCACCTCCCAAGTTTGAGATGGTAGCTGATGTAGTTTTGGGGGAGTGTGAATGGTCCTGGCCATGGTGCTCAGACAGATGCTCAGTGCTCCTCAGTGAGGCGAGAGGGAAGGCAGAGGACACCCAATTATAAAATCCCCCACGGAAGTAGAAAGTTTCAGTAAGATCAGAGTAGAGGAGAAACACTTCTTGCTTCCTTTGACTCTTGGCTACAACCAGGGAAATTGCAGCTAGTTTCGAAGATGTGTGATGTGTAAGTCCAGGAAGCCTTAAGAAATGAGGCAGACATAAGGACTTGACTTTGATCCTCAGCACCCCTGTAAAAAGAAGGCAGGTGCTCAGTGGAACATTCTTGTAGTCCCAGTGCTTGGAAAGGGTAGGCAGGCAATCTCTGGTTAGGTTATTTGGAGAATTCTAAGCCAAGTGAGAGACTCTATCTCAAAAAACAAAACAGGTGGCACCTGAGGTTGATTTCTGGCCACCAAACACATATACAAATATACAATTTACACACACACACACACACACACACAGACACACACACACAGAAATTCCAAGTTCACTACAGAATCACACCGAAATCAGCTGTCCTTGGCTTATGCTGGTTTCCAAAACAGTAAGACTGTTAGTAAATAATTCCTTCTGTAATATATTTGAAACCATGATGAGAGAAGCACCGATGGGGCCCAGGGCCTTGTTTCAGATTGTTTGCTGTTGTGGATAAGTGTTATTTCTGAAATCCACTAAGCCATTCCACAAGGCTGGCTTCTCTTGCTGGTCACCAGAGTATGGGCTCTCTGCCATGTTTGGAAACTCAAGTCAATTGGCAGCATGGCACATTCTCCTAATGGGAGACGTTGTTGGCTGGTTCTGATGGGAGCATAGAAAGAGATTGGGGTGTGGGTGGCTTCTTCAGGTGAATGTGGACAACTGATTCCATGAAACTGACACCAGCCCTGTGTATTTCAGGTGATATTTGAATCCGTCTCTTTGAAGGGACATCCTGGTTACATCGCTGTGGACGAGGTTCGGGTCCTTGCTCATCCATGCAGTAAGTCCAACACATCCTTTCTCCGTGCTAGACTGGGTAATCATGAGGCTGAAACCCCCAATTCCTTCGTCTCACAGGCATCTCTCACGCTCTCTCTTGAGGCCTCAAAGTTGCTTACATACCCAAGGCAATCAGTCCTGAATAAATCCATAATTTTGTTGGCCTATTCAACAGGCGGCACCTCCAGGAATTTGCAGAGACTGGCAAAACAATTCGTCTGAATCTCTCTCCATTATTAAGGGAGGCTAAAGTCCTGATTGTTTATTAGTGGGATTCAGACCACTGAAGTGGAAGAATGAGAGGCCTTTGGATAGATTCTTCTGCAATTGTCTTTTAAAAACAAAACAAAACACAACAAGAACAGCGTTAAACATGAAGCAAATTAGCACATTCTTTCACCCACAGGGAAAAGGACCCCAAAGCTATTAATTCTTTAAAAATACTTGTAAATGCACTCATCAACACTGTGTGGGCACAAGGTGAGATTTTTTTTTCCTGTTTATGGTACAGTATCAAGAGTCCTCAGCAGCATGTCACTCCTCCTTGAAGCTCTCCTCCTCGCACTATTTAGTCAAAGACACTTGGATGTGTTTCAGCAAAGAGCCATGGCTCCCGTCCAGCCAAGTCCTGGGTACAGACAGCGGTTCTGACCTTACCCCTATAGATATATGGTTGAGAGTCTAAAGTCTGGGGATGCCTAGGGACCATGGGAGCCAACGCCAGAGTTAGCTGGGATGCCAAGTGTTCAATTTGGGAGTCTTTTGTCTTAGATTCCTATCAGGCTCTTGGCAGCCATTAGGTTCTAGATAACCTCGGGGGAAGGGGGAGTTCTCCACTCTCCCATATGTCCGGGAGACACTGAATAAATATATTTTAGTAAGATGAAATATCCATGGCAGGCTGACATTTTTAAATTTTTAATTTATTCCTTGAAAATGTCATCATGTGATAGAATGTATCTTGAGCATATCTATGCATCATTCCCTTTCCAGTTCCTCCCAGAATCCCACATTCCGTTCCCTCCCAGCTTCATATTTTCCTTCCTTCCTTCCTTCCTTCCTTCCTTCCTTCCTTCCTTCCTTC
>OU015742.1:72631170-72646170 GCA_907169655.1 Acomys percivali
TTCCTTCCTTCCTTCCTTCCTTCCTTCCTTCCTTCCTTCCTTCCTTCCTTCCTTCTTAATTAATTATTTAAAACCCACAGAGTCTAATTAGTACTGCCCATATATGCATGGTTGTAGGGGTCTTCCTTGAGGCATAGTGAGCTGCCAGTAGTCACACACTTAAAGGAAAAGGACACTGCCCCCCCCCATGCCCCAACACACTATAGCCATCAACTATATGAGCCATATGGAGGGAACAACAGATGCTATGAATTCATATGAACAATAGTCATGTCACGCCCAGAGAGCAGCAATTCACAGAGCCCTTCTTCTCTTCTTGCTCTTCCATTCTTTCAGTCTCCTGTTATGTTTTCTGAGACTCCGAGGAGGCAGACTGATATAGACATCCCATTTACAGTTGAGCTCGTTCTTCTTTGAAGGTTTGGTAGAATTCTGCGATGAACTCATAAAGTCCTGGCCTTATTTTAATTACTATTTCAGCCTTGTTGAGCATTATGGACTTGTTTAAGTTTTTATTTCATATTGATGTAATTTTGGTATGATGTATACATCTAGAAAATTCTCCTATTTCCTTTACACTATTTTTTGTTCAATTTAGTGGAGTAGAAGATTTATAAAAAATATGTTCTTATGATTTTCTGAATTTCACTGGTATCTGTTCTAATGTCTTCAATTCCTTGCTAATTTTACTGATTTGTGTCTTTTGTTCTGGTAAATTTGACTACAGGTTTGCCGATCTTATCAGTCTTTCCCAAGAACCATCTCATTGTTCTATTGATGATTTGTATTATGTTTCTAAACCATTAATTTCAGCCCTGATTTCGATGATCTCTTTTCATCTACCACTTGGATGCTTGGTTTGCTCTTGTTTTTCCAAGACGCATCATTAAGTTATTTATTTGAGACATCTCAGATTTTCTGAAGCAGGCTCTTACTGTTATAAATAGCCCTCTTAGTACAAGCATACTAGCTTTATAAAGAAAGGAGATTTAATTAGCTCACAGTTTTTGGAGGTTGAAGGGCATAACACTGGCACAGGTTCGGGCAGACCATCACATGGAAATGAGAAGGGAATCTCTGTCCACTTTTCCTAACACCAGTATTGAATTGTTAGTGTTCCACTGTGATGACCTGTGCACATCTTACCACATTCTGAGACAGCCAACTCTAAATTGCCATGGTCATATACTGCCCTCTTTGTGCCACTGGCTTCAGGGATCCAACTTTCATATGAATTTGAAAGATGAAGCCTATTCAGACCACAGAAATGATGCTATGGATAAGGTACCAGTTTACTGTCTTCTCGTGAGGCATCATGGGTACTTATCTATGTGCCTTTTAATCCTTCCTGCCCCCCCCCCACTGCCCCACATACCAGCCCATAGGCCTCATGCCAGCCCTGTCAGGGTGCTCTTCTGCTCACATTCATTTGCCAGACCTTGAATCGTCCTTTCTTTTCAGCTTCCTGGGATAAGACCACCATAGTCTGACTCACTAGTCTAAAGCATCTTTTCTGGAAAAATGTATGTCAAGTTCCAAGTTCCAATGTTTGGGGGAACTGGGTTTCATGTCTCCTTAAGAGAGACTCACTCTCTCAGTAATCAGCCAGCGACTTAGAAACACTGAGCTTAGATCCCTTATTAATCTCACTGCTCTCCAGGTTATATCGAGTCTTTCAGAGTGTCTTTGATGGTTCCGTCCATTTACTCATGCCTAGGAAGTGTCTCTGCTGGAGTGGATCTCATGTGAAGAGGAACCAAAGTCCCCAGCAAGGCACGATGGCCATCATGCAGATGGGTTTCCCTCATCTGTACTGCCTGTCCTCCCACCCCTGACTCTCGTTAGTTTCATCAATATCATCAATGAGATATAATAAATCTGGACAACGGGATCAGGAAATAGCTGTTCTTCTTGCTGCTTCCATATAACTGCACACTCATTCTTCAGTTTTGAGCAGCCTGCCCAGTGGGCCTTGTGTCTTCCTCACACCCTGCGCATGTCTATTCCCCATAGAGCACACTCACCCTTGCTACCTAAATTTGTTATTTTTATGCTTGGACTAGGTCTTCCTTGGAGGTGACACTTGGTTTTCCCCAGCAGAATACAGCATGGTATATTCTGCCCTTGGGTCCTGGAGCTCTGTGCTCTGGCAGGAAGCTTCCCTTTCAATATAATATCTAGTTTTGATGAGCTAGCCTGAGCTGTCTTATCTCCAAGTCCTGTACACCACCATCAAATACTCCCTTCTCTTTGTTGTATCTCTGTAGGAGAGCATCCCCGGAGGGCATTTGGATGGCTTTCTACCCACAAAACCCTAAGGATCATTGGACATCTTCCCTATTTTCACTAAGAGTTCTGTGAATTGAAGATTCTCCTGATAGCCCCATCCCCCTCCTACTGAGAAGTGTCTATTGCATGCCTATAGAATCCCTGAGAGTCAGTTACCCAGCAAATGGGCCATGGAACGTAGCTCTAGAAGACGTGACCTTGGCTTTCTTTCTGCATGGTATATTGTGGCTGTGTTCAAACCCAGTGCTTAGGGGACTTAAGCACATCCTTGCCAGAAAACACAGTGCAAGGCCCATGAAAGAGTACCTGGAATTGGAGAAAGTCACATCAAGGACATGAGCGAACACTGCCAGTGTGTATAGTCCTCTGGGGGCACACCCACAGCTCATATGCTCAGTTCATTTGCTAGCTCAGGGTTTTATCCATCCTTTATTCCAACAAGTAAATTACTGATTGTGAGCTGTGTGTTCAAGAGCTTTTCTGGGCATAGCAGAGAGTTCAGTAAGAAAGGGGTGGCTCTTGTGCTCATGGCTTTTGATTGGCATGGGTGTGAAAAGGATGAAAGCAATCGAAGTGTCTAATACTAGATAAGCAATGAATAATTTTGGATAAGGGGAAGTGCTGTGAACATGACAACTATGGGAAGTGGGCCTCTGCAGGGTTCCCTCAATAGTGTGGCCATGGGAGGGGTCTTCAAAGATATGGTCAGAGCTGGGCCTCTAATCAGAGAAAGGAATTTGCTTTCTAAGAATTCTCGAAGGAAGCTTCTAGGCAGAGAAAACTGCAAGTTTCCAAAAACCGAAGGCCTGCTTTGGAACACAGGCCAGTGCTGCCAGTGTGTCCTCGTAGATGGCGCACTGCAATGTCCCAGGTGAGCGTTGGGCAGGTGACCTGGGACCTCATCACTCAGGGCCTCCAACATCATTGTGAGTGGACGTTAGTCAAAGTGCAGAGAGGCAACGCTACAAAGGCTTGTTTGGGGATGGAACAGTTGTAGTTAACTCACAAAGGATGTTGTATGGTGTATGAGTTTAAATGCCATAGGAAGGATTGGGAAACTATGAGAGAGAACATTCTAGAACTATGCAAGAAACGATGGTGACCTGGAGCAGGGTGGTGAAGAGTCAGCCACTCATCAGTCTGGAAGCAATTACTGAGCTTGTATTCAGTGTCTGAGATTGTGGAACTGCAGAAGATAAATTCATTGCCTGTCCTCATAGGCCTCCAGTGAAGTGAGTGAGGCTGAAAAGAAAACAGCTACCACTGCGATTATGTTATATGTAACAGATGGTTTATGGCTTTGCAAGAGCTGCCGTCAGGACGCGCCAGAGACTAGGTTGGCTTAAATGATCACTACATTTTCTAATAGCCCTTGTTGCTAGGAATTCAAGGTTAAGGTGTTGACAATTTGGCCTCAGAGATTATCTTCCTAGGCTTGCAAATGTGCTCCTCAGTGCAACTTCATTTGGTCCTTTATCTCTCTGTATAAGTCCCTGGTGTCCCTTCTTGTGCCCACATTTCCCCTTTCCGAAAGGAGTCTAGTTGGATTAGAGCAGGATCTACCCAAAAGTCTCCTTTTAGCTTAATCAGGTCTTATGAGGCTCTGTTTCTGGATCCAGGTACATTCTGTGTTTGACTTTCTGGGAAATAGCAGCACCAAGGACAAGCATTGGCTCTGGAAAGTGGCAGCTCCACGGGCACTGCATTCAGGCCCTGGAGAGAACTAGTCTGAATTGATTGGTTAGGCTGGGAGGCAGATGTCCCATGTATGGCTGCTTCCAGATCTCTGAGTGTTCTTGTTGCCTCTGAGATGCTGACCACATGCCTTGGGTCTGCTCATGGGATTACACATGATGTAGCTTATTTGCCTCCTGAGCTGTTTGTTAAACTGCTAGTGTTTCCCCCAACCCTCAGCCTTAGAATTAACTTCACTCAGAAGTGTTTAAGATTTTATCTGTACTGAAAAGAGCAATTCCATATGTCTTCAATTTTTTTTATGAGTCTCCATTTCTGTTCATCAAGATATTTCCTATTGATATATGACCAGAGCTTATCAATAAATGATTCAATTAATTATTCTAAAAGTTGTGGATAGATGACCATTACTGATTTGCAGTCTTCTCCTCTACACATTGAAGCTGGCTTTAAATGTTTGTCTCAAAGTTTCCAGAACAGTGACCAAAAGTCAGACATAATCCTGCAAATAAATTATTTTCTCTTATAATGGAAACTTTCTCATCCATATTTTATAGCCCATTTAATTTTTTTTGATGATTGTTGTTATTCCAGAAATATTTTGGCCATAGCTATCATCCTCTTCTGGGTCTTGAGATCAACCATTAGCAGGGCCACTGCAGCTATAACTTTGATAAATGTCAGCACACTTTCTCACTCAGTTTCAAACTTTCTAACTCCCAAGCTGACTTTTAGAATTTTTTTTCAAACCTACTTGCCCCCATCACAACCTCGCAGGGCCATGTCTCTCAGCCTACAGAGCATCAGCAAGTGTTTCTAATGTATGTAAGAGCTTTCGCTTCAACTGTGTGGCTTCCTGCTGAGCATTGTCAGGTTTAAAGAGCGAGATAAAGGGCACAATAATATGTCTTCAGATGCCGCGCTGACATCTGCAGGAGTTTAAATGTCACCAGCATCAAGGCATTTTGCCCCAAATATACAGCCAGTTTCCTCTTAACCCTGTTCAACAGGATCCCATTTTAGGGGAACTCGGTCTTAGTGAGGACTGAGAGGGGGCACCTCAAAGCCTGGCTGGTGACTGCCTGGGGGACCTGAGGTCACCTCCTCTTGGGCGAAAGGTTGGTGAGTAAGATGTTGGTGCAGTAATTTCATTCCCAGAAATGCAGGGGCAGAGGGCAAAGAGTGATGGGGCGAGTGCTTGCCTGAAGAGGAGGCTGAACTGGGGGATGGAAGGAGACTCAGAGGCGCCTGGTACCCCAGGAAGACCAAACACAAGGAGGATCCCAACAAAAAGATACTGATCTTGAGTCACGGGTGATCCAGGGCCTCTGAGAATAGAGACAAGAGTGGGGGCCTCTGGGGAGAGAGCAGAATGAGAAGATAGTTGAGAAAAGTTCCTGCAATCCAGTGGTTCTCACCGTGTGTGAATGGGAGGGAGTCACTACTAGATTTATAGGTCCAGATAGGACACAGCTGGCTTGTGGGAACTGTTTCAGGAGACTGAATAATATAAGAGCAACTTATCAGAGTCCACAAACTGGAGGGTCCTGGCTGTTGGTGGCTTTGGCTAAGACCAGACAGTCTTGATATTCAAACTTAGTCAAGATTTTAGGGTGAGAGATTTCACATAAAATATAGACTTTTTGCTTAGTTAAAGTAACTCCTAGATATTTTATATTGCTTGTGACTAATGTGAAGGGTGTGACTTTCCTAATTTCTTCCTCTGCAAGCTTGTCATTTGTGTATAGGAAGGCTACAGACTTTTTTGAGTTAATTTTGTATCCAGCCAAATTGCTGAAAGTATTTATCAGCTGTAGGAGTTCTCTGGTGGAATTTTGAGGGTCACTTATGTACACTATCATATCATCTGCAAATAGGGATAGTTTGACTTCCTCCTTTCCCATTTGGATACCCTTGATCTCCTTTTGTTGTCTTATTGCTCTGGCTAGAACTTCGAGTACTATATTGAAGAGATATGGAGAGAGTGGGCAGCCTTGCCTTGTTCCCGATTTTAGAGGAATTTCCTTGAGTATCTCACCATTTACTTTAATTTTGGCTATTGGCTTGCTGTAGATAGCCTTTATTATGTTGAGGAAAGTGCCTAGTATCCCTGATCTCTCTAAAACTTTAAACGTGAATGGGTGTTGGATTTTATCAAATGCTTTCTCTGCATCTAAAGAGATGATCATGTGGTTTTTTATTTTCAGTTTGTTTATATGGTGGATTACATTGATGGATTTCCGTATATTAAACCATCCCTGCATGCCTGGAATGAAGCCTACTTGGTCATGATGAATGATATCCTTTATGTGTTCTTGTATTCGTTTTGCAAGAATTTTATTTAGTATTTTTGCATCGATGTTCATAAGAGAACTTGGTCTGAAATTCTCTTTCTTTGTTGAGTCTTTGTGAGGCTTAGGTATCAACGTGACTATGGCCTCATAGAATGAATTTGGTAATGTTCCATCCAATTCTATGTTTTGGAGTAGCTTGAAGAGTATCGGTATTAGCTTGCCTTTGAAGGTCTGGTAGAATTCTGCACTGAAACCATCTGGCCCTGGGCTTTTTTTGCTTGGGAGACTATCAATGATTGCTTCTATTTCTGTAGGGGAAATGGGACTATTTAGCTTGTTTATCTGTTCTTCACTCAAAGGCACTCAGAGGAAGGACAGCAGGTCACTGAGAAGAGACTTGATACCCTATGAGCATATACAGAGGGAGGTAATCCCTCTGAGAAACAGTCATAGGGGAGGGGAATAAGGGGAAAATGGGAGGGAGGGGAGAATGGGAGGATACAAGGGATGGGATAACCATAGAGATTTAACAAGAATACATTAATTAAAAATAAAAATAAAAAAAATGAAAAAAAAAAGATAAAAAAATATAGACTTTTTATTTTTCTGCATAAATCAGATGATTGATAGCTCTGAGCAAAGAGCTCCCACCCCCCACCTAACTCTCTGCTGACCTTGAGTGGTAGAGCCTCCCTTTCAGTGTAGTATGACATCTCTCAAATACCAGTCCTCACACTGTTTGCTACATTTTTCCTTGTTTTATGGAAATATCTTTCCAAAATTGAAAAAAAAAAGATGGAGCAAGAAGGTAGTGTTTTTATTAGTTTTGGTTTACAGTGCAGTCACTCTGTTAATTTTGATGGCTGTCTGGTTCCTGTGGGGACTTGGTTTGATGTCTCTTCTGTACATTGAAGTCATCAGTGTTTCCCCAGCATATTAATCCCCTTGGACATCCCAACCTCTCACATTCTGAATTGAGAAGGGAGGAAGTAGAAAGAAAGAAAATGAAAGAATCAAGAAGGAAGCTCTGTTGCTGAAAAGGGAGAAGAGGGGAGGAGTCAGAAACAGGCAGGTGCCAATCAATGGCAAGAACTATCTTTAACTGGACATGTCCCAGAATTTAACTACTTACCTCATGTCCAGAAATGTAAGAAAAGAGTGGCCTTTGCAAAACTCAACAGGACATCTTAACTTTGGAGCCAAGACACACTCCCTACCAATAATGGGGGTGGGTATCCTCTTCCCTTAAAAACTGAAACAAAACCAGACCTATAGCGTTTGCACATTTCTGGTTGAGGAAGCGAAAGTTCCAAAAATAACATTACAGAATTATACAGGAGAGACAGAGGACAACAATTTCAAGCCATCGGAACTGCGTGACGTTTATCATACTGATAGTGCAGGAATCTTAAACTTGGAGACAGGCAGCACAAGTGGTCTCATCTGGGCCTTGGACCCTTGACACTTTAGCCACAGGGCCCTGACAGTAACATGTGGTGGTATCTGAACTGTTGTCAGCTGGTTTAAAAACACGAGCAGATGGTATATACATTCTCACAGCAAGTGTTCTCGATCACACTGAAGTCCTTGAGGTTTGGAGAGTCTTATAGGTGGTGGCACATGTTGGTAGACAAGATAGCTCAAAACATCCACAGGGGACAGTAGCATGGAGTGGGGTTCCTTATAAAATGTTTGAGAGCAAACAGAGAAACCAGGAGAGTCACCACAGTCTGTCTCATGAGTTCTTTCTCTGCACTCTGAGGCATGTCTGATAATACCATCTTCCCTCTCAAGGCCAAGAAGGTAATAGGGTGGCTACTTCCAAGTTGCATTTGGAGCTCAAAAGGAAGTGAACTGAATTCTGTTTCTGTTTCTCTGTGCTGCTCTGTAACTTTGGTAACTGTTCCAGATTCATTTCTGTTGTGTGATAAAATTCCCGATAAAAAAAAAGCAACTTAAGAGTAAAGAATTTATTTGGCTTAAAATTCTAGGTTACAATCTGTCTTAGTCGGAACTCAAAGCAAATAATCAAGAAGCGGATACCTACACTCACAGTCCAGGACAGAGGGAAATGCATACATGCATGCGTTCTTGCTCGCTTGTTTATTGTTCTCAGCTCAACTTCTCCAATCACAAAATGTAGGATCCCCTGCCTAGCAAATGGCACCCTACCCATACCGGGCTGCATCTTCTCACATCACTTATCTTAACTGAGATAATCCCCTACAGAAAGAGAAACACTTATTTACTGCCCATGGGAATGCAAACTGATACAACCGCTATGAAAATCAATGTAGAGGAAAATCCATCCTCAGAAGATGGAAATAAATCTCCCACAGGATTCAGCTATACCACTCTTGGGAATATACACCCAAAGGACTCTCTATCTTAGGATAGAGATACTTGCTCTTTCATGTCCATTGCTGCTATGTTCGTAATAGCTAGTGAATGGAGACAGCCGTAGATGCCCATCAGCTCATGAACAGCCAATGAAATTATGGCACATTTACACAATAGACTACTAAGCTATTAAGGACAATGCTTCTCAGAGAGATGGCCCAGGCTGCAAAAGACAAACGTCACCTAGTTTCTCTCATTTGTTGGTGTTGGCTTTGAGTCAGATGTGTGTGCTTGTTGAGGATGCCCGCAGAGATTAGGGAATTAGTAAGGGGCCATGGAGGAAGGGGGCTTTCAAGTGAGGAGATGTAAATATAGTACTATAAAGGATTAAAAAGGAAGGATGGGATAGGAAGAGTTAAATTTGCATGGAGTATGGGAGGAAGAACAGTGTAAAGGAGCGAGTATGAGGAGGGAGCACTAAGAGCGAAGGCCTTTTTAAAAAGTCATATAGACGCCAATCCCTGTAGGTACTTTCTAAAATATATACATAAGTATATACTATGGAAGAGTTTTAATGGAGTTACCCTGAAAGAGGTCAATACCCCAATTAGAGACCACATGTTAGCAAATAAAATCCCCAGTAACAGAAGAGGGTTACCTCTTTTTGAGTTGTTGTCCAGTGGGGTCCCATAGAACCCCAAGCATTGTAGGCTATGATCAATACCCTTGATCAGCCTCCAGAAATTGATGATGAGACCATACTTCTAAGACTCCACATGCTTGAGTCATGGCACGTGGAGAAATCAAGCTGGTCCTGACCTGGAAGCTTCACCTCTATGGCTAGCTTTTACAATACTGGAAAGTGCTATGCATGACACAGGAGGAGAAAGTAATTAAAACAAAAAATGTAATAGAAACAGAAGAAAACACACAAATTATCAAATTTGCACAGTTTTTGAACCCTGAAAGTTATAATGACAACTGGCATGATGTGATATGCCTAATGGGACAATAGCGGCCTAAGTGTTATGAGAGTGCCCAGTCACTGTTTTATTGTACCAAAGGCCCAATCCATGAGATGGAAGCCATGCCTAACATTATCAAGAGCTCATGGCTATATTGGCCTCAGGCCCCAGGGGAGGTCCTAACTGTTCTGTTTTGCTAAATGAACATATAGTAGTACTAAGATGACTGATTGCTAATGACTTATTGCTATAGATCAGTGAATCTCAACCACCATCAGAGAAGCTTCTACTTACAGCAGGTAGCAATGAACACAGAGACTCTCAACTGGCCAATGTGCAGAAAATAAGAGATTCTAAAGTGCTCATCCCTAAATGGTACATACATATCATCACACCCTTACCCACAAGGCTCAGGGATCACTGTGGAGAAGGGGATGAAAAGACTGTACAAACCAGAGACCATGGATAAAATCAAGGAAACAGTGTTTTCTGGTAAAAATAAAAAAATAAGAAAGGTCAGTTTCAGATAGGAACTCTCACTAATTGCGACATCATGCACAAGACTTGTGGAAGCTCAAGCCAAATAAAATCCCAGGATGGATGTAAGAGGTGGCGTGAAATTCTACCACTAACTTAGGGGCTAGTGTGTTTGATAGATGCAGGAAGAGGGAGCATTGTTCTTGTCAGTGATGTGACCCTGGTAGGTAGACAACACTCCAGGGCAGGCTCTCTCCAGAAAGTAGTTGGGCAGCATAAATTAGTCTTGATGCAGAGACTGGGGGGGGAGAGAATTCAAATTTGGGTGGGGGGGTGAAGAGTGCAGATATAAGAGGAGTTGATGTGAATATGATTAAAGTATATTGTATGAAATTCTCATAAATTAATAAAAGAAAATCTAGAAACAGGTAATCACCTTTGGCATGGCTGCTGATCAACTCAGTGTAGACAGTCCCTCCCTCTTTGAGACTCTCTTTGATTCTGTGTTGTGTCAGGTTGACAATTAAAGTTAGCCGTCACAACAATCTTGGACTTGCTGATGCTAATTTCTGCCCTTTAGCACATGCCTCTCAGGGATACCATGAAATTAGAATAGATAATACATGCTAAGTGTTTTTTTTTCTCGTTGTTTTTATGTCAGCTTGACACAAGATACAGTCATTTGGAAAGAGGGACTCTACTGAGAAAATGCTCCCAGCAGATTGGCCTGTGGGGCAGTGTGGGGGAAACTCTTATGGTTAGTTATCGATGTGCGATGGCCTAGCCCATTGCTGGTGGTGCCACTCCTAAGCAGGTGGTCCTGGATGGTATAAGAAGACATACGGAGCAAGCCACATTAAAGTAGTCGAGTCAGTAAAGTAGTCGGTGCTCCTCTATGGTCACTGTTCCAGTTCCTACTATCAGGTTCCTGTCCTCAGCTCCCACCCTGACTTTCCTGGGTGATGAACTAACTACAAGCTGAGAGATGAATTAATTCGATTCCTTCTCAGGTCTCTGATAGGGTTGAAGACCAGATAGTTTAGTTTTACAATTAAGCTTAGTTGATTAGGGGGTAAGATGTCTTTAGGACTAGATAGATGTTTTAAGTTGAAAGAGTTTTAAGTTTTAAGAGATATGACAGATAATTGATTTGCATTGAGAATTCTAGAGACACCAAGATAGGAAAGACGTTTTCTTCAAGGCTGAAAAATACAAATAGCCAAAACACTATGAATGTAACATTTATATAATTCCTGATTGTTTCATGGTTCCTCTTACTGTATGTAGTTTATTGTATATATGTGTAATAATATAAATGTATATGTGATGAGCTTTCAGTTCCATGGTTTTTCCTTTTCCTACTGTTGTTCCCAGATGCAATATTCACTTTAGGTCCACAGTAGAGATGTGTGGGCCAAGTTGGTAGAGAGATATTACACAGTAGCTATTCATAGGAACTTTGAGGATCTCAAAGGACAGGATTCATACATTGGCTCCCTTTTTTTCTGGATGCCTGATTGAATCAAACTGTGCAATGCTCAGAGTCTTAGATCTCTGACCTGCGAATTGAGCATGCTCCCCTGTTTACTCCGTAGATGTCACTCTGAAGTTATCCATCTACTCTGTCTGACCAGGCATCTTCTCGGGCAAACATCCTGAGACCTTGGGGCCTATCCTGGGCTGCTGTCCCTGATGGAGAAGTGGTGTGGGCAATTGCATCCTAGCCTCATATGTTCTTTGGTTTTCTCTCTTAGGAAAAGCGCCTCATTTCCTGCGACTCCAAAATGTGGAGGTGAATGTGGGGCAGAACGCCACATTTCAGTGCATTGCTGGAGGGAAGTGGTCCCAGCATGACAAACTTTGGCTCCAGGTAAGAGTGGGAGAGACCCATGTCCATTCCCTCCCTTTGCAAGGAAGAAAGTATGAGTGTGAAAAAGGGTGGTGTAGTGGAGGGGAGCAGCCGTTTTAAAATATCTGTGTTTCTTGGGTATTGCTTTTCCCCCATGCTCTTGTGAAATCTTTTTTAAAATATATTTTATTAATTTATTCATATTACATCTCAATAGTTATCCCATCCCTTGTATCCTCCCATTCCTCCCTCCCTCCCACTTTCCCTCTACTCCCCTCCCCTATGACTGTGACTGAGGGGGACCTCCTCCCCCTGTATATGCTCATAGGGTATCAAGTCTCTTCTTGGTAGCCTGCTATCCTGCCTCTGAGTGCCACCAGGCCTTCCCATCCAGGGGACGTGGTCAAATATGGGGCACCAGAGTTTGTACGAAAGTCAGACCTCACTCACCACTCAACTGTGGAGAATGTCCTGTCCATTGGCTAGATCTGGGTAGGGATTCGAAGTTTACTAAACATATTGCTCTTGTGAAATCTTATCTACTGCTCTGCTAAGTGACATTTTATAGATGGGGAAGCTGATGGCAATCTTAAAGTCCTTGGTCTAGAATTTGTGAATACAAAGTCTGTACCAAGCACTCTCTAATGAGCTTTGATTATTTTATTTAAATTAATGTTTTATTTACTCACTTTACACCCCAATCATAGCCCCCTCCTTCTTGTTCGCCCATCCATCTTCTATATCCCTTAGAAAAGAAGAAATCCCCCCATCTACCTATCCCAGCACATCAACCTGCATCAGGACTGAGCACATCTTCTCCTACAATGGCCTGGCAAGGCAGCCCCTCCAGGGGAAATGATCAAATAGCAGCCAACAGAGTCCATGTCACAGACAGCCCCTGCTCCCCTTACTAAGAGACCCACATGAAGACCAAGCTGCCCATCTGGTACATATGTGTAGGGGGCCTAGGTCCAATCCATACATGGTCTGTGGTTGGTGTTTCAATCTCCCTAAGACGCCCTGAGCCCAGGTCACCTGGTTTTCTTGTGGAGCTCCTGTCCCCTCAAAGTCCTTCTAGTTTCCCCCAACACTTCCACAGGGCTTCCTGGGTGCTCCCCCAATGTTTGGCTGTGAGTCTCAGCGTCTGTTTTGATTTGTTTCTGGGTGGAGCCTCTCAGAGGACCGCTATGCTATGCTCCCACATGCAAGCATAGTAGGAGTGTTGTTTATAGTTTCAGGGGTTGTCTCTCTCCCACTGTGTAGCCAGGCATTGTCTGGACATTCCCTCAATCTCTACTCTATCTTTATCCCTGCACATCTTGTAGGCAGAGTAAACTTTGGATTGAAGTTTTGTGGGTGAGTTGATGTTCCTCTCCCTCCACTAGGAGTCCTATTGTCTGGTTCGAAGGTGGACTCTTCACTCTCCATGTCCCCAGCTACTAAGTGTCTCAGCTAGAGTCATCCTCATATCCTCCCAGGACCCTACCCTGTTCATTGGTCTCCAACTTGTCTTAGAGATGGGTGCTGAAGGAAATGAGGGTGAGGATCAGATGTGATGAGAGCTGGAAGGGCATGGAGGGATACAGGAGGAGAGAGGCTTGCAGAGAAAAGAGAAGCAATGGGTAAGGCATCTCTGAGACACTTTGCTTTTAAAGCTATAATTACTAAAGCTAAGACAAACAGAATATCTTAGGGTTTGAGCTTGTGACATCATCAATCCTTAACTAAAAGGTACTTGGATATCTGGATGAAATTGTTACTCTTTTCTTAGAAAATGTCTCTGGAATAAACAGTCTGTTCTCTGGATAAATGAGTCCATCACTGAGTAGAGTCCATCAGGACAGTGTTTTAAGCTTGAATCTACTTTTCCTTCTTTTTTGTACATTGATCTTACTTCAATAGCTGGATGAGAGAGTATGTCTCTGGGTAGGGTACAAAGCCAGAGGATAGGACACAGAATGAGAGTACACATTGTGATAGCCCTGGCTCGTTCCTGTCACTCAAAACTCAAGGACAAAGTTCTGGGGAAGAACTGAAGGTAGAGAGCTAAGCTTCTCCATGTAGTGTCTACAAGATCACCTTTATTCTCTCTCTCTCTCTCTCTCTCTCTCTCTCTCTCTCTCTCTCTCTCTCTCTCTCTCTCCCCTCTTCCCTCCCTTCCTCCTTCCCTCTCTCTCTCCCTTGCTCTCCTGTCTCTCTCCCTCCCTCTCCCCTATTTCCCCACACACACTTCCTTTATTTTTGAGAGTGCCTTGTTATGTAGTCTAGGCTGGTCCAAAACTTGTTGTCTTTATGCCTCAGCCTTCCAAGTGCTGGGATTACAGGAGTGAGCCACCATATGTAGCTTCCATTTAATACCAAACATTTTCAAATAGCTTTATTGAAGATAATTGAGATTTAATGCTTAAGGCATACAACTTGACAAATTTAATGTATTTGTATGTGAATAACTTCACAATCAAGGTAATGAACATTGGTGTCACCTTCTAAAGTGTTCTTGTCTCTATTATTAATCTCTCTCTCTACTACAATGTGTAATAAATAACCACTGACTTGTTTCCTGACACTGTGTATTAGTTGGCATGTTCTAGAACTTCGTATCAATGTAGAGCTTAGGGGAATGGGTCAGTGGATGAGGCTCTGTCTGTGAAACCCTGAGGAGTACAGTTCAGATTCCCAGAATGAATGTCAATCCCTATATGGTAGCACAGCATCTGCAATCCCAGAGTGCCTGCGGTAAGAACAGAGATGGAGACAGGAGAATCCCTGAAAGCTGTTGGGCCAGAAAGCCTGGTGTGCAGCAGCGAACACCAGAGGGAGACCCTGCCTCAAACAAGGTGGAAGGCGAAGTGCTATGCCTGAGGTTGTCCTCGGAACTTTACATACCTGCTGTGGCACTTGCATGCTTGTCTTCACACAGACACACACACATATACACACAACACACACACACACACACACACACACACACACACAGAGAGAGAGAGAGAGAGAGAGAGAGAGAGAGAGAGAGAGAATCAGGCAGTAATTAAGCTCTTACCTCAATAATTCTGAGGAGAGGTTTATTAACATCATTGTGTATAAAAATTTT
>OU015742.1:72651170-72653330 GCA_907169655.1 Acomys percivali
AATATACATATATATACATAATAGATACATTAATATATATCACCCTCACACTTCTGTGAAGTTGGCGATGTTCTAAGTCAAACCACCATTGGTATAGTTCCTGTCTGGACTTGACTGTGCTTTTAGCCCTTGATGACACCGAGCAGCCCTTCCATAAACATCTCCCTGACCTCTTGGGTCACTGAGGCCATGGGTCAATCCCTGTCATGGGATTGTTTTAGGCTAACAAGGTTGCTGCCTGCTATAGTTTCGTAGATGCTGACAGAAGACACTGGACTCCTGGTTCAGACCTAAGAAGCCTTGTTACTTCTGACACTACAGTCAGAGTGGGCTTCCTGCTTGTGCTTTGTCCCTCATGGAGATGCTGGGGTGGAGATGGGTGAAGATTGCTGTTCCAACGTGGGAGACCTGTGTTATAGCTGGGGAACTCTACATTAAGAAAACTATGAATTAATATGTATTGATAAACATTATTGAGATATAGGCTCTAAAGCATAAAAACCAGTAATGTCAATTTTTTTTTTTGAGTTGTGGCCCTGGCATCTGATCTTTTAACTTCTCTGTTACTCTTCACCTAAAGGTTACAAATGCCTCAACAGATAGCTCAGGCTAGGGATGGAGCTCCTGGAAGAGTGTTTCCCTGGGGTGTGCTGAGACCCTGCTCTGAGAAGAATAAATGGAAAACAGTCTCACTTGTGCAGGACACCTGGCCCTCCTTTCCCCTCTCATGTGTGGCTCACCTATAAGGACCCTGGCTTGGAGTTCTGACCTGCAACTTTTCTCTTGTATACTTCTCTCTGTCTGTCTGTCTGTCTGTCTGTCTGTCTGTCTGTCTGTCTGTCTCTCTCTCTCTGTCTCTGTCTCTGTCTTTCTCTCTCTCATGCTGTTTCTTTGTGTCTTTTTTCCCACCCATCCTCAGCCTATGCTTTCAGGATTTATCCCAGATCAGCCAGCTTCGTGCTTGGCCAGGAGCTGGGATAGGACAGAGAGCATTCAGGACCCCTCCCTTTGAGTTCACCTTGCGTTGTTGAAGACAGACCCATGAACAACACAACACTTAACTATTTTATCACAGAGTGGGAAGGCTGTGCGGACAGGTGGGGCTGGTGGCAACAAGATGGGGAAAGCAGGGGTTCGCACAGCCAATATGGGAGTAACTTCAGAGGAAGTGGCCTTCCTCTGGAGCTTGGAGGGATGGACAAGCAAAGGGAGCTGTCGCTGGGAGATGACAAATGTGCAGGCCCTCCCCTGCCTGCTTGTCTTGTCTCCTTCGCAGCAAGCTTGTGGTCCACTGAGAGGCTTGCACCAGTCCTCTGCGGGAGCTCTGGACTCAGGCGTTAGACCCAAATGAGCCGCTGGCCGTGAGTGCCATGGGCCCTTGGAAGGGTTTCAGTACAGCTAATCAAAAATGATTTATGTCTACTTCTGTTTCTTTTAACTTTTAATAAAGAATAATCAAAAGCTATTCTTTAGAGACTGCCAAAAAAGGTACAAATGTGCTCTTAAGAGAATCGATGGGCGCGATTCTAGTAAGTTTCCAAATGTCATACCATTGCAGGGAGGACTGAGGGTGAAAAGAATATTCATTACGAGTGGATTGTGGGAATGTCACCTAAATATTTGCTGGCTGGGAGACTCCTGGAGCAATCAGACCATTTCAGCTGGAAATGTTGGGCCTGATTATTTATTTATTTACTTGCTTTTTATTTTTATTTTTTTTTATTTTTGAAGCTCAAACTAGCTTGCAAGACTCTGTATTAGAATATCTACTATGCGGCGAACATCCAATTTGTTGTGGAGAACCAGCAACCGCTCCCTTTTATTAAGGACAGCATTGTCCTCATTTATTCCAACTACAAATCAATTGAAAGCCTGGCTCCTCTCTCTGAAATAATAACAGCTGATAGCCTTTTATTGAAGGGGAGGGCTATGTCTTATGTCTTTGTGAAAGGAATAATGTCAAGGCATGGAGAGGGACAGCAAAACATTGAGGTCATGATAGACACCTTGATAGGCAGTGAGGGAGCGGGTGAATAGAGTGTGCTCTGTGCATTAGGCATAACTCTTCCTGGGTGGCTCCCCAGACAGAGGGATCATACTTGATGGTGGAAAGGTGTGTGTGTGTGTGTGTGTGTGTGTGTGTGTGTGTGTGTGTGTGTG
>OU015742.1:72659224-72678705 GCA_907169655.1 Acomys percivali
TGTGTGTGTGTGTGTGTGTGTGTGTGTGTGTGTGTGTGTGTGTGTGTATGTGTCTGTGTGTGTGTGTATGTATGTGTGTGTGTGTGTGTGTGTGTGTGTGTGTGTGTGTGTGTGTGTGTGTGAGCTTCTCGTGCCTGGGTCTAAGTTGTATCCTCTCCTTCAAGGATACACCAAGGCATGCACAGGTGGTCGGCAGCTGCGGTCCCAGGGGCTCCTGATCCCTTGCTTGGCTTTATTCTGGCCAGCCTAGGTCATTTGTGGCTTGGACGAGAGGCTATGGCTACCTCTCTTGCTGTCCTGACTTTTGAAAGTGACATTTACTTTAATATTTGTAAATGTAGAGGTGATATATGTTTGAAGCAAAAAGTCTTAAGAATGTTAAAATAATAAAATGAAGGAAAATGTCCCCTGTGAGTCTCCTGACTAGTTTGAAGCAGGTCCTTCCCTCTGGTGGGAGCTTTGGTGACTGTTTCCTGTCTCTTGCTTGACTGTATCCTGACAGCATTGGTAATCCTCAGTTGCCTTATCAGTCACCATGCAGATGAACAGGTGGCCCTGCCTGTTGCTGTGTCCCCATTTTAACATGTCTGTGAGGGGAGGGAGGTGGGACAATGGCATGTGAAAAATGGGTTATGGACACGGAGAGATTATTTACTTTGTGGAGATAGCATCTGGAAGGACTGTAGGCCTGGGCATCATACATCGCCAGGTTTCTGTAAACCCAACCAGACAATTAAAAACCCTCATTTCACCTTAGAGATAAAAATTACATTGGAGCAGGCAGTGAGGATAAAGTCTTAGGAGGAAGTATTTGACTTGATGCTGGAAAGCCTGGATGAGGGATGTGTTTGCTCTACATATTTATTTAACCTCTTTGACATTTGATTCTTCTGAGAAGCATGGCAGTAATGCACACCTCAACAAGGCTGTGAAGATTAAAACGGAGAATTATACAAAAGCACCCAGCTCAGGGTCTGTCATATACTAGGTGCTTAGTAAATATCCACTCAAAATGCGTCCGCATGCGTGCCTTGCCAGTGATTACAGCTTGCTACTGTGAAAGAATCTATTTAACCCAGAACATCAGGCCTAAAACTCGGGTTGCTGAAGACAAACCCCATGTGTGTATTTGCCGTGATCTTTCAAATCTTGGTACAGTAGGCACAGGAAATAAATGGAGTCTTGATTGGGAGGGGGGGGACTTAGAGTCTCAGTTTGGGAACAGTCATGGGCCAGGATGGGTGGAAAGTTTGCACAGCACAGAGAGGCACGGCTGCTTTTGAGATGTTGGCCCGAAGGAAGAAGGAACTTCCTATATAGAGGGGCGAGCTGAATATGGATTTTCTGGGGGAGAAGGGCTGTTCCCAGGGGCGTAGAACATTCCAGCCAGAGGAAAGAGTACATGGTAGAGCATCCCCTATAGTAACAGCCTAGAGCAGGTGGGATCAAAGTCTATGGGTGGGTGAGCCATGGACCACCAGCTGTGGTGCTGAAAGTCAGGATGGTTACTAATGCTCGGCTTTGAATGGGTTTTGTTAATGTACTTTGGGGAAGTATTGTGTCTTTGAGGATGAAGGAAAGTAGTAGGGAAGACAGTTAAAGGAGCCAGCTCCAAATGTGCACTGAGCAAGGAGTGGGCTGATTAGGAGGAGCTTTGGCCCCAGATCCTTCCAACCAGACATTCCTCCTCTTGACTCATCCTTCTCTTCCTTCCTTCGTATTTTGTGAGAGAAAGGGTCTTATTATGTAGGCTGGCCTCAAACATGTAAGCCTCCTGCCTCAGCTTTTAGAGTAATGGGCTGAAAGACATGCGCTAGTACATTCGGTGGCTTGGATTTATTTTTAAGTCAGAGCCATAGTTCAGCCTGGATAGAAAGTGTCATTATATTTCAGGAGAGTCGTGCACGTCGGGAACATACAAGGGTCATGGGGTCTATGTTGAAGGTTTCAGGAAGCCTGTGATGCCATGATTTCTTCTCCTCTTTCCTTCCTGTGTCCCCAGCAATGGAATGGCAGAGACACCGCCCTCATGGTCACTCGAGTGGTCAACCACCGGCGCTTCTCAGCCACAGTCAGTGTGGCAGACACCTCGCAACGCAGTGTCTCCAAGTACCGCTGCGTGATCCGCTCAGATGGTGGATCTGGTGTGTCCAACTATGCAGAGCTGATTGTGAAAGGTGAGTACCACCATGCCACAACTTTCCCAAGTGGCTGGTTCCAGGACCTTCACCACGCCATCTTTACACAGCAAACTCCTTCTCTTACGCTGTTGCTTCCTTTTCCTCTCAACAGCGCCAGGCAGGTTTCTAGTCACCGCACTCCCCAACACTCTCTCATATGGGATGCCTTCATGTAGGATATACAACACAGAAGCAACCTCCAAATGTTAATTAAATTTGTTTTTTTTAAGTCAAGACCAACGCATGTCCTTTGTGCTTCAGTGACATCCCACTGAAATGTTTTCAGAGTTGTTTGTGAGGGATTTTTAATGGAGTGTTCCATACAATGACAGTATTTCAAAAGGCTGTTGAAATTGTGAACCTACCTCCCAAATGGTCTTTACTCAATGCTTCTCAGTTTCCTTCTGCTTGTTCACCTTGAAACCGTGGCTTCAAGTTTCTAGCACTTTTTGAGAAGTTCATGGAACCTCTAGGAGGCGGAGCTTGCTAGAGGAAGTACCTCACGGGAGATAGGCATTGAGAGGCAATTGCCTCAGCCTTAGCCAACTTTCAGTTTGTTCTCTCTGCTTTGTGTTTGTGCTTGAAGATGTGGTTTCTCATCTCCTGATCTGGCTGCCTGCTGCCATGCCTCCCCCTACCATCATGGATTCTTCTTCTGTGACCACAAACCAGCATAAACTCTTCCTTCCGCAGGTTGCCTCTAGTCATGTGTTTATCACATCAACAGAAAGGTAACTGATAACACATTTTCCTCTTCTTAAGAATCTCCATATTCATAGTCATTAAGGTGTTTCTAGACGTTTCTGTTTGTGTTATTTCTCATGTGTGTGTGTGTGTGTGTGTGTGTGTGTGTGTGTGTGTGTGTATTATACTGAGCCAGATCCTTTCCTTAGATAAATTCTCTGGAAGTTGAGTTGGTAGACCAAAGCATTTATGGATTTTCTCCTTTGTATTGCAATATTGCTTCTGCAAAGAATGGCTTGGCAGTTTATATAGGCCACAATAGTGTATGAATGTATTCATTTTATCTCTGCTATGTTCACTGATTAAATTTCAATATGGCAATATTTAGTGAATGAAATAATGAACCTGCTCATATTATGCCAGCTATAGAATAATACCTGCTGTGCTTGAAGGGAGGAAAAAATTGCTTGATTCTCAGAAGGCTCTGGGGTTTTTGTTGTTGTTGCTGTTGCTTTGGTTTTATTTGAGCATGGATTGGTGTAAAAACTCTGACTTTACTTCCCTGGCTCTGTGTGACTGGTGGCTTTAGTGCGACCAGAATGGAGATCACTGGCTGGCCCCTCTGATCTGAACTGTCTTGACTGCAGGTGGATTTTCACATAGAGGATGATGTGCGCTCCCTCACATCATTTCATCTCCTCTCCTACTGTGATGGCTAAGATTGGTCGTCAACTTGACAGAACCTAGAATCCTGTAGGAGAGCAGGTGCTCTGGCGGTGCCTGCCCATCAGCAGTTCTCTAGATTTTACCATAGGACATACCTGTTAGGGGCTGTCTGCATTAAGTTAACATGGGAAGGATATCTTAACTGTGGCTAGCACTGTCTCATGAGCTGGAGCCCTGGATTGAACAGGGAGGACAAAGTGAGTGCCAGCATTCAGTTCCTTCTACCCCATGAGTGTGAATGAGATGTAGCCAGCTGCCTCAAGGTGCTGTTGCCATGACTACCTACCATCACAGACTTTACTTGGGACCCAACTAAACCATCCTCTAAGTTGCTTTTAACAGGACATCTTAGCACAGCACAGAAACAGGGAAAGTAAAGAACGCACCTACATAGCTCTTAACACACACACCACAGGAATGACTTCATTTTCTCTCCCTTTGCAGACATGAGCTCTGGGAAAGGGAGGGTGTTTTCTTGTCTCTGTTAAGTGTTGCTGTTCAAGGGCTATGCCTAGCACAGGTCCTGTGTTCATTGAACCAGAGACGTTGCTAGTGTTTGGCTACTCATGGTCCGATCATTTCATGAGTCTTAACCTTAAGATTTCCGTGGACTGGTGATGTGTGAATGAATTATTCGTTTCAGCAGGCACTTATTTCACCACCAGAATGTTGTGAACCTTTAAGCTGGAGATCAACAAATTAGGTGGTCATGAACAAAATAATACCAGGGGCAAAAAAACAAAAAAACAACAAAAAAAACCCAAACCTACCTTTAAGTCCATTCACTTGAAGTGCCATTAATATATAAAAGAAAACGTCACTTTGATCACATTAGGCTCAGATCTTTGCTTTTCTGGTCCCATGAGATTGATTCATGTGACACAGTGGCCTTTGCAGGCCTTTCAAATACTCAGTGAATGTGTAATTTCCTGAGCTGTACCCTGGTACACTCACTGCGCTTTTTCATGGTTGATTTCCCACTCTGCTGTGGGAGACCCACAGTGGGATGCCCCGTTCTCTTATGTTCACTGTCTTTCAGGCTCCTTACATGTACCTGCCTGGTATGGAGTTGGGATGAGGGGGTGGGAAGGACTATGGGAGTCACTATTGTACCCCAAAATTTGTATTCACAGAAAAAAAATGGGGCCAGAAATGTTAGTATTGTTCTTGCCCTGAGTCTTCTGTTTTGTCAGAGTAAAGAAGTGTGGGAGTGCTAATCCATGGGCTTCTGGGGCACCGAGCTTGCTGAAGGAGTGCTGCCTCCATTTGGAAAGGCAGTCCTGGGAATATGCTTTGTCCTTTGTTGGCTGTGCCAATGGAGGCCTAATTAAGGCAAAGGGGCTAGTGTGGAGTTCTGGTCCCAGGTGCATTAGCCAAGTGTGTCATTGTAACCAGCAGCTACTGCTGCTCTGTAACCGCCCCCTCTCCCAAACTCCCTCCTTTGAGAGCTGTGCTGGGAGACTCTCCAGGTCCTCCGCAGCAGGCAATGGTGCCTTGGTACCTTCTGTAATCTGGCCCCATTTAATGACACCTTGATGAAATTCATCTACTTTTTTTGCCACAGGATTTCAATTTTTTTTTCAGTGCCTTTCCCCCACATTTTAATGGGTGGGTGATAAGCCATGTGCTTGTTCCCTTGAGTATAGATGAGCCCCCTCACATTTGCTGTCTCATTTGATCTTAATTGCAGCTCTGCGTATTGGTTTTATTTTGACTTCTTTTAGAGCTGGGAGAGCCAGCCCGGCAGGGTTGAGGAGCAGAGGGTCATCCTAAGGGGAAAGCTGATGTTGGGTCTGAGTCTGAGGTGTGATATTTAGTGACACTGGGGGGCCTGGGGCTTGGGCCCTTATCGGCTCCTGGTGTCACAATGTTCTAATCAGTGCCAAAGGGGTACAGATAACAGGTGACCAGGTACAGACACCCACCCCATACACATAAGGCGGTGAGAGGCAGGGGAACTCAGTGGTACCCAGAGGAAACCTGTCAGCCTGCAGTGTATACCCAGTGGCCAAATGAAGGCAGGGTTGAGAGCATTTGAGGACAGGATCTTCTGAAGAAGGACTCTTTCCACTAAAATCCCCCTTTAGCTTTGGCTGAGCCAGTGGCTCACATACTTCCATACTGAAATATTTGAATTCAAAATGAAAAGAAAAATTATAGTCATTCTTTTACTGGGGAAAGCAACAGACGTATCTGAAAAGCAATAGAAACCAAGTCTTTCTAAGGGCCGCTGCTCCAACAGCAGTGGAGCTTCTCTTCCTGAGTGATGACGGATTTTGCTCATCACAGACTGTGTAGGCTGAGGAGTCAGATTTGGATATCCAGCTAACTCTGGGGCATGAGAGAAGGAAAATGATCCTTAAGTCGTTTCTTTCCATTTGCACAGTAACTCCCGAGTCAAGATGCCTAGTTTGGAATCCTGGACCTATCTTGATCCATCTCTGTGACTTCAAACATGATCTAAATGTCTCAAGGCCTCAGCAGATACATCTGGAAACAGAGTTATAGGATTTTATTCCGGGGAGGATGTGGTAAGGGTGAAATGAGTTGATCAAGGCGGAAGGGCTCAGAGCTGTGTCCGAGACAAATGGTCTTAGAAGTGAGCAAATGAGTGGTATATCAGATGGATTTTCCCAGGTGAGGAAGTGGAGGACTTAGTGATGGATGAGACATCTCACCCAGTACCTTGGTTGCCTTGGAGAAATCTTTTAAGATCAATGTAAACTGGGGGTGGAGGTATTTAATCCCCACATAGTAACGCTTGAGCCTAAGGGAAGAAAAGATACGTAAAGATGTAGCTGGGGCGCATCACTGTTATGGGGGTCTATGTAGGTCAGAGTTCTCCGGGTCCTCTCTAGTGTCTAGTTTTTTGATGAGCCGTTGAGGCTCAGTACATGGTCCTTCTGTCATCAGCACCACCTGGTTACATGGGCCACCTCTTATACTGTGTGTCATTCATTCAAACTGTGACCTCTCTGTGACTGAGAGGTCACAGTCCCTCTTCACTCAATACCTGAGGTACAGGGGCTGGAGGAAGGCCTGTGCAATAGCTTCTATGGCAAGTGTACACATTGTGATGAGCAGAGCAAGCCCAGGCTGAGTCCCTGCCTCCCTGCATACTGCATGCCCACATGTTGGCCTGGCTCTCCAGCATCCTCACAGAGCAAAAATCATGCCTTTAGAAGATGCAGCCTAATCTTAGCTGTAGGTAGTATCAGCATTCTCTAGGCGGCTCAGACCGCAATGAAAGCAAATTGGAATTACTTAATTCTGAAGAGCTGTTTATTGAGTTGTGATAATGTACTGGCTATATGTTAGATTACTCTGTAATTGAGGTTTCACTCAGTTGACAGCCCATCCTGTGCCTACCTGTTCCAGGCCAGTGCTCATAAATGCTCTCTTTCTCTCCACCTATTTCTGATCTTTGTGGTGTCTTCCGCTTCAGGGTGTTTTGCTTGGCTGAAGGACTTGAGTGGCCCTGCCAAAGTTACTCAGCAGCATTCTAACAGTCAGAAATTGGTGATTTGTAAATGTATTGTCCAAGTCCATTTCCTACCCTACCGAGTTCTCAGAACTTGTCAACATGGAATTAGTGTCTCCAGAGAATGAGGTGGCTGGCTCTGTGGATCATCAGGTGAGTCCAACTGGAGCTTGGCGGTTGAGTCAAGATTAGGGACTGTAGGTTAAAACAAATCTAAATTCCGATCCTGGCCTTCATCTCTGCTGCCTGTGGTGACTTCAGGTAAAGCACACATTTATTCCTGGCCCCATCTATTTATCCATACAATGGGGATAACTATATTTATCTGATGGGTTCTGTCTTAGTCAGTGTCCTATTGTTGTGAAGAGACACCATGGCTATGGTAACTCTTATAAAGCATTGAGTTGGGGCTGGCTTACTGTTTTAGAGGTTTAGTCCGTTATCATGGTCAAGGAACATGTTGGCTTGTGGGCAAACATGTTGTTGGAAAAGTATCTGAGAGTTCTACATCGCCTCTGCAGACAGCAAGAAGAGAAAGACTCTGGGCTTGGCTTGGGCTTTTGAAACCCTGAAAGCCCACCTCCAGTGACACACTTTCTCCAATAGGGCCACATCGCCACATACTTTCAAATAGTGCTGCTCCCTCAAGACCAAGCATTCAAATCTATGAGCCTGTTGTTGCCATTGTCATTCCAACCACCACAAGTTCCTTGAACAGAGAGACAATGTGATATGTATAGACCCTAGCACAAGGTAGGTACCAACAAAATGATGTCTGTTATCAGCAATTTTATTTTGCCATGTTTATTAGAGGATGCTGCCTAAATGGTCTGTCCATTGTTCTTGTCCTGGATTAAGGGGGGCTGTCCCACATTGTGCAGATTTAACTTTAATCTAGATTTAGGACTCACTCCTCTGAAAGAGGGAGGACTGAGGTCACCAGATCCAGCTCAAGGGCTGATGTCACTTGTAGAAATGCTTTTCTCTCAATGTTCAGTGTTGTCTTGTTTCTTTTGTTTTCTTCTTTAAATATCATGTCTCATGTATAAGAGTTTCTGGAAGTTGTTTAGAGATTATCCACTGATCATCCTGTATCCTGGGTTGAGGACAGAGAGCTGTATGGCCTAAGCATGCTCTATCTACAGCTGACTACTCTTCTATCTTGATCTCTTGTGTACACTCACTACCCTGAATCTGTGTCTTAGTCACTGTTGTATTGCTGTGAAGAGACACCATGATCATGGCAAGTAGTATTTGGGGCTTTCTTGCAGTTTTAGAGATTAGTCCATTATTATCATGATGGGGAGTATGATGGCAGACAGGTGATCATAGTGTTGGAAAAGTAGCTGGGAGTTCTACATCCAGATCTGCAGGCATCAAGAAGAGAGACGCTGGATCTGGGTTGGGCTTTTGAAGCCTCAAAGCCCAGCCCCAGTGACACACTTCCCCCCAACAAGGCCACACCTCCTAATCTTTTCAAACAGTGCCACTCTCTGTTGACTAAGCAGTCAAACATATTAACCTATGGGGACCATTTTTATTCAAACCAATTTGTACGCGCTTGAATTCATAGCCATAGTTTGAAAGCTAGAATGACTGGAGCTGCTGACTCCTTTTTATGTTCTTCTTTCTAGTAAATATTCATTGATTCCAAGAAAGTGCTATAAGTTGGTAGTGTGGCTAGAGGACATATGCAAACCTATGGCACATACCATGCAGTTGGTAGCAGGCACCTGCTTAGGCACCTTAACAATAGCCCTCTGAAGCAAGCTGTTAATAACCACTTTCTAAAAATGAAAGAACAGAGATGGGTATTTGTCAAACGCAGAAAGCTTTCAAGTGGCAAGTGTAAGCCCACCTGTCTCTGCCCTCCATCTCACACTTGCCACAAAACCAGAACGGTAGGTAGGTCCTATGATACGACGTGAAGTGAGCGGTGCAGTCTTGAAAAAGGTGGGAGGGATGCTCTGAGTCATCCCATAAGTGATAGATCCTGTGTCCTTGACTAGTGTGTGGACAGAAATAGGCTGGGTGAACTTTAGAACAAGACGAACAAGGGCCAAATAAAGACATATGTGATAGTGACATGTTTGGGTGTGGCACTGTAGGTCAGGGCCACTTTCAGAGTCTTCGCTTCATCATGGGAGCTGGAGCTTTATCCTAAAGCACTCACTGGACTCTGAGGCATCCCTATGTATGGTTCACAGACAGTATCCCACCATGAGGCCAGATCTCTGCATTTACTCTCCATCTATCCCTGGAGCTGTCTGTGCACAGTGGCTAGCCCTTGTCAGCTAGGTGTACTCAGGCCATAGCCCGTTTGGGCAGTACAGAGGGTTGGGATATCTAGAGGCAGATTAGGGGCCTGTGGGTGAATGGAGTAGACTAACTGATTTAGTGTATGGATAGAGAATTGCCAGCCAATAACGGGGCATTGGCCACTTTAGACACTTGGGTTTCTGTGTCTCTGGGTTTTAAAGTTAAAACCTGCTAGGAAGCTGGAGCAATGATAATTATTCTTACCAAGTCACTAGTTGAGGACTCCTTTGGGGGCTGATACCCTGGACACAGGGCCCTCCTGCGTTTTGGAGAAACTCTGTTTTTACTGTGAATCAGATATGAGAATGAGAAGTCACCCATACACACCGAAATAGAAAGGTCTGACATATGGAAGTGGGCCAGAGCCCTTCTCCAGGGACCCCAAAATGTTTGTGGCCTTCTGAAATAACCAAAGCTAACGGCTGCTGCCTCCTCAGAGAGGGCAGCTGTGGAGGACAAGTGCATGCTGGAAGAAGAGGCAGCCCCAAATGCTTTCATCGGTGTGTCTCTTGGAGCCCCGGAAGCACTTTAAAATCTCCCTTGTAACTAGACAGTTTTCCTTGTGGCTGTAGCCACAGGCAACAACAGCAATAACAACCACAACAACTCTAAAAATATCTAGGGTCTATATGACCCAGAGGCCAGACTTGGGGTACAAGGCCATGGGGTGGGTTCTGGCTTCATTCCTGTGTGAACTCAGCTCAAGGCAGTGTAGAAACCACCGCTTACTACCAACTCTGTTCTTCTGTGTGTTAGAGCAGATTGCGTGGGGCTGACTATCCTCGCCTTCTTGGGGCCTCCAGTCTCTGGTGCAGCTCTTTCCCTATATTGCTACAATAAAATCAACTATAGGAAATATACAGATGAACATATGCACGCCTGTGAGTCCCAAAACTTTCTGTCTTGAGACAGAAAGAGGGCTGGACTTGTCACACCCCACTCTGTTCAGCTGGATGGTTATTCCAGCTGCCTTCTTGCTTGAATCTTGCCCAATTGAGATCTGCTTTTCCTGTAGCACCTTGAGTGATAATTAGAAATCAAAGTTTACAGCCTGGTATTCTCTTGCAAGGCCTTCAGAGATATGGAGATGAATCACTCGGTAAAGTACTTGCCATGCAAGCTGTGGGGTCCCAAGTTGTGTCTGTAATCCTGAGCTTGGAAATCAGAGACAGGAGGACCCCTGCAGCTCACCGACCAGCCAGCCTAGCTGAACTGGTGTCTCCAGGTTGGGTGAGACACCCTGTCTCAGAAGATAATGTGGAAAGTGAGGGATGGAGGAAGATAGCAGGTGTTGATCAGCTGCCCACACTCACATGTGAATATCACATACATACATATTCAGACACAAGTATCACACACATACACGCACCCATGAATATCACATGCACACATACATGGCTATCACACACACATGACTATCACACACTGAATGCATGCCATACACACATGCGCAAACACAGACCCTTCAGCTGTTTATATCATATTTCAGAACCCAATTCACACTTTTGCCATGGACGCTTGGTCTTCTCTCTCTCTTTGATTCCTGACCCCCTAGCCCCAAGCTTGCCTTCTCACCCCGTCTCTGAGCCCACCAATCCTTCTCTTCCCAACGATTCTTCCCTTCTTTGAAAGATACCAAGCCAGTTCTGACTCAGGACCTTTGTACTTGCCTTTCTCTTTGCCTGAAGTTATTTTTCTTTCTGGTAATCAGGTAACTCACTTGTTCCATGAACTCTGGCCTCTGCCCTGATAGCTGCTTCTCAGAGAGGCCGCTGACAGCCTCCTCTAACAACAGAGCACTCACCCCATTTCCAGCTATACCTTCTGTAGCTTAAACCCTTTGTGCTATGCTTTGGTTTCCTCAATAGGTTTTGTCGCAATCGGGCAGTGTCATTTTTATCTGTGTACATGTGAGAGTCATTGCTAAGGCAAAATATCTGAGTAAGTACTACATGAAAAGAAAAACAAACTTCATTTGTCCCATAGTCCAATGATTGGGACATTTTTGGCGGAGTGCTGAAAGAATGGCAAGGGTGGGGCATAATATGGTAGAGCAGACTGCTCACTTGAGGACCAGGAAGCAAAGGCAGATGAGGCCAAGTTCCCTTAAAGGGAAACCCTAGATGAGCATACTTTTGTATGACTATGACCAAAGATCCAACCAAACAACTAAAGGAAGGATGAAAGGAAGTATTTGTCTTGGCTCACATTTTCCGAAGGCTTGATCCCTGACTTCTTGAGCCCATGTCCTTGAGCAAAGTGCCATTGTAGTGGCAGAGTATGTGGCTAAATGAATTCTTCATGATAGACAAGAAACAGAGAGAAGAGGCTACAGGAAGTGGCCAGAGAAAGATGGCGCCCCAAGGTCACGTTGCCATTTACCTACATCCTCCAAAGGCCCCACCTTCTATTTTCCATCACCTCCCTGTGGATGATACCATCATATTATGAATACATCAAAGGTATAATCAATTCAGTAGGTCGCAGATTGCTGATCAAACTTCTTTGGAAACTGGGGTCTCATTACAGACACACCCAAAGGAGGGATTTATTTATTTCCTAGGTATTTCAGTTTCAGATCAACTTGACAGTAGTAACCATTACAGACCTCCCAGTGAGCTTCTCCTTCTAACAGTGTCACCTCTCAATAGAACAGTCCTGGGGACCACATTGGCTTTGGGCAGGGGTGGACATTTAACATCAGGACTGTAGCTTTGTGATGCTCTTATCTTCTCTCAGAGCATGGGTCCTGAAGTGAGCAGCTTTGTGAGTCCAGTTTCCTACTGGGTCCACAATACAGAGTTAGTGCCTGGCACATGGAGACACCCCCATATCTGCCCATGGAGAACTCCAAGTCACCCACTAGAAGCATGAAGCTCTACTAGGGGCCTTCACCATCCTTTTCTTATATTATTATTTTCAATTAAGGTTTTATCTTATTTTTATTAATTAATTTACTTCACATTACTTCCCAATCAGATCTTTCCATCCCTCTTATATTCCTAGTCTTTCCTTCTCACTTCCTCTACCCCTAGTCACCCTCTTCCTCCTCATAAAACCCATCTTGGCATATAAAATTGCAGCAAGAGTAGGTGCATCTTTTATTGAGGCTAGACAAGGCAGCCTAGTTAGGAGAAAGGGATCTAGATGCAGGCAGCAGAGTCAGAGACAACCCGTGCTTCTGCTTGCATTCCACATAAGAACCAAGCTCCACCTCTGTTACATATGTGTAGGGGGCCTAAGTCTGTCCCATGCATGCTCTTTTGGTGTTGCAGTCTCTGTGAGACCCTATGGGCCCAGGTTAGTTGATTCTGTAGGTTTTCTTGTGGTGTCCTTCACCTCTCTGGCTCTTTCAATCCTTCCTGCCCTTCTTCCACGAGGTTTCCCAAGATCTAACTAATGTTTCACTCTGGGTCTCTGCATCTGTTTCCATCAGCCTCTCAGATGACAGTTATGTTAGCCGCCTGTCCACAAGTATAGTCAAATATCATTAATAGTGTCAGGGGTTGACTTTCTCTTATGGCATGGGTCTCAAGTTGGGCCAGTCATTGGTTGGCCGTTTCCTCAGTTTCTGCTCCCTCCTTATTCCTGCACATCTTATAGGCAGGGAAAAAAAATGTGTGTTGAAGATTATGTAGGTGAGTTGTCCTATTCCTCCACTGGAAGTCTTGCCTGGTTAAAGAAGGTGGCCTTTTTGGCTCCATATCCCCTATTTGCTAGGAGTCTTAGCTAGGGTCACCCTCATAGATTCCTGGCAGTTTCCATTGTGCTAGGTTTCTAGCTTGTCCCAGAGATACCTTTTCCACCCCAAGTTCTTTCTTCCGTTCTCTCTCCCTTCATCCTTCTAACATTTGATCCACCCTGTTCCCTTCCCCACCTCTGCTCCCACACAGTTCTGTCCATCCATCCACATCCTATGTCTATTTTATTTCCCCTTCTGAGTGAGATTCAAGCATTCTCTCTTGGACCCTCCTTGTTACTTAGCTTCTTTGGGTCTGTGGATTATATAATTGTTAACCTGTACTTTATGGGTAATATCTACTTATAAGTAAGTAATACTATGTGTGTCTTTTTGGGTCTGGGTTACCTCATTCAGGATGATCTTTTCTAGGTCTATCCATTTTCCTGCAAATTTCACGATGTCTTTGTTTTTTAATAGCTGAGTAGTATTCATTGTGCATACATTGTGTATATGTATCATAATTTCTTTATTATTAATTCTTCAGTTGAGGAACATCTGGGTTGTTTCCAGTTTCTGGCTATTACAAATAAAGCTGCTATGAAAATAGTTGAGCAAGTGTCCTTGTGGTATGATAGAGTATCTTTTGGGTATATGCCTAAAGTGGTATAGCTGGATCTTGAGGTGGAACTATTCCCAATTTTCTGAGAAACCACCATATTGATTTCCAAAGTGGTTGTACAAGTTGGCACTCCCACCAGCAATGGAGAAGTGTTCCTCTTTTTCCACATCCTTGCCAGCATGAGATGTCACTGAGAGTTTTTTAGCCATTCTAATAGCTGTAAAAATCTCAAAATAATTCTGATTTACATTTCTCTCATGACTAAGGATATACTGAACATATTTAAAGTGCTTCTTGGCCATTAGAGATTCTTCTGTTGAGAATTCTCTGTTTACCTCGGTTATAATTGGGTTCTTTGTTGATGCCTAATTTCTTGAGTTCTTTATATATTTTGGATATCAGCCTTCAATTGGATGTAGGGCTGTTGAAGATCTTTTCTCATTCTGTAGGCTACTGTTTGGTTCTTTTGATGATGTCCTTTGCCTTATAGAAGCTTTTCAATTTCATGAGGTCCCATATATTATTTTTTTAAATTTTTGAGCTTGAGCTATTGGTGTTCTGCTCAGAAAGTTGTCTCCTGTGCCAATGAGTTCAAGGCTCTTCCCCACTTCCTTTTCTATAAGATTCAGTGTATCTGATTTTATGTTGAAGTCTTTGATCCACTTGGACTTGAGTTTTGTGCAAGGTGATAAATATAGATCTATTTGCATTTTTCTACATGCAGATATTCAGCTAGACTAATACCATTTCTTGAACATGCTTTCTTTTTTCCATTGTATAGTTCAGGTTTACTTCTGGGTCTTTGATTCAATTCTATTCATCAACCTGTCTGTTTTTATGCCAAGCACGATGCAGTTTTTATTACTATTACTCTTAGTACAGCTTGAAATCAGAGATGGTGATACCTCCAGAAGTTCTTTTATTGTGTAGGGTTGTTTTAGCTATCCTGGTTTTTTTTGTTTTGTTTTGTTTTGTTTTTGCTTTTCCATATGAAATTGAGAATGGTTCTTTCAGGGTCTGTAAAGAATTGTATTGGAATTGCATTGAATCTGTAGATTGCTTTTCATAAGGTGGCCATTTTTACTATGTTAGTCCTATGAGTCCATGAGCATGGGAGATCTTTCCATCTTCTGATAGCTTCTTCATTTTCTTTCTTCAATGACTTGAAGTTACTGTCATAGAGGTATTTCACTTGTTGGTTAGAGTTACATCAAGATATTTTATAGTTTTTGTGGCTATTGTGAAGGATGTTATTTTTCTAATTTCTTTCTCAGACCATTTATCATTTATATAAAGAAGAGCTACTGACTTTTTTAAGTTAATTATGTATTCAGCCACTTTGCTAGTGGTGTTTATCAGCAGTTGTAGTTCTCTAGTAGAAATTTTGGCATCACTTTTGTATACTACAATATCATCAGCAAATAGCAATACTTTGATTTCTTCCTTTCCAATTTGTATTCCTCTGATCTCCTTTTTGGTCTTATTGCTCTAACTAAAACTTCAAGTACTATATTAAAAAGATATGGAGAGAGTGGGCAACCTTGACTTGTCCTTGATTTTAGTGGGATTACTTTGGGTTTATCTCCATTTAATTTGATGTTTACCATCAGCTTGCTGAATATTGCCTTTATTATGTTTAGGTATGTGCCTTGTAATCCTGATCTCTCCAAGCTTTTTATTATGAAGGAGTGTTGGATTTTGTCAAAGGCTTTTTCACCATCTAAGGAGATGATCGTGTAATTTTTTTCTTTCAGTTTGTTTCTATAGTGTATTACATTGGCTGATTTTCCTATGTTTAACCATCCCTGAATCACTGGGATGAAGGATACTTGATCATGATAAATGATGTTTCCGATGTGTCCTTGGATTCAGTTTGTGAACATTTTATTGAGTATTTTTATGTCAATGTTCATAAGGGAAAAATGGTCTAAAATTCTCATTCTTTGTTCAGTCTTTGTGTGGTTTAGGTATCATTGTGTCTGTGGGCTCATACAATAAATTTGGCAGTGTTCCTTCCATTTTTATTTTGTGGAATAGTTTGAGGAATATTAGTATTAGTTCTTCTTAGAAAGTCTGGTAGAATTCTGTGATAAAACCATTTTGTCCTGAGCTTTTTTTCTTTTTGATTGGACGAATTTTAATAACTGCTTATATTTCTGTAGGGGCTATAGGCCTACGTAAATTGTTTACCTGATCTTGATATAGCTTTGGTAAGTGGTATCTATAAAGAAAACCATCCATTTCATTTATATATTCCAATTTTGTGGCATACAGGTTTTTGAAGTAAGACCTAGTGATTATTGGATTTCCTCAGTGTCTGTTGTTATGTCCTGTTTTCATTTCTGATTTTGTTAATTTAGATATTTTCTTTCTGCCTTGTAAGGGTTTGCTTATGTTGTTGACTTTCTTATAGAACCAACTCTTGGTTTCATTGATTCTTTGTATTCTATTTGTTTCTATTTTATTGATTTTAGCACTTAGTTTGATTATTTCTTACCATTTATTCCTCATGGGTTTGTTTACTTCTTTTTGTTTTAGAGGTTTTAGGTGTGCTTTTAAATTGCTAGTTTGAGAACTCTTCAATTTCTTTATGAAGGCACTTAGTGGTATGAACTTTCCTCTTAGTACTGCTTTCATTGTGTCCCATAATTTTTGATATGTTGTACATTCATTTACATTGAATTCCAGAAAGTGTTTAATTTCTTGAGTAGAGAGTTGTCCAGTTTCCATGAGTTTGTAGGCTTTCTGTCATTTCTGTTGTTGAAGTCCAGGTTTAATACATGGTTGTCTCACAAAATACAGGGGATAATTTCAATTTTCTTGTATCTGTTGAGACTTACTTTGTGACCTAGTATCTGGTCTATTTTGGTGAATGTTCTGTGAGTTGCTGAGAAGAATTATATTCTTTTGTGTTTCACTGAAATGTTCTGTAGATATCAGTTAGGCCCATTTGACTCATAACATCTGTTAGTTACATTATTTCTCTGTTTAGGGCGTAGACATTCAGAATTGAGACATCATATTGGGGGCGGCTTAGTTTGATGAGTATGATGCATTGTTCCCATCTCTTTTGATTAATCTTGATTAAAAGTCTATTTTATTAAATATTAGAATGACCACTGTAGCTTGCTTTTTGGTCCATTTTCTTGGAAAATCTTTTTCCAGCCCTTTACTCTGAGGTTATGTCTATCTTTGTTGTTGAGGTATGTTTCTAATATGTAGCAGAATGATAGATCCTGTTTTCACATCCATTCTGTTAGCCTGTGTCCTTTTTGGGCAATTGAGTCCATTGATATGGAAAAATATTAATGACTAATGATTGTTAATTCCTGTTATTTTGATGTTGTTATTGGTAGTGGGGTTTTTTTTTTTGCATGTGTGTGTGTGTGTGTGTGTGTGTGCGCGCGCGCGCGCGCACGTGCGCGCTCCCCTCCTTTTGGCTTTGCTGATATGCAATTATTTAATTCCTGTTTCTCCTTGGGAGTAGATAACCTTCTTGGGTTGGAGTTCTCCTTCTGGTATTTTCTGTACGACTGGATTTGTTGATACTTTAAATTTGTTTATTGTCATAGAATATCTTATTTTCTCCATCTTCAG
Source organism: Acomys percivali (assembly GCA_907169655.1). Classification (NCBI taxonomy): domain Eukaryota; kingdom Metazoa; phylum Chordata; class Mammalia; order Rodentia; family Muridae; genus Acomys; species Acomys percivali. The sequence goes on from OU015742.1 coordinate 72,676,513, forward strand.
TGATTGAAAGCTTGGTTGGGTATAGTAGTCTTAGCTGGCATCTTTGGTCTCTTAGGATTTGCAAGACATCTTCCCAGGCCCTTCTGGCTTTTAAAGTCTCTGTTGAGAAGTCAGATGTAATTCTAATAGGTCTGCCTTTATATGTTAGTTGGCCTTTTCCCCTTGTGGCTTTTTAATATTCTTTCTTTGTTCTGTACATTTATGCTTTGATTATTATGTGGTGAGAGGATCTTATTTTTGGTCCAATCTCCTTGGTGTTCTGTAAAGTTTTTGTACATAGGCATCTCTTTTTAGGTTGGGTAAATTTTCTTCTATAATTTTCTTGAAAATTTTTTTTTGGTTTTTGAGCTTGGATTTTTTTCCTTCTTCTTTCCTATTATTCTTGGGTTTGGTCTTTTCATGGTATCCCAGATTTACTGGAGGTTTTGTGTCAGGAACTTTTTAGATTTAACATTCTCTTTGACTGATGTATTAATTTCTTTTATTGCTTTGTCTATGCCTGGGAGTCTCTCTTCCATCTCTTATATTTTGTTGTGATGTTTGAGTTGGCAGTTTCTGTTCTCTTGCCTAGGTTTTCTATCTCGTGGATTTCTTCAATGTGTGTGTGTGTGTGTGTGTGTGTGTGTGTGTGTGTGTGTGTGTGTGTGTGTGTGTGTGTGTGTGTGTTTATTTTTTCTATTTCCATTTTCAGGGCTTAAATAGTTTTATTCTTTTCCTTCACTTGTTTGAATGTATTTTCCTGTATTTCTTTAAGGGATTCATTCCTTCCCTCTTTAAAGGCCTCTATCATCATAATCATATTGGAATTAAAGTCATTTTCTCATGCTTCAGCTGTATTAGGATAACTAGAGCTAGCTGGGCTCTGGTGGTGCCATATTTCCATGGCTCTTGTTGATTGTGTTCTTATGTTAGCTTTTAGCCATCTGTTTGTACCTAGTGCTGTCAGGTGTCCAGGAATGCAGGCAGCACTGTCCTCCAGAACATGGAGCACTGGAGAGCAGGTGCAGTTTACCGTGATTGGGGGACTTGGCAGGCAGGGTACTTGTGGGAGAGGGGATTCTCACCTCATTTTCCCTGGTGCTATCAGGCCTCTGGGAACACAGGCAGAGCTGTGGGCCTGGAAATGGATCACACAGAGGATAGGGCACAGCTCACTGCTGCTGGGATAGATCCCAGGGGACCCTGCCTGCAAGGTATTGGGCAGGAAGGCATCTCACCTGGCTGTCCCTGGGGTCAGCATGCCTCCAGAAATGCAGGCAGAGCTGCATGCGAGGAGATAGAGCACATGGGGGACCAAATGTTTTCTTATCTTTGGTTGACACATGGGAACTGCACATTTTATGAAACACAGTGAGACACCTGAGTGTGCTCACCTTGAAGGGGTGCTTGTTACCTTAAATGATAAGAGATGTCTCCCTCCTTTTGGAGGCTCTCCTTGTTTGAATTCAGTGTGTCTTCTACCCCTGAGAAAGTTTACCTCCTTTGCAGCTACCTGCTTTTCTCTTTCTTCTCCTTTAAGCATACATTTTTCATCACTCTTTTTTTTTCTTCCTCTGGAACCTACAAGCCATGTAGTGTCCTGTGCCTTCCTTATGCCTTCCTGTGATCTGTGTTGGCTGTTATTTGGAGTTTGAGTCCACCTTCTTTGGTCATGCTACTTATGCAGCCTGTCATGTGGCCATTAGATCATCATTTTCTTAAGATCAAGCTTTTGGGCCCTCTTAAATCCTTTTTAAGGGAAGGACTCTTGCGTCCTGATGAGCCCTACTTATTCCCTCAGGAGTGCTTCATCTGCAATTGTGTGTATCCAGTCCAGTTTGGCCTGAAAGTTGAACAACTTTTCCCACTAGCCCTACCTCCTCCGTGCCTCCCACTTCCTGTTAGTCCTCAGAGACTCCTCAGCAGCTAGTCCTCTCTGAAGACTTAGTTCTCTTTAGGATAGTCTTCCTCTGCTTCCATCTTAGCTTTGATTGATGCTTGCATGATCCTTTATCATGGCTGTAGTTCCTAAGAGCACATACATAAGAAGTCTGAGGTCTGGGTTTCAGGTTATGATTCTATTCTGTATTGGACAAATTAATTGGGGATTTGCTTCCAGGACTCCCTGAACATAAAAATGCAACGGCGAGTGCTAGTTCTCTTAGGTTTGCGAGAATGGTCATGTATGTAGACATCCTAGGCAAACATGGTGCA
>OU015742.1:72678715-72720819 GCA_907169655.1 Acomys percivali
CTATGTATCTTGTACTCTATACAGGCACAGAGACCAGCTTACTTTTAAAGAAGTGAAAATGTGGATAAATAAAACCTGACAAGTATTGGTTCCCTTGAATTATTTTGACTACTTCATCAGCTGCATGCTGATGTGTTGAATTAACAGTTTTAACGCATTTGGAAATTAAATCAAATGGCAATTGCATTAAATCCTCATTCACTTGGAACATTACCCTCCTGTGTTCGAATGGAAGAATGGTGGGGGCTAGGGAATGGGCTGATGTTAGCTGGCATTTGTGGACCATGTAGTGCACAACAGCCGTTTTGCTGGCTAGCTCCACAGGACATCATATTTAACCTTCTCTGCGGTCTTGCATTGCAAATGAAGATGCTGAACCCCTGCTAGTCAGTCCCATAAGTCATCCCATCTAAGACTGCCCTCTTCCTTAGGTAGAGGAGACAATTTTTCTACTATGGCTAGGGCTAACCTTTCATAATATCTTCTTTTGTTCCAGACTTAGGTGGAACATTGTTGGTAAGGAGCTGAGTTTTAGGCTCCACTAAGCTCAGTTAAGCCATGGCTCCGGCTTTGGGAGGGTGTCATGGCTACTGTCTCCATCATCTCACTGTGAGCTAAGTCCCTTCTGAAACTCGAGGTCTCTCCCTTGACCACTGCTTCCTAACTGAGGTTGATTCCTTCTGCCCACAATGAACATATAGTGATATCACAGGAAGATTTGATTTCCATACCTAGAAAAGAGAAGTCCTATTGTCTATAAGTGGAATTCATATATACTATTAAACATCTATCTTATTCACACAGGATAATTGGAGGAGAGAAGGTCCATCCCAATAGGACCAGAGACACAGGAGAACCCTTGGCCCAGACCAACTCCATGGGCATATTTCTTTATTCCTGATGTCCTAGTGTTGACTTTCAGTCCTGTAGTCTCTGGCCAAGTGGGGTAGGAAATGTGGGAGAAGAACAGTAGAGATGGGTACATAGCAGTAAAAAAGTGGCTCATCTTCCTTGAGCCCAAGTCTTTCTACTTATTCTGATTTGAGACCATGGCTTTCACTTTCTCATTTCCCTGCTAAATACCCACAAAGAGCCAGCAAAGAAAATGTAGATTAACTCCCCAATGCTGAGATCTATGGAAATTCCTAGTAAGTCTTGAGCCAATACGTGTGGCTAGATGGCAGTCATTGGAGCCTGCAACTTAACTTCTTGAAACAGTATTACACATAAGTCTGAAAGAGAATGTGATCCTCCCCTTTCTCTGAAAAGAGGACAGTGTCTATGACCAAGGACTATACTCCCAGAATGCTTCACTCTCATTAGGGTCCTATATATAATTGGCTTCAGTCAAAGGAAAATGTGTTTAAGAGTTGCATGTTTTCTAAAGCTCAAACCATTTAATAGTAAGATGACTGGTTTCCACATTCACTCTTGAGACTTCGGCTGGGTAATGACAAGTCCAAGCTCCCAATATTTTGATGGAGGCAAAATATTCAGGAAGCCTAGGTTCACGAATCACTTTCTGAGGAATTGTCTGCTAAGCAAGGCTATTATTTAATCGGTAACAATTGTTTGTGTGTTTGTGTGTGAGTGTGTGTGTGTGTGTGTGTGTGTGTGTGTGTGTGTGTGTTCAGCTACAGAACCTTAGGGCTTATTTGTTACAGTAGCTAACAGTATCCTAATTAATACAAGATGGATCAAGAAAAGCCATTAACAATGTTCCCCAGGCTTAACCTCTTCAACCAAAGCTTTCTAGGCTGCTCAGAAACAGATGTATCTTAGATACTGATCTCTAAAGTTCAAGCTGTATACATTCAAAAACTGAAAAAATATTTTGGGGAGGATGGGGTCTTGAATTTTTAAGTGCTTTATTGAAGCCACTGTTTATTGATACAGAGTATATAAATTCTAGGACATGAAGAAAAATACTATATCTTTATGTGAGTAACAAGGCTTAGGGATAGCCTTGGCTATCATCTATGAAGCTCAGAAGTCATGGAGTTGGCCTAATTGGATGTATTGTTATCTGGGTGGATATTGCATTAAAATGTCAAGAACTAATGGTACCCCATGGAGAAGGATGTGATATATTAGATAGGGTGTCTAAGTGGTCATAGAAGCTGTTCTTGTGCCTAAACTCACCCAATACTCCCATCCTTCAGCACAGATGACTAGGCTTCCAATGGATTCCAGTGGTACCATGGGGGTGTGTAATGGTCGGGAGAGGAACTAGCATCAGATGCTTTGTGTTTCTCATCATCGGCTGCTTAGCAACAATCCCATGAAGAAGCTGGCAACACATGTACATATCAGCACCAGTAGGGGGCAGATACTGCAAGCAACATTTTAGCAACTGGGATGACCCTGATGACTCACCCAGCTGGCAGAAAAGTTCATTTTACTAGTGTGACATTATTCTGAAAATCCACACTACGTCTTCTGCCCAAGATATGCTTATTCTCATCCAGGGAGCCCAGAACCTGTACGTAAAGGAAGGTTATCTGAGGAGAGATGCAGCTCCCATCTTACTATCAAATGAACTTGGATGACCATTTCTTGGGCCCTCAGTCTCTCCACCTGTTGAGAGTCAGGGTTGAATTACAATGGTCTGCTTCACTTCTTCTCTCTCTTGAACAACAAAATGCCTTCCCCAAAACAGTACAAGAAACAAATGACATGCCTGTGGAATTGCAGGCTCCTGGAATAGTATAAAATTCGTGCTTCTATGCCACCTGGACAGGTGGATTTCATTGCTTCCTTAAAGTCTTTTTATTTTATTTTATTTTATTTTAATTCCTCAAGTCTTGTGATTTCTCCTATTTCATGCTTTCCTAAGCCTGGTATGAAAGGAAGCTAGGATTTGGCTTCTTGTCTTTTACACTGAAATGTGCTTGTGCCCGGCCTTTCATTATTAATCAGAATAGCAAGCCTGTTGCTTCTATGTGTATCCAGGGGCAGATGTGACTCGCCTGCCACCCAATAACTGGCGTGTGTTTCTCTCTGATGGAATGCAGCCTGGCGGCAGGGAGCAGGCAGTTGCTGGCAGAGCTGCTCGTCATCTGTTCTCAGCAAGGGAGAGCCTCCTGCTCGAGCTAAGCAGCAGCAGAAGGAATGTTAAAGTTTGCTCTTCTGATCTTGCACACACGTGAGCACAGAGATGCTGGGCCTGGGAGACAGGGCTGTAGTTACCTGCATCTTACAAGCACACGTATGTGCTCTTCATCCTGGAAGGGTGGTGGCTGCTCTTTGCAGCGAGCTGGACTGTTTCAATCTCTGCTCCACCTGTAGCATCTTACTGCCTGGTTTATGTCTCTGAGTGCCCGAGCCTCAGTTTCTTCTTGTGTAAAGAGGGAAGAATGATGTAGCTTGGGCGCCGTACAGTGGGGTCCACTTTTTACTAGCCAGGGAAGGTCAAAGACTCCTGTGGACAGCATCTTCTGTTCAGTGTGCCATTGATTTTTGTTGTTGTTGTTGTTCCTTTTGCATAGGCAAGCTGGCCTTCCCAAACCTCGGCATTTAGGTGAAGCCAGAGCAACGTAAGGTGATGTTCAACGCTTCCTGCCCTCTTAACCCAAGGATATAAAAAGTCCTTTATTCATGACCTCCCTCTCCTCCCTTCTTCTGTAGGTAAGGAGTATAGACAGAAGTTTGTCACTGCGTGCTATTTGCAGCTGAGCATCACAGCTCTCCATGATGTGACTGCAGTGAGCTTGACAGCATGGATGAGCACTGATTGGACCAACCGTGGCTCATCTGATTCCCAAGGATGGAGCAGATGGGACTGCCACAGAGAGAGCTTTGCCCCTTGCCCTAGCCTTGCCTATCTCAGCGTCTGAGAAACCTCTTCTGCTCTCCTGTATAGTAGACAGAAACCCGTGGCATCTGGGAAGAGCCACTGGTCCCTACATAGCATGTGGTGGGAGCCAAGCAGTGAGTCTGGACTTAAGGAAGGGCACTTAGCTGATGCTTCGCTTCTGTCCTTTGCCATTAGGAACCCTTCTCATCTCTGTGACAGTGTACCTGACAGTGTAGCTACAGGGGAAAGAGGTTTGTTTTGCCTTGTTGTTCATAGTCCATCACGATGGAGGAAGGTATGGTAGCTCAAGATGCTCAGCCCATGGGGATGTGAGCTTGCATCTCCTTCACCTCCATGGCAGCAGGTGCAAAGCAGAAGCAAAGAGTGTCTAGCATGTTAGGTATAGAATCCAAGCTTAGACAAGGATTCAGATATTAGAAAAGTCCCTGGTGGAAGGCTCAAGCAAGCACTCCCAGGAACAAAAGCACTGGGCCTGCAAGCATGGTGGGCCACTTAATGAACAGTATTAATTGAGCAGAAGAAAAATTGGTGAAGAACAAAAGTGGGCGGTGGATTCAGAAGGCCTGAAGACAAGAATGATTCATCCAGGTCTCTTCACACCTTATCTGCTAATCCCTGTTTTCTGCTGATATAATTTCTTAACTTTTGCAATCTGCAGAGGTGCTAGAAAAGGCAGATCCTTCCTCTCATACCTTTAGCTGCATCCAGCAATTGGCTGTGACTTGCCTAGTGTGGGCTCTGCCTTCACTGTTCCAGCCCAAGCCACTACTCTCCCCACCCTCCTTACTCTGACATGACTGGACCCTTCTGACTGGTCCTTTACTTCACTGCTAATTTGCCCCACTGTCTCTGAAAATAATGGAGTCTATCTTGTGGTTACACTAATGGCAGCCTTTGTACATGGTAGCTTGTGCCAGGATCTCTTATCCCAAAGTTAATCTGCAGCCAGGGAGTCCACCAGAAGTTATTCTAGTTGTTAAGGGTGAGAAAGAATTAGCCTTCTGTTATATTTCAGTATATTTTGAGAACTTCTATTCGTATGGTTGTTTTTTCTTTGGTTTCTATTCTTGGTGATCTCAATTAGCTCTTGTGCCTTATACTTCCTTTCTGCTCTTCAGCATCAAATTTGGAACTCAGCTCCATTTCCTTCTATTTTTCTTGTCCTTTCTCCAACACAATACAACACACACAGACACACACACAGACACACACACACACACACACACACACACACACACACAGACACACGCACACATTTTTGTATTGTACCAAAAATTTAAAGACTTAATGCAATAAGAAAAATTTAGAGCACAGAAATGTCAAGGGTGTGAAGTAGTTTGCAAAGACTTCTTGACTTGACAGGGGCCTCAGCCTCTACTCTAGCCACTGTCTGAGTTTGCTTTCCATTGCTGTGGCAAAAACACCATCACCAAAAGCAACTCGGGGAGGAAACAGTCTATTTCTCTTATACTTCCACATCACAGTCCATCATGGAAGGAAATTAGTGGCAGGAATCTGGTGGCAGGAACCGGAGGCAGGAACTGAAACAGTGGTCATGGAGGAGCACCTCTTTCCGGCTTGTTCCTCATGGCTTGCACGCCTGCCTGGGGGTGGCATCACCCATAATGGGCAGAGCTCTCCCACATCAATCACTGATTAAGAAAATGGACCACAGGCTTGCCCACAGGCCCACCCACTGGGGGCATTTTCTCAGTTGAGGCTCCCACTGCCCAAATGACTCTAGTTTGTATCAAGGTGACATAAAACTATGCAGTCCATCCACCCCAGCTGCAACATCTAGGTGGCCATGCAGGCCTCCTGCTGTGATGCTGTGGGGCCCCCACCCCTCCCTTCCTCAGAGGTTCTTAGGCAGAGCAGTCTGGCAGCAGAGAGTTGCCTCGGGCCCTGTTCACACAGCTCATTTGTGCCAGACTCACTTGCCAGTTCCTCCCTCTGGTTTTGGATTAATTCCCTCTGGCAGATACACGTCTCTCCTCTGCCTTTCCTTTGCCTCTCAGAGGCTGAGCCCGATCGCATTGCCAGGATGAGTCCACCAAAGCCACAGTCCCTCATACTCCTGGGTTTGCCCAACTCTGCCCACACTCTCATTCCTCTCCTGCCAAAGTAACACGGTTGTTGACAACATTGGGGCTAAGGACTTGGGATGCCTGAGCATGGTGATAGGCAGGGAAACCACGTCAGCTTCTACAGTGTGAGAGGGATGCCAGCCTGAGTCTAGCGGGATGGCGACCCAGTGCTCAGGGTATAGACCTCTTGCCTACACAGGCAGGAGCTGCCTCTGTCCAAGTTTCGTTTCAAGGCTCCAGCGCTGGTCCTGCGATGTCCTCTTCTTTCTCCAGGTATAGCTCTGCTCCTCATTGGTATGACCCCTCTTACGTGCTCATAGAGCAAGATAGTGGTGAGTTGGGGATGGCAGCTCAGTATCCATACTTCTTACTGACTGAGCTCAAAGCTAAGAAAGTTCATGCCTGTCCGTGTCAGAATATCAGTCTTAGCAGAGGTTGCTGCTCATCCAGGCTGAGGTGAGCATCTCAGGTCAGCACAGCCATCCTGCCAGTAGGCCAGAGTTTTGTAGCCAGTTCTGTGCTCAGAATTGGAGGATCCAGGTTGTCTGAGGAGATGGAAGTAAGTAGCACATAGGAGCTCTCGCTCCGCAGGAAGGGTCCTAATCAAAGAGACAGAGGGGGGCAGCTGTAAGAGGCTGTAGGGGTATTCGAGGAGGGGGCTTCCCCTGAGAAGTGACAAACATGGAAAAATGAGAACAGATGGGTAGTTGGGAGTCTATAAGTTGTGTCCCTTGGACTAAGGCTTAAATATTTTTGGAAATAATCTGCGTTAAGTTTCTGCTGTAGCAAATATCACAGATTTGACTCTCATGGTAGGCATTCAGTTAAATTTAATTAAGTAATTAATTAACTTTGTGTGTGTGTGTGTGTGTGTGTGCATTGCACTTGCATGTGCATGTACGCACACGTGTGTGTCTGTGGACTTAGTCAAGAGTGCCTTTTCTTACTGTCCCCACATCAGATGTGTTTAGAACTAAGTCATGCATTCTTGTCTGCCTCTTCAGAGTCTTAGTGTCGTTGTCTCTCCCGATTTGTGCCAGGAGAGAGAGAAGTAACTTACAGAGTGAGGCCGTTTTAGAGAGTGACAAGAATGTGGTTTTGCACTCTAAAGAGCTTGTGGCTTGTAGACAGGGGACGCTTGCATACGGCTCTGTGACCTAAAACCAGGCCATAAGATGTCCTCTATTCAGATCCTGACTCTGCCACTTACTCTTTGTGCTGGGGTGTTCTTCGGCAACTCTCTTGTCACACCTGCAAGGTGACCACAATGAGGCTGTCCTCTTCTGTTAGTCATGAAGTATGACTGACATAATGTGGCTACAGCAGTAACTTCCCATTCTCCAGCCTCTGGCCTTGTCCCACAGGTGAGGTTTAGTGAGTCTGAATGCACCTGTTGGTAACTTCCGTTTGTGGCCTCTAAGATGTGTGTGCACATCCAATTTCATATTGTTTTAGTTCTTACTCCTGGCTGGGCATCTCTGGGGTGCTAAGCATAGGGCTGGTGCCATGGGCAATCTATGGGACTCCTTAGCTTATGGACCAATTGATTTAATTTCTATCTCTAGCAACACAGACTTCTTTCTGTGTGTTTCTGTGCCCAGATGTCCCTCTACTGGCAATGAATGCAGCTATTGAATTGAGTCCCTCCTGTATCTTTAGCTGCCTGCCTTCTACAGAGTCTACTTCCAAATAAAGCCTTATTCATAGACACCAGGGATTAGAATTCTAACATTTCTTCTTGGGGACACAATTCAACTCATGGCACCTATATGTTTTATTTATCTGAAGCTCCTTTGCCAGATGCTCCCGAGTTATTCCTGTGTGTCTTTGTGTCTGTAGAATCCATCCAACTTATCTTATGATCAAATGCCAGTGTATGCCTTCCCAGGTGTGTGCAGAAGCCACAGACCATCTTGGAAGTGTGAACAGTCAGGAGTGTAATTGCCTGTGGCTGGGAACTAGTTCTTTCTTTCTTCCCCTTCCAGCTCTTAGGTCTTGTCCTACTGTCAGGCAGAGCCTGGCCTTCTTTAACAGTGGCCGCCACAGAAAGGGGCCCATCCATAGATTGGGCCTCTGTATCTCCAGCTGTAGTTCTCAGGAGACTCATTCTCACAGCCAGACTGACTTTAGTCCTCCCGATTGCCACTGCTAGATAGTGGCATCACAAGACCTAGCTCTGGGCTGCTCTTTGGCTTTTTGAGGCTGCCTGGTCCACCATGGCATCCAAGGTAATCTCCATGCACTGCACACTGTGTTTGCCAATGTACCAAATTTCTCAGGTTATGGGTTCCACAAGGGCAAGTGTTGAGTCTGTGCTTCCTCATTATCTCTCCCTTGTGCTGGACACACTGAGGATACTCAGGGGATATATGCTGTATAAATGCAAGATATGGGAACTAGATATATTGCTCAGTCACTAGAATATTTGCCACACAAGCATGTCCAAGCCTTATTACTCATGCATAAGTTGGGCCTATAAACCTAGCATTGGGGAGGCAGAGGTAGGAGGGTCTTCAGAGCTTGCTAGCCAGCTGAATCAGTGTGATCTGCAGCATCAGAGAGATGCTGCCTCAAAAAATAAAGTGAAGAGTGATTGAAAGATACACTTGATGTCAAGCTCTGTCATCCACATGAATGTCTACACACATGCACACATAGCTACGTGCATATGCACATATATACACACACACACACACACAGAGAGAGAGAGAGAGAGAGAGAGAGAGAGAGAGAGAGAGAGAGAGAGAGAGAGAGAGAGGATGATTGTCTATCAGTGTCTATATTTTGGAGAAGGCAGGCAAAATTCCTCATAGTTTTTTTTTTCTTCCAGACCTGTATACTATCTACCCTAGCTAAAAGCCACAGGACTTATAGTCAGCTTCTGAGGCTTTGCCCTAGAAAATCCTTCCCTGCCACAGTTCAGTGAAGGCACTTTGTGTCCAGAGAGGACTTCCTCTTGGCAGCTGTCCCCACTATCACACACTATATGTGCACCCAGGTCTCCAGCCATCTGCCAGGATCTGCTGCTAGGCTCTCATTCCTGTGAAAGCCCAGGCCATACCCAGCTTGTCTATTCATTTGCAAGCTCTCAGCATCTAGGAAAAATTCTATCGGTGGATGCTCTCTTGAAATGAAACTCTTCTTTTATGTGTGAAACTTGACATGGATGCTCTGAATAACTCACAGTTTTGATGGCCACGTCCTAGTGGAGAAATGAGAGAGATTAGGTGGCCTGGTTAAGGACACACAGAGTTGTGGGAGTTGGTGAGATGAGAGGCTTCAAATCCCCTTCAAGGTAGTATACACTCACAGGCACTTGGATGGGGCTAGTTCCCACAGAGGGAGACCTTGGGGCTGGCCTGGCTTCCAGCTATGCCCTAGGGGACAGTAGCACCAAAAGCTAGAGCTATATAGTCACTGAACCCCAGGAGACTGCTGTTCTAATTGCTCTTTTCAAGTGGAGTGCTTGTAGTTCCTGGTGGGGGGACATAGTGTTTGTAGCAACTGCTAATGACAGGGCTACTGAAAAAGACTGTCTATTTTTAGAGTGAGGCTTCAGCCTAAAAGAAATAAAAATAAACACTCAGAAGATATTTTTTTTAAAGAAAAAGTATGTTGAAATAAATCAATTCCACCTCAAAATATTCTCACTCCTGGTGATGGAGGGGTGGGGATTTATCTTGGATGCAAGGTCAAAAGGTCTTGGGTTAAGCCCTGGCTCAATCATAGACTGGTATTTCCAAGGCATGGCACCCCTACCACCCATCTTGAGGACAGCTTGGGTGGGACCGGCATGGCCTAAGCCTTTGGCTTCCTATAATCTGATCAGCCCTGTGGGCCCTAGAGTCACTGTCCAGCCAAGAGGGCTGTGTTCTCCGTGGGACAATTCTCAAGAGTGTCCCTGAAGTTTGTGCCTCAGTGCTCAGCTTTTTCTGCTCCTTCAGCCCAATTCCTGGAAGGGGCAGATGGAAAAGCTTTTAAGCCAATATGGAGCCAGCTTTGGCCATGCCTGACTAAGACGTAATTGATCCATAGACCAGAAAGCAAGAAACGAGGGCCTGTGTTCATCATTAAGACTCATGATTGTTTCTGTAGCAAAATAATAGAGAAATGTAAAAGACTGATATTGGACATGGGGAGCTGAATAAGTGAGTGAGTGTGAGGACTTGAGTTCAACCTACATAAATCTGCATATCTGTAGTCCCAGCACTTCCGTAAAGAGACAGTAGAACCTCTGAACTCTCAAGGGCTAAGTAGACAGCAGTGAACAAAGATGGCACACACACACACACACACACACACACACACACACACTTTTTTAAATTAAAAATGTAGATAACTTGTAATAACATATATTATCACCTCATTATGCCCATGAAGTTCTGTTAAGTTTTCTTCTTATAGAGCTTGTCAAATTCTGATCTAAGCTCCTCAACCTGGGGAACCGGGCAGTCTTTGTGCTCTGTGAGGTTGTGGTCCATTGACTTTGTGAGTACCATCACTATGTTGGGCTGGGATATTACAAGGGATGCTCGTGGAGATGTTCTGGAATCATCCTATCTTCCCTCTACTTCCTATCTTCCCTCTGGTGCATGGAAGGGTTAAATTCAGAGCTTTACACTCCTGCACTTTACAGGGAGGCCCTGGCTTGTGGAGGGCCCCTCTGCAGAATTGCTAGTGACAGCCTTCCATAAGGTTTAATGCCCCAGAGATCCATGAGGACCAAAGTCCTCCAGAGTCTTGTAGCTCAACTGTTGTGATGGCTTCTCAGGGCCTCAGGACCTGCTGGGGTGTGTCTGGAGTAAGAATTCTCCTGGATCCTACTGGCCACATTCATGGTTACTAAAAAAGTAGCTTGGCACCAAAGGACTCATTTAAATAATTTCATTCCAGACTTAACATTTTTTCTATTGATTAAATTTGTTCTTTGACAGTTAATATATACTGAATCCTGTCTACTCTTTTCTCCCACCATTTTTTATCTCCTTACCCTTCTGTCATTCCTCCCTCATTTCCACCAGTCCACTTGCTATATTCATGCGTGTGTGTGTGTGTGTGTGTGTGTGTGTGTGTGTGTGTGTGTGTAGGGGGTGTTATTCTGTGACCCTTTAGTTTTAGCCAAGGCCATCTTTGTGGCCTTGGGTTTGAAAGATCCTGATTGGATTCTCATTTGGTACCCAATTGAAGGCAGTAATTATCCCTTCTCCAGAACCCATAGGTTGGCCAACAGTCCAGCATGGAAAGTTAGGGCCCCTGAGCCCCTCTTCAGGTCATGATTGGATGCCCAGTCTTATGCAGGTCCAGGGCAGGCAACTGGATCTGCTGTGAGATTATGTCTGCAATGGCTAGATCATGCTCTGAAGATGGTGCGTTGCGGTCCTTCTGTCTGTCTTCCAGCTCTACATTCCTTCCACTGCCTCTTCTGCCCTATTCTCTGCCTTAGCCAGGGTGGTATAAATGTCCTGCTTGAGGCTGAGCATTCAATCATCATTCGTTCTAAGCATCTTGATCAACAACAATGGTATAACTACCCACGTTTCCACCCACAGACGAATACTGTTCTCATCCTTAACTGGAGCAGCTTCTTCTTGGAGTGGACAGTAACCAGCATAGAACTAGTATTCTTACGGTGCCGTGACCAGATCATGCGCTTAGTTAGGGTCTAGTTGCCGTCCAGGACTCCTGAGGTCTCCTCTAAATCTGAGAGAAGGATTAATCCATATCAACTCTGCTACCTCTGAGACCATTTCCTGCCCATGTCACCTCAGCATCTCAGTGAGGCCTGGATTCCGATTCCTGTTCCACCCTGCAGCCCTGCTTCTCCCCACATCTAGGTTCTGCTGTGCTAACTGCTCAGAGGGCCTGACTCGGAAGACAGGTCAGTCACTAAACTGCTTGCATGCAAGCATGGGGACCCGTTCTCAGTCCCCATTACCTACCTGGGACTGGGGTAGATGGAGACACATGGAACTCTGGGGCTTGCTGGCTACTCAGTCTCATCTAAATAGGCAGGCGATAGCCAATCAAAAATCCCTGTTTCTAAATATATACTCACTAAAACAAAGGAATGAATCATAGACAGTACTTTCTGAGAAAGAACTTCAATGACTGGACTCTGGCTTCCACATGCACACACACATATGGACTCACATTAACACATGTACAGAGAGAGATAGAGATAGAGATAGAGATAGATAGATAGATAGAGAGAGAGAGAGAGAGAGAGAGAGAGAGAGAGAGAGAGAAAGAGACAGAGACAGAGACAGAGAGACAGAGAGACAGAGACAGAGAGAGAGAACATAGGACCATGTGGAAGAATATAATGGTGTTGTTTGTGAAGTGAAGACGTGTGTGTTGATAAACCCAGAAGAAGATTTTCCTTAGAAGTCTGTAGCCTCCATTGGCAGCAAGGGCAGTTGATGGAGCCACAGAAAAACACATTGTATTGATTTCAAAAAAGCAACCAAAGTGAGAGTTCAAAATGCCTTCTGGAAGGCAGGCAGCCGTTGGCTCTAGTGAGGTGCTAATGAGCTCCCCAGCCAGCTCCAGCTGACCTGCGTCTTCTCAGAGCAAGATCCAGGGTCTAGCATCAAGATGGGCATCAGCAAGAGGGCTATAGAGGCCGTGAGCACAGAGAGCCTTCCTCTGCTCCTACCACCTCCACGCTCCAAAGCCTTTTGTTTAGTTTTCTTTTATCTTCACAAGGGGAAGCAAAGAGCCAGCATGCAGTGGGAACTCCTCCTGGTAGCCTGTTCTGATCTGTTTGCTTGTATAAATGAGCTCAACTTTCAGAAGAGAGTGAACCTGCTCCCTCGAAGGGGCAAAAACTGAAGAGTTTGCTTATTCCTCTCCTGTGATCCTTGCTCCTTCCAGCATGCTGAGATGAGCCATCTTGTCCATGTGGACATCAAGATGCACAGGTCACGTGGAAGTCAGACAAAGAAATCTTGCATCTGGGGTGTGGTGATGTGTTCCGTTGAAGCAAGTACATGCCTAGGCATAGAGTGGACATGTTCATTTCTGCCTGAGGTTGCATTGTGGTCCATGTCCAGAAACCTTCTCAAGAGAGAATATCTTGAGGTATTCTTGGCTATCCATACTAAGATAGGCACTGGGAACTCTGTGTAGCTTGTCACACTCCTCGGCAGCACAGCTGCCAGAGGCTAGAGACCACTGGAAGGATGTGGGCCCCGTTCCTGTTAATTGTGATGTTCTCTATTCACCTTGCATGTTGAAATTGCTTCATTTCTGTAAATATTGCAAGGTATGTTTTTGCCAGCACACAGTTAAATTCTTAAAGCCTGAGGCTGATATTTCTGCCTGGAGCCCCTGAAGATAATGCTTTAAAGCATAGGAATCCTAAGTTCTCCAAGGCTCAAGAAATGCTTTATGCATCCTCTGTGCTCTGTGTCCTTTCACCTTCCTCTCATGGTCATACTTCAAAGCTCAGTTTAGTTGCGCCCTTCTTTCTGTAGATTCCTACAGTTTTCATGTGCAGGTGAGAACACACCCTTTTCTGAGTTTTTTTTTTTTTAACACATGTCCTATTTACATTATGTGTTGTGTGTTACTTATGTCTTCAAGTGTTTATTGAGTGGCTGCTATATGCCCAGACACTACTTAGGTACCCAGAGGTACTAAGGTTAGGTAACCATATATATCATAGAATTGGCATGAGAACTTTCTGCCATGGTGGAAATGTTCTGGGTCTGTGGTGTATGAGAGTTGCAGATTGATGGTGTCATATAATGCATTAGCGTTATGTGCACTCCTTAGAGTGCTTGGAATGTGGTTGTGAGTAAGGAATTTTATTTTAAACTTCATTTACTTTCAATTAAATTTTTTTTTGTTAAAGCAGCCATGTGTGTTATCTAGGAGTCAATGGACTTTGAAAGTGTTAACTGACCGGTTTAGTATTACAGACTGCAGTGAGGGCTTTGTGGCCATCAACTACAGCGATCAGTGGGGAGACTGAGTTTAGATATGGGAGTCTTCTTAGAAGAAGTGTCACTAGATCAAAGATGTCAGCACCCTTGGAAGAGCAGGAAGACACCCCTTAGAGAAAGGCATGAGTGAGTTAGAGTTCCCAGGTTGCCATGGACATGGGTGGCGAAGGAACTGAAGGGATACAGGATGAATAGAGCAAGTAGGTAAGTCATGGGTCTACCTGCTGGAGGGAGTCACAGACTCACATGACTCATGTCCTTAGAATAGGGACAGAAAGGGACTTGCTGGAAATTCTCACACCAGGCAGAGAAAGAGCCAGATACTAGGCCTGCCTGTTGGCTGGCAGCTCTATCCTTCTGCAGCACACGGTGCCCGAGCAGTGTGGGCTCCCAACATTCATACACAATGCTGGGTCTGGCGTCAGCATCATTTGCATTCTGCGTCCAGCCCCATCTCAGGCCTAACTTATTTAGACCTATCTAATTTATGAAGCGTCCATACATGCTGGGCTAGGGGGCCTGTCCATGTTTGTGTCTGTGAAAAAGAAATACTACCAACCCTGCTAGAGCTATCTTTCCTGATTGTGCCTCCCTGGTAGTTAAGATTCTAGAAGCATTTAGCACAAGGAAAAACTGCTGTAATGACAAGTGCACCCTTCTGTAACCTTCACTTAATTGAATGAAGTGACAGGCACAGCAAAGACACAAATAAAATTGGGGCAATTAGAATGGGTTGAGCCACCGGTGTCAGACCAGTGTGGAAAACATACAGCTGGTCTGTGATGCCTCAGAGGAGTCTGGTTGTAGCCAGGGAGGCTGTCCTTACGGACCACATGGAGATGTTTGTGTCATCTTTCCATCCTCCCTACCTTCCCCATAGGTGAGACTCTCTCCTCAGACTGTTCTTTGAAGGAAAAGACAGGAAGCACTGAGACAGAGATCCCCTCTGGGAACAAAACCTGCTACTTTCTGGAAGCAAGGTGAGGAGCAGATCAGATTTCATCTTTCTTACCATCAGGGACCCAGACATGGGTTTGTGTATTTGGTTTCATATTTGCCTCATTTTACAAATCTCTTATCTTTAGAAGTGGGACAAGACTACCCAAATATCAGGGCCTTTAGTAAGACTAGATACTGCATGGCAGGTCCCCAGCCTAAGACTCAGTGCTTTGTAAATGCTATAGGTTTTCTGTTATTGTTGAAAGCCATGGTCACATCAACTTGGCCAAGAGTGGTCCTGGCAAAGTGTTGAGATTCAGCCCAAGGTACAGGACAGGCTCAGTCTTTTTGTTTGTAGGTACCTCTGGGTATAGTGTGCATTTATCATACATATTTGTATCTACATATGCAAATGGATGTTTGTGGTACATGTGTGTGCATATGCACATGGCACCTAAAGGTCAACATTGGACATCTGTTGCTATACACCTTTTTTCCTTTTTTTTTTTTTTTGAGAGATTTTTTTTTTCCACTGAACCTTGAATCAATGGATTTGACCAGACTAGCTAGCCAGCAAGTTCCAAGGATCTGCTTATCTTCTCTCCACTGCTCCCAGTTCACTTCTTAACATGGGTTCTGGGGATCCAAACCCAGGACTTGATTCTTGCACAGCATCTACATTGCCCTCGGAGCCATGTCCCCTGTCCTTAGCACAGACTCTTGATCTGGGAGGAGGCAGCATGGTACACATCACTGTATTAGTTCCTTTTCAGTTGCTGTGACAAAATGCCACTACCAAAAGCAATTTCTTTTTAACATTTTATTTATTTTTAATTAATTCACATTATATCTCAATTGTAGCCCCCTTCTTTGTCTCCTCCAGGTTCTTTCTTCCCTAGTTCTCAGATAGGGGGGCCCTCCTCACCTACCATCTGACCCCCGCCTATCAAGTCTCATCTGGACTGCCTGCATTCTCTTCCTCTGTGTCCTGCCAAGGCCACCCCACCAGGCGGAAGTGATCAATGAGTGGTCAACAAAGTTCATGTCAGAGGCAGTCCCTACTCCCCCATATTATGGGACTCACATGGAGACTGTGCTGCCTATCCACTACATCTGAGCAGGGGGTCTAGGTCCTCTCCATGCATGGTCCTTGGTTGGTGTATCAGTCTCTTCAGGTGCCTCTGGGCCCAGATTTGTTTGCTGTGTTGTTTTCCTTATGGAGCTTCTGTCTCCTTCGGGTTCTTCCATCCCCTAGATCTCCTTAAGTCTTCCTGCACTCTGCCCCAAAGTTTGGCTCTGAGTCTCAGCATCTGCTTTGATCTCCTGATGGGTGGAGTCTTTCAGAGGATCTCTATGGCTTATGGTTCCACATGGGTAAGAGTCCATCCTAGCTAGAGGCATGGCAACCTGAGAAAGAACCTGAGAAGTCACATCTGGCACTGCAAACATGGAGCAGAAAGACTGAAAGGGAAGTAGAGAAAGGCCTTTAATCTCAAAGTAACACATATTCTTTCAGCAAGGTTGCACCACCTCATGCTCTATAAACAGTTCCACTAGCACTTGGGTGACATGACTGGAACTATGGAGGACACTTCTCATTCAAACCAACCCAATCATATTATCCAACATTTAATTTTGGACCTATCATCTGGTCTAAGTCCAAACCCTGAGATCTGAATGTGTGAAGGTCTGAGGGGCTACATCCTCAAGTAGTCTCTGGCCTCTTAGCCAAGACTCAAGCAGCATCCCATCCACTCGTGGCTCATCCCCCATCCTCCTACCCCAAATCTCTTTCCTCCCCAGCCACAAACCCGAGTTTTGCGTGGGAGAGGAGGATGTTAGAGTTTTCTTTTCTCTCTATCCCCTTAACTTTGACTCATGGGAGGTATCTTCCTGTCCTTGTATGCAAAGAGAGCTGACGTGGAATCCCACACACCCCAGTCTGCTCTATCCCCATTGTTGGACACACAGCAGGACTCCACAGGCAAATGGAAAAGAAAAGGCTTGATCACTGTTTATTTTCTTTAATTTTCATTGTGCCTCTTTTATTTTTACCCTTGATTATAAGCAACAGAAAAGTTCCTTTCTGTTTGTCTTTTTCTGCACCCCCCTCCCCCATTTGCAGCTGTTGGTTTGAATAGCATCCAGTAGACTGACCCTCCCCCCAGACTCAGGAAGGAGAAAAATTAGCTAAAAGGGAGAGAAGAGAAGCATTTTTAGTTCAGGGCAGGAGCTTCATTTTATCAAACCTGCAACCTTTTGTGTGACAACCCAGACTTCTAAGGACAAAGAGACTTGGCACTGTGACTGTTTTCTTTAATTCCTTTTTAAATTGGAAGACAGACTTTATTGTTTCATGATCCACTCTTAGCTTTTATAAAGAAAACCAAAGGACTCTGGTCAGGTGGTCAAGGCTTTGCTTAGTCTCATACTCTTTATTTACTTTCTCAGTCCTTCATATTTATTCATTCATCAAACAAGCTGGTATACTGCTGTTTGTCTGTATTTTTTCTAGTGGCTAAGGATGCAATTTGCCAGAATGTGTGAATACCTAAGGACACTCACTGGCTGCCTGGGGAGACTTCTTTGTCACTCAAGGCTTGCAAAGAAGGATGAATACCAAGGCAGTAAGAAAATGGTCATAGTCAATTCACAGACACACCATCCCTTCACTCAGCTTCTCATTGACTGTGTAGCCTTTGTTAAGTGATCCTTATTCCAGCTCCTTCCTCATCTGTATAATTTAGCAGGAATGGGCATGGCCTCAGAAGAGCCTGAGGATTAAATGAGGTTGTTTAGGTGCTTGGAGAAAGCCCCTTGTGGAGAAGGAACTATGAACGAATGCCAGAGGCTGCCACTTTTGTTGTCGAGTAAGGGAACCAAAGATGGTGATTTGGTGTTAGACTTCATCACTAACAGAAATGTTCTGCAGCCATTTGCCTAAGTTCTCATCCTTACAATGTGCCAACCATTGTATCCTCTAGTGAGATAGTGCTATTCTTACTGTTCTCAGGGGGGTCACAGCCTGCACCCCAACAAAACAGGTTTGGCTACTTGTCGTCAATAAGCCAATTAACAGTGAATAGCAGAGATGAAAGAATGAGGGAAAGAGGAGGGAAGGAAGGAAGGAGGGAGGGAGGGAGAGAGAGAGAGGGGCCGGGAGAGAGAGATTCAATATGGGTATCACATTGGAAAGAAGGATGTAGAAATCCATTTCGGATGCTGACATGAAGGTCCTGGCATGGCTTAAAGAGAAGACAATAGATATGCATGCCTAGGTAGCACAGGAAGATGTGGCCATCACACTTCATGGTCTCACCTCCAAAACTAATTGACAAGTTGTAAGTCTCTATCCAGGAGACAAGTTCCTCTCCTGGCTGCCCGTAGGGCTTCAGGCTTTATTTCTCCAGCAGAATATTCCTGGAGGAATTTTGACTTCTTCAGGGTCCATTCTATCAGTCATCTGATAGGCAAAGGAAGAGGCATAAGTGTCTCTTTGGAATATATTCACTCCTGCCAGGCAAGCTGGTTATACCATTGGCAATGCCTGGAACTCCTTAGAAATGGAAATTCTCTGGCCCACATATTCTTCTTGATTCAAAATCTGAGGCAGGGTCTGTGAAAATAACCTTCCAGATTATTTGGGTCCATGGTAAAAGGTTAGAGGCAAGTGATGTCAGGGGTCCAGCCTGGAATCTGTCCAAACATCAATGCTTGATAAAGGTATTTACAGTTGTTGGCCCAGTGAGAGCAAAACTAACCAGCAGTGAAGAACTCTGCCAGGATGCAGCAGCTTGTTGGAAGGTTCAATTTGGGCCACCTCCAGAAAATGATTATGGGTTTCAAAGGAAAGAGAGAACTGAGTGGAGCCAGTGTGTGAGGAGAGGCATAGTGATATTTGGGGATTGTAAAGTGTGATGCTTTGCAAGTGCAGAATTCCAGGAGAGAAAGATGCTGGCCATAGACATACAGCCTGTTGGATTTGGGTCATGAGATCTGACTTTACACCAAGGATATATTAACCTTGCATCAGAGGCAATTGAAGGCTATTAAACATAAATCACAAAGATCAAATATGAGATAGATTGAAGTGTGTAGTAAAACTATTTATTGAGCAAGTACGGATGAGAGCTGAATCTGAGTTGCCAGACTAAAATTTCTACTGAAATTGAGCACTGAATGGTAGACCAGTTGTTCATTTCTGACACATTCTTCCATCTGCCATTCTATAAACATTTGCTGATACCTGCAGTGCTCCAGACATTGAGCAATACGCACGAGAGACCATGAAGCAGCATCTTTACCCTTACTTCGTCTTCAGTCTCTGGAGAAAGTTGACAAGTGTGACATCTAGATGGTATGTTAAGGAAAGGGTGTGACCCTTAGTAAGCACCTGATATGCTTTAAATGTTATCTCTAATGTAATCATTGCAGTTTTTCAAAACTGCTAACAAGGTACTTAGAGTATCCCAGGTATCACCTTAGCTGTCAGGAAGATCTGGAGATGTTCTGTGATATCAGGAATATATTAAAGAAGATATGATGTGAAGTTTAGAGATACTTCCCCGCCCTGACTGAAACATGCAGGTTATAGGGCAAATCGGGAGGAACAGAGTGAAGAGTGAAGAGACAGGCCCAGGCCACCTGAGGTTCCAGATAAAAACAGCTTCACGTTGTGCTGCCAACAGCAGCGCAATCTCCAAAGGACATTAAGAAAGGTGGATACCATGATCAGTGGATGCTGTCATCTCATGGTATTTGCAGCAAAAAGTGAGGCCTCCAGGGGAGGGGTAGGTATCACCCTGGGAGGGAAATTCACAGCATTTCTACTTGGCCCAACTCTCTTAGGATCTGTGTTTGTTAGAATCTCAGTGGGATGGATGTGGCTTTTCTCTTTTTCTATGTTTCTTTCCCACCCACCCCCACCCCAAACCCCATCAGTAACAGCTCATTAGCCCACGGCAGAGCATAGCAGCCACCAATGGTTTGAACATGGCTGCTCATGGTGTCCCGAGGATGGAAAACAAGAGGGGCTGAAGGAGATGTGGATGAGCAAGGAGACCTACTAGGCAGTACTCCACATCCTAGTTCATATAGTCCCATCATCATAGAGACTGGCAGGTGTTCCTATCTTACAGCAAGCTAAGTATAGTTTAGAAAGGTTATTTAGGGAAGACGGCACATTCCTGTAATTCCGGCCATTGAACGGTGGATGCAGGAGGATAAGGCTGGTCTACATGAGACACTGTCTCACAAAATTTTTTAAGAAAATGAAAATAAATATAAGTGCCATGTTAAGTGCTATGTTGTTAGATGGCTGGTCCATCCCTTTTCTGCCAGAGGTACTTGGCCTCAAAACTCTCCTCTCCTCTCTCATAGTGAGACTCAGTGTCTGTCTATAAAGGGCGAGGTGGGTCTAGTCACTCCTAAGCTCAAGGCTCATGTGATTGGCAGATAAATGGTCAATCCTCAGAGAAGTTCAAGCCTGCATCCTAATCCCCAAAACTGTTAACTGTTTCTTGCTTTGTTTGTTTGTTTGTTTGTTTTTGTTTTTCGAGACAAGGTTTCTCTGTGTGGCCTTGGCTGTCCTGGACTGTCTCTCTGTAGACCAGGCTGGCCTTGAACTCACAGAGATCTGCCTGCCTCTGCCTCCCAAGTGCTGGGATTAAAGGTGTGCACCACCACCAGCCCAGCATGTTTCTTGCATTTGCTTACATGATAAAGGGGGCATGACAGTGTGGCTAAGTGTCTGGAGTTGTGGGGATTATATTGAGTTGTCTGAACCCAGTGTAACCACAGGGAGTTAATAAGTGACAACAGGGCTCAGAGTGGTAGAATGTGGCAAGAGAGAGATAGGAAAAGGCTCTTCTGGTGTCTCAAAGAATGAGAAAGGGATTACCAGCAAAGGGAACTAGGCTGTCCCTCAAATATAGAATTAAAAGAATCAAAGACTAAATTCCTATCAGAGTCATTAGTGGGATCACAGCCTAGCCAATACCTTGAAGTGAGTTTTTTGTTTTGTTTTGTTTTTTTTTTTTTCTGTTGGGAAAATGTGAAACAATTTGTTACAACCAAAGAAGTCACTGTAAAGATCCTACTATGTGTATACACAATGACCTGCTTTGCAGACACGGCCAAGGTCAGATATTGTGGAACATTCCCCAGCCTTGCTTCTCTGAGACTCTCTTTTCTTATCTGGAAGACAGAGGAGCTTGATTCCCATCAGGCCTGTTTCAGTTACCATGCCCCTAACCTTCAGGTCTCTTGCAGATGTATTTGCTCGAGGGACCCCACCTATGCCCTAGATGCTGTCAACAGTGTGCGCATTCTTGAGGCCACTGCCCGTTCCCTCTGCCAATGTTTGCTTCTGGCAAGATGTCACAGTGGAAAGGTTAGAGATGCTGGCAATGGGGAGTGAACACACCGGCATGGAGGATGCATCCTGAAGGCATAATGGAGGAAGTTGTAGCTCTCCAGGGATGGAGGAGTAGGAGAACAAGTGAGCAGTCTGCAAGACCAGCAAGAGCTTCATGAACTAGTGGGGGTGGCATACAAAAAATAGCCTGGATCCTCTCCAACACACTTTGCACCATAACCTCCCTTGGGCTCACCCCCACCAGGAGACAGAACCCAAGGGAACTTGGAGAGGCAAGGACAGGTTTAGACCATCAGGTGACTTTGCCAGAATGAACTGGATTAGGGGCCAAACAGACCTCAGCTCAAAGGTATAACTGGTATGGATGTGTTTTCATTGCTATTTAATATTCCCTTACAAGATTAATCTCAGTGGTGATTTACTTAGGTAATTAGATTACTTATGTTTTTTTGACGAGAGTAATGTTCTTGTTTTACCTGTTATTGTCTCTTCTGGGGCATAACACACAGTAGGTGGCCAATAAATGTTTGGTTTAATGAATTAAAGAATACTTTGAAAATCACAGGTTGCCATACATAATTTCCTTTCCCCTTCCTAGGACCTACCTCAGCAATATCAAGTAATCTTCCTAAGATAAAACAATATTATTAGATCTAGGACTAAAATTCCCATTGCTTGGGTCTAAAGCCTGGTGGTAGGTGGTATTGTCAGCCCACCTGATCAGGCCACCTATGGAGGCACCCTGGGTGGCCTCTTGCTGTGATGAGTCCTTCCTCTAAGATCCAGCTGCCCGGCTGGGTACCTTCTGCAGGGAGACAGAACAAATGCATCTAAACAGAGGCAAGTGGCATCTTTTTTTTTTTGAGACAGGGTAGCCTTGGCTGTCTTGGATTCACTTTGTAGACCAGGCTGGCCTTAAACTCTCAGCTATCCTCCTTCCTCTGCCTCCCAGGTGCTGGGATTAAAGGCTTGTGCCACCACCACCTGGCTGGGGACCACACCGCACTTCAGAGCCCATAGTTTGGCTTCATGAGTGGAAAGAGAAGGAAGAATGCCCCTAGCTATGGAGCTAAAGAGGGATTACTCTGGCTCTCGAGCATCTATTGAGTGAAGGAGCACTTCTTTGCCAGGCCCCCAAAAGACAACAAAGTTACACCTGCAGGAGTACAGTGGACTTCACTGCTGCATCCTGTCCATCTGCCCTTGACTAAGGGTGTCATGGGGTGGGCTATAGCCAATTGTCCCCAGCCCAGGAAGTCGCCATGTTCTACAGTTGCCATGGCCCTTAGGGAAGGTTGTTTTAATGGTGGCACTGCAGCCTCTGCAGGACAGCAGTCTATGGCTTACCTGCCTGTCACTTCAGAGCTAGCAGTTTTCTGTGATACTTTTGCTTTCGTGTTAGGAAAATGAAGACACAAATCCCCCCTTTGTAAGAAAATGGGAAGACTAGATAATCATCAGAGTAATAAGAAGCTAGCATCCGGGCTGTCTCAAATAAGGTGGGAGATGATCATCAGTTCATTGCCCTCTGACCTGCACACAGATGCTGTGCAGTCACACATATGAGCATGTGTATGTGCATGTACATGCACAACCAAAGAAAACAGTATGGCATCAACATATTATATATTATTCATTGACCTAGCCACGCTGTATGTGATCACTTACTTATGGACCACAGCAATTCTGTCATATAAATATTGTTCTTTGTAAGATGGAAAATGGCGGAGCTTTTTAGCCAAGCTTAAGATTTGCAGTTGCAAAAATCACTCATTTAGCAAGTGTCAGAGGTGGGACTCGAACTCAGGTCATCTGAGTCTAATTAGCATGCTTTGCATCCATTAGTGCTACTCCTTTGTATGATTGCTTTGTCAAGCAGTTAAAATGTACCATAGTTCAGTGGAACATCTGATGTATGATGACCTATCATTGCTGAGATACTTGTCCTATTGACTTTTGCTGTCCAATATTGCAGCCATCGGCCATGTGCTGTTATTTAAATTCAACTTCAAATAGATTAAATGCCATTAAAAATGAAATAACACAGCACATGTAGAAGGAAAAACAACTGCATGGAAGTTTATGGCTTCATAGCATTCTGTTGGACTGTTCTATTAGAGACAGTGGCACATCCCCAGTTTGGTCAAGTAGTAGACAGGATGAACTCAACTCCCCCAAGATTTACAGAGGATGTTGGAAAAGGAAATATTATCAACCAGGTTAAGGGAGGACAAGATGGATCAACATTCTGTCTGTGGAGGAAGTTCCTAGAAAGAACAGACTAGAAACCAGAGGCTCAGGGAGTCCAGACATAGCATGGGAAAGTGAGGGAAGGGGCTGTATCCAGGAGTCAGAAGAGCTAATGTAAACACCTAGTATACTTATCAGTGAACTAAGCAAGAGCTAGTCTGGCAGTGTGCTTCATGGGTGAGAGTTCCTTCAGGTGGGATAAAGCAGTAGGCACAAAGGGTACACATGCATATATAGCCTTCCACCCTCGCCAGCCACTAATCTGGAGAGTTCCCAAGTGCTTCCTGCCTGCCTCTCTGCGCTTGCACTGACCTCTACCACCGAGGCCCACGGTTACACCCACATCCTCCATAGTCAAGTGAGTCACCCTCTCCCACTTGCCTCTCTCCTATTCTAGCTCCCTAAACTCACTGTTCCTGAAAATCCCTTGTTCTCCACATTGCCAGGGATCCCTGCTTCCTTTAAGATCAATTTTACCCTCTGTGTTCTAGCTTCTGTCTTCATTATTTCATTTCTAAGAAGCCCGTTGCTATTTGTCTCTCTGTCCAGGTCAAAGCAACATTTGTTCTTAAGATCATCTCACTCTCTCAGATGCCACATCCTGTTGCTTGAGCCCTGTTCTCTCCTTGGAGGAGCACAGCCTGCTTAGAAGCAATAAGTAGTTCATCCCTCTTTCTTCTTGTTTGACACTTGTCACCACCTGTCAGTTTTGTATTTTCTTAAGTGTCTTCTCACACAGACAGGCTGTGAGCTCAGAGCATCAAGGATAGCATGAAGACTGAAACGTGGGTGAACCATGTAGGTCCTAAGAGGCCTAGCTACCTACCTGAGTTCGCCAGTTACCCAAGTTCAGCTCCAGTGGGTGGTGACTATACACCTGCTAGGTAAGGTCAGAAAAGATCAAAGTGCTCTCTGCATCAGCATCACCCAGCAACCGGATTGGGAACTCCAAGGTCTGAGGCCAACCTTAGATGTACAGAATCAGAAAGTCTACTGTGACTTTGCAACCCAATGGTGATTCCAGCCCTCCAAGTGGTCCCTCTGCACATTCCAGTTGGAGACATACTTACTTTAGGAAACTGCCATATCATAAAAATTAATCACAAAATATCTAGTGGTTCAAATAGGGAAAAGTTTATCATTTAGTGCAACCTCTCCTCAGTATGGTAACTCCGGAACCCAGGCTCTTCCCATCTTTTGTCTACCATCATCTCTGCCACCCCAACTGTTTTCTTTTGTGTGTTTTGATAGATAAAGGTTGAAGATAGTGTGTTTGCACTCACTTTTCACCACGCCCATCTGCATGGGAAGCTGGGGATGTTAGCACCAGAGAAGTCAAGAGTTTATGACCAATGTGGCAGTCTCTACCCAGAGAGATGGTTTTTATCACTATGGTGAGAGGGGGAAGGTCTTAATCACTGTTAAATTTAGACAGGGTGGTTGAGAGGTACAGGTGCAGTGTACAGAAGGGGTCCAGAGAGGTGATTAGAGGCTCCTCAGTCACTGAAGTATTTGTGAGGTATTGGAGGATGGATGGGGGCAGTCTGTTCTTTGTATTTGGCACTTTGGTGCTGCACACTATATTTACAGTATTTTGAAAACCATATAAGAAAGAATAGTGGATGAAGAAAACAAAGCTCACAAAGGTTAAGTAGCCTGTATGGGTCACAAGCAAGAGCATAGAGGTGTATGCCGCATCTAGAGCTTAGGAACCACAAAACTTGTATTAATCAATAACTTACTATGCTATTAGAGTAGATTCTAGCAGCACTCCCTACCCCCGAACAGCATAAAGACTGTAGAGCCCAGGTCTGGAAAGAACTCTTGAGGCAGCCTTATCCAAGTTCCCATCAGAAGCTTTAGGCTTTCCATCTCAGAATTCTACTTCCTCCTTCATAACATCTCCTTTCAGAAAGAATCCTGGCTGGGCATGGTGGCCTCTGTGACATCAGATGTCAGCCTCCCACCAGGTCTGTCCTCTTTCAGCAAGCCCATGCCCCTCTCCCACCCCCACCTCTACCCCCTCCAGGAGAGAGCAGAAAGGGAAGTCCTCAGGATTACAGGAGGATGAAGTCACATGATACACTGACACAAGTAAGAACAGATGAAGACATGGACACCGACAAAGTGGTAGATGCTGCATAGGGCAGGTGCATCCCCATCACAGACATGCACCATGTACTGACAAGCACTAAGACAGAATCCTTAGCTTTGGAAGAGCAGGGCAGGTACGAAGAAACAGCAAACTTCATTTATTCACCTGCCAATCATTTACTCCCTCACATTTGAGATAGACACCAAACTTTATCAGGTAACTTAAAAAACCAACTTCCTACCCTTGAAAGGAAACTCTTCTAGAATGTTGACAAGGGACAAAAGAGGAGGTTAATACTAAGTGACAAACTCAAGGTCATATGACAGTAAATGTCAGAACCAGTAATGAGAACATAGATCCACATTTAAGCAAGAAATTGTGCAATGTAAGATGGGTGTCACACACACCGGCTGTTGTTAGAATTATAGAGGGTTCAATGAGGAAAATGCCATATGGTTTAGGAAAACAAGGTTGACCAGAACTCCAGTATTAGTGGGACATATGCACCCATAGAATGCTGGCTGCACAGAGGAAAGTCAGGAGTCTTACTCACCTTCTCATTATCCACACATGGCTTCATCTTGAATGAACACAATTCATTCTAATGACCAAAGTTAGACTGGGTTTTTGCCAAGCTTGCCTGAGTACATGAAATTGTCCTTCTGCACTGTCAAATCCCCAGATCGCATACTTAGCAGCTGTTTTAAAGATATTTTGTCAAAATTGCATGTCATATAGGCACAGAATAATTTGTTGCAGGCATTTTTACATCTGGCTGACTCCAATCAAATCATCCAGGGATTAGGTAAAAACTTACCATTTTTATCAGTTTTAATTACCTAAAACAATTTCATTGGCCATTTAAGTTTCTGCCACCCCACCCCCTACATAGTCAACACAGAGTTGCAGAAATAATAGAGAACAGATGGCTGAAATATTTAAGACTCTGATTTTTCAAAAAAAAAATAAAAAATAAAAACTACCAAGAAAATATTTCATTTATTCTTTTTTCAATTTAGAAGAAAACTTATTTAGAAGAAAAGAACATTTTTGCACTATCCAGTTTCACTTAAAAAAAAACAACTTTAAGTGTACTTTTCACCAAAGTTAAGGATTTCTCTCAGCTCAGTGTTGATTGGGACTACATGGCACTCAGAGGGAACTCAGACCTGCGTGCCAATAGTACAGCTATGATTGTGTATGTTGTTGCTTAAGAGGCCTCCATGCATTCATCTCAACCGAGGAACCAGGCACAGCTGGAGTGGGATGCTGTTTATGTAGACTTGAGCTCATTCTCAGGCTCTTCCAGTTCAAGTATGATGATGAGTCCTTGTTGTGAGCATGATGTAGTTGACATAGAACACTCAGCTTTCTGAAGGGAGCTGAGAATGTGTCCTCGGGAGCTATGGCTTATATTCAGTTTGTATGTGTCTCTCAAGAGTTCATTTGCTATAAGCATAGGCCTTGATGGAGGCCTATTAAGAGTTGTAAGAAGTTGGCTGGATAATTGCTGGAAAAGAATAATCTTGGTGCTGCACAAAGGGACACAGGGGGAAAATGATTCAACAAGATAATTTCTTAAAAAAAAAAATGTGCCAAGACCCAAACCAAGCTAGCACAGTTGGCCAAAATGACCTCTGTCATTTAGACCTGCGGTAGGTGGTGAATATGTTTTATCCCTTTGGTGGGACACAACTGACTAGTCAACATAGAAGGCTCCATGTATATGGGCCCTTGTCAGACTAACTACCTTTGATGGGAAAAAGTTTTTCCTATCATTGAGGATGTTGACCTAGGACGGGGATAACGGTAATGCTGGTCTCAGGGAATGAGCTGGTTCCTTTAAGAATGGCTTGTTATATAAAGAACAAAACTCGTCTTTGTGCAGCCTGACTTCCTGGCTCACCCTGTTGTCTCTCTTTGCTTATGCTCCCCACCAGGAGAGCTTTTCAGAAGCATGTGTCCAAATCTCAGAGCTTTAGAACTGCAAACTAAATGTGCCTTTTCCATTCAAAATTCCTCAGTCCTAGGTGTCTGTTTTAGAAACTGAAAACAGACTGTTCCTAGCCTTTAACTTTTTCCTATATCCCCACCATCCTGAGAAAGAATGCTTTGCTTGGTTTATCAATGCAAGGATTGTGATAGCTACAGCTGTCCCACTTTAAATAGCATTGAAGAAACTGAGGCTAACTTGCCTCAGGGCTGTAGCTTCTGACCTAACACTGTGCCTTTGAGGCAGGCTTTGTGAGGAAATGAAGTTCATAGACCACTCTTTGCATTTCTTCAGACCTGGGACCCCATGACTGGTGTCTTTTGGTCTCTTCCCAAGTTTGAAACTTGTCTGTCCTACACATGGTTTCTTCTCTCAAATGTCAGATTCCCCAGAGCACTGGCCACATACCAGGAGTTGATGATGCCTTTTGCTTCATGTTCTTTCTAGGACAGATCCCATCCAGTCTCGTTATTTTAATTATGACCAGAGATGCCGATGACTCTCATAGCTATCTTTCCTGCTGGGATCATTCCACCAAACTCCCAGTTAATTACCTGCCAGAGACATTCTTACAGATGACCATAGGCACCTCCAGCTCAGCCTATTCTTCCTATAGTTTTGATTTCCATTAATGATCTCCCTATTTATTTCACCTCCAACACTAGAAAGAAATCAGAGGTTCATTTTAGGTTCCTACCTCATCTCATCTTCACATCTAATCAATCAATGTGGACTTGACATTTTATCTCCTATTTCTAGACAGAAGCCTTCACTGTCATTACCGCGATCCCTACATTGACTTTGTTAGCCCTCAGCTGGATTCTTGAAATGGCTCCTTGAGGGATGGGGATGTGGGTGAACATTGATTCTGAAGCAGTATCTAGGTACATAAAAGCATAAATCATAACTGAATACACAGACAGAGAGAATACTTGACCAAGATGAGATATGTAACTGGTACCCAGCAAACATTCTTGCATACCCTCTGCATTATTAATTCTCATTCTCATTGGTATTAGGATTTTAGAGCCCCACCTTTCTCCCCCCTGTTTTTGAATCTTATGTAAGTAAAGCGATAGAGTATGTGTTTCTGACTGTATTTCTTCATTAAAAACATTTGTGAGTCTAACTCATTGTGCGTGCTATTCTGAACATTATTTTTTTATTCTTACATAGTGTGGCATTGTGTGGATATACAAAACATGTACAAGCTCTTCTTAAGATTTGCCTTGGTTCCTGTTTTAGTTGTACTAATCCCTGCTGCTGTGCTCATTCTGTGTGTGTTTGTCTGTATAGTGTTTGAACTCCATTTCTTTAGATATTTAACCAGGAGGGGAGCTATTGTTTGAGTTAAACAGGTACTACCAGATGGAATGAGTTATTGTTGACAGTCTTATAATGTTGGTTGTTCTAATGTTAGATGTATGGGGATAGCTTTAACTTGCATTATACTAAAGTCTACTGAGTTGAACACCTTAACACAGACAAGCAGACACACAAAGGAAAAGACAATCTATTTCTGTCATCTACATATGTATGCATATATGTACATATGTATGTATGTATGTATCTATGTATCTATCTATCTTTCTATCTATTATCTATATGAAACCATGTCTTTAAAAAATTCATTTTAGTAACTCCTAGCTTTATTTTTGCATTTATTTGTTTTTGTTACATTAAAAATTTTTTTATTCCATGAGATAAAAATATCTCTATTTTATTTTTAGAAGATATGTTATTCTACATGCAAGGCATAAGCCTATGTAATCTGTCTAAAGGTAGTTTTTAATGAGGTGATAAATGGAGAGAATAGATCATTATATATATATATTTATTTATATATATGCATATCAACTGATGGTGTATGATTACAAAAGTATTGTTTCCTCAGTTCATTGTAGTTGGACCTTTGCAATAAGTTAGGTGATTGTAACTGTGTGACCTTACATCCATCCAACTAGATCCCTGTCCTTTTCTGTTGATATCTTGTTTATTAATGTTTTAGTGAATCATTTCTTTGCTATTATAAATTCATCTTATATTTTGAAATCAGTGTGAATCCTAAAACCAAACAGCAGCTAATTTCTATCTCGCCTATCTGTGAGTTTGCTAGATATCAACAGATACTGGCTGAGTTTGGCATCCTGTCTCTATTTAAGCTGTGAGTCAGGCCTCAGATCTCTCTGTTCTGGAAAGAGCATCTACCAGAATTAAGGATTCCTATAGGAAGGACAGAAGTGTAGGGTAGCACATCCTGCTGAATTTGGACTTAACAAATTGAGTGTTGAGAGTAGAGTTGGAGTCACGGTAAACATGAGTGGAAGGTGCCATCTTCTGTGCTGACTCAAACACTGGTCCTGTAAGCTTTGTCTTAACTGTTTGGGGCCCTTTGCTTGCCTCTATACAATTTGGCAAGCATGTCAATCTATTTGAAAAAGAAAAAAACTTTGGTATTTTGACCAAAATTTTCCTTTTCTATATAACAATTTTGACAAATCTTGTCATTTATTAAAATTTAGTTTTCCAGTCTCAAATGATCCTCCTGCCTCAGCTTCCCATATATCTGAAACTATAGACATATATTGCTCTACCTAGCTTGCCAGTGGTACTTTAAAGATTCATTTACTTAATTTTTGTTTTCTTTGATTTTTATCTGTGGTGACAATTTTTCCTTCAGTACTGGGGATTGAAGCCAGAGCCTGCTGCACACTAGGCAAGTGATCCTCTAATGCATTGTATGTGTACCCTATTATTTCTTCATATACTTTTTCTACCTGTGTTTTTCAGTTCATCTTTATGACATATGTAAACCCTAGACAACTGTACATGTTAGATCAGATGATATTGCCTGGCACATTGAATCTCATTATCTTTTTGTTTTTCAGTCTTGTTTTCACTGCATAGTGATCAGATTAAATAATTTCTACTGAAATTTCTGTTGTGCAGAAAAAGTACTATTAACCCCAGGGCAAACTTTTTGTTTTGGATTGAGCACATTTTAGTGATGGAATTTTATCATCCATCTGCCCATCTGTCCATCCATTCATCTATTGATCCATCCATCCATCTATCTACCCATCCACCCATCCATCAATTTAGCCACCCATTTTACTTTCTGTTCCTCTGCCATGACTCTATTTTGTTTTTTCACCATTTTGAATTTCTTCTCGTTCCTTCATTATATCTATAATAGTTATTTTAATGTTCTCCTCTACAGATTCTAACTTCTTAATCATCTTAGGTAACTGTTTATTTCCCAATATTTTTGTTTATTTTTATTTTACTTCCTATTTCTTTACAAGGAACCCAGACAATATGCTCTGGGCAGTCTGACTTATGTCAGTTTTCTTTAAAAGGTATTGGATTGTATCCTGGAAGGCAGATAAATTGCTTGGCATGTCCTCCTGAACCTGTCAGGGTTGTTTTCTTCCTTGTTAGGATGTATCTATCTTGGTTTTGTCAGTCATCTTCATGTGTGGTCTTTACTTTCAGGCATGGTACCCATGACTGTGATTTGTTCTTTCTGGGGCCTCAGCTGGAGTCTCCCCTGAATGGATGGGCATATTTTCAATGTTCTTAAGCTTTGTATAACCTTTGCTCTTTCTGTCCAGCTCTCAAGTCTTTATGACCTACTCTTTGTTAGGACTTATATAGAGTATTTCTTTGCATCCGTCTTCAGGCAAGTCATAGTCTAAAGAATGGCAAAGAAACCCCTAATGTGTTCTCTGATGCCTGGGCTTATAAATTCCAGTCACAAAAGCATCTCTCAGACTCAGTTCTGCCCCCTCAGTTCAGGAAGAACTGCCGTGCTATGCTTGAACTCCACCTTCCTGGGCTGGGTCTACAGCATCCTCCCAGGCCTGCCATAAACCCAAATCATCTGTAATCCTCATCTATAATTAAGCAAAGTCTCATGCTGAAAAATTACAACTCAGATTATTTTTTAGCTTATTAATTGTTTTGTCAGGAGATCAAGCCTAGTGCCTGTTGGCCGGTCATGGCCAAGATGTAGAAGTCCTTGTCATAGCACAGAGAAGATTGAAGTCATAATTTTCACCATTGCCGTGCTACAGTATGAACTATATCAAGGTGGGATTGTGTCCTGTTTATAGTTGTATCTTCATTTTCTAGTACAACACCTGCCACCGAATTTGTACATAAATAATATGTATTGATTTGACCCGTAGCCCCACCCTATCTGGACTATGGATCTCATAGTCAGTAGAGCAAGCAAGTATGTGTCTGGTAGCTTGTCAAAGGTGAATCTTGCCTTTTCTCTTAATCTATGAGCATCCCAGGATCCTCAAAAAATAACACCAGGAGAGACTGAGCTTGAGACATGACCTATCCCATAGCGGCTTTTGACCTAGTGGAGACACCGAGGCCTTGATAAGCCAGAGGAGTGTTCAGCAGCTACATGCAAACTTGAGATCGGCTTAGATCCTGCTCCTGCTTACTCCTTTATGAGCATCATTTTTATTATCTTTACATTCATCAAAATACTTAAATAAAACAATCTAAGAGCAGCAAGTAAGACAGAGCAATACCAAATAGCAGAGGATGATGGGAAGGCAAGTTGTACAATGTGCATTAAGAAGGAGAGAGAAAGAGCCGCCATGCTGAGACACCCATGCTAGGCACCAGGAAAATGATGCTATGGTCTTCAGAATCCTCAGGACATGCTTTTGATCCTTAGTCCAATTCTGGCTGTCACGAATTCACAAATAAACAAAGTTATTTTCTTTGTTTGGTTTCCTGGGTAGTGTATTTTCTTAATATATTATTAATAATATTATGTGGTTCAAAATCAAATGCCACATCAAAATGTATACACTAGAGATCTCTCTGTCCAGGCTTTATCCAAACCATACATTTGTCTTCCCTGGAGATTGCTAGTGCTATCACTTTCTGTTTTCTTTCCAGAGGCATTTCATGTGTGCATTAATCGAATTGCCATTCTTGGGCTCAGTGAGTAAAACTGCTTTCTGCTCCACTCAAACCTGATAGCGTGAGTTCTAGCCTCAGAACCCCATATTGGAAGGAGAGAACTGACTCCTAAAAAATGTCTTTCAGCTTGCAGATATGGCACACACATGCACAGGTGTGTACACACAGACACAGACACATGCACACACAGACACAGGCACGTGTGCACACACACACCCACACACCACAATGCAGTTAAAAGTCACTCCACTATCTAATTTCCCATTGAATGTGTCTGGTAATCTCTCTGACACATTCCTATTCTCTCTAAAGCTGAGAAAAACCCACGGTCCAGATGCACCTCCATTTGTTTAGCTGGTTTTATGGGTAGCCATTGGGTTGCTTCTAGACGTTTTTAAAAATTAGAGATAATATTTCCATGAATAACCTTGTCCAAACATCATTATACTGTGCAAACATGTTGTTAGCATAAATTCCTAGGCTTAAGTCTGCCGGACACTTTATCATTGATTAGATGATATTGTCACATCATTCTCCATAGAGCTTATTCCAATGAATACGCCTATCAGCATTGGGTGCGAGTTGGTGTAAAGGTTGATTATTGAGTCTTCAAGGTGGAATTTACCTTAGATAATGCCTTTTCATTACCATGCACAGTGGGTAAGGAATGAATGGCCCAGGCTCAGTCTTGTCATGGCCTGCTGCTGAGGTAGGCTTGAATCCAGGCATCCTAAATAAAAGGTGCCCTGAATGTGAAGAGTGCCTGTCTGAGCCTGTCATCTTACCCTGCATCCTTAACTCATTAGAGCAGTAAGCGGAACCTGACTCTGAGCACCGAACTCTCAGAAGGGGCCGCTGTGTCATGTTTTTCATTCTTCAAATAATGGAGACTTGTCAGCTGGCAGCTCAGAGGGGGTAGTAAGACACCAAATCTATACTCTGCTTGTGCAGAACTTGATCCCGTGGGACGCTGGGAAAGAGACCACAATGGCACTTGGGCAACGGGAGCCCCTTCAGAGGGCACAGATGTCATTTAGGCTCTTTTCCTAATGATACATCTCTCTCTATCCAGCTGTCCTTGAACTTGGTGTCCCTCATGTCTCCTCTGACTCATTAGTGCAGGTGACAAGTGGCATATCGTGCACTTTTCTGTGAAGTGGAACTCTTGGCACATCTTGCTTCTGCTAGTAATAATATCACATTATCTAGACATCAAGAAGTGGCGTGGGGAAGGGCCACACAAAGGATAATAATCACCCTGGACTCTAGGCCACCTGAACTGTATGCTTGGCCCTATCCATGCCTGCTTTATAGATTACAGCTAATGACTTTATCTCAGACTCATCTCCCTCCTTAGGAAGCAGAAGTGTCTCCTTAATGCCATAGTAACAGGATACACTAGGTAATATA
The DNA here is from genome assembly GCA_907169655.1 of Acomys percivali. NCBI lineage: Eukaryota > Metazoa > Chordata > Mammalia > Rodentia > Muridae > Acomys > Acomys percivali. Next base: position 72,712,579 of record OU015742.1, read on the forward strand.
ATAATAACCAAAACTCCAAGGTCAGAGACGAGGATGGTTCGATTACTGTCTTCATCCCTTGATCATTGGCCTACACAGGTCCTCTTATCAGAGCCTAAGACAGTGGAGCGTCTAATATCTGGAACCCTGTAGTGACCATATCAAAAAGACAAGAGAGTTTCAGTGTTATAACCTCCAAAGTGGGTTACTGGTATGCCTTATTATCTCTTTGGGTGGTGCCCCAATCAGCACTGATAAGTAGGTCAAGATGGTGAGAGAATAGAGAGGACAGCAGCTACCTGTCGGATGGAGGCTGCCAGGTGGAGCCTTGGAGGAAGGAGCTGCCATAGGCCAGATCACTAAGAGCCTGAATAACCAGGGCCTGTGGGATTCTGACTTGCTTTAGTTATTAGAGTGTTTAAAATATAAGGATTTAAAACTTTTGTCTTGCTGAACGGAAACTTAAAGAGCCACTGGGAGTGTGAACAGCCCTCATCTGTAGGAACTTAAAGTGATACAAGAAGATTAAAGACAGGCCTGTGTGCATTTGCACGTGAGCATAGGTGGTGTATGTTTGTGTGCATATATACAAGTGTGAAGGAGGTTCAGAGGCCAATGCCAGCTGGCTTCTATCATTTTCTACTGGTTTCGTTAGTTTGTTTGTTTGTTTTTAGGTCTCTCACTGAACCAGGCGCTCCCTAATTATGCTAGGTTGGCTGTTCAGGGAGCTCCCAGGATTGTCTCCTCTGTTTCTTCTGAGCTAGTATTACATGTGTACACTGTTGGGCCTGACTTTTACATGGGTCCTGGGGATCTGAACTCATGTCTTCATACTCCTGTGTCAAATGCATCTTTCTAGTCCCGATGACAGCTTTAACCTGACAATCCTGTCACCCGGTCACATTTCAAATTCTTCCATCATTAGTTTGTATAGGAGTTTGGTGTATACGCCATTAGAAGAAGTATCATTCTATTTTATATATTTTAAAGCAATGCATCCGTATCATTTTTAAAAATTTCTTTATGGTCTTAGACTTATTTATAATTTAACAGTTCCATATAATTTTTTGGCAGTGGATGTACATTCCTGTGTTGGTTTTCTCATGCTGTGTAAGAAATTACTTCAAGCGTGGCAGCTGAAAGCCACACATCCATGATCTCAGTGTCCTGTGGTCCAGATGCTGGGGCCCAGTGTGACTAGAGGCCAGGTCCCAAGTATCATCAGGTCAAAACTAAGGTGTTCGCCAGGCTGAATTCTGATCTTGAAGCTTCAGAGAACAATCTGCATCCAAAATGCATCCCTTTGTCTCGCTGAATTCTGTTCCTTGCCTCTGTGAGACAGAAAAACCCATCCCTTTGCTGGCTGTCAGCGGGGGAGTTACCCTTGGCTCCCAGATGCCACCCTGTTCTTTGTCACTTGTCGCCTTTCATCCTCAGGGTCAGCTTTAGAGCCTCTAATTTGACTCAAAACCTCCTGGCTTCAAATCCTCTTGAGCAGGAAGAGCCTAGAGTCTTTGAAGAGCTCAGCTGATGGTCAGTTCAGCTTAGAGTGATCTCTTTCTTAGTGCTAAGTGGGTCTGGTGACAAGGCTAATGCAGAGGAGTGTTGCCCATTATGGGTTATCTAGGGCTTGCATACCAACTTACTTTCCTTTGTTACAACTCTATTCACGTTCTACAGCAGCCACAACACAGTGTCACAAAAGCCAATGTCCTATCACACAACAGACAGTCGCCCTTTCACGGTTTTGGAAATAAGAAGTCTGACTATAGTCAAAACATCAGGATCCACGCTGTGTCTAAAATCTGGGTATAGGAGGAAATCTTTCCCTTTTCCCTGGCTTCTGGTGCTTTGTGGGCCATCAGTGGAATGGTCAAGCTCATATATGGAAAAATCTACTTCTTCACCTCTCCATGTTGCCCAGTCTCTGCCTTTTCCTCTACTGAGACCCCAGCCACATTAGATTAGGACCCACCCTGCTCCAATGTGATTCCTCACCTTACCTCACTGTACTGGAGAAAATCCTGTGCCTTGTGTGGTAATCTGCGGTACTGGGTGTTAGGGCATCAAAGTATTCTGCGGAGGAACCATAATCCAATGTGTAATAGCATTGGTTATTAGCTGTGTTCTTAGGTTGCTTGACAATTCTGTGAGGTAGATGATTTTTAATAATCATGTTGACTAGGAATTTTATTCATTATTTTCTAATGATGAGGTCCTTGAAATGAGACCTCTGATTAAAAAAAGATTCTTTGCAGCCACTGAAGAAACTTAGAGACTTGAAGTGACTGATGCTGAGGTCTCTGCATGATCATGTTCTTCTGTTTAAAAATGTCTTAATTCTTTGAGAATTTCCTACAATGTAAATGGATCATATCACTCCCTTCATACCTTATCCAAGATTTAACCATCCCCCTCCCACCCCACCCCAAATCCTGCTCTCTTGCTCTCACCTTCTCTTCCTCTCTCTCTCCCTACCATAAAGTCCAATTAGTGGTGTTCAAACACTCTTTGGTGTATTGTGTGCCTTGGGGCATAACTGACCTACCAAGAGCCACATCCCTAAAGAAAACAGACTCTCTTCTAACAATTATCATTTGCCAATAGCTCCCCAGCTAGGATTGGTCTTCACATCCACCTCCCTTCCCCCGGCCCTCCATGCTGGGATTTTGTCTTCTTTAGCTCCTACAGGTCTTACACATGACTCTGTTGCATTCTTTGTGTTTATACGTGCAACTTTCCTCTTGTGTTCAGACCATTCTCAGCTTCCTTAGAGTCATTCATAGCCTCTGGCTTTTATTCCACTGCTCTTCCAAGATGATCCCTGAGCCTTGTGAAGAGGGCTTGTGATATACATGGCCCGTTTAGGGCTAAACATACTATATGCTCTTATTCTCTGCATCATGACCATTTATGGATCCTTGTGTTATTTACTGTCTACAAGAAGAGCTTCTGTGATGATGAAAGATGCACTAATCTATTGGTGTAGTGTTAAGTCATCGGAGTCATTTTAATCCTACATCACTCTAGCAGGTTAGTAGTATTAATTCTCCTCTAGGGCCAGTGACCCATCTAGATACATATTCTTTGCTCTTATAATGGTGCCCAGGTATAGGTTCTATCCCACGGAGCAGGCCTTAAATATCTTATCAGGCCATTCGTTATGTTGGCTTGCAGTGTTTGCAGTTGAGTAAGCCTAATGATTGCATCCTCCCCTGGTAGTGTTCAGGGCATCTCCTAGCACTATGAAAGATATCTACTGTGGATGAGTCTTCCATGTAAGTACCAGCTTGGTGATTCCATGTTCTATGGTTCAAATATGTGGTAGCTTCAGCAATAGGATCTTATAGTCAAGGTCTTGAAGGTGAGCAAGAGCAACAGCAGCCATCTGTAATGTTCAGGGGTCTACTGGACCTCAGTAGCCGACAACTCAAAACCCATTACTGATACTGGAGTTTTTGTTTCCAGCATGCAATACTCAATAAGAGTATTGGTGTGTGTGCGGCATGTGATAGCTTAAGAGGCTTTTCCACAGGACACTTAGTCCTAATTATTCTTCCCCCTAGTCCTTCCTCTGAACAGAAAGGATCTTCCCACCACAAGAAATTTACTTTCTTAAAATCACTGGTGCTGAGGTGGCTAATTGCTCATGTTTTCCCCAACCCTTTACTTTTACTTTTGTAGTTGTTGTTATTGTTGTATCTTCAGTGAGACATAAGCAACATTTCATAGATAAAGCAACTGGGAGACAGAAGGAAACTCATCTACTGTATTTGTTAACCAAGACCCAGCAGGAAAACCAGTCTCTAGATATTTTAAATGGAAATCTTTTCCTGTAGGAACGTGTTTGTTTATAGGGATGAGACCGCTCAAGAACCAAGAACTCTCAGTAGCTCCCTCTAGTGTCTGGGACAGGTCATTGAAGATGGCTACTGTGTTACTGGTTCAGGGTCTCTCTGTTTTTGTCTAGCCTACTGAGAGACATGGACTTTCTAGGGGTGACTCGCCTCAGTCAGTCAGTGCAAGGACAGGACTGAGTACCTTCTTATCTGAGTTTAACTTTTCTACCCAGTATTCGGAAGCAGTGGGGAGAGATGCTCTCTGAGCTTCCTTCCCCAAAAGCAGAGGTTGTATGACTCACTGTGTGGCAAAGAAACAGAGCCTTGGTTTCAGCAGAAGGAACAGAAACTGGATCATTGACTGGTCCATGAGAATCCTTTGCCTTAGGGCCTTTTGTACATTACTGTGCCAACTGCAGCAGGTTATTTTCTGGTTGAGTGTAGACGTAGGGTCTGTCAGCACCTGACATTTACCCCTTAGATTCCATCCCTCACACCTGGTGATTATTTCTCTTCATACCCCTCTCTTCCTCCCTTATTATTATTTTATTTTCAGTACTCTATTTCCTCTGTGTCCAGCCCATGGACCTACAGAAGGGGCTGTAGCATTGCGAAGCTCAACTGTACTCCTTAACATTTTAAAATATTATCTGTGTGTTTGTGATGAACATGCATACCATAGCAAACATTTGGAGGTCAGGGGGCAGCCCTCAGGAGTTAACCTTTTCCCTTTATCCTGTAGGTCACAGAGATTTAACTTAGAATTCCTGGCTTGATGTCAGGTGTCCTTACCTACTAAGCCATCCCACTGGCCCCTTGACTTTCCTAAATGGATGAACAAAATAGTCTTTCCTGCCACTGAGCAGCACTGGGTCTTTTCCTTGTTGTTCTTTAAATGATGGGAGTGGAAGGGTGGACTTGTTGCTGGATTTAGAGAATCAAGACCCTTCTTGGAGTTGAAGGTGTGTCGGTCCCCATGCCTGTGGGACAGGGCTTCCCAGCATGGATTTGGGAAGGAATGTAATCAGAACAATTGTGAATTGAAGTTGAGAGGGGATGCCTTTTTCAGAATGCTCATCAAAGTGTCAGTTATAGTAGGTAGAGCCTTAGAATCGAGAATCATCGGTGGCTTAGCCACACCTTTTCTACCATCTTGCTAAGGAGCCTTAGACCTGGCCTTTGTTGTCCCTAGTAGTTGGTAGAGAGGGCAGTGCTTTGTAGGGCTAGGGGTCTTTGTCCTACCCATTATAAGATGCGAGGCAGCCATCCTTGCTGGGTAGTTTAGGATCTTGCCCTGTTTGTTCAAAAGAAAGGGATCCACAGAGAGTTCACTGTGTGAGGAGAGTGCCCATGAGGCAAAGAAGAGAGACCTCACTCAGCATTCTGTAGACAAATGAGCTTTCCCACCAGGCCCTTCAAGTTTCTACAGCAACTATGGCTGCTTTCCTTGTAACCTTGGGCTCTCTGCCTGTGCTCCACTGTTTTCGCTCATTTCCTGGAGATGTTATTGAAAATTCCATGCTGAGAAGATGAGGCTCATGCTGTCTTGGTCCAGTGGCTTAAAGAGTATCAAAGCAACTCAAAGAACAGCTGTCAGAACAAGCGCACAGTAAGAGCAGGCATAGCAGAGAGCAAAGGGTACTTTATTCGGTGTTCAGAACTTCCAGGGAGGGTCAGAGAATCTTCAGGTAGATGGATGGGTGTGACTGTTGAATGGGCTCGAGTGGTTGGGAGGTGTACCTAGGTGAATTAGTACGTGGGAGAGAAAGGATGGGGCACCATATAAATTGGGATTAGGATTAACCTCAGTATTCCAGACTGGCACACATTTGCATCCTTCTTTTCCATGCAATATCTGTGTGGCTTTGGGCATATATTTCACTGTAAAGTGAGGAGAAAAGAATTGCAGTTCTAATGCCTTGGTGATTTCATTTTTTAAAATGTTTCTTTATTTTTATTTATGAGTGCTCGATCTGCATGTACTCCTGCATGCCAGATCACATTATAGATCTGCATGTCAGATCACATTATAGATGGTTGTGAGCCACCATGTGGTTACTGGGAATTGAACTCAGGACCTCTGGAAGAGCAGATGGTGCTCTTAACTGCTGAGCCATCTTTCCAACCCTGCCTTGGGGATTTAAATATTTTTAAGTGTGGCAATGAAGAAACCCTGTCTCATGCTATTATGGGTAAGGGCTATGGAAACAGGGACAAGAAAGTTAATAACCCTGTGGTTTCTATCTGACTCCCCTCAACTCTTCCTGGCACATGACCACTGAGGGTTTCAGGGCACCCAGTCTGTTTAGGAACCCCTCCCAAGTCTCACTGAGCCATGATCATTTCTTCTTATTTTTTGAAACAGGGTCTCATGTATTCCACATGGGCATCAAACTAGCTATGTGGCTGAGAATGACTTTTAACATCTTGTTCTCTGGCCTGTATCTCCAGTACCTGAAATAACAGGTGTGCATCACCACATCCAACCCTTATGTAGTGCTGGGGCTTAAACTCAGGAGCCCCTGGGCAAGCACTGTCTGCCATGTTCTTTTTTGTACAACGTCAAGTCCCAAACTCACCAGTGCCAACTCTGGGAGAAGCCATAGCTCTCAATCTAAAGCCCGGGCTTGCTTGTTCATTCTGCAAAATCTTCTCCCACTGGCTTTGTGTACTCTGGGCTCTGGAAGGAGTGCGAATTCTAAAGACTCAACAAAGGAAAAATCCTCTGAAGCTCAGATCTGGACCAAAAAGGAGTCCTCCTATTGTGTGGCATCATGACTTGTTCTGAGTGACATCATTAAGCATCCCACAGTAACGCCCATCAGTACACATTGTGTGGGTCACCAACACCTACTGTTCCATCATGAACCTTATCTGCCTCCCTCCAGTTCCGGTTTGGATCACGTACCTGGCTGGTGGCTGCAGGCGTTTCTCCGGAAGGAGCAGGAATGACTCACATTATTGCCCTAAAACCTCATGGAAATGTATTACCACTCGCCTCCTCCCCAGCGTGATAAATCTGATTATACCTTGCAGACGGCCACTCGTGGCTGTGCAGTGGTTTAAAATGTACGGAAAGATTCATTCGGCTAAACTGAACTTGTCAGGTGGAGAGCCTGAGGGAATTCTTGCTGCAGACACAAGTTGTGTTCTGTCTGCTGTAGCCTCGTGGCAGCTTTCAAATCGCTGTTAGGAAATAAATCCATTCATCAGTTTGGACCGCCCCCCGGGTCTGCCAGACTACAGGCTCCTTGGAGGCTAAATGTTCCTCCTAGTGTCTCACCTGTCTTACAATGTCTGCTATAATACGCCCTTGATAAAGGATACCTTTTTTTTCTCCATTCTAACAGGCAGCCAATAGGATAGATAGAAATGGCCGTTAAAACTACTTCGTCTCGTCCCCGGATAAGGGTTCTGATGGTCTGATAGGAACAGTGACATCTTCTGGGTCAGACAGGTAGGGTCAGCAAGAAACCTGCTTAAAGGAGGTGGCTCAGCTGGTCCAGTGCATGCCCCTCAAGGATGTGGCTCTAAGTTCAATCTTATCCCAGCTCCGACATGAAGAAGCTTAGTGTAATGGTGTGAGCCAGTAATCCCTGAGCTGGTGAGGGGGAAACAGGAAGAACCGCAAGACTTGCTGGTCACCCAGCTAGCCAACTCAGAGAACCCCAGGTTCAGTGAGAGACCCTGCTTCAAGGCATATGGTGGAGGGCAACGTAAACCACCTCATCTGCTTCCACATAGCACAGGCTGCCAACACTCATTTGAGCTTTTCTTGGCTGTTCCCCTTAAAGGAAGATGGGAGGGGTGCCATTTGGGCTCCACTCTCCTGTTTTACAGTCTCTTTTGAGTAATAAGGTCGGCTTGTTTAATAAGTTCAACTTCAAAGTAGGTCAGGGACTTTATTTCTGTGCATGGTCCATTAGCATTCTTAAGTGAGAACATTTTTTTTTTTTTAACTGAGAAAACATCTTCTGCATAGTTGAGATACTCCACGCCTCCTATCTCCCCAGCTGCCTTGTCAGATTCCTGTACATGCCATACCCTGTGGCTGAGGAGGGAAGGGTCTCTCAGCCCCGGGTGCTTCTCAGCAGTTGCAGGGCTAGGTTGAAGTGATCTGGGGGGACCTGGGGAGAGCCTAGGAGCTGAGGCAATGCAGGAAAGGGATTCTGTGGGTTATGTTAAATGGGGTGTGTGTTTTGTTTTCATCAAAGAGAATTCTGTGAAACCCCCAAATGCTAGTGTCAAAAGGGTTAGACCCTATGTCAAGAAAATTCTCAAATCATTTGTGATTAACCTTGCTTTCCAGAATCTGTCGTGCAGTGGCCCCACAGGTGGAAAACAAACCGGGGCCTTGGGCTTAGTTGGTGATGCCAGAGAGGAGAGAGAGAGAGAGAGAGAGAGAGAGAGAGAGAGAGAGAGA
>OU015742.1:72724506-72736551 GCA_907169655.1 Acomys percivali
ATATATATATATATATATATATATATATATATATATATATATATCCTAATATAAGTATATGTAAATAAGTAAATATAATTAATTACACATATGCACACACATATATATGTATACACACACACATATGTAATTTCCTTATAGTAGATTTTATGTTATATTACCACCTCTGTGACATACTGCCTGACCTAAACAACTTAAAAGGAGGAAGACCTTCTTTTGGCAAATGGCTTCAGTCCAGTGTAAAAGGGAGGGCATGGTAGAACTTATTTCTCCAGCCCAGCCAGGAAGCACACACACAAGAAGTGGCTCATACGCTTTAATGGCCTGTCACTTTCCTCATCTTTTCTTTCATATGTTATCTTAGACAATGGGGCTTGGCACTTAAATTCAGAGGAGTCATTCCCCCTTGGTAAAACCTTTCTGGAAATACCCTCAGGGTCCCCACAGAGTGTCTCCCAGGTAGCTCTCAGTCCAGTAGAGTTGACAACTGAGAATCACCAGTTCCACAAATCCTAAGCATCTGCTTGCATTTTCTTCACAAGCTTTTCACTGGTTATCTTCCTTTCAGGTAATGTAGAAATCAGTGTCCTTATATGTATTATCGAATAAACAAAGGTATATAAACATCTGTATGTTAATGGCCATATGTGTTTTCCATGGTGGAATAAAACACGGGGCTTATCAAGTGTTCAAGTACGGCTTTAAATGCATCAAAGCACCACCTCTTTGGAGGGTGTCCTTCAGTAACAGTGTGCTGCCTCCTTTTCTTCTTATTCAGCTGCGTCTTTTCCAGCTTTTTGCCTGTTTGTGAGTCTCATCTTCAAAGGGGATTCTGAACTTAATCTTAAAAGAAGCATCAAGCTGTGTGTGTGGATGTGTGTGGGTATGCGAGTGCGATTGTATAATTGTGGTTTTTCCTTCATTGTATTTACTTCCACTTAAGACTCTTTTTTTTTTTTTTTTACTTTTTATATTGCTGCATTTTATTTTACATAAATTTCTTTGAATGTTACATCATCCAAGACTTCATAATTCTATTTATTTATTTATGCACCTTACTTCCTGGTCATAGTCCCATCTCTCCTCTCAATCCCATCCTTTCTCCCTCTTCCCCGAAGACTTTCTTTTGTGGTTACAAAACTCTGGATACCTACATGTAAACTACTGTAGACTCTGACTATGGAAAAGATATGATGCATTAGTTACCTACAGGTTGAAACATCAAAAACTTATTGTTTCATTTGACTTGGTTGGAGATGCTGGTGCAGGTTGACCAATGATTCTGACTGGAGTCTCTCAGAATGGTAAGTTCAGAAGTATTTTCAGGCCATAATCGCCCACACACTTGACTGGAAGATACTTTAACTCTTCCCCTCACAAATAGTCATTCAGACATCACTCGTGTTGGCCAAAGATGTTGTTTTACAAGTGTTCCTTTCCATCACACCACTTACATTGTGGCATAGAGAGGAGAGCAGAGAGTGGGGTAGAAGTATAATAGAAAGAAAGGGTGGGAGAGAGAGAGAGAGAGAGAGAGAGAGAGAGAGAGAGAGAGAGAGAGAAGATAAGGATGGACATAGGGAGAAGAAGAAGATAAAGGAAAGAGAAATAGAGGGAGAAGGGGAGAGAAGAAAGAAGAAAGGTGGATAATAGGAGGATGAGAGATGAAAATGCGAGGATGAGAAGGGGGGAGGGCAGATAAGATGGTGACATTTCTGTGACCTGATCTCAGAAGTCAGTTCATGGCATCTTCACTGTACTTGTGTCCTAAGCCAGTTGTTATGTTCGGCCCAGTCTCAAGGAGCGAGGGTTATATGCAAGGATGTGGACGACAGGAAGCATACGCTGAGGACCATTGCAGAGTGACCACAACAGTTCAAAAGTGATGGTGTCATGGTATGCACGTATAGTTTAGGATTTTCTCGTACAAGAGACAAGAATTTTAGTCTCTGTATCTCCGTCTTAGTGCAAAAATCACACATTAAATAAAAATCCAAAGGTGTCTTAACACTGCTCATCTTGACAGCTCTCCTACATGGAGACAGACATGGGACTGTGCTCTCATCTGTCCCCAGGAAAGTTCAAGGATGGGTTACTGAGGGACAGTGTTGTTTTGGACATTTGTCATCCATGTTGTGTGCTTGTCAGAGTTTTACCGTCTTATATCTTATTTAGTAGTCTTTGAGTTCCCAAATTGAAAAAACAAAACAAACAAAACACCAAACTGTCCCTCATCCTCTTTGAAGCCCAAATAAAGAATTCTACTTGAAAAAAGTAAATGGTCAATGGTACTAGAAGTTTTGAAATAATTCAGGCTTTTTTTTTTTTCAGTATTTCTGTGTCATTGAGAAATCTCTAGGGTATGAAATAAGTGTGTATGCCAACTGAATGCTTGAGAACATTTACTTTTATTTTTTTAATTATTTTTCTTTTTTTACATATATATTTATATTTATACACACACACACACATATATATAATAAACTACATATAGCAAGAATAACCACAAAGCAATCAGGAATTATTTAAATGCTATATTCATATTGTTTTGTCTATTTGATTTGGCAACCTTGAAGAAAGCATCTTTCCTATCTTGGTACATCTAAAATTCTGAATGTAAATCAATTATCTATCATATCTCTTAAAACTTAAAACTCTTATCTACTTAAAACATCTATCTAGACCTAAAAGTGTCTTAACCCCTTAACAACTAAGCTTTAATTGTAAAACTAAACTATCTGGTCTTCAACCCCATCAGACACTTGAGAGGGAGTAAAATTAATTATCTGAGTACACAGAAAGTTCAAGTAAGCAGCTTCCACAGTGAGAAAATGACAGGGCCAGTTTGCTGCCTGAACAGTCACTGCTCAGGAATGCGAACTGTTTATAAGCATTACAGAATTTAGGTGTAACCAAAATTTAATGTGGATTTGACATCAAAGGCATGCCTTGTAAAAGGAGAAATTGATAGATTGAACCTTATCAAATTAAAGCCCTTTCACTTTGTGAGAGAGCTCATTCAAGGAGGATAAAGGACAGGCTATGAGTAGGGAAACATATTTTCCAACTCTGTGTATGACAGATAGGTCCTGTTTAGAATCTGGAAAGCATCCGAAAACAACATCAAATTATGGCAAGAAGAAAACGGACAAGCAGGCATTTCATTGAAGAGGTTCTGTAAACTATTACGTGGTCAGTTGCGGCTGTCAGGAGATTGAAATATAAGATACAGTGAGCTACCAGAATTATTTGTAAAATTATGAAATAAGACACAAAATTAGGGATGGGCTTTCTGGGGGAAAGGGGATACAATAGGAAGAGAATAGTAGGGGACAATAGGGCAGAATGATCAAAATGCATGTGTACATATAGAAAATTACTAAAGAACAAAAGAAATAGTGACAACAACAGTTGGCCAGAAGCTGTATCCTTCCTACCTTGTCAGTGGGAATCGAGAATGTTCTAGCCATTCTGGAAGGCAGTTTGGCTGTTCCAAATTACATATGAACCTGAAGTTGACCTTCTACGTATTCATTCCAGAAAAGTATAAATTGAAGGTCACAGAAAGACCTGAAACTTGTTCGCAATGACTTCATGCATCACAGGCAAAGGCTGGGAATGGTCCAGGTCACCTTCAGCAGGTAGAGAGTGAGAGTGTGCACACATACACACAGCATGGAAATCTACTTTACAGTGAAAGCGAATGGACACCTGAATTAATCTTCCAGATGTTGTGCTATCTAGAAATGAAATATCAATTCCAAAAGGCCATGTATTCCTTGAAATGGCAAAGCTGTAGAAGTGAATATGATATTGGTGACTTCCGTTGGTTGAAAATGAGATGGGGATAAGGAGAAGGAGGCAGTTCTGGCTTTAACTATCAGTAGGAAATCCCTTGTGTCCCAAGTTTATCGGTAATTTTCTTCTTGACCTTTTTAATGTCTCATTTTAAATTTTTTTCTCGCCTCAAAGTTAGTCAGGTTCTATTTTATAAAGCCCTCACTACCTTTGAATATGTAGGCCTAAAACATACTCAAATTGACTTTGTACATGGTGTGGGTTAGGGATCAACATTCAGGGGCCTTTTTTTTTTTTCATGCATCACTGGTGTATCTGGATGGTGCAGAGCAATGTACACTCTGACCACGGAGCAATGGCAACTGTGCTATAAATCAGCTGATTATGCATGGATGGATATATCTCTGGGTTCTTCTGTCCTGCTTGATTTTTTCTGTTATTGAATTTGTTTTTTTTGACAATTCCATGCACATATAAAGTATATTCTGATTACTATAACCCTTCCCACACTCTCTAGTCTTTCTCCCACCCACATCCTCACATAAGTCTCTTTTTTTATGTTCAATTTTGAGATATACTGAATTTAAGTAGGATTGTCTTTGTGACTGTGAATCTGTAACTATCCATAGGAATCTACTGGATGCTTCAGTGGGCACACAACTGAAGATGATGACTCCAGGCATCCATTAGTAAGCAACAGCTCAGTAGGGGATGATAAAGCCTTATGAGTCCTTTTCCAATCTGGGTTGACTGTTAATACGCCCAGTCTTGTGTAGACACATTGCAGCCAGCCACAAATGTTGTGAGGTCATGACAGCAACATTCACACCACGTGCAGAAGACACGTCTTCTGATCCCCCAAACTTCTATATCCTTTCTCCCCTGCCTTCTGCAAAGGCTCTCGAGCCTTGGATGGAGGAGGATGAGTAACTGGTAACTGTCCTGTTCAAGGCTGAGCACTCAACTGTCACTTGTTCCCAGCAACTTGACAGCCATGTGTCCCTACATTCACCACTATCACTGGAAAGTGAAACTTCTGTAAGTGAAGTTGAGAGTAGCATTTGTTTTTGGGGAGAAACATAAATATTTTTGAAGTCATCTTGGCACCATGCCAGTTTCTCTACACAAGAGAAGTAATTTTGCCCCCTAAGCCTAAGGCTGTCTCAGCCATGGCTGTTAAATGGCTACATTTAAACAGATTTATTTGTTTTTATTTTATTTGTATGAGCATGTAAGTAAACCATATGCCTATCGTGCCCGCAGAGGCCAGGAGAGGGCATCAGAACTGCTCAAACTGGGAGCTCCAGTGATGCAATGAGTTAGTGGCTATACTTATACAGAAATGCTCAAATTGTAGGATTACAGAGGGCTATGAGCCTTCATATGGCTGCTGATAACCAAACTCAGGTCCTCTGCGAGAGCAGCAAGTTCTCTTAAACCCCTGAAGCATTTCTTCAGTTCCAACCATGAGGTTTTTACTATATTTGCAGAACCAGTTATGGATTCCTTTCTGAGGAAGTGGCCTCAAATACAGGCAAAGAATAGTTGGCTACTGCAACAATAACTCTGCCTCTATTGTGCCTGTGGTCATACTTTGCCTGGCAGGTTGATATTTATCTTAGTTTGGTTTCTGTCGCTATGATAAAATACTGACTGAAACTGACTTAGGAAGGAAAAGGTTCATTGTATCTTATTGATTAGAGTTCATCATCAAAGGAAATCAGGACAAGAATTCAAGCAGGAACTTGGAGGCAGCAACCGAAGCAGAGGCCAATTGAGCAACACTGTTTACTGGCTTGCTTCTCCAAGCTTGCTCAGTTGGCTTTACTATGCACCTCAACCGCTCAACCACTTGCCTGGAGATGGCACTGCCTACAGTGGCCTGGGCCTTCCTATATTAATCATTAACCAATACAATGCCCACAGACTTGCCTACAGGCTAATCTGATGGAGGCAATCTTACAGCTGAGGTTCTTTCTTCCCAGGTGACATGGATTATGCCATGTCAAGTTGACAAAAAACTAACCAGCGTAGTATTGTAGTTCATAGGATTACAACTAGGTTAGGCTGTCAATGCCTATTTATTTATAGTCAATACCATACTTTCTTAATCACTAGAACTTGGTGGTAAATCTTGATATTTATCCTAAGATATAAACTTTCCAACTTTTTCCTTTTCCAATATTTTTTGGAGTGTTTTAAGCCTTTTCCATTTTTTATATAAATGTCAGAACTCATTTGTCAAATTTTCCATGAAAGCAACTCAAAGCAAAAAGATCTCATGTAGTTCACCTCAAGGTGATCTACAACTTTCCAATATTGTCTCTTCTAGTTCACAAACACGGAATATTCTTGTCTTCATTCAAACATTTAAAACATATCTCAGTAATGTTAAAACTTTGAGTGTAGAGGGATATATGAACATATACAAACACAAATGCAAACATGTATATATGTACATTATTAGGTCTCTTTGTTGAAACCATCTTATTAAAAGCAAAACACAGTGAAATAAAGGATAGTAATACCCTATGAGTATCTCAATTTTTCTACAAGTATACATTCATATAACCATGGAAATCTGGTCATAAACATATTCAAGGCTCTACACACTTCATGCTACTTCTGAGTCAATTATGTTACTCAATGTGAACATTATTATATTGTCTGTTATCCAGTAAATGCCATCTTTTACATTTCTTTTTATACTATTTTATATTCCAAAGATATTAATATATTGAACTTTGCTAAATTGTTCTCACTAATTTTAATCATGTTTTGAGATTTGGAAGGAGGGGTTTTCTATATATATAATTCTGTGGTCTATGAATAGTAAAACTATCTTACTTCCTTTCCAATTTTTATGTCCTTATCTTATTCCATTGCATTGGCTAGAACACCCAGTAGAACTGGGGCAGCTTTCAATATTATACTGTCAATTATGATCTTAGATTTATGCTTTGCACATCCTTTACCACATTAACAAATTTCTCTTTTGTGGCGAATTGCTAAGAACTTCATTATACATGAGTGGATGTTAACTTTCATCAGATATTTCCTTGGCCTCTTTTGAAATGATTGAATAAATGTTTTTAGAAAGTTCCATGCATGTATATAAGGTATCTTGGCTATAGCTATCCTACGTGCACAGCCAGCTTCCTACATCTTATAAAACAAATCCTCAGGTTCATGTCCTTAAAAAAAAAAACAAAAACAAAAAACCAACAACCTACTAAGCCAAATTAGTGCTTTGTATAAATATCAGATAATCCACTGTTCTAAGGACAAACTACCAGTGGCTACACCAGCCAAAGGTAAAGTGACTCTTCCTGCCTCAACAGCTATCAATTGTCATGAGCTCCTCAGCTAGGAGTGGGGCATCTGATACGGCCTCCCCATGGCTTCCCCATTCTTGGTGGCCTGTGGCAGTCTTGGGTGGGCATCACAGCTACTGTGAGCTCCTTTGCATAATAGCCACGTGACATCCTGAGGCCTTCTACAGCATCCTTCCCCATCTTCTGCACGTCACCTCTTTTCTCCCCAAGTCTTCATGGTTGTGTGGTTTTCATCTGATAGATTGCCTGGCCTTAAGCCAGTCTCTATTCCTGGAATAAAACCAACCTGATTATGATCTGTTCTTCATTTTGTAAATTAAATGCTTTTGTCTGTTTTCGTAGTGTGTAAGGTATTGTCTCCATGCTTATGAGGCCTTTGTGTGATATCACTGTAAAGTCTTGATGTTTACTTTTTCTTCATATTCCTAGAAAGTATTTGCATGAAGGTACAATTTCATTGAAACTTTTTATGCGTGCAAAAGTTTGAAAATTAATTCGTTGTACCATCATGTAGAGTTTCTTCTACGAAATTGTTCCAGCTAAAACTTGGTTGTTTTTTATAATTCAGTGGAAGCTGATACACATCTCTTCAGATTCATTGTTTTTATTTCTATGTTCAAGAAATACTTAGAAATATCTAGAGCGTTACCTGAAGTATCGTGAACTCTGAGTTCTCATGGAACTATAGAAACCTGTGGGTGATACTAGCATGAAGACACAGTTTCTGCTCTTGGAGCTCAAATCATCCAACTGTTTAAGTCAGTATCAGTGGGGGGGGATAGGTGGAGATGGGATTGCAGTCTATAGGACCTTGCAGAGTTTTGCAGCATTCCTTTGTTTCAAAACTTTCTTCATGTGTGCAGGTGCTTAGACTCTGCTGGCTCCTCTCTCCTGGCTGAATATGGCAGAACACAGAGACAGCCCCATGGGGATGAGAGGAGATTTGGAAGAAGCTAATTTTTCAGTTCCTTTACAGAAAGGGGGCAAGCAGCCCTTAAACTCTCCACACAAACTGAACGGGCTGTGTGGATAAGCGTCTTAATCCATCTGGACACCCCGTCCTAACACTTCAGATGAATCTATACTTTTAGTCACTTCCAGCCATTTCAGCAGCTTAGAGACTAATTATGCATCTCCCGCTTGCACACAGGGATAGGCCAAGGAGAAAAATTTGCAAAATAACAATATCTCTAAAGCCCCAGCCCCCTCCTGAGTAAGCCTTTCTCTCTGTGTCTGGTAGCATAGCAACTGATGAAGCCTCCTGGTCTCTAGTTGCTCTAGACTGCATGTGTCTTCCCTTGCTCTCTGCATCTCCATTTCATTGTGTTTTCTCAGACTTATTCTCGTGTGACAGGACTGATTTTTCTCTCAGTTCTTGTTGACTGTGAGTTGCTGATCCTTGTGGGAGAGAAGTGCTTTCTTCATTTATGGACCTGAATTTGATGCTTTCACTTTAGTCCAAGATGCTTTGAGTCTCCAGATGCTCTGACCGTAGGCCACGGGAGCCTTGGGAGGCTGGACTAGATGGCCACTGCTAGCCAAAGGGTTTGGAGTGAGGAGGACCACTGTAGGAAAGATGGCCATGAGCTTTGTTAGGTTTCTGGCATTTCCATTTGATCTTTATCCAAACCTACTGAGGTAGGACCAATTGCCCCAGTTATACTTATGAGGAACCTAAGGCTCAAGGGCACGGTGTAACTCACTCAAAGTAACACGACTAGGTGATGATGGTAGCAAGCCAACCTCTGTTTGGCCCAGTAATCATTCACTCTTGTAATCGTCCATACTGCCCTTTGAATCGCATAGATAGTACACACAGAGCATTGGAATACTGGGATGGAAAATGGGTGGGTACCAGTTAACATGAACCACACAAGCATGGCGAAAGTCAAGGAAGTCTGTGTAGGAACTCAGGACTCTTGAAGCCTATTCTTGTATTGGCTCCGCCTCCTTTGCTCCTTTTATCCAATCAGTGGTCACATGCCTTCTCCATTTGGTCTTCTGAACCAGCAACTTGTTCCTCACATTCAGTCTGTCCAACCTTCGGACTGTCATAACCCTCAGAGCTCTTCATCATCTCTCCTCTCCATGCCAGAGTACATCCTTGGGGTGAGGTCAGGCCTGAAGAAGTGTGGACACAAGAACAGTGAGGGAGGAAAGGGAGGAATGAGTCAGACACGCGGATCGGGAGGAGTTTTGTAGCCTGACTGACTGGCAGTCTGGCTGCTTCTTTATTTATTTGGAGTTTAGTAGGCACAGATAGATGCATGGTGTTCCAAAACATAGATCATATAATTTTTCTGCCCAGACACGTGTTTTAACTTCTGCTTGGTTGTGAGTCTAGTCATCATTGATAAGCCATGACAGAACAGAGTTATCTTTTATAGTTATTTTCCTTCATCAACCCCACAACCCAAATTTTAACAGCATTGAAGTGTCAAGGGCATATTTTGCCGAAGCATGGCAGCCTGTCCTCAGGCTGGTTACTATTGCAGTTTCAGGGGCACTAGACAGAGAGAAAAATCTCCAAGCCAGGCTGGGCAGATCGTCATATCCCAAGCAGTGTGTTATCGACTTTTAATAGTCAGAGTGCTAATTGTCATAGGTCTAAGAAAAATCTTCAAGCCAAAGCTGCTGCAGTTATTATTCAACTTCGGGCATAATATAGTGTTTATATCTTATATATTTGTAGAATTTGTTTATATATCTAATCTTGGTATTTTTTGTTTCTTGATCATACAATACCATCGTGTCCCTGTATGAGTTCACTTTTTCTAAGAAAGGGAAGTCTTTATACTTTCTTCTTTTATCATTTATCCACTCCATTCTTTGTCCATCATTATAAGAAAGAGACTTTTAGTTTGATCTGCTGCTGACTTCTCTGGCCTACAGAATACTATTTACCTTTTAAAGTTTACTTTGCTTTGATTATCTTGTTCCTGAGTAAGGAACATCCAGGAGCAGATGTGCCAAGAGTATATTTGAGTCAGAGCCTCATAAGGAGGTCTGTGGCATAATTATTTGAGTCACAACCTCCAGAGCATAAGGAAGACCTTCAAGTAGGGCCAGATAAGGATATCTCCCTAAAAGCAGGAGGAGGAGAAGTATGGTCAGGACATTCCTGGGGAGGCTTAGAAGCATTGCTCCTGGGAGAAGAAAGCATAAATTATTCATAAGAAAATTTCCATCAATTCAATATCACCAAGCTATACAAATAATAAAAGCCCCCCCCCAAGCATGTGACATATTGAAATCAAGGCCAAAAAATAGGAGCTTACACCACAGCAACTGCATCACTTGGCTTCACTTTGCTGGAGTTTTGTCAAAAAAGTTGTGCTGCCTTTATGACTTTTGCTGTCCCCATTAGATATGGCTGTGCCACCTCTATAACTGGCAAGTGATGTGGACTTCCTTATTGGGTTTCCAAGTCTGATTTTCTTCCTTCAGACCTGTTCTCTACCACACATTCAGAGAAGTTTTCTCAAAGGAATGGGTACCTGGGTCGTACCAGTGCTTACAAAGCTCTGGTAGGATAAATACTCAATTTGGTCCACATTGACCTCTCTGCTCCTGTTTTTGAAGATATTTATTTATTTATTATGTTTATAAGTACTCTGTCTTCAAGTACACCAGAGGAGGGCTTCGGATCATAATACAGATGGTTGTTAGCCACCATGTGGGTGCTGGGAATTGAACTCGGGTCCTCTGGAAGATCAGCCAGTGCTCTTAACCACTGAGCCATCTCTCCATCCCCCCTCACCCCCACTCCTGTTTCTGCTGCTTCCTCATGTCACCTGGATTTCTGCAGGATATGAAGCTCTAGAGTAGCCTAGACTTATCTCAGAGGAACGCACTTTATCTCATTATCTGTGAAAGTCTCTGCTTTCAGAAATGCACCTCGTGGCTTGATTTCAGAGAAAAGCCCTCTCTGACCGCCTCCATCTGTGGTGAAATCTTTCCTTATACTAATAGCCTATCTATACTGTAAGAAGAGGCCATGGACTTTGTACCCTAAGCATAGATTTCTTATTTGATAGTATCAGAGGTCAGAGATCTACAACAGCTCCACAGGACTGTATGTATTTGGCTCACAGGAGTATTTATTTCCTGCCTTTTTCTAGTTTCTAGAAGTCACCAGCTAGCTTTGTATCTAGCAGGGTCCCTTTCCCTATGTTCTAAGTCACAGAGAAACATCCTCCAATCTCTCTCCAATTCTTTTGTTTTCTTTCTTCACTTAAAACAACAATAGGTGATTATGCTGAGCCTACGTGCACAAGTCAGGGCACTAGACTTAATGTCTGTGTCGCCATTACATCTGCAGAGTACCTTCGGTTCTATAAATTTTGGAACAGGGCTTGGATACTGTTTGGGGCCTATTTTTTTCTATGTCACATTCCTGCGTAAGCCAGCACAACCCTCGTCCTGTGTTCCACTGCCAGTTGTATAATTTCATTATCATTCTACTAAGTTTAAATTTGTTTCACTCTCAATTCTCAGGTTCCTACAAAATGGATAGTGATTTGCTTTGATCCATGGCCCTGGGAACAAGTAGACTTGGTCTTTAGTAATTGTGTGTTGAACAAGAGAATTTATCTGCTTCACTCTTAGCTATCTGTCTTGTTCTGTGGCTGGCCAGACGGTTAGAACAACGGGGGGCAATTCAGTGTTTCAGTTAAAACCATAAACTCTAGGCCAGTGGGATGGATCAGCAGGATAAAGCACTTGCTATCAAGATTGTCTACCTGGGTTAGTCACTGGGACTGGTTTGGTCAAGTTTTGGACACGTTTTGCTCCTGAGACCTGCATAGTAGGAGGGAACCAACTCCTCTAAGTTGTCCATTGACTTCCACATGTGAGCCATGGTGTGTGTGTGTGTGTGTGTGTGTGTGTGTGTGTGTGTGTGTGTGTGTGT
>OU015742.1:72753199-72767461 GCA_907169655.1 Acomys percivali
AGAGAGAGAGAGAGAGAGAGAGAGAGAGAGAGAGAGAGAGAGAGAGAATGAATAATGAATATGCCTAGACTGCACATGAACTTGTGAACTTGCAAGCCATTTGAGATGAGGACATTTATACACCCAAGAAGTTGTTTGTGATTGTACTTGTACCTGCTGTTAGAAATACGTGCAAAGCGAGTAAATGCTTGGAAAGATTAATACTGTATTTTCTTTCTGGTGTTCAGAAATTGAAAACTGCTAATGCCTGAAATAGGAGAGCAGTAAACCATGGTAGGAAGTCGATGGGCGAGCTTGATGAAGCCACTGCTCAGCCCCCACGGCAGCGGAGTGGTTTGCTCTTCATCCTGCCCAGAGCCGGTCTGTGAATAATTATATTAGGGAATTAGGCAGAGTCATCAAGGAGCTACAGAATATCCCCCTTGAGGCCACATTGGAGACTGATGGGAGCTCCTGAGGGTTGATAATGGCCATCGGAGGCTCTATATATTTAAAATGCACAAAGGATGAGTCCAGAAATTATCTGCCTGCCAACTTAACTTCTCTACCTGGAACAAATTATCCCAAAATCAATTTGCAAACACCTTTGAGATAACAAGGTCTTGAGTAATAACGTCCATGGCTTTGTAAAGAAAAGCACCTAGCTTGACTAATCTGCTTAATTCCCTTTTCTGACCAAATGGCGAACTGTAATAGAGGCTAGCTGAAGCTGTCCCTCAAGATGTACTTCGAGTCACACTGAGAGTATATTGTCCACCCCTGTTTTATAGCAAATTATCCTGCTTCTGGAGAATCTTTAATGCTAAGTAATTAATTAAAAAGAAAAACACAGAATGAGCCTCTATCCCGAAGTCTCCACTTGAGTTCCAAACTAAACCCAGGCCTTCGTTTGCTCATCGGTGTAAGCAGAGACTTGCCCCAGTATGGCGTCCTTAAATAAAGCGCCACCCACCTTCTCACCCACCATCTCTCCATTCTGCTGGAGGATTCAAGGTCTCGTACATTCCTCTTGACAGGTCTTTGGTCTTTGGTCGTAAAACAATATCAGACTCAGACAAGAAGGCCTGAAGTCATTTGCATGGAGATGTCTGTGGCAGAGTTATTTACTGTGGCCAAACTTAGATCAACCCATATGTCCAACAATAGGAGAATAACTACTGTCATAAATTGATAGTTATTCAGTGCCCAGAAGAGACAGTAGCCCCTTTGTAGCTTGTGACTGGAAGTATTAGGATGCTTAAAAGTGAGGGAAGCAAAACACATCTACATCTGGCCTATGTGTCATTGAAACTAGAGGAAAAGGTGTAAGTGTATGAATAAGGACTGGATTGGAACGTGCAGACATTTCCAAGGCCATTATGTTGCCTGCTAAGAGAGGAGATGCTTTCTCTATTTTTCCTTTGGGATTGTTGTTCCACTTCTGTGTTTGTCACAGATAAAAGTAATGAACATACCAAGTTTGTTTTAAAACAAACAAAGAAAATGGGCATGGGTGTGTTGGAGAGACCTCACTGGTTAAGAGTCCTTCCTTGCAGAGAGCTGATGTTCAGTTCCCAGCACCCACATCAAGCAGCTCACAAGTTCCTGTAACTCCAAGCCGAAGAGATCTGATATGTCCTCTTCTGGACACTGCAGGCACCTGCACTCACGTGTAAACACTCACACACTTGTGCACAATCAAAAATAAAATAAATCCTTTGGATTATGTGTTGCATCTCAGAGTCCTCATGCCTGAAAGAAGTGACTCTCCCTCTCCCAGTAGATAACATGTCTCTAAGATATGGGTGGTACTCTATGGACTCCTCCCACATCTGTGGGCTCCTCCCACATCGTGGTCTCCTCCCACATCTATGAGCTCCTCCCACATCTATGGGCTCCTCCCACATCTATGGGCTCCTCCCACATCTATGAGCTCCTCCCACATCTATGAATTCCTCCCACATCTATGGGTTTCTCCCACATCCATGATGAGATTTTGGTTGCTCTGGTGCAAGTCCTATGAAAATAACATGCAAGTATGAATATTAAACAAAATACTTAAATTTTAAAAGATTTATTCATTTTATTTTATGTGTACGGATGTTTAAACTGAGTGTGTGTTTGTGTAACACTTGTATGCCTGGTGTCCCTGGATGTTAGAAGAAGGCATCAGATCCCCCTCAGTTCCTCTCAAGCTCCAGGTAAAATATTTTCTAGGAAATAAAATGAATCCTGAAAAAAAATCTTAAAAGAAACAAATGTCCTGTAATCCCTAAATTTGGACGGACAAGGTAAGAGAATCTGTCATTTGAGGCCATCCTGGGCTACATAAGGAGTCTGAGGCCAGCCTGGCCTACATACGGAGACCCTGCATGGGGTTGTGGGTTTCTTCATCCCACTTGCACCGCTCTGGAGTTTGGTTGGGCCTCTTTGGTTAAGTATATATTGCCTAAGAAAGGTGCCACATAGATCAGTTAGCAGGTAACTAGGTAACTCATTGTAACCTGTCCTTTGGCCTTTCATTCCTGCTGGGCTCCTGCTGGCCAAGGATACTCTGCTGGCAGGGACCTGTCAGGGCCATGGAGAAGCCACATTCTAGTTGCATCATCCTTTCCCTGTCTGTGTTCCTACCAGCATCTGTGGTGGAACCAACTGAAAGCCTCATCCTGGCGACTAGTTCTCATTACATCCGAAGGTTCTATGTAAGCTGCCTTGGTAGGAAATCTATCAATAGTTTCACAGAGCTACCTACTAACCATGACAATGGCCAGCCTGCCAAGATGTCCCCAGTGGTGCAACAGTGTCAGTGATATCTTGGGATTAGCCATCAGCTGTCTGATGGGTCCTTATAGGAGGGACTTTATGGCTGGTATTGTAAACCTATCCAGCTACCCATGGCAGGTGAGATCATGAACTCTAGAGGAGAAGCTGCTACACTCCTACAGCTACAACTTCTAGACCAACATAGTGCCTAACTCTATTCTACAGACTTATTTTTATGCCCACAGCTATGTTTTGCTCTCACACCTTATAAAAGGGAATTATTTTTGTGGCCGATAGAGATGATCCGTTACTATTGCTGTCATGAAACACCATAACCAAAGCAAGTTGGGAGGAAAGGGATTATTTGCCTCACACTTCCACACTATAGTTTACAAAGAAGAAAGTCAGGACAGGAACTAAAATGTGACAGGAACCCGGAGGCAGGAGCTGATGCAGAGGCGATAGAGGGGTGCTGCTTCCTGGCTTGCTCTTGTGGCTTGCTCAGTGTGTTTTCTTACAGAACTCAGGACCACCAGTCAGGGATTGGCCCTGCCCACAATGGCCCCCCCACAGACAATATTAATTAAGAAAATGCCCTTCAGGCTTACCTGTTGTCACCTGATTTTTTGGGAGGCATTTTTTAAATTAAAAATCCTTCCTCTCTGATGACCCTAGCTTATGCCAAGTTGACATAAAACAAATCAGCACATCCACAATCGATAAAATACAGAGAACAACAGATCACGGGTGTCCAGCCTAGTTGGTAAATCTACCCATAACGCAACCCTACAACTAAGGCTCAGAGTAGATCATGGTCAAGAAGGTAAAATATTGTAAGAGCCACAGGATAAGGGCATCTGTTGTGAGACAGTGTCTTCTATATTTGATACTCATATCTCAGTAATGTGGTCCCCTAAACAATACCCACATAATGACAATACCAGATGATAGGCCAACATGGATGAGAAAAAAAATCTCACAAGAGTCCACCCCTAAATGAAGAACTGCAAGCAGGCAGCTAATGGCTGCTAAGCGAGGGAGAACCAACTACCAACTCCTGACAGGTGATGCAATCTCAACCAGTCATCCTTAACACATATTCACACAAGTAAAACTAAATGGGAAAACACACACACACACACACACACACACACACGTGTCACATACTGCAAGTGGAGGTCAGGGACAACTTTTCTTCCACCATGTGGGTCCTGCAGACCCATCTCAGGATGTCATGGTTGGTAGCAAGCTTCTTTGCCTGCTCAGCCATCTTGACAGCCCTCTGTGGTTTTGTTGAGTTTGGCCACTTTTCCTTACATGCTTAGATTCTACTTTGTAAACAGCCGAAGACTGAAATGTCTTTGCTTGCTTGCTTTCTTACAGAGCCTCCCACGCCCATCGCTCCCCCAGAACTGCTGGCGGTGGGGGCCACCTACCTGTGGATTAAGCCAAACGCCAACTCCATTATTGGGGACGGCCCCATCATTCTGAAGGAGGTAGAATACCGCACCACCACGGGTACCTGGGCCGAGACCCACATCGTGGACTCTCCCAACTACAAACTCTGGCATCTGGACCCTGATGTGGAGTACGAGATCAGAGTGCTGCTCACACGACCAGGCGAGGGGGGCACAGGACCACCCGGACCTCCCCTCACCACCAGGACCAAGTGTGCCGGTAAGGACATCCCTTCAGACCGTGTGCTGTTCTGCTGACTGGCCCCCCTCCTGCCTTTTTGGGCACGGGCCCTTCCTGGTTTCTCTGGTGTAAATCGGCTTCCTTTTATGGAAAGGCACTCAGCTCTGGCTGTGATTCTAAGAACCTTCCGCCTTTGGTCAATTCATGGAGATTCTCATAATATTGACAGTATTTCTGATGGGGCACTGGATCCGTCATCGTGAGGAATCCCAGTGCCATTGCATGTCTTTGAGGGAGCCTGTCTCTGACTGTACCCTCAGTTCTCATCCCTGCAGGCTTCTGGTTTGGTTTTTGTATTTAATATGTATAGTTTGTTTGGCCTGTGACCCCTGGATCTGATTGTTGCCCTGGTAGTTCCTGGTTGTCTCTGAGGAGAGCCTACCACCAGCTACAATCTTTACAGCTTCTCCACTCTGACAGCGTCTCCGAACTGACTCCGAAATTGCTGTTGTCCTTCAGAACCTCCTGACTCTATATCCTCTTGGGCGATCTTGGTTTCTGCCTAAGAGTCTGACTTAGCACAGTCTCTCTGGGGGCCCTTGGATTCTACTTTAACTGTGGGTTTCTGGCTCCAGCTGTTTCCCAGATGTTCCTGCTGTGGGTGTGACCTCGAGGGTTCTCTGCATACAACTATATCCCATAGGCCTTAGGGCTGTTGCCTGTTGGCTAAGATTGCATCTCTGGGTGGAACTCATGTAATTAAAGGAGACTGGTGTTCATTTTTCTAAAACTCACATTATCCTCTTATCACCCTCAAATGCCATGCCCTGCAAGTTCCATGTGTACACAATGGGAGAGAAAGTTGGTACTTTCTTATTTTAATCAAGCTCACTGAATTGGCCAGTGGTGCACCCAGGTTCTACACTCTGGTTTTCTGGCTACAGAGCTCTGGGTCTTTGGTTACACCATGAAAAATAGAGAGATGTGTGCCACTGCTATACTGAGCTCAGGGCCACTCTACAGCTATGGTGTGGGGATTAGTGAAGCATCTAGCATGGACTTCAGAGGGAAAATTAGTCAAAGATGTTTCTGAGGTGGGAGAAAAGAACCCGTAAGTGCAGAAACATGGGGTACAGGTGAGTATGTTGTATCAGGCCTGTCATAACTTGAAAGCTGTGCCCTAACACTGTTGCTCTTTGGTGTATTGTGGATAAAGACCACAGAGCTTAGGAGGTAAGTGGGGATAGAGGCACTCCTCACATGCTTAATGACACATAAGCATCAGAGCACAACTTTAGACATCAAGTGGACCAGAACCTGCAAAACACTGTAATGTAGATAGCAAATACCTCAAGAAAATCTCAATATTGCTTTTATAAGTACAGGTTGCAGCTTGTGACTCCTGGAAAGCAGGAAGAAGCCATCTGAAATACATGGACAGGAACTGCCAGATACTAGAGGGGTATATGTGTGGGAGTGTGAGTGTGTGCTCCTATATGTGAGCATGTGCATGAGTGGGTGCATGTGTATGCATGTGTGAATGTGTGCATGCGTGCGTGTGGCTCAGGTTTTGTACTTCATTTATAGCTCTTGTGAGCACAGTCACATATAAGCAGATGTAACATTTGCTCTGTGCTTACATTGTGCCCTCATAGATCAATTGTTTTGGAACAAACTTGAGTATCCAGTTTTTTTTGTGAACCAATTTGAGCGTTAGAGCCGAATTGATAGCAGCCACTCTCAAGTGTGTCAGAAGTGCACCTGATGGTGTAGAGGCCAATGATCACATGCACCAGACCTACTCCTTTGGAAGTTATTGAGCCACTGTGATGAAGATGGAGTCCATTTTCCCAATGATTTTTTCCAAACAGGTCTTTGGTAAGATTCCTCACTGAAACCTGGTTATGAAGCTGACTGCTTTCACAGGACGTAAGGGTTCATTATTAAGCCAAGTGATACCTTACCTCAACTCTGCAATGTAACAGTCATCCATAAAAATAATTGATTTGAACCAGTTGACGGGACTTCTCTTTTTCCACAAGGTAAATGTCAGGGTTTGGAGGGGTTTTGATCTTTAGAAATGATATTCAAAGCACTTTCAAAGCCCCCGTGGACTTATTTGCTCATGATCATATAATGCAGTTAGAAATTCAATCGTGAGATGATCATCTCAATAAAAATTTATAACCTATTGCAAACAGTTGCCACGGCTGTATAATGGATTTTACATGTAACAGACACAATGGCCTGACTATCACTATAAAATTTTTGAGTTGAAATGTTGTTTGTGGTATTATATTTGCAGAAATGTTGGTGTTTGAGTAAGTTAGACTTAAATCTCAAATAACCTACATTCTAAAAATTGTGTCATAAAGAAAACAATCTTTTCCCCATCATCACTGATGGCAGAATGTTCTTTGCTTCATAATTAATTTTTAAGAGAATCCAGGGCTGGTGGCCATTTGTAGATGCTCTTTATTACCATTGGTATTTGGAATTTTCTCCCCTTTCCCTATTCTATTATTAATCACACTGGAAATGTACTCATTATTTTGCAAAACAGAAAATGAGAGAGTGCAGAGTGTGGAAAGTATAATTTCTGCCCAGAGGAATTCACAGACTGGGTAAAGATTCTAGAAAAATAGAAAAAGGGATAAGATTTAAACATGAAGCTTGGGCATTGAAATAGTGTGCTTTGCAGAGGAAGACAGGGTCAGCAAGCAAACAACAATGTCTGTAGAGACATCCAGAGCAATATATCTCAGTGTGAGGTCTCTGGACCAGGAGCATCAGTATTGCTAGTGACTAGATACTTTTGTTTACTTCAAGTCTTACATCAAAACCTAAGTCCCCACGAGATGGTTAGGAGATGGAGCCTTTGGAGGGGCTAGGTTGTAGGGAGATTTGCACCAATATGAAGGAGACCCCAGAGTTCTTTCTTGCTCATTCACCATGTGAGGGCACAATGAGGAGATGGGTCTATGAGCCAGCAAACAGGCCTTTGCTAGGACTGGAAAAAAGCAAATTTCTGTTGTCTATAAACAACCCACTCTATGGTATTGTGTCATAGCAATCCCAAAGGATTAGGTTCTTAATTAATTAAGAAGTAAGTAGACCCAGACCTAGTCTTCCCTCACCCAGTGAGTTGGTAAGTACAAGAGGGAAGCCTAGCCACCAGAAATCCTGGCTCACGTGGCGTTACATGCAAACAGAAGCCACTGTGGCCCACTGGCTTGCCCTCTGGGGGTGGACCCGCTGGTGGTGTGATTTGATCTTCAGTCTACTCTGAGGGAGTCTACCGGAGCTCAGAGTACACTTTTAGCTAGTTATACCATAGACAGATTCACTGGTGTCTTTAAATGTGGGGATGGGAGAAGGAGGTCTAAGATGACATCTCAGGCTTGTGGCATACGTGGTTGACATAGGAGAGGGAAGACCATACTCTGAGATGGGAAATGATGAAGATGGTTAGGAGTGAGTGTGATGTGTTTAGAGGAAGATGGATAGCGGGCAATGGGGATATATTTCTCTGGAGATTAAGAAATTTGAGCTTTGTCCATGAGGACTTCACCAACTTCCCCTGACATTAGGGTACAGGGTACCTTAGTGCTAGTGAAATCAGTTCAGTTCTCCTCGTTGTCATGCTATCTTCTTCAAATGTTTCATTCAATTTTAATTCATCATTTTGTTCCTGTATCTCATTTTAATCATTCATCATCCTCTCTGAGATAAAGGCCTGGGGGCAAAGACATTGATGTCTATCAAAGTGTTTGGAGAAGCTCAAAATGCTCTTTAGAGGCCTGCAATGAAATGAATCACTGTCTGTTGGTGGTGTTATGGATGCTATTGTTGTGAGCTGTTACATACAGACAAGATGGCTGGCCTCTTCCCTTCAGGACTAGCAGACTAGCACCCATCAAGAAAGTGGGCCATAGTCTCTCGCATTTCTTCACCTCTGGGGATGGGGAGGAGGGTGCAGGGTAGGGATGTGGTACAGTGGGCAGTTAGTTCACTTTGAACCTTGCCTCTAAAAGGAAAGCCACACTATCCCCAGGGACCATTTCCCTGAAGAAGCACCTGAGCAATCATTGTTCTCTCTACCCAGTGTTAACTTAATTGCC
The DNA here is from genome assembly GCA_907169655.1 of Acomys percivali. Classification (NCBI taxonomy): domain Eukaryota; kingdom Metazoa; phylum Chordata; class Mammalia; order Rodentia; family Muridae; genus Acomys; species Acomys percivali. The sequence continues at coordinate 72,761,701 of OU015742.1, forward strand.
ACAGAACTCAGCTTAGGTCACACACAGGAAAAGCCCTTTAGATTCCAAGTACAGACAGTTGGGCATTGTGGAACACATCTGTGATCCCAACACATCAGAGTCTGTGGCAATTAAAGGTCAGCCTGGGCTATTTAGCAATGCCTTGTATCAAAATAAGAAAAAAGTCTCACTAGGAGGTAGGTGCCTGCACTAATTATTTGGAGTTTGTAAAGAGCCTTGAAGGGAGCAGCACTGAGGAAGGTTACCAAAGCCATTAACTGGGAAAAGTGAGAGGCACCTTATTGACTCTGCCGGCTCTGGGGCTCCACCACAGATAGCAGTTTTAACAGCCTCACCTCTAGCTCACTGGTGTCCGCAAAGTGTCATCGAACACTATACAGGAAGACTGGGCCACACTGTCACCCAAGATCGACTCCCACACAACACCCACATGTAGACCTTGGTTTCTCTCTCTACAAGGATTTCTCTTCATCTCAAAATCAGGGCATTAGAACCTAATGTTGTGTCTCTTCTCCCCTTGGAACCTCTCCCCTCCTTACTCAAATCCCAGCTTAAAGCAGAGCCCAGGCAGTTCTCCTTACACCCCTGTTATAGGTCCCCCAAACCATCTCCCCTCCCTCACAGCATTGCTGGGTCCTGCAAATCAAAGACGTACTGCCTGGGAGCCCTGAGCATCATCGCGCGGTCCAGGAAAATTAAAGTCTCCCAAGTGCAAACTCACTTTGTGTGGTCAGAGTTGCCCGCTCTGCTGCAGATTTGAAGGGCTCACTTTCCATTCCCTTCACCCGAGGGCTGATTGCAGGTTATATTTTATTTACATATTTATGGGTTTCTACTTGAAATCATATGTGTCTCCTTCTCTGTTTTCTCCAGAGGGATAAAAAGGAGGAATTCAAATTGCTGAGCTCAATGAAGTGAGAGTAGTCATTGGAATTTAGTGAGAAAAGATATGGACCTTATAGCCAAAGAAAATCTGGTTATTTCCAGAAGGACATTTGCTAGCTGGTGGCCAGGGATACATTGCTTCACCTCGCTGTGCCTCCACTTCTTCTCTTCCATTTAAGGGAGACTATATCACATGATTTTCCTGCAGAGCTTCAGTAAGGTATGTGCCTAGCAGAGAACCTTAGAGAGACTTTGGTGAACAGAATTTATATTGGAATCTCAGGCCTGCATAGAGGGTGTTGAAACGTGGACTAATTTCCTTCCTTGTGTGTGATGGGATTCTAGCCCAAGAGCATTTCTCTAGTGCTGAGCTTAGCAAGAAGCTGGGCCGGCTGTGTGGGGGAGGGGAGACTTGTAGCTGTGCAGGTGTCCTGGCTGTGATGGAACCCTATGGTATGCGTGCAGTGTAAAGGAGGGGATCGCTCTTTGTCTGGGTTCTGTCTGGAGTCCAAGGCAAGATAGAGACACATACCATTTAGACCTCTCTCTCTCTTCTAGACTATCAAGGAACATAAGAACGAGGCCTCGCATGTCCAGAAAACAAACAAACAAACAAACAAACAAACAGGGAGGGAGGAGAGTCCTGAACCCTTACACAAAGCATCTTCAGGGGCCTCATTTCTCACACAGGATAGTGGGTCCAGTGAGGAAAGGTCTTCTATTCTAGAGAACAGCTCTCTTTCAGAAGAGAGTGAGAGAGAAAGACAAAATAAAATACTTAAGGGCCTTTAAAAATAGGGCGAATTTATCTCACTGGCCACTTGAGACCTTTGCCTCGCTGCTATAAGCTTTGCTGAACCATCTGTAATGTGATGGCGTGTGTTCGGCAGGAAGCAGATGTAGCATCATTTGGCTCCAGGCGCGGAACTGCCTCCTAAGTGAGTGTTATTATGAATGCAATCCCATCCTCCCCACTGCCCTGCTCTATAGTCTAGGTGAAACGATCCATACATCGTCAGAGAACATGGCAACACTAGCCAATGCAAAATCGAATCTCCATCCCATCCAGAATGAGACAATACAACCAACAGATTCTGGAGATCAGTGGAAAACTTCATACAAGCCATGCCGCGCTTGGAGGGACATTGTTGCTGACACAGTGCAAAGCCAGACTGGAGAAAATGCAGAAGATGTATTATGGCCACTGTGTCTTCAGAAAGGAGATAGGACAGGCTCCATCATCCCTCTCCGAGTTCACTAGTCTTCCTATGCTGGATACTTCCTTTGAGGTATAAAACCATAGATGTGTAGCTCAAAGAAGGGAGCGGTCTGCTCTTATTGCCATCAATTCTAGACATCCCATGAGAACCAAAGCGTGCCTTCTCTAGGGCCTACGAATTCTTTCTCCTCTTGGAGAAACCCGCCCCTCTTCATCATACACGATTGCTGCCTTAGAGCCTTCCTCCCTTGGTTTGTGAAAGAGGTGGCTCTAAGGTAAAGACGTTTCTCTTAAAACCCATCCTTTATAACCTCAGAGACTGTCTTCCCCATCTCCCGCCTCATATTGGATGAAAGGAGTGTGGCGCTGAGAGCGTGTAGTAAGGGTCCAGCTTGGTACCTCTTTGTAACTTCTGGAGAAGATGGTTGGTGGCGCCTTGCTCTTCTCTGTTGGATGCCACCTTTTTAAACTGCTCATTATTGGTCATGTGGCTTGAAGTCAAATTCCAAAGCAACAGCAACCATAGGAGCATGAGCATCGTCCTATGTCCTCCCACACCTAGATGCTTCTGCTGCCCTATGTTCTCTAGGGTTTTGGGGCTTCCTAGAAGCTGAAGAATAAGGAAAAGCCACCAATCAGTGCCTCCCCAGTCTCCCTCAGTCTTGCAGCTTTAGATCTGAGGAAAAAATGAGGCACAGAAAAACATTAATAGTAATGAGAGCTAATACTGTTTACTTATCAAGATAGCTCAATAAAAATAGCCCCCAAATATGTTAAAATTAGGGTCAATCCCTCCGGAAGCTATAAAAGCTTAAGATGATAACTATAGGAGATGGATGGTTATTCTAAAGTGCACAGAGGCTGCCAGTATGAAAATCCACTATCTATAACTTGTATAGCTTGGACCTGGAATTAGGTGTCTCGTAATTCCTGCCACAACCCTCAGGATAGGTATAATTTCCTACAGTGACTTTGAGGCAGATGACATGATCAAGGTCACACACCTGCCCATGTGGCCCAGCCTTTGATGTGTAGCTATGCCTTGGCTTCTTTCCTATTGCTGTGACCAAACACCTGACAAACACAGCATGAGGGGCCATCAAAATGACTCGGTTGCCATAAGACTCTTCCTGTCAAGCCTCGGCCTTGAGTTCATTCCCTGGGGCTCAAAGGGGGAAGGAGAGGAAAGCAACTCCCACAGGTTGCCGACCCATGCACACACAGAGAAAATAAACAAAATAAATAAATAAATATAAATAAATAAATAAAATTCAAAACACTATTACTTAACTCCTCATACCCTCAGGGTCATTCCTTGTGTAGAGCAGGAATGATCACTGAGTCCTTCTCACCTTACTATGAAGGTCATGAGATTTCCTCCAAGAGAGCAGTGGAAAGTTAGAAAGACTGTGCTCTGCGTGCACAGGGCTGCCACCACATGGACAAGGCTATGCTCTCTTCCCAACGTGAGTTCCCATTGTTTGGATTGTGCCTCCAAAGCCAATGGCTTGGCAATAATGGCTCTTTCCTCCATTCCAGTGTTCCATCCTACCTGTCCCCTGTGGGACAGTCCTGCCATCCCCTCCCACTGGTGCTAGGATAACATGTCAAATGTTTGCAAAACAAAGTTGAAACTTTTTTTTTAAAGGAGCTTAGGCAAAGGAAGGTTTGTTTTGCCTCAGAGTTCAAGGACACAGTCCATTGGTGTAGAGAAGTCAAGATGGCAGGAGAGGAGAGGAGAGGAGAGGAGAGGAGAGGAGAGGAGAGGAGAGGAGAGGAGAGGAGAGGAGAGGAAACAGCTGCTGCTCAAACCCCTTTGAATTGCTCTAGTCAAGGACTCCCATAATGGGAATGGCCAAGCCCCTGACTGATATGGCCTTCACACACCAGTTATCACAGGGACATCTATTTCCCAAGTGATCCTAGACCCCATCAAATTGACAACTAAAACTATCAGGAGCTCCAAAGCTCACTCACTGTCTGATATAATACCCAGAATTCAGTGTGATTATCAAAGCATCACCATATGCCATGGTCAAGTAGGGCTTCTTCCAGAGCATAGTGAGAGAAATTCTTGAATATCAGAAAAACTGCTGGTGTAATGTTTCTAGTGGTCAGAGAATAAAACCATATGATCCCCTCAGGAGCAGCTGGGAAGTAATTTGAAAAAAAATTCACCCTTCATTACTGATCAGAATCCTTAGTGAGCCAGCAATGGGACATCTCTTTCTTATTTCAAGTGGAAAATGTTCTTATAGGCTCAAAGCCCAAGAGACTAAAGCAAACTTTAAAATAAAAGAGATAGGGGGAGAAAAAGCTAGTAGAAATAGTAATGTATTTCAGTCTTGTGGTCGGACACCAAACAAATACATAAAAATCAATACTTACATGCCAGCAATAACTGTTAAAAAATAACGAAATGCATCATATTTTGAACACAATTAAAATATAAATGCTTAGGAAGAAAGTAAGAAATGCTTAAAATCTAGATGAAAACACACACACACACACACACACACACACACACACACACCCCTACAGAATTTTATTGAGGACAATCAAACAAGACTGGAGTAAATGGGCCCATATATCATGCTGCTGGATTAGCAAATTTAGAACTGTGAAGATATCATTGCTCCCAAATTAATTTATAGGTTTAATATAATTGTGATCAAACTCTTAATGTGAATCTTTTTGGAACTTAACAAAGCAATTTAAAAATTGATCTGAAATAATAGCCAGGGGGAGCAATCCAGAACACTTAGAAAAAAATGGCAGGAGGAGGGGATTTCTCTATGAGATAACATTTATAATCATTATAATAATTAAAGCCCTGAAAAGAATGCAATCTATGAAGAAACAGGGTTTAGAGATGTATCTGCATGTGTACGTTCTTAATAAATTGTACATGATTAATAAGTAGTAGTATAAAGTATAAATTATTTGAGAAATAGAATTTTTTGTATATAGCATGATATACTAATTATAGATAGATTAGGCACTTAAAAGTATAAAAGCAATAAATAAGTAAGAGAAAATAAAGAAAAGATGTTCTTTTATTAGTCAGGAGTCACGTTTCCTCAAGTGAGCCAAGCCACCATCCAAGTTGTGTTTATAAAGTTCATATTCAGGAAGAGAAAGCAGAAGAGAAGCCCCTGATGGGTTTTGACAGTACTCAAAAATCAAATGGGTTCACCAGCTGCAGGAAAAGTGACAAAGTAAGAACAATGGGTAAATAAATACTCTATAGAAGAGTGCTGCAGCCACTAAAATGTAATTGTGTTGATAGATAAAAAGCTCAGTTAAATAAACAGGTAAATGCAATGAAAGTGTGAAGGAGGGTGGGACTCGGAGATGGCGTAGTAGGTGAAGTGACTGCCATGTAAGCATGAGGTCCTGAGTTTGCATTCCCAGCATCCGTGCAAAGGCCTGGAGTGTTGGTGCACATCTGTCACACCAGTGCTGTATAAAGTGGAGGCAGACAAACTCCTGGAGCTCATTGGCCAGCCAGCTTAGCAGAACCAAATGTCATCAGGATCAGTGAGTCACTGTCTCAAAAAAATATGGTGAAGAACAATTGAGGAAGGCACCTGATGTCAACCACTGGCGTACACACACACACACACACACACACACACACACACACACACACACACA
>OU015742.1:72767471-72780800 GCA_907169655.1 Acomys percivali
CACACACACACACACACACACACACACACACACACACACACACACACGGGAACACCTATGCGCACCACACATGTGCATGTACACAGAAAAGAATGCTGAAATGCCCAATGAATTGTTCAGTGTTACAGATAATTAAATACATATAAGATAACATTGCAAAAGTCTGTGTTGTCAATAACCAGCTCCGTGAACACAGAGTGTCTCCCGCCGCAGTACATGTCTTGGTGTTTGGTGGGAGTTTTCTTAGCAAATGAGTTTATCCTAAGCCTGGAAAGTCAGCAGGCAGAGATTGGAATGCCATGTGCTGTCTTTCCTCTCTCACGTTGCACACAAGGATATCAAAGTCTTTTGTTTTCAGTGATTGATAACTGAGCAGAGGGTTCACACATGCTAGGCACACATTCCACCCCTGAGCTATAGCATCCTTATGTATTAGTCAGTTTTCTCTAAAGGAACATGTATACAAATGTATTAAATGTATTATGAGGGATTTTATTAGAGCAACTTTCAGGTTGATGCCCAAGTGGTCACACAATGCCTATCTCCTGTTAGAAAGGCCAGGAATACACTGCTTATTCTGTCCATGGAAGTGTATGCCTGAGCAGTCCCGATTTTGTGCAGGAGTCCCAGAGCATTCCTAGAGAGCCCCTGGTCTTTGGCCTTTTGAAAATCCGGAAACAATAGGTTCTAAATCGAGCAAAAGAATGCCTCAGCAGCAGGGCAAATGCACCTGTCCGTGATGGTGAGGGCAAGCAGGCAAAAAGCAAATGCTGCCTTTATCCATGTCCTATTATGTGAGCTGTCACTAGAGATGCGGCCCAGGTTTAGGGCGGGTCTTCTGACCTCAGATGATCCAGGTTTGGGATGGCTCTCCCCGCTTCAAATGATCCACTCAAGGATCCTCACAGCTGTGCCCAGGTGCTTAGGTTTTAGTTGATTCCAGATGTAGTCAGTCACCTTGACAACTACATCAGCCTTCACTCCTTATTTTGTTGAGATAGCAGCTCACCACAGATTAACTCTATAACATAAACTGATTCTGAACCTGGCATCCTACTGCCTCAGCCTCCCAAGCAACGGAGATTTCAGGCTTAAACCACCTGGTCAGACTGCAGTGACGTTGCACATGATACAAAGCAGGTGACTTGCTCCAGGCTCTGTGTCCAAAGCTCTCTGCATATCTCTTGCATTGAGGTGAACAGTAGGTTGGGGTGGGTGGCTAATTTTGAGATAAAAGTTTTAAGTGGGGAAAATGTCCTGAAAATGTTTTCTGTATACCTGTTTATGTATCTACACACACACACACACACACACACACACACACACACACACACACAGACTTTTGAAATTATAAATCACTGTAAATGTTTTCTATTTGTTTTACTAAATTGCATAAAACTTATACAATTAAGAGTAACTCTCTCTTAGAGTCAAATGTGTATGTAAGGAAAAAATGCTATAAACTGTAAAACACTATACAAATGTGAGAGGTTATTTTTAATTGCACTTAACAGATCCTTGCTATTTTGAGAAGCTGCAGGCACAGTTCTGCATTGCTAAGCCCCTGGGCAGCAAATGGAGCAAGAGATGATCCTCTGAGCTTTGGTCTCTGGTTCATCTGACTTTGGATACAGGTCCAATCATTTGGATAGCCCAGCACAATTTGCTTAACTGCTCCAAGCCTTTTCACTACCTGTTAACAGGGATAATGTCACTACATTGGATGGGAATGTGGGGTACTAAATATATGTTAATGTGAGGGCTAAAATATATATACACATGTGAACTTATGCCCCTGAGTGTGCTTGTACCCCTGCGAGCCAAGAGGCAGTTGTGTCATCACCATCACTACAAATGCCAGAGAATCTACGTGATTTTCTCGGAGTCACACAGCTTAGGAGGCTGCTGAGCTTACAGTGCCTGGGTTCTGACTGCAGAGGGCCCAGCTCTTAGTTCACCTGACCCATGTTCCTCTGGCATCATCGGGGACTAACGCCTGGATTTAATAGGAGCTTAGCATGTGGGGGACTTGCAGCGCTTTAAAATCCCAGAGATGTTCACTGTTCTTCACACCCTCCTTGCCTGTCAGCTTCAAGACCTTCCCTGCTGCTATTAGTCAAGGGACAAAGGGAAGATAACTTCTATATCCACAAAGGAACCTACAGCCATAGGCAAGGGGATGCCAGACTAAGGAGGAAGCCCAGGATGCTCAACATTCTGCAAGTCCCTGTCCCACCCAGAAGGATAGGAGAGCCATTCAAAGTACAAGCCTGGTTTGGTGTGAAGAGGACCTACTGGGACTGTGAGAGAGGGCCTGGACACGCTCTTCCACGCTTTCTGTTTCACATCCACCAAGGGTTCAGGAAGGTGGGTGTGCCGGGAGCTAGGCTGAGGGAGCAGGTGAGAGGATGGAGTGGGTCTACAAGGCTTAGTGGCCTGGATACCCATCCTTTATTGTCATGCAGATGGCCCTTATTGAACACATCTGGAATCAGCTGCAGCAGTGGGTATCTTCCAAGCAGCTGGGCTCAGGGCTGAGAGCAGATGCGCCCACTCTGCCCCTCCCCCCTCTCCGGCCCCATCCTCTTTCCCTTGAAATAACACATTATCAAATTGTTCAATTGTGAAAACAACTTTTTAGCAAACTAAAATATATCCCATAATCCAATTAGAGGAGTTTTTGCTTGTGAAGATCCCTTTGTGTCACTGACACAAATCTCATAGCATCATGGCCTGTGTGCCACATATGATCCCTGCCTGTCACTCAGCATCACAAAGTAAATATTTTATAGGTTTTAAAGGAGTTTGCACCATGTTTGACTAGCTCTGTAGTGACCCAGGAGTCTAATTATCCTAATTTGCCAAATGATTCCTCTATCTCTGTATATTTAGGCATCTCTAGAATCTCGCCTCCCCGCCATCCTATAGCCTTCTGCTTGAATGATTTTCCTTAAACAAAGTTTCAAGGAAGATATTAAAAGACAGAGACATCCTTATGGCTCTTTGCTATGCCTTACAGATTGCTTCCAATGATATGAGCAGTTCAGTGTAAGCTTGCCAGGATTGTGTACTGTCATTTTGTTTAATTTTGCCCATTTCACAGGCAAAAAAAAAACCTGGGATCTCAAGTCTACTCCAATTCACCTTTGTCTCCCAGAACCTAGAGCCCGGGGCATTCTACCACTAGGCGAGCATTCAAGGCGTCTTCTCTAACTCTCTTTTACTTTTTGCTTTGCCCAGGATGGCTCTGAACTCATTCCTTAGCCCAGACTATCCCTGAAGATCCTTCTCCCTTAATCCTCTCTGATCTCCAGTCTCTTTTTAGTCTCCTTTGCCTTGCTTCCAGGTCCCACCACTCCCATCTCTTTCCTCTTCCTCAGAAGCATAGGGTGGCAGAGACTTGTAGCTCAGTGGTAGAGCCTACGCTTAGTGTGAACAAAGCCCTGACTCTGGTCTCCAGCACAGAAAACTCCAAATTAATAGCAAAAATCCACGGCAAGCTTTTTCTAGCCTGGGGTCTTTGCCTGAGCTGTTCCTCTTCCATGCAGCATTCTCTTCACCTCACCATGTCCCTAACTAATTCATGATTATCCTCCATGTGCCACCTTCACCCCATGGTTTAAGCTAGCCTCTTCTTCACTCTCCTTTTCTAAAGCATTTAAAACACTGTCCATCTGCTCATCTGCGTGACTGTTTGTCACATGCCATTTCCACTTGACCGTATGTCCCCAAGGACACTTCCCTGCTCTGTTCTGTTTGGAATCATATGTAGACACTCACAAATGAGTGTCGAATGTGTGTGGAGGTTGTGAAGAGGTGACTGTACACTGGAAATAAAATTTGAAAGTCAGAAAATACACAGAGATGAAAACAGCCCCATGTAATACCACTCATTGAAACTACATGTTCCCAAGGTGGCGATTTTAATGGTTCTGGCCATGCATTGAACTCCTTAATGAATGTGGATTCACTTTCATCTTTGGTATATGGTAAGGTTTCAACTTTGTTTTGCAAACATTTGACATGTTATCCTAGCACCAGTGGGAGGGGATGGCAGGACTGTCCCACAGGGGACAGGTAGGATGGAACACTGGAATGAAGGAAGGAGCCATTATTGCCAAGCCATTGGCTTTGGAGGCACAATCCAAACAATGGGAATTCACGTTGGGAAGAAAGCATAGACTTGTCCATGTGGTGGCAGCCCTGTGCACGCAGAGCACAGTCTTTCTAACTTTCCACTGCTCTCTTGGAGGAGATCTCATGACCTTCATAGTAAGGTGAGAAGGACTCAGTGATCGATCACTCCTGCTCTACACAGGGAGTGACCCTGAGGGTATGAGGGGTTAAGTAATAGTCTACAACTGGAATTTCATGGCGATGATGAAACAGCCTGCTCTGTCTCCATATTCTTCCTCCCGTGCCCTCCATACAGTGCAGCGGTTTCTGTAGTCTCTGAATCATGGATTAACCAGACATTTGGTGGGGAGGGGGAGGTGCTAACCATGGGGTAGAGGAAGCCAGAATTCTGATTAATTGAAAGATTTTTTTTTTTTAATTTGAAAGTTAAGCAGCAAGTTCATTTAAACTTGACCCAGACTATTTTATATGGGATAGTATATGAACTAAACACAATAAAATTGAGCCCAGAGGAATAGCCCTAAGAAGAAAGAAGTCAATAGTGTTACTCTCAATTGCCTTTTACAGTTGGTAGGGGTGTCTGATTACTCCCACACCCACTCAAAGAATTTGATCAAGACCTTGGCATCTTAGACATCCAAAGGCATTAGACACTCCATGGATATTAAAGAGACAGTGTTCTGTCTTGAACACAGTAGATGCTATGCTTGCTAAATAAATACCCCTGTCTCTGGCTGCACATCTGACAGCTTTCAGAATAGGTGTGCGCACACCCTCAGGCACGATTATCATAGTGTTCTGTATGAAGGGGTGTTGAGGGTTCTAAAGGAGCAGGCAATTACATATCCTTGCAATGTGCCATGCAAAGGACTCTAAGAATATAGCACTTGATTCTGGCCATGCATTGCCAAGGACATAGGGTAAGAGATTTTACGTGGGATGATGATGGGCCCTGTGGGGCTGAGCAATGAAGTTTAGATGGCAGTCTGGGGCACTGACTATGACATTTTCTTGCAAACTAGAGAGCCTCTAGTGCTCAGAACTGTTCAGACATGTGCTGCACAGGGGGAAAAGCAAAGGAAGGTGTTTGCATCTTCCTGGCATTGCTGTGGTGGTGAAAGAAATATGTCTTTATTTTTGTCTTGGAAGACACAGAAAAACACTAAAGTAGAATTCAAAAATAGCCCATAAATTCCACCACGTGGACATACCCATTCCAAATATCAGCACTGTTCTCCCCATTATGGCTTCTGTTTGTTCTTGCTTTGTTTCTGGGATGCAAACACATTCATCTCCTTACGCAAATTTGCGACAATATATACATATTCTCTTACTGCATTTTTTTATTAAGTAGTATGGGTATGATGTTTGCTCTTCGTCATCTGCTTAGCTTCATTTAAATTCACTGTAGAAGCACATTTCTGGGTACAGTTTTCAGAAATATTTATCTGAGGAGGGAAGGCCCAACTTGAACGGGGTATCACCATCTCATAGCTTGAAACATAGGATTGAGTTTAAAAGGACAAAGTGAGCTGAGCATCAGTGTTTCTTTCTTCTTGCTTCCTGAGTGATGACACAATTTGACCATCTTCCTCATGCCTTCCCTGTTGTGCCCTCCCTGCTGTGATGGATGGTATCCCCTCAAATCGAAACAAGATAAATCCTTACTCCCTTCAGGCATCTCTTGTCGGTGTTTGCTTATACCATTTGTATACCTAAGTATATATTTAGTCTGATAAGCAAAAATACGCATTTAATAACCCTGTGCACTAAACGTAGGAGTTGGGATTAAGGAATGTAACATAGTGAATAAAACAAACATAGACTTGTTTTGTTTTTTGTTTTTTGGATCCTGAAGAGGGAAGGAGGACCCACACATTACATTTAATTCATATGTGGAAATACTACCTATTTTCATTATTTCTTACTTCCATGTTTGCAGATTGATTTATCCACAAAATTTACCTGTAAACACCAATGTCAATGCCACAGTTCTTTCCCTGGCACCATATCCCCTCATCACTATACTCACGAGTACATACCAAGCAGTACAAAGTTTGAGTTTTCTAATGCACATATTCCCAACAGATGCCAGCTGGGTGACAAGTCTCCCTTCTTCCTGTGGCTCAGTGGTGTAAAAGATACCCTCTTGGTGTTTCCATGTATAGAACATTGTCTCAATGTCAGTGCTTCTTATTAGAGCCTCTGTTGTTTAAAAGGTAGCCCTGAGCCATCTGATGTCCCTAAGCACAGGAAGGCTGCAATGTGCCGTCCACAGACAGGGGTATGCTGAATAAGCTCTGTTCAGGCATGAGCTACTGCGCTCTTGGTTGTGAGGTTGATGTTAATGAACTCAGTGGTGTCTAGTAAACAAGGTGCATATAAGCAGAAACGTACACACACACAAACACACACACACACACACACACACACACACACACACACACACACACACACACACACACACAGGGACATATATCCATCAGCTGGCAATAAGATTGTGACTAGAAGAACAAAATCCTGCACTTCCTCTAGGAACCCATAGTGCAGTATTCTGTAATTCAGGGCAATTTTATTGAAAAGTGCCTTGAACAACAAGAACCAGCCATATGCCTGTGCTGTTCAGTAGAGGAGGACAGTCAGGAATGGAGACATATGTTTAGGTTTTTTTGGCTTCGGATATTTAAAGCTATTAAATAAGCATAATTTCAAGACAAGATAACATCATCGCTGTCACAGCCATGCAGAGATGAGCAAAATTTTATTTAATTCATGAACGAGGAAACTGATGAGGAGTAACAGTCAGTAAGAGGATAACTCAAAGATCAGAATATCCACATATCTAGAATATTGAAATGAATATGCAAATGCAAGCAAAACTGGCCTTTTTTCTTTGAGGGAAAGTTGTCCCTCTTCCAGAAAGAACCATTTGCATGTCTATAGACAAGAATTATGCTGGATTGCTCTCAGTTAGCTACAGATTTTAGAGTTTCTACAGCTCTATAGACTAAGTGTCACATGGCAGGGGAGCAGGATTATAGACAAAATGTGTCTCAATGAAGCACAGATTTTGTTTTTACCCAAAAAAATTCTAATAAGTGTACTTAATCTACTTAGAGTATGTGGAAGACAGCAGACTCTGATGAACACCAACACCATAAAGGTGGGTTATGGAGGTGGAGCTTGAAAAGAAGCCTTCCAGAGGAGGTAGGGACAGCCAGGTCATAGCCTTGGGACCAGTGAAAGAATGAAGATGGACAATTGTCAACCGTCTGAGGAATCACACTAGGATACGCTCAAAACACCCCTCTGGACCTGCCGACATGGCAGCCAGTGGGGACGTGGCACAGATAGCTCTTCCAGGACATCGTAGGCAGGAGTGGTGTAAATGCGTGGAATGAAAACAATCTGAGGTATTTTAAATCTTGGCATGCCATTGTGTGCATGTGTTATTGATTATGTCCTAACTTTGATTCCTGAACATTTAGGACTTCTAAAATATTTTAAAATTACAATTAATAGCTACACACACACAAGCACACACACATGCACAAGCATACCCACACATCTCTAAATTTTCCTTGAATAAATTCCTAGAAGTAGCTGAGTCACTAAACCTTTCAATATTTGGTTTGATGAAAAAACAAACAAACAAACAAATAAATAAATAAATAAAGCAAGCAGACAAGCCCCGGTGTAGTACTTCACACCTTTAAATCCCAGGGTACAGGAAGGCAGAGGCAGGAGGATCACTGTGAGTTTGAGGCCAGCCTAGTCTACAAAGTGAGTCCAGGACAGGCCTGTCTTTAAAAAGAATTTGGGTCCATTTACACCAGCCATTAACTATGAGTCTGTGTTTGCTAGGACATGGGCCTCTATTGTAAACCTGCATTCTGTCTTTACTCCTTTGTAGTTTTCCGAGACAACTCCTCGAACACATAGCTTGGTGCTTGGAGCTGATAACCAACAGCTCTTCCTTCTTATCACTGCTTGCAAGTCGCAGCCTCTAATTTGGTCATTGGTGCAGAATCAACTCTTTGTCCTGTTGGCACCCATCCATGTTAGATATCGGTAGGTTGTTATCTTTCCTTCTGGCTTGGGATAGGCAGGCTCTGCTTTAGCACCTGACGTGTTTCCCGACTTCATTCATCTCTTTATTTTCCTCACAGCCTTCCATCTTGTAACAGCTTTCTTCCTCTTGGACCTTGACCACTGTTCCACACCCAAGAACGATCCTGTCTTCCATGGAGTGGTAGAGGGACTTTCTACCCCTATGTCCCTAAGAGTTACAGTCCCACTGTGTTTTCAAAACATGCCCGTTTTCTTGTCTCCAACTTCTGTGCAGGGTTGCATTTGTAGGGTTGTACTTTGTCTCCATCATACAAACTCTCCATGGACATCTCACTTGTTCCCCTGTCTTGAACACACGGACATATCCTCCTCTCTCCTCAGACCTGGTCTACACGACTGTCTGCTTTCCCTACCCATCATATGCCCACCTGGACATTACAGATCGATGCCCCTCCCATAGTGTGTCTCCTTCACCCTCTCCTGCCTAATTGTCTAATTCTGTTTGGGAAAACGCAATCTGTCTCTCCCCAGTTCAGAAATCTGGGACAGTTTGGAAAATTTCCCTTCATATCCAAGTAGCCAAAACACTGTGCATTTCCTCTCCTTATCTGTCCAGTATTTCTCTCCCACCCCCAGGCAAAGCCTGAGGACCCTGTTGTCACAATGTGCCCTGTTTTTACTTCTGATCTTATACTCATCACTAACTGTCTTCCCAGGTATGTGGAACCTGGACAGTTTTTCTTTCATTTTCCGGTAGATTATGCTGGATTTTCCAAATTAATTTCATTTTGCTGATTGATTTTTTTTGTTACATTCTAATGGATTTTCTCAGGGTTGGAGATGAATTTACATATCCAATAGGTCCAAATACAAAATGATGCTACTGGACCTGCTGGATGATGAGGTGGAGGTGAGCCTCGGGATGACTAAATGAAACAATTATTAGTGTTTTTATATTTTTTTTTCAATGCTGACATTTAATCCAGGGACTTAGCTATTTCAGGTCAACGTTCTGTCATGGAACTATTTCTCCAGCCTAAGAAAATTAATTTAAATGCGTAGCACAATAGCACAAGAAAGGATGTTTCTCTCTACATTTCCTAGCACCTGTCATAGGGACACTCTGTTCCTGGGGCCCACAGGAACCCTCAAGGTCTTCTGGGCAAAGTGTGACCTAGATTCATTCTCTTACTACTTTTCTGCGGTATAGCCACAGACAGGTCTAGTGGACTTCATTGGGCCTCTTCTATTAGTTTGGAGTGACAGTTTGGCTCCTGTGAGGCTGTCTACACAGAAACAGCTTGGTGAAGAGTGTGGTTATGGCACTCAGAACATGGCCCGTGACCTAAGAAGGTGATAAGTCTGGAGAGCAGGATTTGATTAGCTTCTGTGGACCTCATGGCACCTTCAATGACACACTCTTGGGATCAGCTCACACCCATCTCCGTAGATACCCTTTGGCGTGAAGACCATCAAGCTCTTACTGAGCTGACACCAAGAGGGAGTAGTACCCTGACATCTCTGGTTCAAGATTTTCTCAACTGTTGTCAGGGACGCTTTGTTGGATGCCTTCTCTCAGTTCCCTTCTTTGCCTGCTTGTCTGTCTTTGAAGGTGTTTATTTTCTCTGTCCTGCATCTTCCTGTGCAAAGAAGAGCCTTTTCTCCTGGCCCTCTCCACCAGCCTTCCATCCTTACTGCTAATCAGCAGTCGGCTTCTCACCATTCCAAGTTCTACCCACCCTCCTGAGGACAGTCAGTGTAGTCATGCCAACACATATATAACCCTGTATGTTCCCTACTTTACGATTCCAACTCTCCCCCACTTTTTCCTTTACTGCAATTCAAGGGCCATCATGTGATTTCCCAGCTTTTTCTGTCATGCCTAGCGCCCCTTCTCACTCAGCTTCATGGCCAGGAGGGTCTATAGCTCACAGGCATGATTTAGAGCCTAAAGGGACAGAACATGAACTCAGACAGATGTTGGGAAACCCGTATGATTAAAGTAGCGAGCATTTAATTTTTTCTATTAATATATTGAATTGTCTCACATATATTGAATATATATATGTATATATATATATATATATTAAAGTTTACTATCCAAAAATTTCATTTCTTTTGAACAGTAAGCTATAGGTTATCTTTCCTCACAGAAGAATTCTCAAAGTACAGAGTGATTAGAAGAATTAATAGGCAGTCATAACTGATTAAGTTGTGAAGAACCAAATGATACTAAAAGCAAATGTATTTTTATCAACATTGTGGAATTATTTTATGACAAAATTAAAATTAGCGTCAGAGGGAGAATGTAAGTGTGTTTTCTTATAGCTTGACAGAAAGTTTCAAAACTACAGTGGCCTATTAAGGTCAGCACTACTTTGGGACTCCCTTTGTCTTTGCCACCCCCTTCCTTTGTGTTAGCCACTCACTGCTATGCCTTGGCTCCTGTAGACTATGTGTTAGCCTCTGTCTCTAGCTTCTATGCCTTTTCTCCTGTAGACTATGGGGCCATCTGCCTTTCCCTTTTCCTGTCCTTTATGTCTGTGATAGTTGATGGTGTCTTCCATTTACTGTCATCCCTACATGGTTTATGCCTTGCTGAGTTTACTATTAGCACTCTAGTGAAGGGCACAGGGCTTCACATACTGCAGATTTTCATTATTAATTGGAGAATGCTGCTTTGTGCCAAGTAGTTGTCATTAAGAAGGGGAATGCTAGGGTGCTCAGAGGGAGACTTGAGTGTTGCCCGTCTCAGGTTACCCCACCACAGGCACTCCATGGGAACCCAAAGATGACCTAGTCAGAAAATCTGTGCTGAGTGATATGGCATGACACAGAGTAGGGAGAAGACTACATGGGGAAATGACCCGTGGCAAGGGATCAGGCCCTTGCTGTTGACCTTGTCTGAGATGTCATGGTGAGCAACTTCCCCTGTGTCCTTTACAGAGGACAGGAGGGGCTGCGGGAGGCAGGATCAGTTCTAGCAGAGTCCATAGGATCCATAAACACCATGAGAATAATGAGTGGTAGGGAGGCACAGGTCCAAGAAGAAGCCAAGATATGATCTCCCAGTGACAGGGAAAATCCTGGAAACCACAGTACTTTAGGGGGAATCTCAAGGGAAAGTACCCACAAAATCCCAAAGCATTGGTACTGTAGTACCCAGCAGAACCTGGCTGTCTGCAAGTGCCCAGAAATGTGTTCCTTTAAAAAGGGGGCTTCTTGCCACATCCGTGCACATGGTCGAATTGTGGATTCAGAACAGATAGTTCCCTTGAAAGACTTTCTACAGCTGCCTTGATTTCATAATGAATGTTTAATGAGCCATTTTGGGGGATTGTTAGAAGTAGAACAGAAACAGAATATATGGCAGGTCTGTTACTTGCATTCTCTATTTGAGTATTAATAGCAATTGAAGAGTAGAACCATCTCTTAAATATATTATATTCATTTGTGTGTGGAAGAGGCACACATGCCATGGCATGTGTGGAAATCAGAGGACAGCTTGCAGGGTTGATTCTCTGCTTCCACTGTGGAGGTCCCAGGGCTCCAACTAAGGTCTTCAGGCAGCAAATGCCTTTAACTACGGACTCATCTTATTCGTCCAGGATCACCTCTCTTTCTTTTTAAAAAAATTTTTTTAAGATGAGGAAAAAGCTCACAGAAGAAAATCTTTTGCTATTGGCCATAGAGTTGATGAGTTGTCATGCAGAGAGGACCTGGGCCTTGGCCTAAAGCCCCTGCCTCCCTACTCTGTAATGCCACCTCATTTGAATACCATCAGGGATTCCCTGAAAGCTGGAGACTTCTCTTTGGAGATGAGATACCTCCCTGGGATGTGTTCACAGCAGGTGGATCTCAGATGCGCCTCTCTCTCCCTCTCAGACTGACCATTGCTGCAGATTTGAGACACTCTGCCTTCTCATCTGCTGAATGGGAATGCATATGGCTACCAGACAGACTCAAAACAGGAAAATGGATACTTTCAGGGCAGTGTTTTAAACCACCATTCTAAAGTTAGAAATCAATATAGTATGCCCATACCTGTTTTGTTTTCTTTGTTTCTGGGATTGAACCCAGGGCCTCCTACATGCTAGACAAATGCTCTACTGCTGAGCTATGTCCCCCAATGCCCCCCCCCCCCCCCGCGGCACATATTTTCTTAAATTTCCCTTTGGCAACTGAGGAGGTTTGGTCATGTATATTAATTCTATTTGATCCAATTAAATCTGTGTCTGTTGTCTCATTCAATAACACAACTTGCAAACATCCTCTCCATAAATGCATTTGCCCTGTTTTCTCACAATAGCATGCCCCAAACCCGATTTCCTTATCTAAATGGCTTTTGGTAACTGAAACACTTGTAACCATCCACTGTCTACATATAAAAGCTATTTTGTTGCACATGTGAAGAGACCCTCTTGGAAGTGGGTAAAGCGCCCTTGATTTAAGTGAGAATTTTGAAGGGAGGGGCAGTCTTTTTTGAAGAGCTTCCATAGAGAAATGGAAGTTTACATACTTTCCCAAGAGCTGGGACATCACTGGGATTTCTTAATTGTGTTATTTTCTCGCTGCACGCACACACACGAGGCTCAATTACATTTGCTTTCTGCTCTTGTCATTCTTTGCCACAGTGGCAGAGATGGATATTTTCCACTCTATAGTTATTTTCCTGAGAAGCTAAAAATATTTTAAGGAAATTGGTTTTTCTCTTCTGCCTTATCTTTGCAAATAAGTATTCTGGGGGATCTCAGAGCAGCTGAGGAGATGACCTCCGCTTTATTGACACTGTGGACATACGAAGCAAGAACAAGCCACGCAGAGTGAAAGCTCTGTCTTCGTTCATGCTGCATCTCTCCACAGTCCTGGCCTCTGTGACTGAGTGTGCCTGTAAGTATCAAGGTGACGGCCAGAATAAACCTCCTGGTCAATTCCAATTTAGTCTCAGCCCAACTTTGACATGGTCCCATCCCCTGTAGCGGACTGGTTATTTTTCATGCCTGATGGAATAAATGATTGATATGATACATGTTTTTAAAATGATGTGATCCTGATGAGAAAAGAGAGATGAGAATGTGTGTGTGTGTGTGTGTGTGTGTGTGTGTGTGTGTGTGTGTGTGT
>OU015742.1:72780810-72792786 GCA_907169655.1 Acomys percivali
TGTGTGTGTGTGTGTGTGTGTGTGTGTGTGTGTGTGTGTGTGTGTGTTGATTGGTTGGAAGAGAAAATGATAGAGCACTGCCTTGTTACTTGCACTGGGTAGTGCTCTCTGCAAATTCCTTACTGGTTCAGAGATCATATTGTTAGGCAATAGGGTGAGTGACAAGGTCCAGGACTGGGTCCTGGTGGGGACACCTCAGTCCTGCTTTTACTATTTTCTTGAGGAAGCTTGCTAACTCCTCTGAATTTCCTTATTCCCAGTTTTTAAAATGTTTGATTGTTTGAAATGTCCATACATGTCTACAATGAGATGTGGTCATATACATTCCCCACTTACGTCCTCCGACTTTTCCCATATTCCCCAACACCCTTCTTTTCTAAATTCATACCTTTTGATGACCCATTACGATCAATTAGTGCTACCTATATATCACCAGTGTGGGACCATTTGTGGGACCATGGGAAACCCGCCAGTAGTCACACTTTCAAAGTAGAATGATTCTCTCTTAGCAGCCATCAACTGCCAACAGCATCTCAGGAAGGAGTTGGGCTTGGAGATCATCTGCCCCATCTATGGGAAGATTTTAGCAAGCTTGATCTTAATGGGGACCTTGGTTAGGTAGTCAAAGATGCTGAGAGGTCATGAATGTGATAGTGATTGTCACATCAAGAAGAGAGCATTTCACAGCACTTCCCCTCCCCTGAGCTTTTATATTGTTTTCACTACTTCTTCCAAGATGTTCTTTAGGCCTCAGTAGTAGAGAGCTTGTTGATAAAAATGTTCAAATTAGAGCTGAGCTTCATTTTCATTAAAAAAAAAAAAATAAGCCAATTGAAGAGACCTCTAATTACCTGACTAATATCTTTTCTTGCCTTTTGTTTATGTTCTTTCTTTTTTTCTTAATTGAAAAGGGGCCTCATATATTTCAGGATGACCTTGAACCCCTGATCCTCTTGCCACCACCTCCAGGGTACCGGGATTATCTGGTACTACCATGTGCTACCATACATGTTTCCATGTGATGCTGGAGATCAAATCCAGGGCCTCGTGCATACAAGACAAGCACTCCATCAACTTAGGGACATCCCCAGTTTCCCATTCTTACCTTCTTACTGAGGTTGGATTTTTATCTGGCAAGGGTGTTAACAGCTAACAGACTACATTTCCCAGGACCTCATGCCGTTGAGTATGGTCATGTGACTAAGTTTTTATCAATGAGATATAAGCAGAATGGGAACATTCTTTCTAAGGAGGCAGCAGTTACTTGGGGCCACTTACTACTTTTATTCCTATCCTTCTGGATGAGAGATATAAACCTAAAGTGAATAAGTCTTGCCTGCATTGCTCTGTGCTGTAGATCCTTGATTGCTAAGTGGATGCGAAGAGATTCTCATAGTAACTCAGCTGTATTGTCTCCAACGTTAGAGGAAAGCAAGGGAGGGCTGTGTCTGCTTTCACTTAACCAACACTTTTTGCAGTAGATAAAGCCATCAACTCTTTAAGGATCTTCTGATAATTCTAAAGGACATGAACATTATTAGCTTACTCAGTGATAATATCCTTTTGACTCTGAGAATTCCAATGATCCTCAATAGAGATGGTCTTTGGTCAGGTTAAGCATGTGTGCCAACTCAGTTTGAAGGACATAGTAAGAACACAGCGTGAGAGATTCTTAATAGATCACCTCAGTGATGGGTGAAAAAATAGGGGACCAAGTGTTCTGAATGGCCAATGTGGCAGAAGCCCAACGGCAAGGTTGTGACAATGCCCCATCCCAGTGAACACTATTTATATAGACTTCCATGGACCTATGTGGTGGCCTGGGACTTAGTCTTGAGGTTGTATGTTCTAGGCTTTCTCAGGCCCAGGACAATTCATCCTGTGGCCAGGGTCTCACTTAACCACAATGAAGGCTTTGTTCAGAGCATCAGTTCTCAACCTGTGGGTGGTAACCCCTTAGGGAGTCAAATGACCTTTTCACAGGGTCACATAAGACCATCTACATATCAGATGTTTACATGGTCATTTACAACACTAGCAAAACTGCAGTCATGGAGCAGCAACAAAACTAATTTATGGTTGGGGTCACCACAGCATTAGCAACTATAGTAAAGGGTTTGTAGCCTCAGGAAGATTGAGAGCTACCTCTTTCTTTAAAGGTTGTTAAAGAGAAACATTAGCAAGCATAAGGCTGCTGAAGCTGACTGCAGTCCTGTGAAGGCTTCTCTGTCTTACAGGTTTGTTTTTCTCTGGGGACAACGGGTGTCCTAGAAATCCAGACGAGTAATATAAGATAATGATAAGTGACACCGGCACCCCTTTCTGTACTAACAAAATGCATGCACAAAGGACCCTGGGACTGAAATGATGATGGAACTGAACCATTTTGTTCTTAGAAGCATCTGACTTTAATATGGCTGCCAGCAATGCAGCAAATTAAACAAGATGCCCCCAAGGCCCAGGCGCCATGGAAGAGTACTGTTAAAAAAATCACAGACTAACCCAGAGTGGGCCATTTCCCCTGAGAATCCGACAGAGGAAAGGCACTGGTGGGCTACACCCAAGCCTCTTTCTTCCATGTGTTCTGGGATACAGTGCTACCAGCAGATGGATGGTCCTTTCCTATGAGGCTTATCTCCTACCTTTGTTATTACTTAATGATTTCTTTTCATCCAAACAAGTTAGATGCAATTTTCAGCAGCTAAGAGATGAAAGCAGAATCTAGATTGCCAAGCTTTTTCTCTCAGTTCTGAAATCTGAGAGGAACTGGTCACTAGAGCCTTGGTTTAATGAGCATCAGCTGGTCTCACAGACACTGTCCTTGTTAGCAGGTTCAAGAAGATGCTGCCACATCCCTATCAGCCAGTCTCCCATTTCTGCCTTTCAGAAGCGAGGTGCAGTGGGTGGCATGTTAAAGGGCAGTGCCAGCAGAGACAAAGTCATGGGACTGAGTGCTAAGTCCTAGGTGTGGAGCACCCTGGAGATCTGTCTTATTTTATGGCTGAGAACTCTGGGGAACTCGCAAATGGAAGGGATTCATCTATTAACTGTCACAGCTGGGCTTCTGGGCAAGGCTGAATGGCTGAGAAATTGAGCCTGAAGTCTGCCGGAGGGGTGGGGTCAAGGGGAGCATCTGGCCGTTGGCTGGACCAGAGCGTGGAGTGTGAAGAGCCTTTTGTTTATCTCCTTCATTCATTCACTGACCGTCCTTTCTATGACAAGACACTGAGCTGGGGACTTGAGATTGAGGGGCGAGAGGTGTTCTCTCTGTCTCAAAAGGCTCACCATCTCATCGCAAGAGAGCCATATATGAGCTATGTATGCATGGAGGCAAATAAGAAACTGTTCTGGATGAGCAGCCATTGGGGCAGAGACTAAGGTTGAGAGCTAAGTAGGTGTGGTCTATTAGAAGACCATGTCCCCTGGAAGAGGAGACCTAGTGGCACTCAGAGGAAGGACAGCAGGTTACCAAGAAGAGACTTGATACCCTATGAGCATATACAGGGGGAGGTAATCCCCCTCAGGAACAGTCATAGGGGAGGGGAGTAAGGGGAAACTGGGAGGGAGGGAAGAAGGGGAGGATACAAGGGATGGATAACCATTGAGATGTAACAAGAATAAATAAATTAAAAAAAAAAGAAGACCTTTTAAAGGATGGAAAGGGGTGGGAGGGGTCACTAGCCTCTCCCTGTTCTGCCAGCTACACTCTCTAGACATGAGCTGTATAGGATTAACTCCATGACTCTGAAAATTCTGTGTGTCTCTGTCATCTAACAGGAGAATTACCAGCCGAGGGTGGCCACTGTGCACTCAAAATGTGGTCAGCGTGTCCAAGTTACTGAGCTATTCATGGTGTTCAGTTTTAATGAGTTTGGGTTTAAATACTTACCTACAGCATATGGCTGACACGGTTAAAAGTACACCTGTGTAGCTTAGAGTTGGAAAGTTCATCCCTAAAGTGGTGGTGACAGATGCCTTAAGCCTCTGAAGCAAAAGTTAGCTGCTATTCACGTGGGAAGATAACCGTAGACAAGTCAGGAAGTAGAAGATGTGACTGTACTCCAGTAACTGTTCACAAAAACAAATGTGAGATCTTAGTGTAGCCCATGGGTCATAAAATCAAAGGACAGAGCTGTCACCTCCACTTCCCTCTAGTCATGGGCTAGCCTCTTATAGCCCATGCCAGACTGCCATTGCTTGTGGGCCATTGGGGAAGGGTGGTACTTTACAGGCATAGTGAATTCCACTAATTGAGAGGCATTTCCTAGAGGGAGCGAAAGGTCCTAGTGAGGTGCTTAGATTTCTTTTTTTTTTTAATTAATTTATTTATTAATTTATTCATATTACATCTCAATTGTTAGCCCATCCCTTGTATCCTCCCCTTCCTTCCTCCCTCCCGTTTCCCCCTCTACTCCCTTCCCCTATGTCTGTGACTGAGGGGGACCTCCTCCCCCTGTATATGCTCCTAGGGTATCAAGTCTCTTCTTGGTGACTTATTATCTTTCCTCTGAGTGCCACCAGGCCTCCCCATCCAAGGGACATGGTCCGATATGGGGCACCAGAGTTTGTGTGAAAGATTTCTTAATCAACCAATATCAGGAGGCAAGGGGGCCTAGCAGTGCCCACTACCGTCATTGACAATTCTTACTATGTGCTCATCACGGGCCAGGAGCTGTTGGATGGATGAGCTTCCCCTTGATTCTTTCCACCAGCTATTTTATTTTCAGAATAGCTCTAACTCCATCTCATTCATGTCAAATTCATTGGTTTTCAACACTATGATTCTACTGTCTTAGTATCAATTAACAAGAGAGGCATTCATTTATCTTCCCTTTCTCTGTTACACACATCCTACCTGAAACATACGCATGATGCCCAGCCATGTGCTTTTTTTTTTTTCTGCCAGGTAACTTTTATTTGCTTCCGAAGACCCCAATGACCTTCTCTTTCTTTCTTCTTGCTGCTTCTGTTTCCTCTGTCCCCCTGTGGTATTTTCACTCTATGTTTTTCCTTCTTGTTGGGAAATCCATGTCTGAATGACTTGTTTCAAGTTTGTGCCAAGCAAAGGCACATCTCGATTTGTTTGTAGATGGTTTCCTTGGGAGATGACCTTAAGAAACACAGAGAAAGAAAATGGAAGAGACAGGAAAGGATCGAATGGGGGTGTTAACAGGCAGCTGGCCTCTGTGTTTGTATCTATGGACAGCCTTCTAGATATGCATCTTAGAAAGCAGAGCCATATCCCTCTTCCCCCAGACTCCAATAGGATGAATGTTGTTGCTCCAAGACAAGCTCCTTTGCACTCCCAGAAGACCCAAGGTCAAGCATATTCCATTCTTTCAGTGAGTGTCTCATCCCCAAAGCTGGGACCAGTAGAGCAAGCTGCCTATGATCTCCAGGCTCTGCCTTGATTCTGACAGCTGTTGTACAACCTTCATAAAATTTTACTAGTTATTCAAATTCAGAATGTTTTGCTTTGTTTTTTCTTTTTCCTCTCTTTTTTTCCTTCAGGAGATTTGTTGTCAATGTGTACATTGCGATAGATTCAGCTTGAGCAACAGCATGATCAAGAAGTTATAGTGGAGAATATAGGCAGTAAACTTCGAACCCCTACCAAGACCTAGCCGACGAACATGATATTCTCCACCGCTGAGTGGAGAATGAGATCTGACTCTCACACGAACTCTGGTGCCCCCTTTTCTGACCTGGATGGGGAGGCCTGGCGGCACTCAGAGGAAGGATAGCAAGTTACCAAGAAGAGACTCGATATTCTAAGAGCACATATAGGGGGAGGAGGTCTCCCTCAATCACAGACATAGGGGAGGGGAGAAGGGGGGGAGTGGGAGGGAGGGAAGAATGGGAGGAAACAGGGGAAGGGCTAACAATCGAGATGTAATATGAATAAATTAATAAAAAAAAGAAAAAAAAGAAAAGAAAAGAAAAAAAAAAGAAGTTACAGTAAGGTCCTAAGCAGATCACTGCATGATCCTTAGCTATGGCTCTGGAAGGACTTTGTGAGGTTCTGCCCTTCTCTGGGTCAGGTTCTTCCTCTATGTACTGGCACTGATGGCAGGCTTTTGGCTGGACCACAAAGGAGGAAATGGATATGTACATGTGCAGGTGGATGTTAGTTATCGATTACACACTAAGTGCTGACATTAAGGCAGTGTAAATGGATTGATGATAATTATTCTAGAGCCTTACTCTAATGTATAGGAAGCCATGGCTCCCACCCACCACTCCATAAGGGGTGTCCTGGTTTCTCTTAGCAACAGGACCTTTGGGGTACACTAAAGACTGCTTTGCTAAGTCTCTCTGTTCAAGGGATCATTTCTATAAGGGAGCCTAGTTTGGGAACTAGGCTCTCCAAGGAAGATAGCTTGATTTCCAGGCCATCCTCTGACTGCTGTACTAGAACCTGTGGCCAGCCCATTTGTATAAGTGAGAGCCTGACCTGCTGATATTGATGTGTTAAATAAGACTCGAGAGGAATGTGAACTTAGAGGCACGGGGCACAAGTACATCAGTGCCCTGTGTTTGGAGGCTGCACTGACAAATCAGGTGAGCACTTGAGTGCTGGACACAGGCATTTCATCTCAGGTCCCAATTGTAGATGCACAGAGATAGGAATTCATGGGTGTATATTGGGGATATGCTCTGGTTTGAGGGAAGAGGTATAGTCTGATTCTAGAGGCTGCAGAGCTCAAGAAGAAATTCTCACGAAGTCCAAATGACATAGACCACCAGGTCTAGGAGAAACATGGTTGTTAAACTATTTCAGCCACTTGAAGCCTCAGTAGAGGGCTTTTGGGGAGTGGTGAGGGGACAGAGTCAGGGATCTTGCTGATTTCCAGCAGGCCTTCTGGGGAGCTCACACAGTTGTGCTTCTAGAACACCATGTCATCAGGAGCACTGGACATCACAAGACTTTCCAATCTGTAGACTTTGTATCTACACAAGACTTCCTTTCCTGGGATGTGCCCAAATCTGAGAATGCCTTGCCAGTGAGAAAGCACCATGAAGGCTCAGAACAGCTTGGCTCGAGGAGCAGATTCTTGGGGCAGATGAAACAGTGTATAGTGGGGACTCTGAAGCTAACATTCCAAGCTTCAAGCCTGGACTTCCTTATTAAATGACCGAGTGAATTTGGAGAAAGTATTTAAGTTATTGTGTCTGATTTTTCGATCTCTAAAATGAAGGTAGAAAAGAATTATCACATGGGGTTTGGGATCACAAGTAACTGATACAATCCGTGTGAAATTGTGTCACACTGCTAATTCACTAGATGGTGTCAGCCAGTACAAAGGAAATAACACCTGGAAGCTTGTAGAAGTGACTGTATCAGTCAGCTATTGCCATGATAAGGCTTGATAACAAAACCCATAGAACGTTGGTGGCACATAATATACTTACTTTTGGATGAGTCTATGTTTTATCTAGAGAATTCTGTTGACCTAAACCAGCCCTTGCAGGTGTGTATCATGGACTGGCACATAGGTCATCTGGAGCTAGATGGCCCGGGTTGCCTCATCTGTGATGACTCTACTCTGCTGGCATTGTCTAGCAAGCTACTTGGGGCTTGTTCTCATAACAGGAGCAGGGATCCAAGACTGGAAGGAAAATGTGCACAGTTCCCTTCCCAGGTTTGCCTCATCTAAAGTTTTCAGTTTTCCCATTGGATGAAACAGGTCATGTGACCATGCCCAATGTCAAAGTGAGAGGATGTCACATGCTTATGGAGGAAACAGAAGAGACACAGACAAGCAACTAAGCAGGGCTGTAAATGCAATCAGCAGCACTCTGGTCTTTCTAATAAACTTCCCAAGGGAGGGCTAGTCTTGGCAATACTCATTTCAATAACTCATCCCTCCCACTAGCTAATTGGGCTTTTCCTCATTGGGAACTGCTGATATTAAAGGACATAACACTATTACCATCCACTAGGCTTTTTGTTGATGCCAGTTATTTAATATTTCTAGCTTGGGAGGCTGTGGGGAGTATCACTGAGATAATTTGCATAAATCCTTTTGTGTAATTCAGAGCAGATGAGTTATATTAGCTCAATAAATGTTACTTTTGTGGTTGTTCTATTGACTGATTCATTCATTTTGTTGGTACTGTGTATTGAGCCCAGAGCCTTCTCTGTACAAGGCAGGTGACTTACCACTGGACTATTCCCTCAGCCCTTTGTTTTTATTTTGAGACCAGTGTCTTGCTCATTACCCAGACCGGATTAGAACTAATTCTGTGATCCAGCCGAGCTGGGAGTTGCAATCTTCCTGTCTCAGCCTCCCAAGCAGCTGTGATGGCAGGCCCATGTCACCACCGCTGGCTTGACTTGTGATTTATGTTCCTTGTTTTGATCACTGTGGGGATTACTGCATGTTATCTTAATCTCAGTGTTGGCATTTCCATCCCTACTTAGCAAATGAACCAGATTCTCCTAGGGTCACATAGCTAGTGATGGGGAGACCTTTTAAAACCACAATTGGGAAAAGTCTTTTGGTGAAGTAATATGAAAGAGGGAAGATTCAAGGGTAGAAAGTGGCAACTAGGAGCCAAAACCAGGGACCACTCACTTTGGGTCCCAGGACCCTAATTCTGCTAGGTGTGATCTCAGAGAGTATACAGATCCTCTTCTGTGGGTCAGCTTTGCAGACACTTTGGCCACTTGGCACTCTCTTGTCTCCCAGACTGACCTTCCCAGCTTGCTAGGTAGGAGTGGTACTAGAGAACCAGTTTGCTCACAGATCAGGGTTTCTTTACTTTATAGGTCCTTGGGTCATTGGGGTAACTTCAACCACTCAACCCTGACCCTCCCACCCCAGACACCCACTAGCATTAGAAGCTGTTGTTGGGTCCTATTGGAAACTAAGAGTCAGTCACTGACCCCAGAATTCATACAGGTGGCTCTACCATGGAGCTCATGGCAAGAAGCCTGGATCCTTGTGTAGGTACAGGGCTTTACCTTGGCATAGAACACCAGAAGTCATAAATGTCTCATGGAAGTAGTTTTCTAGTTGTCAGTAGCCATGAGGAACGCTGCCTTCAGCCTTCCCTGAATCTTGTTGAGGGAGAAGTATGCTTATTGCTGGACACAGATGGGTCTTTGTCCCAGCTCCAGGAGGCATTGAATTTACGAGCCCTTCTATCATCCTTGCAACAAGGACTCTCATTAATGAATGCTAAAGTGATTTCCTTTTGTAACATTTATTTCTAAAAAAAAAACTTGTACTTATGTGTTTGCTTCCTTATGTATATATGCACACATGCAAGTATCCACTGAGGCCAGATGACATCGGATACTCTCGAGCTGTGGTTGCAGGTGTTTGTGAACCACCAGGTGTGTGGGTGCTGGGAACCTAACTCTGGTCCTCTGCAGAGCAGTAAGTATTCTTAATCACCAAACCATCTCTTTAGCCTTAAATGATTTCTTGACAAGGGTTATGTGAAAGAGAAAGGCATGGGGGATGAAGAATGCCTCTACTGGAAAAGACTTATAATCCATCAAAATACCATACATTCTTAGCTTACCCTATCATTTATTCATCCATGTGGCCCCATTGTGTTCTGGGAGCAAAGTTCTCATTCATGTGAGGATGCAAAGAAAGACACTGCTGGTAGTAGATTGGCAGAAGAGACTGGAAATGTGTACCAAAGCCCTTAAAATGGTTCATAGTACTCTAATAGAGAATAAAATTACCATAAGAAATAAATCTAAACCAAGGATAGAACTACATGAAGGGCAAGGTATGGGAGCAAAAATTGGAAATGGACCTAAGTGCCATGAGAATACGATAATGGTTCAGTAAATTATGCCTCGTCCACTTAGTGGAATATTATGTAGCTATTAAAGTGATAATTATAGATGCTATTGAGCAGCATGGGAAATGCTTATGACAGAATGGCAAATAAACTAACCCATAGATGCTATTGAACATACACAGTGATTAAAACTGTGCAAAAATGGGCTTGTGTTGTCAAAAAAATGGTGTGGGTCCAGCAACAATACGTATTATAAATTTCCAGCCATGGAGAGGGGGTGGAAGGCTTCCCACTAGAAATCAAAACAGGATAGACATACAGACTTGCTCAGGGCAAGCTGATGGCAACCTCGGTGGTAATGGCAGTCCCAGAGGAACTTCAAATTTCTCCAGCAAGCTTTATTTTGCAGTGAATGTTACAGATGTGCTTTAGGTTGAATAGTTCCTTCAAGGCTGTATATTTTAGTGTATATCAGGATGCAAGCAGCAGAAGATGTAACAAGCCCATGCGATGAACCCTCTGGACTTGGTGAGAATGCATGTTCTGGAGGACTGTGGACAGAAACTGGATGACAATGGTGAAGGCAGGAATGGCACGGCCATGCTTAGACAACTGTTTTATGGGGGTCAGCTGTAAAGAGGAGGTTTGTGGATACTGAGGGACATCAAGTTAAAACTCCCAACCTTAACTGTACTCTTCGAACTTTTCTTGATTGCTATATAAAGCCTAAAGGCTGGTGGTCAATGTCAGACTAAAGAGGGAGACCAAATTCCTGGAATGCATGGAGACAGATCTCCAAGAAGCTATAAAGCTGTTAATGTCTGAGTCGTTTTACAGTTTTCCTTTATGTGACCTAAAAATGAAATCTTTTGATCAGTTTGTGTCTCCTGGTCTTCAAGTTACGATCAACGCTATGGGAATGGGGATGTTGACAATCAAGGAAACCAAGTTTTGATAAAGCAAAGGACTGTGGGTAATAATGGAGCTTAGGAAAAGTCTTCTGGTAATTTTTTTTTAGTGGAATTCCATACTTTGTGCTAAGTGGTCATGCGCCCCCTCCCTTTTTTCTTTCCCCTCTGCAAAATGCTGAGGAACATGCAGATAGTGTATTGGAGCTGAGATCTGAGGAATGCTATGGCAATGTAGGAATGCACAGGGCCAGTTCGGGGCTACAACAGAAGCAGCACGCCAAGGCAGCTAGCGGCCACGGCACCAGAAGGCTTATGGTCCTCAGTGCAGGAAGCTCAGTGTCCAACACTTAGGATGAAGACGGCCATCGCTGATCTTGTTCCCATTATTTCTTGGCGTGCTTTTAAAAAGTGCAAATGCCAGCCTCGGGTGGCTATAGAGCAACTCTAAAAGGATAAAATTATATTGTGACAAAGATGGGTTCCTTGTGGAAGAGGTCAAGTGTGAATTTGCGCATTTTTCTGAACTGGCTCAAATTTAAAGGTTAACTTGTCCTCCTACTGGGGACATTAATAACTAAAAGCAGCAAATGGGAAGATAATTTGAATTTTTCATATTTGAGTTCTAAAAATCTACCTGAAGCCTTATAATTAAGATGCACTGGCAATCTTTGTAACAAGACATTTCCCCCCAGCTTTTCTTTTACTATGTAGTACTTAAGTGGGCTCTGCTGTTATATTTCTCCATTAATTTGTGGGTTTATTTTAGACATCATCATAGCATCTAGGAAGACTCTTTATAAACAAAATGTAAAACTCATATCTAACCTACTTATAGAAATTTTAAATTACAGTGATAATATACCTAAATATTTAGGAGAAGATACTTAGACAAAGGATGTGGGTACTAGCAGTGGAATGCTTTGGACTTGTGTTTACTCAGTTCTGTCACAAGGCTTCAGTATGTATTTTCTTTTCTTAGGCTATATGTGGACATGCACTACTAGACATCCAGTCTCTTGAAAATACATTCTGTAGGTGTGTTTAATTGGCATAGAGAGGGAAGCACATTTATTAACTTGTGAGGTGGCTCATCTTTATTATCAGCATAACTTTGAAACTCTGATGATGTTTCCACAGAGGTCCAACTGGGGATGAAAGACCCACCCTGTGTGTGGTCTGTACCATCCCTTAGACTGAGTTTCTGAACTGCATCAATGGGGGGGGGAAGAAGAAGAAGAAGGAGGAGGAGGAGGAGGAAGGAAGGAAGGAAGGAAGGAAGGAAGGAAGGAAGGAAGGAAGG
>OU015742.1:72792796-72815131 GCA_907169655.1 Acomys percivali
AGGAAGGAAGGAAGGAAGGAAGGAAGGAAGGAAGGAAGGAAGGAAGGAAAGAAGAAAGCTGAGCACCAGTGTTTTGTTTTGTTTTTTCTCTACTGCTTCCTGAGTGTAGATGCAGTGTGACCATCCACCTCACATTCCCTTGCCTTCCCTGCCAGGACTGAATGCTCCTTAAAACCTTGAGCCAAAGGCAAACATTCTTCTTGATGTGGATTTTTCTGGCTATTTGGTCACAGCAATGAGGGAAGTAACTACTAAGACATATATGACTGAAAATCCAGTGGGTGTTAAGTTATAGAACATGAGCTGGCATGTGTATTTCATTCATAGACTCAAGAATGAGACCGGTTGACTCATAGTGTGTGTGGGAAAGGGACGCAAGTGTGAATTCACACAGAAGGGAGTGAGCTGTATTTGTACATGGTTTGGGTTAATCCTATGGGGTGGAATAAATATTCAGCCCTGCTGGATTGATATGCCAGAGCAAACATTCTGACCTGGTTTACTGATAGTTATCAGTTCTCATTACGTTGCTGGCAAGGTCTTGACTCTGGTCTTAGTGACATGGGCTAAGGCTGTTAGACCAAAGAGCCCGGATCATCAGTGTTTGCCAGTACTCAAAGTGTAAATATCCCCAGTGTGATTGATATCAAGGCACTAGTGTAGACTAGCAGAATATAGGATTGGAAAGAGATGTGTACAGTTAGTGCTTGTGAACAGTTGAATTTCACAATTCTTTATATGTATTAGATTATTTTATACAATGTATGTTGTTATTCATAGATTTTTTTAAAAAAAATTTAGACCCACGATTGGGTTAAAAACTTTAAACCCTTGTCTCATTGCTTTGTCAACCCAGGGGTTGGCTTACATAGCTTAGAGTCCATTTGTATCCCAACAACTGTCCCTCTGTTTATTTAACATATGTGCAGTGAGTGCCTGTCATGTGTCATCTACTTCCTTAAGCATTGAATTTAACAGTGAACAAAGTGAGGAATAGAGTATTAGGAAATGATTATCACTAAGTGATAAGAAAATTCAAAATGATTAAAGTTAGTCATCTGTTCCTGATGCAAGGGTGATGGAAGGCACAATTATAACAAGATCTGCCCTTAATTTCCATTTTAAAACCCCACCAGTGCATTCATGAAGGAAGTCACTTGCCAGTGTGCTATTCGCTTTGCCCCAAGTCTGCTTCTCCCTAGGTATTTTCATCTAGTATATATATACCTACCATGATAATCTTCTGCAAGTTGGTTCTTTCCATCAGCCAGGAGTATAGTAAAGAGAACAGCACAAGGATTTCATAACCAGCACGTGACTGATATGAATTGTTCATTGGTAGTTAATTTTAACTATTAAATATTCTTGCTTCTCCACCCACATGAAACTTTTGATTGCCCTTGGAATAATAAAAGAGTGCCAGGGCTTGGGTATGATCACAATATACAGCCCTTCTTTGGATGTCTGAATGGTATGAGAATATGTAAAAATTGTCAAGCACAAGGTCAGGGTAGCCTCATATTACTAGAATCATCACTCACTTCTACTAATTTCATAAGCAGCAATTTTAAGGGACACATTCAGCGCTAAGTCAAGGACGCTTCCTTCCAAGTCCATGACAGAGACCTCACTGGCAGCTAACAGTTACTTCTTATGAGGCAGGTATAGAACTGCATTGTATGCAAGTGCTTAGGAAGCCGGTGTGGACACTGAGCTCGCAGAGAGCAGGGTGGTGGGGTTAGCGAACAAAGACAGTAGCATTCAGTGGGTGTTGCCCATTCCTTGCGGGTCACATACTGGCAACTAAACCTAGACTTCACCACTCTCCTTATCTGTACAATGGAATCTTACCTAGTTTTATACAAAACTAAAAAAAAAAAAAAAATCAAAATAAAATTCAAGGCTTCCAGGAAGAGACATTATGAACTCTATATGTAGTTCTGGAATCCTAGCACATCCCAGGCTAAGAATTATGACTGTGTTTGTTCAACTATAGTCATCTAGGCACATTTCTAAACATATCTGTTATTCTCATTACAAGCAATTCCAGCAACAAAAGAAATAACAATTTTTCAGGGATTATAAGTTCATATAATTGCACATCAGAGGAAAATATGGATATTAAAGCCTCGTAAGTGTTGAAATGCAGCACATTGTTGCCTATTATTTTTTCAATTTCTTGCTCATGAATTTCAGCTTGAAGTACATCCATTTCCCCCCCTCCCAACCATTTTGCCCTCATGTTCATAGATTTCAGGAGTTAAAATTTACCATGACATGGAACTTAAGTATTTCTTGCTATTGAAATTCTCTACACTATAAACTGTTTATTTCAAAATTTACATACATAGCTGTCATTGCTCCTCCAGAGGCATGTTCACCTGTCTCTTTAGTACAGGCTGCTAAACCTGTCTTTCTAACATTTATTATCCTAGGCCCAGGGCTTTGAGTGGTTTTTGCCTTAGAACCCTGTCATCTCGCTGCTTCCAAGGTCTTTGTGAAAAAGGAAGAAAGAAATAGGCAGGACACTGGCTCTTGACTGACCCCCAAGAGGAAGTCCCATTTGTGCTTACAGCCCTTTGGCCTCAACTGTCTGACAAGTTGGGGGTTCCCATTTCAGTTTTGTTCATATCTCATGACAGGACTGAATTGAGTATCATCAGGTAACTCACCAAACTATGTTCCTTCCCCAACCCCCAATTATAACAAAATGTCACACAGGAGATTAAGCAGACCCTGCCATTTCTGGTCTGTGCAATACAGAGTTTTAAATTGCGTGGTTTCTCTCCAAGCAGAGTTGTACATCCTCCCCAAGATCGTTTGCTATTTTTAGTCTGGAAGATGCATCGCTGCATTTGATCTAACTCTAGGATATAAAATACATTTGGAGTTGCAATAGTTGGGTTTGTCCACTTCTCCTCTCTGGTGTCAATCTAATAGAGCAAGCGCACACATTTCTCTAGTGACTCTCTTTCAGATGGCTTCTGCAGCCTTCAAAATGGGAGACTTATCAAAGACACAGAATGCTCAAGGTCTTGTTTGTACCCCGAGTTGTGAAAGGCTGGTTTTTGCTCTTTATATAAATCTCAAATGGAGAGAGAGATAAAGTCATTCTCTGAAGACATTATCCCACTAGGCAGAGTTTGGCTCGGCATTCTCTGAGTTGTACTTGTGTGAATAGTTTGCCTGTGACTAGCCTTGCTGTTAGACACTGTGGTGTAGAACTGAATCCAGTTTCAAGACAACCCGTGACTCCAGCTGCTGGGATGCCTAGAAGCAAGTGACTGGCAGCGCATACTCCTATACACGGGTCTCATCAAGCCGCCCTTGCTTTCATGGTTTGCAAAAAGGACTGACTGTACTCAGGAAAAAGGTTACAGCAGTGGCCACAGCTTAGCACAGTGAAAGAACACAGGTTGAGATCAGTACAGGGCTGACTTTAAAGTGTGTACATGGCAGCAAGGAGGCAGCTGACTGAGACTGGTCTTGAGTCATCATCACAACTGCCCTTTGGTCACACTCCGGGTACCCTCTCTTCTCTCCACAGATGCTAGCATCAAAGAAATCACATGATGAACACCCTTCATGCTGAGTTCTGAGTCTACTTCTCAGGGAACCTTCCATGCTACAATTTGTGAAACAGAGGTTTTGGTTTTTTTTTTTTTTTTTTCACTTGTTGGACATTTTGTTTCTTCTAAATGATTTTTATTTTGGTTTTGTTTGCCAGGATGATTATTGAACTGTGGACTGCTTGAAAGTTAAGTTGGGGAAAAGTGCTTTTCCTTAAATAAACAGTCTCAATATATTGACCACCAGGTGGTAGAAAAATTCCATGTTTTTACCTATTTCCCCTTCATCTTTTTGGGTTTAGACTTTCCCTACAAGAAGGTCTAAAGTTTTCCTTATGCCACCTCAGGTTACAAATATGAACCCCTCTTAACACCACCAGAGGTCTTGTAACACTGGGCGTCTGGCTGGTGACTTGGTGTCTGGTGCAGTTGTTTAGTTGAGGCAGTCTCATCTCTCCATCATGACTAAGATAAGAGGACCCCAAGGATGAGGTCCTGTCAGTAGTTCCCTTACTGAGGGGACAGAAACACCAGTCACTCAGCGAGGATCTGTGACCTCAAACTTTGTGCAAGGTGGTTGCCATATTTCTGAAGCCACTGGTCCTAATTCATAGCCAACATTTTTAGAAGTAGCAACATATATCCTGCTTCAAGGCCATTGTGAATGAATCTAAGCTTATAGGCTAATGCTTCCAGTCTCTAATATTTCTTGTTTCTGGATACCTGCCCAGAAAATACTTCAACACCTTATTTTGGGTCTACATGTTTATATAAAGATTTGTGGATACATAGTGTAGAATTTTAAGTTAAAACATATTAAATAAAAAAGTGTTGAAAACAAGGAGATTTTAATATTGTGTTTGCACTATGAATCAAGCCACACCAGAGCTGAAAGATAATGAGTTATTACCATCTCTGTACCTGGCTACGATCTGATGCCATGCATAATTTTGTCTTCCTTATATTATGATAAGGGGGTACGTGGCTCTTTCCCCTAAAAATAATTTTCATATTAGTTTCTTAAAGTTGCCTCAACAAATATTGTACCTTAAAAATAAATAATCTATTATATGATAGTCATGAGTTATCTTCTAACTCTCTGAGGGAGGGCATCAAAGGTCAGAAATAGGTTTCATTGTGTGGGTTTCCAGAAGCTCTTGGGGGTGAACCCCTCTCCTTCCATCTCCTAGCAGCTAGAGCTTACCTGGATTTCTGCAAGAGTGATGGAAGAGAATGTTCAAATCTCTCCTCTTTCAGTTATAAAGACCTTTGTGCAGACTTGGGTCACCAGGCAGTCATGGGAAAGGACCTTTACAGTGATATGGTTGCACGTTCTGGTGCTTAAGATGTTGGCTAATGTCTTTGGAATCCGATGTTTGGGATAGAGGGCTTCTCCTAGTTGCCTGCCACAGTGGGACTCTCCATAAACTGTGGAACCCATTGCCAACCAAGAACATCTGGTTTTTCCAGTAGTGCCAATGCTTCTCAGAGCTGTGTTGAGTCATACCTGGTTTCTCTATTCTTTGATCCTTGACCTGTGGTCAGGCCCGTTCCCCTATCACTACAAGTCAGCGTTGCGTTCTTGTCTCTTCCTCTGCTTCGGTCAACCTTAAGTCACTGCTGGTTTCATAAGCTGCTCTCTTTGTCAGGGTCTTGTCCTCCATCAGGATCCCAAGTGAAACTTGAATTCTGCAAGTGCTAGGGGACCACTTAGAACAGACCCCTCATACCAAGTACCGTTAGAAAACCCTTTCCCATAGACACGTGTTTACTGTTTCCTAATGATGGAAGGGTTGGAACACAGAGCCCTGGAGCAGAAACTCTCATTTTCGTTCACTCACCCTCCCCTTCCACTTTGACTCACCCGGTGAGGTGTGCACCAGACCTTTTGTGCTATCTCTCATGGCACAATTTCCTTAACTTCTGGTTGCTGTTATTTTGTGTCTATGGTCTATTAATGTTTATTATTAGTCTTATAATTATTATGGTGGTATTATCTAACCCTCTATCATAATCAATAAATACACAGACGCTTGATAGATTTTAGAATAGCCTTATTTCACCTGGGGCATGGCAGATACCACCTCTTGAGTCATCTTTACCTCCCAAGCCCTCATACCGTAACATCTGTTGTAATAATTTCTATCTGGGCTTTCTCCCATCCATAATTCCATAAATATTTGCTTATTCTGGGCTGCTTTCCTCCATCCATGCTGATCCGGCCATGTGTTTCTCTCCACCCTAGGCAATCTCAGCTTTCTGCTTCCTCCCTCTTTTGCTTTGTCTCTTTCCTTTCCCAAGATCCTTCTCTTCCCAAAGTCCACGAACCATCACCATGCCTACCTTCCTCCATCGTCCCTGCCCAAGCTTTTTATTGGTCAAGCAGGAATAATTTCTTAGGCAAGGTTTACACAACAAAGACCCAAGTATACATGTGAATGTGCTCATCTGGACAGGCCTAGATCTTGGGAGCCTGTGATTAGCATCAGAATATATAGCACCAGACCAACCTCCAACACTTCTTCTCTTCTTAGCACATCATAAACATAGTCAACTGATCTGGGCCTTTCTTTGACAACTATAGTTCCATTTTCTCTATTTAGAAACAAATGTAATTGGCAAAGACAGAACTACTTTTGCAGCAAAGTCAAAACATGTATCAATACTCATCTCTACAATTATTTCTCAAGAAAAAAAAGTCCTTGGTGGCTTTTCTCAGTATTGAGGAATAGTCTCAACAGTAGGCTTTGACTTTTG
This sequence comes from Acomys percivali, assembly GCA_907169655.1. Lineage (NCBI taxonomy): Eukaryota > Metazoa > Chordata > Mammalia > Rodentia > Muridae > Acomys > Acomys percivali. The sequence goes on from OU015742.1 coordinate 72,799,123, forward strand.
GGGTAATGTGGATCAGCTCTTCCCTTCAAACATGAGTTTAACTTGGTCAGCTTGCCCCCTGACTCAGGAGTCATGGAAACATGAAGGCCAAACTCAAATACTTCTATAGCAGAAGAAAACACCCAAGAATACATTTTTGTGAGGCAAATGTATTTAGACTTAAATGATTGACTCTACTACTTTTTAAAAATTATTCCTGGACAAGATCATATGCCAAGTTGAGTCTGTAAAGGACCATTAGGTAACTATTTTACATTTTTATGAGCCACATGATGTCTATCATAATGGCTTTGTTGAAACTGTAGACATAAACAAATGGCTCTAGTCAGCTCCTAGCAAAACGTTATACCCAAAACATTTTAACTTTGGTCCCTGAGTTATCTGCTGACTTGTTTTTAAATTTATTTATTTATTTATTTAGTCATTCATTCATTCATTCATTCATTCACTTTACATCCCAACATAGCCCCTCCCGCCTCTCCTCCTTGTCCTACCTCTCTCCCTCTTCCCCAATGTCCTCCCCTCAGAAAAAGAGGAGCCCTCCCCACAACCCATCCATCCCAGCATGGTCAAGTCGCATCAGAACTGAGAGCATCCTCTACTATGGTGGTTGACAAGGAAGCCCCACCAGAAGGAAGTAATCAAAAAGCATACAAGAAAGTCCTTGTCAGAGACAGCCCCTGCTCCCCTTACTAGGGGAACCACATGAAGACAAGCTGCCCATCTGGTACCTATGTGTAGGGAGCCTAGATCCAGTCTACGCATTGTCCTTGGTTAGTGTTTCAGTCTCTGTGAGCCCCCTGGACCCAGGTTAGTTGGCTTTGTTCGTTTTCTTGTGGATCTGCTGACTCTTAATCAAGATGTAGATATGTGATATCTTGCAGCTTTATGTAATTCTAATAATGAATATTAAAAAGTTTACTTCTAAGATGTTATTGGAATTTAGTTGAGATGTTCTGTCTCTGTCTCTGTCTCTGTCTGTCTCGGTCTGTCTCTCCCCGCCTCCCCCCTCTCAGTATGTGTGCATGATCCTACAATACTTGGCACAAATAGATGCTCTATATGTCATTTGATAGTTGAATATATAGATGTATGAATGAGATAATAGAGATAGACAGGGAGGAAAAAAAGGGGGAAACGATGAGAATAATCATCTCAGAACTGTACTGGATAACAGATTTGCAGTTTCTAGAAAGGACTTCTTCATATCTAAAGGGATAATGGGGTAAATAGAATGAGTTATGCAAGTCACTTAAGATTTGTCACATGCAGCAGAGCAACAGTGCTATACTTTCCCCTCTGCTTCCTCATATCAGGCCTCCATGAGTTGACAAAGGGCACCAGAAGCAGAAGCCTTGGTGTTACCAGTGTCTTGACCCCACTGCACCCCTTTCCCATCCTCCCTCACCCCAGCTGTCTTGATGACATCCAAACAGATGGCTGATGGGCTGCAGTACTTCTCAGGTTCTTTGGAATATTATGTCTGTTTCTACAGACAGTTGACCTGACTTGTGCATGAAAGGACCTTGTCTGTGACAGTGCCCTCATGCTCAAGGAAAGATAATCTTCACTGTCTTTGAACAAATTACAAAAGTATCCCCACTTATTATTAAGCATTCTTGGAAACAAAATGCAAAGAGGTTCACAGTTGTATTTCTATTTCTATTTTTTTTTCATTTCTAAAACAGACTTTCATTTTGGTAGTGAAGTCATTAAGTAAATTTTCAAAAAGACAAAACAGAAAAATATGCAAATAAAATTATCCTAAAGCATTGAAAAGTAGACTTAAAAGTTGGAGATTTTTCCAAATATAAGACATAAAATTATTTAATCGAAGTCTGCATATGTATATGTACATATATGCATATATCTCCAAATATAGGTATAAAATCCTTTGCCTTATTCCACTGCCTAATTACTGGCTCAAATATGTGTGTTTTATCAAATTACCACAGAAGTGCTATTTTCATGATAAACATATGATTAAACAGTATGATAAAGTATATCCAAAATTTTTAAAGAATTTGAACAAGAGGAGAAGTGAAATTGAATGGAAATTTGAAGCTTGCTCTTCCAGAATCTCATTGGTGTGCCTGTCATCAGAGTCAGGCTCGAATTGTGTTCATCATTTGGGATGACATAGGTGAAAAATATGTGGAGGTTTTGATTATTTCCCATGAGAAATGAGATCGCCTCTGTGTGTGGCTGCTTCACAATCAGATTTAAGTGTTATTTAAGTGAATATATACGTGTGGTTCCAGCCAATGAATCCTCATTAAAGCGCATTTTTCTATAGGCAGAGAGGTGAGATTCTAGTCAAGATTTCTTTTCACCTTTTCTGCTAGACTGAGGATTGGAAAGGCGACAGACAGTTCACAGTCAAGTCAGAATCACCATGTTAGATACATAGCCAGTGCCATTCATGGGCTGATGCACAAAAATAGCAAATTCTACCAGTTTTAATTACTTTTCTCATCAGGGTGGCACGGTATCTATCTAAAACCTCTTGAAAGAAAAAAAAGTATTTGTTTTTGCTTATGGTTTCAGAGGGTTTGAACTTTTGTTTACTTGGCCCCAATGTCACCACCCAGTACCCAACATTTGACTATAGCCTGCGAGGGGCATTTCGTGTTCAAACCATAGCCCTGCTTAAGTCTCTGGCTACCCCCTGAAGTGTCATTCTCTCCATGATGAGGAGAATCCTCCAGGGAGGAAATCTCTATGCGTATGTGGTGGATGCCCTAGTTACTCACTTTAAACTCAAAGGCTCTTAGGAATGAAAAGCCCAGGCTCTGGCTACAAAACTCAGATTATCAGTCTTGGAGCTGGAAAGTGATGAAGACAATGGGAACAGAATAGCTTTAATGTACTCAGAGTCTTCTCTGGGGCTCCAGAGCAGTAAAGTAAGCCAGACTTCATAGTCAGGACTTCCGGATGCTCAACCCAAGTATTCTAGCATTAACCTCTGATCTCTTCTATCTTGATACACTTTAATGGGTCTCCTAGTTTCTCAGGGTATATATACACGCACACACATGTATGTGTGTGTGTGTATGTGTGTGATTGTGTGTGTGTGTGTATGCACACGCAGTGTATATGTGTGTGAGTCTGTGTGTAGGTGTGCTGGCTAATTTTATATTAACTTGATCCAAGCTAGAGTCATTTGATCAGAAGGAACACCAGTTGAGGAAATGCCTTCATAAGCTGTCAGAAGGCTTCCGGTAGCATCAAAGCCTTTATTACGCTCCCATGGGGAACCTGAGGCCAGCAGGTACAGATCCTTAGACTTCACTATAGCCTATTCCTGATTCATCTCTCTTCATCATGCTTGTCCTGTTTCTCTCGCGTTCGCTCTGTAAGCTGCCTCCAACACTTTGCAGAATGTGGTGGCTCTCTGAATACCAAATGGGTGACGTTCTCTCGCTAATGATTATTAATCAAGTCTGACTGGAAACTACCATATTTCATCCATATTTCATAGTAACCTAGCCCTCAGATCTCAGGTTTTTTTTTTTTAAACATGCTCTATTTTTTTTCTTTGCCTGTTGTTTTTCATAACACTTAGAGCTAAGTTGGACCAAGAAAATAAACACCAGTCTCATTTCAACTTAGGGCATCCTGCAATAGCACATGTACTGGCTCAATTCTCTCAACGTGCTGCCTGGGACCTGCCTTTTTTTTTTTTTTTTACCTGATATGTCTTTTTAACATATTTAGCTTTTTTCAACAATCTGAGCACCACAGTATATGCAATAAGCTACTTGCAATATTAATAACCAATATGGTTTTAACCTTATGTTCCTGATAAGGGACTTCTCTGCCATTTAAGGCTCCGGGATGAATAATAGCTGAGTATTTCTATTGTCCTCTTAAAATGGAGCTCACTATATGTTGAATCACAACAGCATGACTTTTTATAGGTTGTGAATAGCATAAAGACCCATCATGTTGTTGCAGGCTGTGCCAAGTGAATGGATAATGGTGAACCAATTATTATAAATAATGCCTTATTTCCTTCTGGACTCTGTGCAGATTTCAAAGAATGGGACTCTACAAAAGGCTGAGAGATTAAATTAAGTGAGACACTGTTAGAAGCAGCACCTAGCACAGTGCCTGACATGCACCCTAACTTCACACCGCCTGAATCATGATCTCAGTTCAGTGGTGTCTCTGCATAGCCAATTCTGTTTTGTTGCTGTCTGCTCTGTTTGCCATGATGAGTCTAGTCCTGGGTGCTGGGTCAAGCCTGGGGGGGCAATAGCCCAGGATGCTTTGCAAAGCTCCTACAATGCTGTTGGATGGGGCTGGTAGCAATGGAAGCAGAGGAAGCAAACAGACTGGAACATTCCTAAGCTACGGCTCCAGAAGCACATGTAGGAATTGAACATGCTGGAAGTCCTGCAGGATGGGGAGCTCATGGGCTCTTCACACCCTGACGGTAGCAGGGCCCTTGTGAGATGCGCCCATGACTCCCAAGCCTCACATCCTGATGGAGTAGCACCAAATCCTGTTGCTGCCTCATACCGTTCCATAGAGTTTAACTAACTCTTTCTTGAGGGAGTTATTGAGATAAGGATAGTGGATTAAGTGAGCTCTGATTTCCAAGCTTTTGATTGGCTTTCCTAATAATTATAAGAGGTATTTTTTCCTGTATACAAAATTGTTCTTTTTCCAGGTTAACACATATTTTCAAAGCTCTTAATTTTCTTTCTATTTTTTTCCTGTTTTGCCCTCTACTGTTATACATTGTGCTTGCTGTTTAACTCTCAGCTATTCACAATTGTAATTCTGTTCAACAATGGAGCCAAAGGCCAAGATGAGTGGACACCAGGAAGCATAACTTAATATAGATGTGTCTCTAATAGTTGCAAGTCTAGATGGAAAAAAAGTAATATTCACTTTAAAGCCAACATCACACAATTCAATGACATACCCATGACAGACAGGGTCCTCCTTATCATGAATTAAATTGGAGTGTTCTCCTATCTCAGAAAATATACTATTTATTCCTCTAACAATGCCCTGGCACATGGAGGGTATCTACTGAAATTTGTGGGTATCAAAGACTTGAGCAAAATTTTATTTGTGAATATACATAAAAGAAAAATCAAATCCTTCAATTAACAGCCTTGTTTCACCTCTGCTTTCAAATGGGTCTTTGGTTCTCCTGACTCTGTATCAACCCATCACTCAATTGCTTGTAAATATCTTTGTGGGCCAATCAAGAGGAATATGGTAGGTATGTGAAACTGCCGTGCCAGAGAAAGAGAGAGAGAGAGAGAGAGAGAGAGAGAGAGAGAGAGAGAGAGAGAGGGGGGGGGAGGGGGGGGGGGGGGAGGAGGGGAGGCAGAGGCTTGTGACTCTCCAGAGTCTAGGTAGTGTTGTAGTGATTTAGCTGATGGCAGAGATGATACTAAGACAAGGAAAGAAACAGCAAGGCTTAAAACCTAGGCAAACATATGGCTCATGTTAGGATGGCAGAAAAGAGCTGTAAAGCTGTACTTAAGGATACAGTCTCTGGAATTTCCTGCTTGCTGCGTGATAATCCCTTAAAAAGAAGGAGTGGGGCTGGAGAGATGGCTCAGTCAGATGGCACTGACTGCTCTTCCAAAGGTCATGAGTTCAATTCCCAGCAACCACGTGGTGGCTCACAACCATCTATAATGTGATCTGGTGCCCTCTTCTGGCCTGCAGGTGAGAGCACTGTATACATAATAATAATAATTAAAAAAAAGTGAATGAAATCACCAGTTCAACAGCAACATGGTCCATGCAGCTGTTTTGCAAGACACAGGGAAGGGCAGAGGAGACGAGGAATGGGCTAAGGACAAGAAAGTGGGGCTATCTTTGTTTTACTCTTCTTCCTAAGTCAGCTATGAGGTAGAGAGAGGATTTGGAGAGACATGGAGATACAAGAGCTGCTCCTTCCGGGCAGGGAAGATAGGGACTTGTGTAAATACCAAAGAGTCCTCTGCAAAGGTCGTGGTGAAAGACAGAAGCGGAAGGAGTAATGGTTGTGGGTGAGGCTCCAGATGGAGGCTGGAGGGTAGAGGGGACTCCAGAACACAGGGCAACAGCAGCCCCGTGCTTACTGGTAGCACAGAAGGGAAGGGATGTGGACAATGGAGGTTCAGGCTTCCTGGAGGGGGCAGTCAGAGCCATCCTGTGCGGTCTGTGAAGAAGGATGTAAGGTCATCTCTTAAGCAGGGAAAGAGGAGAATTCAGGACAATGATAAAGGCCTGAGAAGGCAGCCCTGGAGATTAGAAGAGAGGGTGCTCCCAAAAGATGGGAAAGGACTTACTCTTTTGACCCTGGTGCTTTCTGCTGTCACATAGAGCTGTCTTTTCCAGCAGGATTCAATGGTCTAGTTCACATAGGGTCAAAGGGCGTGGCCGCCTGGGCTCATATAAGACATTACAAATTGCATTGACCCCTTCATCTGTAAGTAAAGGCCTGATTCTTGGATCACAGAAGTGACTTTGTTTGGAAATAGGGTCATTGTGGATGTAATTAAATTAAAAGTAATACACCAGGTTGAGCTGTAATCCAATGCTACTATTGTCTTTATGGAAAAGGGAAATTTAGACATACAGACATATGCACTGGGAGACTCCAGAGGAAGGTGAACACAGACGTTGGGGTGATGGTGCTTTAAGCCAAGAGGTGATGAAGGTGGTCTCCAAACCATCAGAGGCAAAGAAAGAAGGGAGGGGCTTATGTTTCACAACCCTTAGAAGGATTTAAATCTCACCTCTGGCCTCCAAAACTGTGAACCTATAACAACATCAGGTGTTTAAGCATCTCGGCTTGTGGAACTATATTAAGGAAGCTCTGGAATTCTGATGGAAAGGGACTGAGGCGTTCGCTTTGGTTTTTTTCTTATTTTCCCTTCCAAAACATTTTGATGATACAGTATTCTTGAGGAGACAGCCTCAGGAATACAAGCTGGGTAAAGAGAAAGAGACAAAACACGACAGAAGAAAGAGAAAGGGGGAGATGTGGTACAGAAACGTTCATTCGACTCCCACAGTGGTAATTGTAATTAGACTGTAGGAGCACAGCTTCCGGGAAAGCCTCTACTCTACCCCCCCCATGATTTTCAGCAAAGGTTAATCCTAGCCCCTGGGTCCTTGCTACAGTGATCATGGTGTTACACCCCAGATTAGAACTGCAACTTAGATCAGAGCCAAGGTATTTGCAAACCGTTGGTTCATTGTAGGCCCTGGATTTCATTTACATACGATAACCAAAAGACCTCAGATATTCTCAGAGGGGCTTTCACATGATCTGAGCCCTGCGCCTCTTCAAAGGGCTGCATAACTAGTATGGATTTAATGGGCTATTCACCTCATGATTCAGCATTTCCTAGGTTCCAGCACTTGGAGAATTTGCTCATTAGCTTCCAGAGGCAGCTTTTTAGTGGAATAGAATAAGGGGGAAAGCGGGTTGTGGTTTCAAAAGTTTCTGTGATTAAAATCATATGGACAGCTGCTGTTCAGTGTAGTGTCACCCAGTGTGAATGAAGAAGCACTCTGTCTGACAGCCACTGGGCTGTAAATTCTGTTTACTGGATAGATCTTTCTGCTCCTTTAAAGTTTGCAAAGTAGTGCACGAATAGACAACATTTATTAAGAATCTATTTCTTTAAAAAAAACCTAATGTAAAGAATAACTTTTTTTCTTCATTGAAGAAAATTTGGAAAATACATTTAAGCAAATACCTTTTAAAAAAGCATATAATCTCTTGAGTTTTAACATTTAGGGTATGTATCCATCTGGTGCCTTCTTCCCTGTGCATACATATATATGCATACATTTACTAAATTGGAGTCATACTGTAAATACAGTTTTTAAACTTGCTTTAATTAACACATCCTTACTACAACCCTGTGCTATGGAGATACACTTTCAGTGGTCCTCTGTCATGTGGACTATCATAATTTATTTAATAGAGCTCCTTTCCTTGAAATTTAGATTGATTTTAGGTTTTTGCTATTTAAAATAATTCAATGTACATTTTTCAATGTATAGTGTTTTTTTTTTTTTTTAAGCCGGAGGCTTCTGAGTTTGCATTCTCATCTAGGGAAGGGTAGCCAGCTGGCTTGTAGGTGCAGAGAGCTGTCAGCACTCTTGGCTTCTTCCTTTGTGCACTAAGTATGAGGACCTGGGAGGAAGTCGTTGCCTGATCTTTAGTTGTGCAACCTTGGAAGGGCGTTCATACGAGCAGAATAGCTATTGGAAATGGCTGCACGGAAAACGGGCCTAAGCACTAGGTGCACTTCGAAGGAGGTGCAGTCTGAGGAGTTGGTTCTCAGGCCCTGTACTGTTTCCTCCCTATGAGCTGGGGCCATGCGACTCGCAGGAGATGGGGGTGCACTCAGGTGTTTCTGCTCCCCCTCCTCCAGCCTCTCGACAGAAAATTCATAAGCTGTTCTCGGTGACAGTTGTGCAAAATGAAAAGCTCTGTGAATGTGTGGAGAATAGATTACCCTGACTGCTGTTAAGCGTTTGACAAATTGGGAGTTTTGTCATACATCAAAGAACAATAGAGGGAGAATAAGGAACGATGTGCATCATATAAATACAGCATACCTGATGGCTCCTGGCGTCATTTATCTTCCTGGGTGGTGGGGCCGAGGAGGGGCACAGGGAGACAAGTGGGAAGAAGTTGGTCACTAGCCCCAGGAGGCTTTGAAAACCAACCCAAGATCAAGATCAAGGTGTGTGTGTGTGTGTGTGTGTGTGTGTGTGTGTGTGTGTGTGTGTGTTTGGGTATACCAGACCATTAAGAGTTTTTCTCATTGTGATTTCTTAAACTATGAACTATGGTGAGAAATTTCCTAAACCTGATAGGGATAGGTGTCTGTGAAGCTCCCGATGGGCCAAGCCAGTCTTGTTTTCCCCAGAATGTAGAAGAAATGGAGGGCGATCCCCCTGCAGTCTGGTGGAGCTCTGTCCGGATGCAGATACAAAGGGAAGGTAGGTGGCTGAGAGGCAGGTCTGGTTTTGGATTTGTTCTCTCCAAGACACAGCTTCTACCTCCCTTAGCAGAAGGAATGCAAAGCTCGGTGAGGAGGCCCGTTCAGACTCAGGGCTCAGAAGAAGAGCTTGCATAGGCTGTACAGTGGCTTCCATTCCAGATGGCAGCCATGGCCCTTCATGTACAATACAAAGAGAAATCTACAGAGAAGGCTAGAGGGAGCAAGTCTGAAAGTTGGGCTGGTTGTAGGAGAAGGGGAGCAGGACATGACAGCAGATCTCTACCTCCCTTTAGCAATGGGGCAGCCTTTGGCTGGCAGGGGAGGCCACCTTCTCAAGCCTCGATTTTGTGACTGTAAGCTGTGATCGACTGTCGCCATGCCTTATAGCATGAACCAATAGAGGGTGTCTTATGGGGATCCTGGAAAGCCTCTAAATCTCAATTCAGTGATGATCACACAAGCCTGTGAATGTACTAAAATGCATTGAATCCCATGGTTCCGAAGGTTGAGTTATATGACACGTGGAGTATGTCTCAGTAAAGGCACTGTTCCTCCCAACCCAAGAAAAGGAGAAAAAAAGTGTCTGGCACACAGCAGGGGAACATATTTATAAAGACTTGAGTTTCTTCCCATCTCACAGATGCCTGTGGAAAAGGTTGACAAGCCCTCAGTTCTCAGCTTTCCAAGTTCAAGTCTTTATGCTCTGTTCCTTAAAATGTCTGCTTTCCAAAAGCAGACACCCAGCCTTCATTTAAGCCCAAAGTGCTTACTGCAATGGCATTCTTAGTCAGATAATTGTGCTCCAAAAAACTCTGGGTGTGTGTGTGTTAGATAACAGCCCAGTTTCCATCAATTCAAACTCTTTCTCCATGTCTCAAGCCATCATTCTCGTATATCCGAGTGTCTATGTTGAGTCTGCATACCATATTGCAAAAGAATTTGCTGGAAGAAAACAAAATCAGTGGTAGAAAAGAAGTCCTTTCTGCTGCCTAACACAGATTTTTCTTGTAGTAATTGAAGCCTGCTTCCCACTGCCTGTCTGAATTCTGGCATCTGTTGAGGCTTGGATGCCTGGAGTCAAATGGAATAAGTGCCTCTTTGGAGAACAGCTCCTGGAGGCCACTGCGTATTTGTCACATGTCAGTGGCATCTGCATATGGATGTGAAATGTATATTTAAAAATGTGCACACACTCGACTGCACCCGCATCCTGCTCCAAATGTGTTTATCCAATTGCCCATCACAGGCCCATCCTGAAGGTTTGTGGGATTAGGGGTTGGCTGACCCATTCACCTTTGTCTGCCAGCCCATAGCCTCCCCAAGCATTGAATGTCCCCTGGTCACCCTTGTGACTTTCTCCTCCTCCCTGGCATGAGATCGTTGGAGACTTCAGCTTCTAGGCTGGTTACTGAGCTCTAGACATGGCTTTGTTACCTTGTTAAGTAGAAGCAGGAAGCCACAGGTGCTACAGCAGCCAGCAGAGGGGTAGCAAGAGGTGGGCATAAAGTTTGGAGTCAGCAGACTTGATTTTGAGTACTGGTTGAGACACTTAGCGGCCGTGTGACAATAGTTTTAATAAGAAGCTTCTCTTGGCCTCATATATCGATAAGGCCTTAGGTTATCCAAGGACCCAATATTTTATGCTTTAAAATATTGAAAATGATGATCCCATAGTCCTCTTAGTGAGCACATCTCAGTGGTCCCTCCCATGGCCTCCACCCCTTTTAAGGATGCCAACAACTTCCAGGAGTCCCACCCTGGAGATTAGGCCTTTAATACATGCACATTTGAAGAACACTCAAGAGCCAAACTGTAGTTCCAATTCTATAGGAAACCCAAGAGTAAGTTGAAAAACGTTGACCCCTCCAACTTCTCCCACTGTGAAAGAGTCTTTTCCTCCTTCCATAGGATTGGGCAGGCTGTGACTGTTCGTTCCTATGGAGAAAAATCAGAGTGATATTTTCAAAAGATTTTCTCCTGAGGCTCTTGTTCCCATGGAGGTGCTCTTTTTCAGAATTACTCTCCAGGCCTCTAGGCAGTAAAAAGTGCACATCACAGGACAAGACACATGTCTCTGCTCTAAGTGACAGTCCCAGCCCAGCTGCTCTTCAGCAATGCCAACCCAAGCACAAGACATGTGAGGAGAGATTTATTGGAAGTGTATTTCTCTAGTACCCGCTTCCCCAACCTCGATCTGACACCTAGGTCACCCTAGCCACCCCAGTCTTCCCATTTGACATGCCAGACATTATAGAGCAGGAAAAAAAAAAAAAAAAAAAAAAAAGCACACTGGACCTTCCTGGTGCCCTGAACTAGTGAGCTCTTAACTGTTGCTTTAGAACTGCTATGCACTAAATGTTTGTCCCCTGCCTCCCCAGTTCCCATGTTGAAACCTTTACCCTAATAGGATGCTATTTGAAAATTGGACCTTTAGGGAAAAATAGAATTAAAAGAGGCCATGAGAAATAGGACCTCTATGGTCAGATTAGCGCCTTTCTAAAAACATGAAAAGACATCAGAGCCAGCTTCCCCACCTGTCTCCCTCCTCCTGCACACACCAAGGAAATGCCATGAGAGTGTACAGCAAGAAAGCCATTGACTGCAAGCCAGGAAGATTAGTTTTGCCATGCTGCTGCCTTGATCTTAAGCTTCCAGCCTCTAAAACTATTAGAAAATACACCTGCACTATTTAAGGTGCTCAGGGCATGGCATTTCATTATAGCAGTCAATTGTATGCCTGTGTAGCACTAGCAATGTAGAATTACCCAGACTGAGCCTGTGGTGTTCACTACTTGGACCCTTGGTCATCATAGACACAGTCTGCAGCAAGTGGGTTTGTCATAGCAAGTATCCTTCCAAGAAAAAAGTGTGTTTCAAACTGGCATTCCTTGGTAGACTGGGGTTGGCATCTCTCTCTTCCCAATTCCCAACATACCCTATCTAGTATAAGGACTGAGCTGAGTTAACAGGCAGCACCTGCACATATATGTGTGTGAGTGGTGGGAGGGGCATAGAAAGTTCAGGAATAAAGGTGCACAACTCTTCTGCAAAGATTCACCCAATGCCCTTCTGCCTTGCTCACCCTGAGCCCCATGAACAGCTCAGACTTGTTTATCCTTAGTCAGTCTCCCTCCTCCCACCCGGCACCAAATCAGAGCTATTATCCAAGGACAATGGGGTTCCATGGTCCTTTTCATTCTGTATCCCAGAAGCAAAGCTGACAACAGGGGTATTTATATCACACTCGGGCTTTCCAGAGGCCTCCCATCCACTAATGAATCAATCCTCCCTAACAACAGTGCCTTTATGAGGGTGGCATCTCAGTGTGCACAGCAGACAAGGGCACTGAAGCAGGAGCCGAGGCTGCTCCTGATGCGTGACATGCCCAGCTGTGGCCATTATGGGGTCATGAGGCATACAGGGAGTGGGACAAGGGTCTTGGACCCGCGTGGAAGCAAACCCTGGGGTTATTCCTCAGATGGATGGATGCTTTTTCTTGTAGTCTCCATTTTCTCACCTGTAAAATGGGGAGGGCAGGGAATCTAATCAAATGTGGATTCTTTGTGAAGATTTGGAGACACATGGGGGAATTTTGTGAGTTGTGACACATGCACAGGCATACTGTGGCTGCGGGTGCAGGAGAAATCTGCATTGTATTGAGGGTAAAGGGCAGAGGGCAGGGTGAGAGTTTTTGAATTTTCCTGGAAGATACTGCAATAAACGTGTAAACACATATAAACCTTTCTAAGCCCAGACCTTTTAGATTCTCTTTCCACTCCAAGCTGCATGAAGTCTATTTGTTCCTCAACAACATTAGCACCTGATGCTCTGTACTCTCTAATCTGCTGACTTTTATGGTCCAGGCATGTCCAGGTTCGTCTGCCTGTCCATCCATCCATCCATCCATCCATCCATCCATCCATCCATCCATCCATCTACTCATCCATCTGTTTTACTGTATTATGAGAGAACTGTATCATATGAGAGAAACATTTTATTCTACTAAGTATAAGAATTATCATTGATGTGTGATTAAAAAACAATCAAGACTTCAAGATGTTGACCTGAAGAGCTCTGCCCATAGATTCTGAATCTTGAATTTTTTTTTACTAGCATATGAAATGCATTTGTGTCAACCCATGACAGTCAGTCTTTATTGTTAACTGGAGGCACATCTCTGGATGGCTCTATGAGTGTGTTTCTAGAGATACCTGAGGTAGGAAGACCACACTGAATATAGTTGCCACTGCCACATGGGCCGGAGCTCTCTAATGAATAAAAAGAGGGAAAAGAAAGCAAATTGAACTCCATCACTCATCCTTACTTCCTGGCTGCAGATACAATGTGACCAGCTGCCTCATGCTTCTGCCGTCACAAGGGCCACCAAGCCTTCCCTGCCATAACAGACTGCACCCTCAGTCCAAGAATTGAAGTCACCCTTAAAGTAGTTTTTGTTATGTGTTTTGTCACAGCAAGAGGGAAGTACCTAAGGTTTTTCTATGATCGGTGGCTCAGACATAATCTCCTCTTCTAACATCAAAACTTTACATAAGAAGTTCCTTATGTGCTCTCACTACCAACCACCCACAGTTATTTTCATTGTGCTAAAACATGCAAACTTAAAGTATGTCTTCTTAACTATTACTCTATGGACACGTTAGTGGCTTTAAGCACATTTGCAATGAGGCATAGTCACCAGCAACATCTGTCTGCACAACTCACTTCATCTTGCAAAACTGAGACTTTATACACTCTGTAAGCCCCCTTCCTCCCAGCTCCTGCTAATCAGTGTTTTTTCCTGACTATGATTTTCACTGTTCTAGGTACCTCATGTCAGTGGAATCGTGAAGTTCTTCTCTTTCTGCAAGCAGCTTGTCTCACTTAGCACAATACCTTCAAGGTTAACCTGTGTATTTCAGAATCCCCTTCATTTTTAAGTTCACCAAGTGTGCACGCCACATCTTGGTTTCCATTCATCTCTGATGACACCTAGGTTGCTTTCACCATTTAGTTATTGTAGAAAATTCTTTTGTGAACACAGGCATGTTCGGGGATTGCTTCTTGCTCCATATGGATTGCTCTGTCTAATGACTATCTGTGGCAGCTGATAACAGCGCTTCTACACTGTAGGTGCTCTTAAGGCAGCAAATGCAGAAATAACTGTAGGTGTAACAGTTAAGCAACCATGTATGTATGAAGACAGATCCATCATGCTTTGGGGGAGAGGAGTAAGCCACGGTGGGGGCGGGATGGGTAGGACAGCAGCTCAGATTTCTCACTCTCAGGCTAGTAGTAACTTAGCTGCTTTGAACATTATTTTTGTTGCTTATAAAAGTCGGGCTGTGTTTTCAGTTTTATCTGCTCGTTGCATATCTGTTGCATGAGCAGTTCAATGAGAGAATGGAGGGAACATATTTTATCAAACAAAAGGCATTAAATGAATGACAGTTGTCATTCTCCCCAAGGGCCTGGCACGTAACACATGCCCAACAAATGTTGTAGCAATTAATCACTATTTGCTTAAGTCTGCAAGTAGCAAACTTTGTTTTTAGTTCTGATTCTCCTATCCTCAGACTAGCTTTGTTGTAACCCTACTTTGCAGGGATGGCCCTATCGTGACAGCTCTGTTAAGAACAAACAGGTGTACACATCTCCCTGTGAGACTGCATGACCTAAGAGAACAATGACATTGATTTTAGGGTGAAAGAGGCCCATAAGGAAAGTAAAAAACAAAATAGTGATAGTCACAAAGAATTAGGGAAAACACAAGTCCAAAAAAGACTCTGTTGGACATGTAGTGTGTGCCAACCACATGATGAACAGTGAGGGGCCATCCCCTTTGCAAGACTGATAAGAGAGCTTGAACACAGGGACACTCCTGGGCCACATGACATATCTCTGAGGTTCTGAGATCCGGTGTAAGGTAGAACAGAATTCCTTTCCTTGTATCTATTTATTTTTTAAATATATATTTTATTAATTTATTCATATTACATCTCAATTGTTATCCCATCCCTTGTATCCTCCCATTCCTCCCTCCCTCCCACTTTCCCCCTACTCCCCTCCCCTATGACTGTGACTGAGGGGGACCTCCCCTCCCCCTGTATATGCTTATAGGGTATCCAGTCTCTTCTTGGTAGCCTTGTATCCATTTCATTCTCTACAATGTACCCTAGCAACTGTGTCTCAGGCAAGGAGACCAGTTTTAATATTCTTGTTTACGTTGGTCTCGGGAAAACTCAGCCATTTAAGTCCATTATTCACAGACTTTTCCAGAAGCATCCTTTGCCCCAAGGTCTGAAGCATATTTTGACAAGACAGTGATACATTTGTGAAACTTGAGGGAGGGTGTCAATGGCTGGAGCTGAGGTTTAGCTCTTCCAGCCCTTGACCTTTCTGTAGAAGCTGAGAAGTGGGTAAATGAACACTCATGGGGCCTGACAGGGTTGAAGACCCACAGGTTTGCTCATTCAGGAGTTGATGAGCAGAACCTGACCTTGCAGATCAATTTCATGAGGTCTTACCTAGATTGGAGTCTCTGCCTGCCTCCAAACATAGGCAAAGATCTCTCTACTTTAGGCTACATCCTGGGGGTCAGTCCTGGTTTGAGGCACAAAGCGACCAGGTAGATTCTGATCAGGTTTAAAGTTGACCAACTGGCCTAGTCTTCCTGGCTACAAAGAAGATATAATGGGATTCTTTTTAAAACGCTATTTTTACTTCTTTTAACATTACTGCCTAGTATATTTATAATTAGATTTTTAAGGGACTCTTTGAGATTATATCCAGACTTACAGCAGGTATGATTCTGTTTTCATAGTACTTGGTTCCTACCTTGATCTCGAAGTACCATTGGCATGCTTACATATCTGTGATGTAGATATATCTATATCCATGTATCTGTCTATGTATCTATTTGTCTGTCTTTACACACACACACACACACACACACACACACACACACACACACACATATGGGGGGAGAGAGAGAGAGAGAGAGAGAGAGAGAGAGAGAGAGAGAGAGAGAG
>OU015742.1:72826074-72836897 GCA_907169655.1 Acomys percivali
TGTGTGTGTGTGTGTGTGTGTGTGTGTGTGTGTGTGTGTGTGTGTGTGTATGTGTGTCTTGATTCTATTTCCCAGAAATAGTCTCCATGGGCCAGGATCTGGATTGACAACAGCAAATGGGATTTGCATGGAAGCAGCGCCTCCCACCAATCCCACAGAGGGTTCTCAGGCCTCATCATTCTTAATCCCCCTTGGCAGGAATGCTCATCTCTTCTTCCCGCCTTTTGCTTCCCTCCCTCAGGGTCTGTCTCTGGTGTGGCTGTTTTGACAGTTGTCATGCTGACCCCTTTCCTTTCCCTACATTCCATTTGTCCCCCGTGCTCTCTGTCCAGGTCTTAGCCACTGGCCCTACAGACGACTCTGAAACCCCCATTTCTAGCTTCAGTCATCCACAGATTCTCTGGCCACTGAGATGAAAACATAGAAAGTGATCCCCTCCCAATAGTGTCTGTTGCTAACAAAGGGTGCATCTTTACATATGCAGGGTAAAAAACACAAAATGGTATTTTCATGCGTCTTTCTCCTTTAGATTAGGAAACCATCTCAGGGAAGCTTAGAATGAATCTCTTCGTTGTATTAGGACCCTTCCTACAAACAAGAGTTGACATCTCTGTATGCTCTTTATCTTTGTTATCACTATTACCCTACTAAAATTCTGAGTGACAGCTTCCATTTTCCATTTGCTTCTAAGGTTGTCTGCATGTGTGGAACCCATAAAATCCCCACCTTCCACCAAAGCTGGTTTTAATGGATAGATTAGTAATTTCTCCATTTCTGTCAGATGACACTCCCCAGTTTCTCTGACAATGTGCACTAACCTTCACTAGGACACAGCTGTAACCCCAGTGTTTGGTTCTGCACCTGATCCAACCATGAAGAAGATAAAGAGGGATGAGGTGCTAAAGAGAAACATGGAAGACTTATGGGGACAGCTGCTCTTGGAGGTGGATTCTCCTCTCTAGACTTCAAGAGTTCGAATCCTGGAGCTGTTGGAGGTCACCTGACCAATGGAAGACAGAGTTCTGGCAATCGTACCATCTAGTAGTGAGTGTGTATGGCTCTTTGGGGTCCTCTGCAATTTGGGGGATTTTGACACATTGCAATCCTTTGTATACCTCAGCTGAACACTAAGTTGTAGAAACTCATTCTGAACTTCAGTTTGGGCCTCTGCTTCTAGCTGTATGAAGTCACTGACATGCGTGACTAGCCCGATTGATCATTGGCTGCCTCTCACACATGGGGGGATTGCCAGCTATTTTTATAACAGTAGGAATGGAGGAAAAAAATAAAGTTGGAGATAGTTTTTGAGATAATTTTCATTCAGAAAGATAATAAAATCTACTAAAATGGTGCCCTTCTGTGAGCTAAGAGGAGTGACTGTCCTTTGGTCCTTGGCTTAGCATGGCAGGAGCTGATGGCTTGGGCAGGTAGAGTTCTTCTGGCAGAGACCAAGCTGGCTGGCAGGGATCCTAAACTGGAGCTTAGTTAGTGTGGACCATACCAGGAGTGAATGAATTGTAGGAAGCAGACAGCACTCTCAGGGTGGGTTGCCCTGTGCAGTCAAAGTGTGATATACTTTACCCACCCTGTTCTAAAACTCTTGATCCCATCAATGTCTTCATCTTCTCCAGATTAAGGGAGGAGCTTAATAGTGAAGCTCCTATCTCTCAGGCTAGAACCCTGGGTGTGGTGCCCCTGAGCCAACACCCCCAAACAACAGCTCAGTGTGCCTCAGAAGGTCCAAGTGTGCTTCACTGCACTCTTGACTCTCTCTCTCTCTCTCTCTCTCTCTCTCTCTCTCTCTCTCTCTCTGAAATATTGGTTCCCCTTCTTGTTCATTCCTATGGTATTCTTTAAAAATAAGAAACAAAGTGTAGGCATAAGATTACTCTGATTTCCTGTAAACTCTGCTCCCCAATTGTCCCCCGCCCCATTATGTCAATAAAGCAGCTTACAGCCAATCAGTGAGAAGGGGAGAGAATAGGGCTGGACTTTCTGGCAGCCAGGGGAGGAGGAGTCAGGAGGGGAAGCCAGAGGTGTAGGCCAACAGGAGAGGTCCAAGGAAGAGGAGGAAGGAGTTGGAGCCCAGGAAAGCTACAAAAGGTCAAGTGTCACTGGGATATTTGCTGGGAGTCAGACAAAATAGATAAAGGGTTAAGAATATTCTTAAGCTGCTCAGGTTGTGTTGTGAAGCCTTGCATTATGAAAGAGTCTCAATTTTTTGTGTGTGTGCCAGCTGGGTTAAGAAATAAGCTAAAAGAAATGAACACTGTTTTATAAAAATACTTTCAACAGCAAAGAATGGTGGGAAATGCATTCTTATCTGAGGGGGGAAGGCAAGCTGGGATTGTTCAGAAATCCTTCCATGGTGTGGCCTAAGTGTCTGTCAGGACAGAGTCACTAGCGAAGCGGCCACCACCTCAGTTATGATGGTGGAGGCCTCAGAGCCTGAGTGTAAGGCTTGTGTTCATCCTCCCCCCGCCCCATGCTTGCCTTACAACATACATACATTATATATTATCCTCATTTTAACTAACACTTTCCTTGTCGTTTTCTCTGTTAGCAGAGAGAAAACTTAGGCTTATCAAGATGTAGGTTCTAAGTTTGAGAGACATGAGACTAGAAGAGGGAGAGGAAGAGAAAAGTCCATCACAACCATGCCACACAGTCTATGTTTTCTAATTGTTGGGCTGTTCTAATGCTGCTTCCATGGCTTTGTAGCTCACTATAACCAACAATCATGAACATGGCGGTTTTATTTATTTATTTTAAGGGATGGAGTGAGAAGATGCTGACAAAGCAGCTGACACATGTGGGCACCCTGACTCTGTTTGTTAAACTCTCACCTCATATAACCAGCTATTGGCCCAGTAATCATTGACTCTGAACTTCATCCTGTCTTCTGTAATCCGCTACATCCAATGTATCTTCCAGAACATCAATCTGGCATGCTGGTGCACACCTGCAGTCTCTGACACCAGCCTGGGTTGCCCGTAGGATCCTATCTCAAAACTGTGTGTGGCTTTGTGATGAACTACAGGAGCTGCAGCATCTTGGCGTTGGGAATGAGAAGCCATCGTTTCTCAGACCGCCATTTTATGTGCCTGTCTCCATGACAGAGGTCTTTATTTATAGCTTAACGAATATGCTCCCTTTATCTCCATGTCTCCTTTTTGTTTTGACATTAAATGGAATTTTTAGGTAGCCATTTATTGAACCTTAAAAAAAAAAAAAAAGAGTTTCTGGATTTTGGAATAAGGCCTATGAAGTCCATAGACAGTCCTATTGGCTATGAAGAAATTTATCTGCTCTCTACTTCTCTTGTCTCTTAGGATTTTAATGAATTAGGTTTTTGTTTGTTTGTTTGGTTGGTTGGTTTTGCTTTGTTTTGTTTTGTTTTGTTTGTATTTGCATTTTGGTCTGTTTGGGGTTCATCTTGGTATGTAGAGTGAAAACTGTGTATTTCTTAAAAGTTCCTCTTTGGGATATCCCTGTGAGAGCTAAAATAAACCCCACGAGTACTGGGTTCTGTTTCTGAACTTTCAGATGCTCTAGTGGCCAGTTATCCTGCTAAGGCCTCCGTGACTAAGGTAGTAAAGTGATGAGCTTTAGGATTTATTTTAAAACAAGGCAAACTTTTCTAATAGTTTTCTTTCTTTTTTTTTTTTTCCTGTCTTTTCTCATTACTCTATTTTCCCCAAACCTTCTTGTGAGATATGAGCTCTCTCGTCTTCATCTTATTGGTAAACACTTCTTCTCAAGGCCAAATAACAAAGTCTTCTCCCTTGGGAAGGCTTCCTTGATAACTGAAGGTTTTAATGTGCACCCTGCCAACCCAGACTGTCTCCCCAACCCACCTTGTCACTTGTGCCTATGGATCAGGCTTGTGATTGTCTGCCGGTCTCTGTTCCACTGAGCTGTGTCCTCTTCGAGGGTAGGGACAAAGCCTCTTCTGCTCTTCTATCTTTCCAGAGTCAGCTCACGCCTAGCAGATAGCAGATGTTCTCTCCCCATTATCAGTTGCATCACAAACCACTGGAAGCCCGATGGCAGCAGTAGTTCATTTTGATTATCACTGCACCAGGGTATTGTGAATGAGTTCAGCTAGACGGCCTCACTGTTGGAGCCTGCTGTGTAGTTGCATCAGACATAGCTGGAGCTGTAACCATGTATGGACCTTCCTCACAAGTCAGGTGGGTGATGCCGGCTATCACTGGGGCCTCAGATGGGCCTGTTGGCTGGAGCCTCTGTCATGTGATCTTCATTTCTATAACATGGTAGCTGCCTCCAATAGCTGGAGAACCTGGCAGAAGCTGTCATCCTATGTGATTAAGCCTTAGAACTGTCACATAAAACCACAGCTGCCATGTTCCATGGGCTGAGAAAGCCCCAAGGGCCTGCCTAAGTTCAAGACCAGGGGACATAAACTAAGTCTCTTGATGGGCAGTGAGAAGATCACAATGGAAATAGTGATATACACATGTCAATTATCAGAAGGCATAGTCCAATTATCTAAACAGGGCTATGAGTTCATTCTGTCTTTACATCCCATCTCATCCCATCTTAAATCATATCATCATATCATATCATATCATATCATATCATATCATATCTGCCCATCATACTGTTACAACAGTGCATTATAGCTGATAGTCAAATAGGTGCAATTGTATAATTCACATCACCAGAATGGTTACACTGTGAGCCTCAAGTTGACCTAGAACCTCTGACCGACAAGATAAGATCAAGTGTTGTCAGGGAAGTTTCTCTGTGCCTCCTCAGCCTGGAGGTGAAGCCAAGTCACTGAGTTCCTGGGGAGATATTTTTCCCATCTGCATTGCAGTTCTAGGATGTGTACGGCACTGTAACAGAGCTCTTTGCTGTTTGATCATGAACTTTTTTCCTTTCCATTCAAGGTGCCTGGTTATTGGAGTTTGTTTTTCCTTCTCCACTTTCTGAAGTAAGTGCTTTGGAGAAGATGGATGTGTAGGAAGTGACATATTAAGTATTTCTGCTGAAGTGTGGGACGTCTGCTCAAATAGAAGGCACCATGTTTATGACTGGTACACAAATTGAAGAATGGGACTTGATTTTTGCACAGTCAAGTTTATCGCTTTTGCTCTCAAAAGTGGATTTCGCTAGTGGAGAAGGCTAAAAGGGCTTGAGGGAGGTGTCTACTTTCATCCTGCCAGTTAGTAAGCAGGACAGTGTGTGCGAACCACAAGAGATTGAATGAGAGAGTTCTCTTATGCCTGGGAGGACCGCACTGAGTGCCTGACAGTGAGGATGGTGAGGGATTGCTACCGCTTTGGTCTTGGGGTCAGAAGTTATCTTTCTGCCACAGCCTGGGTCTCAGTGTCAGAATTTAACTATCTAGTCGGTTTATGTCCTATGAGATGAGCCATTTTTATGAAGGTCTTTGTTAAGATTGCCTTTAGTAAACAGGAAGAATACAGACCCTAAATCTGGATGTTGTAGACTCAAACCCTACTTTTCTTTTATAACAACACTTGTTAACTCACTTCTTTTTGCCCCAGTGGTTCCATTTCAACACTGGGCCATATGTTAGAAGTTGCAGAGCATTTAAATAGAGTTAAAGCAGTGGCTGGCATACTGTGTACTTACAACTCATGTAAGCTATTATATTCATTGTTTCTGATATTGTTGTTTAAGTGTCACTATTAATCATGAGCTGTTCAGAGCACTCTCCCTAGACCTACCTGTACATATTACTCATATAATAGAAAATTTTTCAGTAGCACTATTTTTAACATATTTTAACAATTTATTTTAGCAATGTATTTTATTTAACTAATATATACAAATATTTTTTTATTTAACCAACATAAAGATATTACTGTTAAGCTGTGTCAGGTGGACCAGGCCTGTAATCCAAGTTCCTTGGGAGGCTGGGGAAGGAGGAATACAGCCTTAAGGACGGCCTGGGCTATATAGTAATATAATGCATCAACATTTCAAATCAGTAAAAAAGGGAATAGAGCTAATAGCTCAGTGGTTAAACATGTGCTTAGAATGCATGAGGCCATAAACGCAGTTCTTTATTCCCCCACACAATCATCAATGATATATTTTACATTCTACTTCATATTGAGCGTTTGTTCTTTTTAAATTTTTTAAAAAATTTGAAGCTTTTGTTCTGCGAAACCTGACATACCACTTACAGCATCGCTAAATTGCATGGGCCATGTTTCATCGACTTGATAGTGTCATGTGTTTGGTCACAGTCATTCTGGGAGCACAGCTCTGTAAACTTATTGCTATTCCATGAATTTAGCCACAGCAGACAGGGTGCCTACTTGTGTGTGGGGGTGGGGGTGGGGCTGGGAGTTGCTCCTCAATGAGTTCTGTGAGATAGCTACTTTATATTGCCTTATAATTTAATTCTTTTTTTATGAAGCAAAGTTGAATTTTATTAATAGAAGGATTTAACACAGATTTAAGCCCAGGCATTAAGGGCGAGAGGGTGTACACCCAAGGCAGGGCTATGGCTTCTTAGGAGAGAGTCATATCTGAGTATATTAACAATAGCCATATATATGGTAATTCTTATGGCCATCTTGCCAGCAAGTATTTTACATTAAATATTAAGAGCTGAAGAACTAATTTCCCCATACTTGTCCAGCTTTAAAGGGCAGAATTTAAACTTGGGTCTATGAGATTGAGAGTTCCTTATGGTAAAGTGGTTAACTAGGTGATCCAAAGGCAAAGCAATACTAGTCTGTCTAGAGCTGAGGCGAGGCTCACATGGAGTATCTTCCCTGTGTGCCACCTTCTTGTCTGGCCATGTTTGAGGACAGCTAGGTCAGCACCAGGAGACGGACCGATCCTGTGTCCATGGTGAGGATACAGGCTAAGTCTATTTGTGACCTGTGGCAAGACAGTGAGAAGTTGAGATGTGGATCTATTGACAGGCCAGACTCAGAGCTCAATCTTTTTCTGAGCATCAGAGGTGATAGGGGGGGTCTAGTCTGTGGCCAAGTCAAACTTTGGTCTGTGACTGAGCTCAAGGTCCTGCCCCAAGTCAAGATCAGAACTCATTTTATACCTCAAAGCTGGAGCAGCAGGCACAGGCAATTCACAGAGGAGTCACTGTTCTATGTCCATCCTCACGGTCCTGAGCCCGCACCAGGCAGTGCTATTGTAAAGCCAGGGCGTGACCCTGACCCTGGCTTGGTTCCTCTATGGGGCCATGTGCAAATAGTTGTTTGTGAACACAGCTCTAGCCTAGAGACCCTGCAGGAGTGGAAGCTCCTGTGGAGAATATTAGCGAAATATGATGGTCAGACAGACACCTCTGCTACCCTCATCCTGGATGAGACTGGGCCTTGTGGAACTAGGGCTGAGATAGGGCTCACATTGAGCATCTGCCCTGTGCGCATGTGACCCAGAAAAGGGGTGATGAGTTCAAGGACAGTATTGTTCCCAGAGTCATTCATCTAGAGGCCCAAGATATTCCATGTCTCTCTCCCCGAGTCCTGTCCTGGGCCTCCTGGAGTTGCCAGATTAGACACAGAAGTAACATTGTGTTTGTTAGACTTAGCTGTGTAGCAGACAGTGAACCTCAGAGGCTACCTCTGTTAGAGATAAGAATACAACAACCTTAGTCACCCAGACAACTAGTGTTGAGCTGTAGAAATGAGTCAGGGGCTGTTTCCTAATAAATCATTCAAAGAAAAAATCAAGGTAGAAGTGGTGTGGGCAGTATTTTCTCCTTAATATAAGAAAGTAGGGAAAACCAAAATACAAGGAGAATGTTAGGGAATGTAGGGAGATGCTCACAGGAACGGCTTTCATTATGCTGAGGTCTTAGGCAGGCAGAGTGCTCTCTCTCTCTCGACAGCAAGCAGTTTGAACAGTAGAAGGCCTTAGGTAAGTAACTTCCGCAGTTCCCAGGGGTCAGGTCCTGTGACTCACTTCCTGTGTTCCACCTAATGTCACGGGGATCAGGTTCTCCGTTAAGTACAAGGAGGAGTGAAAAAGAAAGGTTCACATAGGAGAGCTGCTTGAAAGTGTAAGAATCCGAGGTGATGAAACTAAACATCTCCATGTTATAGAAAAGATCCTGTCACTCAGTGACAGATTGGCTGCTCTGACTCTAATGAGAAGTGTCCTCACAGGCTTGAGCCTGTGAGCGCTTGGTTCCCCCCCCCCCCCCCGTTTTGGAAATTAGGACCTGGCTGGCAGACATAGGGTACCTAAAACCAAAGAAGTGCCTGCTCCTAGTTAAGCCCACCCTGCATCTGATCACATCTCTGCTTCCTAAGAGCCTCATGTTTTTGCTGCTATGACAGACTGTATCTCTTTAAACCATGAGCCAATATGATCCTCTTTTAATTTAATGTATAGTGTCTGGTATTTTTTTTCATCAAAGGGAGGAAAATAATACAGATAGGTTTGGGGAGTGTGTCATTAGGCAATGCCATTGTTATGGGAACATTGGCACAAACTTATGTACATCTGATATGTCGTCTACTGCCAGTCTAGATAATACTGCATACATTGTTATATGTTATATGTAATTGAATTATAATTATGCATCGTGCAAGCATGTTTCCTTTGGGGGCAAGAGAACTCTGTGTGTTGTGTTGTGACTGCCAGAAGTTTGAAGGCAATTCCAAAAAGTATTTGTACATTTACAATGCAATTTTGAAGCATTGATGTGTGTATTTGGCAATAACATTGAATGCATATTTAATTTGGACTTGTAAGCAATCACTGGTAATCCTTTTATGTTTCATCTTTATATTTCTAGCTACAATTGTTTTTCCTTGCACGCACCATGAAAAGTATTAAACAACTTAACAGTGATGAGAGTAGAACTGAACTGAATATTGATGCCAGCAAACGCTGTATGTGTGTATGCTTGTATGTGTACATATGCAATGTTGTGTGTATATATGGATGAGCATATGCTTACACATATGAGGAACAGTATCTTGCCACGTGAAAAGTATAACATATTTTCTATAAAAGGATAAATTATTGAATAAACTGTGTTAGAGCTTTTTTCAACTATTGGTAAAAAAGTAATTATATTCTTACCTCAATTCAACTCTAAAATATGCCTCCATTATTCCTGTTATTAAATAACCAAAACCAAACCTAGATTTGTGACACATTTCTGTGATCCCAGATCAGGAGGCTGAAACAAGAGAAGTGGTTGAAAGCACCCAGGACTATATAACAAGACCTTATCTAAGACTTTAAAAAATGATAATAGTGATAAAATAAAATTTGTTGAAATTGAAAACATAAGTAAATTTAATGATCTATAGACAAATATATATACATGTTATCTTCTACATCTGTTTCTTAGGTTCTTCCTTCACATTAAAAGATTTCCTATCCTGTAGGGCAAGTATGGGGATTAAGTATTGTACATGAATTGTTCAGAAAAGCACATAGCATGAAGAAATAAAGTATTAACTACTACTTAAAACATGTATCAAGTAGAGTAACTAAAATAAAATGATAGCTTGGACATAAAATATTGGAGTTTCTGAGTATCAAGAACTAAAATACACTAAAGAGAATGCAAATTGCATATTAAAAATTCATCCAGAGCCGGTCAGTGATGGTTCATGCCTTTAATCCCAGCACTTGAGAGGCAGAGGCAGGTGGGTCTCTGTGAGTTTGAGGCCAGCCTGGACTATAAAGCTAGTCCAGGGTAGCCAAGGCTACACAGAGAAACCCTGTCTCAAAAAACAAATCATCCTGGATGACAGAAAATGGAAAATATTCTACATGTGTAGAGTAATTTCAAGTCAACAAGTAAAAAGAGACACAGGAACAGTGGCTTTTTGAGGATAAGAGAAAAATCCATATTCACCTATTCTTTCTACAGGAACTCAGTACACACCTGCTATGTATTGGACTCTGAGGGACAATGGGTACAGCAGTGAACAGTGCTCCTGTGCTTAAGGAACCAACATTTTATTGGACAATACATATACAAGCAAGAAACCTAGTCCATGAGGAACCAAAAGGACTTCAACTCTGACAACAAGGAGCCGTGTTTATTAATGTTCCCACATAGCAAATATTTTTTGAGTGACTTTATCACATATTCCAGATGATACAGGGAAATTGGCACCCTCACACATTTTTAATGGGACCAAGAACCGCTGAAGCCTGACTGTTGGGAATTTTGTGCAATATGTGCTAACAGATCTTGAAATGTGTGACTCTTACATTGCAGCAGTTTGATGTATGGGAAGATACCTATAGGATTAGTCAAAACGCTCAGAAAGATTTCTATACAAGAGCAAGAGAGACCACAAAAACAAATTTTGTTTGAAAAGTGCCAGAAATGAAAGCTACTTATATGTATGATAGCAAACATGTAAGCATAAAAATATAGTATGGGTTGATGGATTGATTGATTATGCTTATGTTTATTTTTACTCCCCAAGGCACTGCTGTAGGTCAGGGGATATGACAGTGGTAAATGAAAGTAGTGTTTCTGTTCTTGGAATGTTTGTGTCATAGGATGTCCTTTTTCCTGAAAAGAAGACACTAAGGTGACAGAAAACACACAAACACGTATGTGGGCATGCAACATTTGTACAGTCAGAATTTGTGACAATTTTATAAGGAAACCCAAGGCATATAAAGGATGGGGAGGTGTGACTCTGTCACAAGGGGCTGAGGTGGAGACAAAAAACCTATGTATTAGTTAAGGTGTCAGAGATGATATCTCTGATGGCCCATGTGAAGCCAGGGTCATGCCATGTTGACCTTTCATGGAGGAGCACCCCCCGAGAGAGCATGACCGAGCAGATCACATAGGTTATAGAGAGTTG
>OU015742.1:72858531-72869744 GCA_907169655.1 Acomys percivali
ACACACACACACACACACACACACACACACACACACACACACACCACTTTAGTAGCACAGTGATAGTCCGGAGTACAGACAGCCATGGACTGGGCTACTACCCTCTACTTCCTGAGTGGAAGTCAAGGGGTTGCTGAGCTCACAAGCTTGCCTTTTATCTTCTGTGGTAGGCACTGTGGAGACTCCTGCTGAGTGTCGTGGGCTTTTTGTAAGAGTTGAGTGAGGTGTAAAGAATGAGAAAGAAGATGAAGAATCTGCTACAGACTTAGGCACACGTATCTTTAGTCCCAAGGGAGGATCCAGGGCCTCCATAACTTGAGTTAACGTGGAGGCGGCATAGTGAGGGAAATGGGGAAGGTTTTCCATGTGAAAATGGAAGGTGGCTTTTGTCATCTGAGCTAGGGGGATACCTACCTGAGAGGATTTTGTGAACCAACTTAGAGGGAAAAAGTTAATACAGTCTTCACCGTTTAATGCTTGGGCAACTAGAAAACCACCTTACTTCTCAGGGCTTCCAATGTATCGTCTTATCTCCTTCATCCTAGCCTTTGATAAAATGTCACCTTCTCAGAGAGATTTTTCATATTAAACAGCTTTATTATAGCAACAGAAAAATAATGTTGTGGCTCCCCAACAGACTTTTCTTTTTTAGTGCTGTGTCCTCCATTAAGAACGGGCTTCCTGCCGGTAGTGGTGGCACACACCAGTAGGATTGGCTGAAGGAGGCAGAAGCAGGAGGACCATGAGTTCAAGGCCAGCCTGGGCTACACATTAAAAAAAAGAAGAACAGGCATTCTGAAGACAGTGATAGATCCTAGAGAAATGATCTGTTATTGAAGAAGTCAGGTGGCATAATGGAGTGTTCCATTTTCATAGTAAAAGGAAGATGACTTGAGCTGAAGACAAGTGCCTTCTTTTTGGATGCAGTATGCGTCATGGCTCCTTACTGTATATTGGACAAGCTGAGTCTTGTGGTAAATCTCCTTCACTGGGAGTAAGTCATATGCCAGTGATAAGGAGTTGCAACAGAAGAAATGAGTGTTGAAGGAGAATATGACCTACCTAATGTAACTCCTCTGACAGTGTTAACAAAAGTGGCAAGTGACATGTGACATTAGTATTAACTACCTGAGTCTGAGCCTAGTTTTTCTTCCTTGTGCTCACAGTGCTATATCATTTATTCTACGTAATTTGCTTACTTTGTTTTTCAATTGTCTGCCTACAGGTGCAGACACACCTGTTTCTACAAGGGTATCTTCAAAGCCTGGGACAATAGTGCACATACTTTGACTCAGTTAGTTGAGCAGTCTTTTATGCACAGGTGAGAAGAGTTGATGTACCAAGCATTTATCTGAGCCTGAATCCCTATACTTCGGACAGAGGCCTCCTTCCCCAATGAGATCCCTCTTTCTTTCCTATGGTTTGGCAGCAAAGTGTTGAATTTTTCTGAAGATCCCATTGGAGCTCTCATTTGTCAGTCATCTCCCACAGTCTTGTCTGCTGACAACAATTTATCATTCTCTGTAGATGAAATATTAGGACAAGGAACCAGGGTAGGCAGCTCCTGTTACAGACGTAATACTTTGCAGAAATTTCCATAGAAATCAAATACTCAAATGTGTCGATGATTGACTTAAGTTCTTCTCTTTTTATAAAGGAGTGAGGTCAGTTTTAAGAAACATAAAAATAGAAATAACCCTAAATAAAAGTTCTTTAAAAATCTTCTTTTGCATTTTAAATGCTGTTTCCGGCATTCAATCTATCCTTAATTTCATTATTGTCATTGACAATTGAGCACAGATTTGGCTAGCTCAAGTTTGATGAGCAGCCAGTGGAGTCTAAAAATTTACCATTTTCAACAAAGCTTAATGAGTCTCATCATTGCCTTGGCTGTACGGCCCTTTGCTTCCCCTCATAAATGCGTGTTTCTGTAATTTCATTTCAGTACTCTGTTTTTTCAGAATAATAACGACTGGCACATGGAACACTCAAAGTATTCATTCCAATGCATTTTCTAAGCAGGCTTCAAGCACCTGTCATTATTGGAGGTGGTGGAGTTCTCATGGGAACTGAGAGGGCAACTTCCCTGCCCTCATGAAGTTGGCAAGCACTCTGGAGAATTCTCTGCATTAATAACTTTTTTTGTAGAGAGATACGAAATATTAAGTAAAGCCAGGAGAAAAGGGCCATTGTTCTTTAATCTTTCTTTCTTTCTTTCTTTCTTTCTTTCTTTCTTTCTTTCTTTCTTTCTTTCTTTCTTTTTTCTTTCTTTCTTCATTCCTTCCTTCCTTCCTTTCTTCCTTCCTTCCTCCCTTCCTTTTTTCCTTCCTTCCTCCTTTCCTTCCTCCCTCCCTTCCCCCCTTCACTTTTCAAAACTCGACGAATGCATGAATCTTCAGTTTTTAGAGAAAGGGTATGATAAAGAGGCCCCTGGGTGATAGATGATGAAGAACTTCAAGATGAACAAATGGAGTTTGAGGACAGTACATATATAATTATGATTCCTTTTTCCTTCTAAAACTATTTTTGTTTTGTTCTGTTTTGGTTTGGTTTTTCTTTTTAGGTCTAAAACATACCACAAGTATTTAGGAAGTTTTGGACTTCTTTTATTTTTTGAGGTGGAGTCTTAATATTTAGCACAGGCTAGACTGAAACTTTCACTTCTCCAGCTCATTCTCCAAATTTGTTGCAGGTACATGCATGTACCACTGTGCCAGGCTTTGTACATTTTTTCCTAAGCTTAAATAAAATAGCTTCATGATCTTTATGATCAAGGATGGCCTAGATCTGCTCCTCTTACTGCTTTCTGTGGCTCTTGATGGCATAATTTGTTTTGTTGCTCAGCTGGAAACTGTGCCTTCCTCCTGGATTGTGCCTTTTATTCAGCCCAGGTTGAAATGGCTGCTCAGACTCATAGATTTCCTCTGAGAGATGTGTGCTGTGTCCGCAGCTTTCCTCCAGCCCTCTGCAGCTGCTCAGTAGAAGTCAGCTCTGTCCTGGATCGCTGCAGGTGGAGGCTGCCTTTGTATTTCAGGCCTTGGCTGCCAGCTGGTTCCATAGAGCCGCATTACCAGCCGCTTCACCCTCCTATTGCAATGCTGTGGGTCAGAAGGGAAGGATGGGTGTGTGGGGGCAGAGGAGATAAAGGATGAATGGAAAAGGGAAAGTCGACATGAGGAAGCTAGGAGGGTGAGAGAAAGAAAAGGAAGCTCTAAGCCTGCCCATTTTTAGGCAGAATTCTGTCTGTGGCTGAAATGAGAACATTTTGTCCAGTGGCTGGTTTGCCACATTTGAAGCCATCTCCATATCGGGGTTCTTGGATGCTCATCCTCTTCGTTGAGCTTACCTGGGTGTTGCCAGGAGTCAATCTGTCTCATTGTCAATGAACCTTTAAAATAGTAAAACATCTTTAAATGCTATATTCTGTTGGTCTCTGAGGTTTTTTTGAAGACCTTATCTAACATTTTTACCTTATCTATCTATAGAATCATATCTATCTGTTAAACCTAGGGCCTATATTCTTGTAATATAAATAGACTAGTAATTGAAATGACCATGATTTGATCAACTAACAACTAATTTGTATAACTTACTTATCCTAAACAGCCTGCAATAGCACTTTCAAAGTATTGGAAGTAAACCTTATATTCTACTTGAGTTGTATGGATATATTGCCTCATATTAGAGTAGAAATATATATTTCTCTAAAAGCCCACAGAGTCCTGCATTCTGTAGTTTCAGCTTAGCTCCTGTTCATTTATTCAGAGATGACTGCGAAGACTGATCATACTACCAATGGTGCCCGTTACAGTCTCTTGATTCTCAGGTGACCACCTCAGACATTTCCTCTTGCCAACAAAAAGCTATTACTGGCTTCTTTCTACTAGTTAGTCCCTTTTCCTAACATTAGACATGAGCTCCCATAATGCACCAGATGTCCTGCCAGCTTTTCTAATCCTTCTTTATGTTTTCAAATGAAGACATAACTTCCTCATGGTTTATAACATTAAGTCATTTTCTACCAGCTACAGAGAACAGTTTTTCCAAAGCAAAATTAACACTCGTACCACAAAGATGTAATCCTATTAATGATTTATTTGTTCATGTGGGTCTCCTCCAAATGTAGCTTTTTAAGAATTTTCCCAAGTCCTCACAACTGTTAATTGTGTGATGAGGAGAAACATCTGTGTCTTACATCATTAATTTATTATTTGGGGTAAAGTCCAAGAAACTGAATTGCTAATGCAAAGTCTGTGGAGCCATGCCATCACTGAATACTCTTTTTTTTTCCCTTGGCCAGTAATGAACAAAGAGAGACCTTTGATTATAGATGTTATTCTCTTAATTAATAATCATGCTGTTCATGTCATTGATCATTTAATGTCTTTTATGAATGTCAATGGCCTATTTATATCATCTGTCCGTTTTTAGAAACAGTCTTGGTTGTCTTTTACTTACTGATTTGTAGGCAAGATGAACTTTCCATATAAACAGAGACACATCATTTCATGTGTTAAAAATACCAGTCTTGATTTTCATTTTCATCTTGTTTTGGAAATACTTAAGAATTTAGTTATAATACAGATAACTAAATATTTTCAGCACAAAAATAAGTTTATATCCAAGGCAGAAAGAAACAGAAATTCAGAAAGGCATAGATACAGTATTGTGCTTTCATATTCAATGTTTTTATATCATATAAATACAATATTGTTTATATTTCTATATTTTCTATATATTTAAGCACTTTATTTGGATATTCTTTTTCAATGACATTTCTTTATCAGTTTTTAGCATTCTATTTTATTTTATTCTTCATTCATTAATTAATTTAATCACTTTACAGTCTGATCTCAGACCCCCTCCCTTCTCTCCTCGCAGTCCCAAGGAACATCTATTTTTTGGAACATCTATTTTTAATAGATGATAAACTCCCTAGGTCTTAATTTTATAACTGCATGCACCTAGTTACCAAGTACTATATTAGCCACTGGCAGTGCAGCTGTGAAGGAGCCCAGACCATTCCTCAGGGTCCATTATTGGACCATGTATTTCCATATAGTTGCGTTTTGCAAAGGGGGTACACAGGACATGGAGTACATACATAAAAGGATATATGAAATTTTATCAGTAGGGTAGAAAGCTGTTTGAAAGAGATGTTTAAATCATTTCTCTCCAAAAACAGATATAATCATGTATATGTACAATGCCTGTGTGGGTACACACACACACACACACACACACACACACACACACGAGAAAGAGAGGAGCAAGGAAGGGAAGAAGGTAGAGGAGGAGGAAGAGGAGGAGGAGGAGGGGGAGAGAGAGAGAGAGAGAGAGAGAGAGAGAGAGAGAGAGAGAGAGAGAGAGAGAGAGAGAGAGAGAGAGAGATTTGAGTTTCATACCTCAGTCAAATTAAGTACTATAAAATGTATCAGACTTTTTTTTTCTGAATTCAGAAGAGCAATACTACAAGCCCAGGAACTACAATTAAGTGTGTGTGTGTGTGTGTGTTTGTGTGTATGTGTGTGTGTGCAGGACAAATGCCACGCTTGGATGTCATTCTTCAGGAATTATCCACCTTGTCATTTGAGAGAGGGTCTCTCGCTGGGACCTGGGCCTTGCCGATTCAGCTCGCTTGGCTGGCGAGTGAACTTCAGGGTCCGCCTATCTCCGCCTCCTGAGCACTGGCATTGCATGTATGGATCATGACTCCCAGCTTTTTATGTGGTTGCTGGGGATAAAATTCAGTTCCCTGTTCTTGTGTGGCAAACAATTTCTACTGAGCTGTGCATCATGCCTGTGGGAGTTCTCTAAGAGGCAAGTTTGGAAGCAGCACCTAATAAAGAGGGCACAAGAGCAGGGTCCATCTTGGTTTTACACCAGAGTCATCCAGGTACCCTGTGATGGCATCAGGAAACTTTAACTCAGTTAGTTTGGCACACTGGATTATTAGAACTCTTAAATCCCTTTAAAAGCTCAAATGAACCCAACTGAGAACTGCTGACACAGCTGTAGAGCCCCAAGAGGTGGTTCTCGCTCTATAGGAAATCATTGGAGAACATCACAAGGTCGACAGCAAGTCCCCTATTCCTAGCTGGTCCAGAAGATACTCATGTTTAAGATGTTTATATATACTGGTCTAGGGTCTAAGGAGATATAACGGTAGGAGGCCAAGGCTATTTCCAAGGCTATCTCCTTCATCCTTTGTAATTCTCAACTACGCTGAGACAGGTGGTACAATGGGATGATTAAAAACAGCAAGGAAAAGGCACTCGCAATGGCTGTTTACAGTAGCAGAATGGGTCCTGGGGGAAGAGACTCAGCTAATCTGAATGCTGCTGGGACATCCATCAGGATGGCTCAAGACCAAGAGCCAGCTCTGGGTTGGGTGGTGAGTCTATTGATGATGACCTTATGAGTTCACTGAGCACTTATGGGCAAATGCAGATAAGTGTAGGCTGGAGATAAGACGAGGTATAATGAGGGAAGAGAAATTCATTTCAGGAAATGTTTGGGGAAAAGATTTCACTTGGGCTAAGCTATCAGTAGATTTTTATGTTATTTTCAATTTTCTACTAATGTACCGTTTTAGAGAGCATTGTTACAGAAGCATCAATGCAGATTCATGACTCTTTTGGATATATTCTTAGAGCTAGAATTGCTGAATGAAAAATTATTCACAGTTTGAACTATAGATAAAAACATAGATAAGAAATAAAGAGCCAGACTGACGTCTCAAACAAATTGGATCGTGATTGAAGAGAATTCTGACCACACTACCCCATCACCACCCCTGCAGATTTCACTTTAACCCATGAAAATACCATATGTCTAAAGCTTTATTGTTTAGTTTTCAATTCTTTGGTACCAAATTAGGACAGTTTTGAGTGTTTTCTGCTTTCTGTACATATTTTCTTTTAGAAGTTAAAAGTTGCCACCCTTACATATTTCACCCAGGAGATGTTATCTGGTTTTCCTTACTGAATGATAAAGAATATTTATTTATTAGTGACATTTCTCTTGGTCACCTCTACACATGAAATCTAATTTTCCCAATTAGCTATGGTTTGAATGGTCTGTGGTAATGAAAAATAGTGTATTTTTATGTTTTGAATTTATCCACTTTTAATAGTTTTATCTTTAAAACCATATTTTAAAAGTTTCCCTAAACATTTACCTAAGCTGTGGTATCTGATACTTTATTCTTTCTGACATTTGATCTTTCTTAAATAGTTAACCCATTACTGCAGCACCACTGATTAAGCCAACATTGATTATCCACTGTTCCAAAAGTCCACCTGTAGATTCTGAAGCATTATTTATATTTGTCTTTGCCTCCTAGGTATCCTGCCATAATCTACA
Source organism: Acomys percivali (assembly GCA_907169655.1). NCBI lineage: Eukaryota > Metazoa > Chordata > Mammalia > Rodentia > Muridae > Acomys > Acomys percivali. The sequence goes on from OU015742.1 coordinate 72,865,897, forward strand.
TATGGCATTTCTATAGCTACCATCATCTCTTTTGTGATCAGGATTGAGGGTATATTCTTAAAACACAAGAGTGTCTGTCTAGATTTTTCTCCAAAAAATGGCTTGAAATTATTCTTCACTCTTCCATTCTGGTCTCATCTTCATCCTAAACTTCAAAAACAAAAATAAAAACAAACAAACAAACAAAAAAACCAAAAAAACTATGAACTATTTGTGTTAGTGAGGATTTCCCCAGGTTTGTTCTCTTAATCTTTTATGTAGTAGACATTGAATCACATTAAAAAGAATGACCTAGAAATTAGGTGAGAATTGTGCAGAACAATGCTGAGTCATATATTGATATTAATCATTAATCATAAAGAGAGTCCCATTAATAAAGGTCTGAAAGCAGAATATGTAAGAAGAGAGAGAGTGTTTTCAAACCAAGGAGAGCTCTAAGGGGTAGGACCTTGTGGAACTAGTATGGCAGGAAAAGAGGAGCAAAGCACTTAAGTGGGTGGTTATTCCAGTCCAGTCAGTGTTTAGTCCAAGAAAGCCCCAGCAAGGGAGACATTCTGGAAGGCAGGGCTAGTCCGCAACCTCGCCATTCAACAAGTGAGAGAGCAGGGCCTCTCAACAAGTTGGAAGAGAAGTCCACAACTCGACCAACTAGAAGAAATTGCCAAGGCATAATTTGAATTCAGAGATTCAAACTTGTTCCTACCACAGGTGCAGACAGGAACACCCAAAGCCAGCTTACTCTACTAGATAAGAATTGACTAACACTGTACGTACGGGGAAAATGCACTTAGTCAAACAAACAAACGAAAAGATCCCTCTCTGTTTAGCCATCCATTTCAAATTTTTATAGAAAATTGTGTAGGCAGCATCAATTATGCTTGGGCAAATTTAGACTAATTAATGGGTTGACTAAGATAATTATTGAAATTTGTCTATGGATGAAAAGAGGAAAGATGAGCCATTTAAATTGCTTTTTGTGTGTGTGTGCCTGATGACTGTTTCTAAAAGAACGGGCCCACTGGGAAGCATATGAAATGGGAGTGGCTGGGTTCTTCTCAGGGTATGATGATAGAGTAACAAGGCAGCTGTTTTAATCAACACATCACGATTAATGCCTTTAAAAGTCCAACATGCATAAATACATAGAACGTGCAACTTACATAAAGGAATGCATAATTTATGGGAGATCAACCAACGTACAAAATTTTTTTCAGATGGTTCTTGTGTGTGTGTATGTGAAAACCTTTTGTCTTTAAAATATCAACCCGGTGAAGAAGACTCCATCGGCTCCCATGTACAGGTGAGGCCGCTGAAGCTCACAGGGGTTAAGCAGGTAACGTGTCTATATAAGCTAGTACAAGGGGAATATGGCCAGCTACACTGGTCACAGACTATGCGCTCTAACTTTCCTAGGAAGCTCCCTTGGGTGGTGATATATCTGCAGTAGTGACGAAACCATTGCTCAAACCAGACTGGTATTTACTGAGAAATGTCTTCCAAAGCAGGTGTTTGACATACAGTACTTCCTTCTCATTTCCTTCTGCTCACACCGAAACATTGAAAAATGTTTCCTGGGTTTGCTTTTTCATTCCAGGGAACTGAGGTGGGTGATTTATTAAGGAAAGAAAAAAAAAAAAACCCTAGATCTATCTATCTATGGAGGCTGAAGTTTGACTCCACCTTTGCAGCACTTTTAAAATGGGATATCCAGCATATGGGCAGGAGATAGCATGGCTCCAGGGGTGGAGGTGGGGGAGTGAGATTTGGGTTAGAAAGACATGTGGAATGCTGTTGTGTGCACATGAAAAGACGACCAATCCATTGGATTCGGTTGACAGAATTCAACTAAGAAAACCTTAGTCAAAAAGAGTGATTTTTGTGACTACACTAGTCGGGTTCTCAGAAGACCTGAAACAATACGATTAACTGTAGCTTGAACAGTGATTGGCTTCCATGGTGCTGGTGAACTTGAGTTATGACGTCAGCAAATGATGGCAGCACCCACAACACGTTAGATGCACTTGCCAGCAAGAGGCAAAAGCAAGAAATCAAAAGTGACAACTTAGCGTTAGGTGGCTATGTTGGTGACACTTTGGGTTTAACACCTGACATTTCTAGAAGACAATGTAATCAAACAAGGATGACACCAGTAGACATGGTAGCATGGGCAGGGGACACTCACGAGGCCTCAGCGTGACACAAAGAACTACAGGAAACTAAGGAATGCTGACAGTGGGAGGAGCAGTCTTCCAGGGAAGGGCGGGCCGATTGTTTATCTAATAGCAAATGGTCAGCTCTAAAAACATACAGACAAGTAACATTATGCAGTCCTATATTTAGGAATATAAAAATAAATACATGTATGTAACAGCAATTAAAGAAAAAGAGGCCATGAATTTGAAAGAAGGCAGGAGTAGGATGCAGTGGGTATGGGAGGTTTGGATGGAGGAAACGGAAAGGGAAAATAATATACTTATAATCTTTAGGAACACAAAGGATGTAATTTTTTAAAAAGCAACAGCTTTTCCCTCAAAGCGCATTATTCTGGGCCACAGCCAGCTGTAAGCTGTCACCTACCATCAGAGAAGGCCTTCCCTTCACAGTTAATTCTTCCAGGAAACACCCTTAAAGACGCACAGACGCAGTGGAGTTGACAACCCAAGTTAACGTCGGCTCCTATCTCATAAGAAGCCGTGTTAAGAGTTAACTGGTATCTCTTCTATTGTCCTGCTCTCTCCTTCTTCCTGTTCATATTGCTGTGGTCAATCTTTGTTCCCTTCAGTTGCTTCTTATTCCTTTCAGGGAAATGTAAACGCGATCGCAGAGTACTTCCTTCTTACATCTCACTCAGGGAATTAACTGAATGCTAGACATGTTTACAGCATCTAATCACATTGGTCCAGATCGTCACTCTGGGGAGCAACACCCAAGGGTGTCATATCTGTGAAGGTGGCATGAAAGTTGAGTCTATTGACAGTCCACAAGGGTAAAACACACAATAAAAGAGAAATTGTGCACAAAATAAATGGGAACACAGAAGACACGGAAACCGCTGTCCGGCATGGAAACATTAGTTCTTTAGCTATGAAATGATGCTGAGATATGTTTTGTAATCTTGGTTGAGCGCGTGAAGTATGCTGAATGGGATGTTCTCAGCACAGTGTAGTTATTCAATAAATGGTCCTACAATTTTCCAACTGCATACCAGCCAAGCCACAATACTCCAAAAGATGCAAAAACACAATCCATTCACAGCCCATGTCTATTTTTAATATGAAGCAGAGAGTCGGCTCTTTGTCCAAGCACTTCTGGCTCAGTTAAAAATTATCTATTCAGTAAACAATTGAAATAGGTCCTTGAGATAGAAAAGAATCAAGGTGAGTCTCTGCCCTTGAGACTTTCCTGACCTTGTACCACGAGTCTTTATAGTGGTGTATAAATGCTCTCTGTGTGTGTCTGAACCCTGGAAGCACAAGCCTCAGGGCGCAGATCACTTCTGAAAACCGTACAACATACACTTGAACATTGCCTTCCTGTTCTGACATGGTATGGGCTATTCTACATGGACATTTCTGTTCTGGGCATACCAATACGCATGTCCACATGGCACCTCTACAGTAAGTACTTCATCAAAATTTATCCATGAAACTGATTTTCCTTCTGGCACGTAACACGGGTAGTTTAGCTGAATGCTCGGCCTGTTTACAGCAGCTGAACACATTGGTCCAGATTTCTTAAAAGACTCTTTTTCTTATATATTTTTTTAGTCATCTTCTTGGGTAGCTCCCTTCTGTACTTTGGTGTGTGTGTGTGTGTGTGTGTGTGTGTGTGTGTGTGTGTGTGTGTGT
>OU015742.1:72874761-72889414 GCA_907169655.1 Acomys percivali
TCTTCTTCTTCTTCTTCTTCTTCTTCTTCTTCTTCTTCTTCTTCTTCTTCTTCTTCCTGACTTTTCTCAGAGAAACCTGCTGTCCAAGAGGTCAGTATGTGGAATTCTTTGCTCATCAATCCTTACACCAAACAGATGATCTAAATGCAAACAATTGTTTTCTCCTCTGGTGCAGGTTCTACCCTTTCACACATCAGCAACCACCTTTGTTTTTGAGAGGCATAAATCTCTTAAGTTCCCTCACCACGGCCTGCTCCCTGTCTCTGTCCAGACGATTATCAATGCCTTCCAATTCTGGAAATTAACAATTCTATATATCAATGTATGTATATTTTTTGTGCGTGTACTTACTGAGCATAAATGGTAAGATGCCAATTCCGGTGCAACTCAGACTTCATGTTCAGGGAAGGTCTTGAGCACGTTTGTCTTTTAGCGTCTTTAATTGCACAAGTTCATAATATAAAACAGTTGGTTTTCATGCACAGGTTAAGTTCCTTGGTCACATTTTTGCTTCCCTAATACCCATACTCATCTTCCACTACTCTATTTTCTCTCTTTATATTTCCTATCTACCTTCATGTCTTTGTGTGTGTGCACATCTGTGTGCAGGTGTGCTCACCTGTGTAGGTGACAGATATTGATGGCTGGTTGTCTTCCATGATCACGTCTCCGTCTTATTCTTCTAAAACGTTGTGTCTCTCATTGAACCTGGAGCCCACTGTTTTTCCTAGATGTCTAGTGACCTCTGGGATCCTCCTGTCTCTGTCTCCAGCACTGTAGTTACAGGCACACATTGCCACACCCAGAGTTTTATAGGGATGCATGGGAACTGAACTTAAGTTCCCATGTTTTCGCCTCAATCATGTTAACACCTTAATTGCTCAGCAGTCTCCTACCTTTGTGCTTTTCTGTAAATTATACAGAAGAGAGAAAATAGCTTTTCTTTATGGGGTCTCTTTCACTTAACGTGGTCTCCTGTCCAACCACTATCTTGCAAGCCATGCGATTCTTTACGGTGAACATTACTTCATTGTATATGTATATTCTTTATGCATTTCTCTATGGACAGACACCTAAGTTGACCCTTAACCTGAATATTATAAATTACTCCTAGAGTAAAACTGTATGTTCAGGTTGTCTCTGTGTTTCCTATTTTGATTCCTTTGTTAATTATTCTCTCCTATCGTGTTTTCTCTGTTCTTTCTCTGAAACTTTGTCATTTGGATGTTGGGTTATTTGGGCTGTTTCCCTAATACCCATTTGCACTGTTTTGGCTTTGCTGTGCTGAGAGGCATCCTCAGCTTCCTCTTTCTTTTCTTTTGGACTTTTCATACACACCACCATGCTTTTAATGTCTAAGAGCTCTCTATTGTTTTTCCAGAGGTTCCTTTTGTTTGCGAGTTTGCAATGTTTTCCTGTGTCTCTGGGAACGTTGGCAATAGTGCTTTCTGTTTGTAGTTGTCTTAATGCTGAACACTCTGCTCCCTTCAAATTGCTTTGTTCGGCTTGGTTGCTTTGATCCATATCTCATTTATTTGATTCTTCTCTAGATATCTGTGTCTGGCGAGACCTACAGGAGGACAAGGCCAGCAGGGAGGAGGGAGATAAGAGTGACTTAGGAGGTGGGAATATTTGAGGTGGTCATGGGCGGAAATAACTGGAGACAAAGTGAAGCCTCTTTTTCTAGTTGTTTTAGTCATGGACGTTGGTAACACAAAGTAAGAAAACAAAGTCTGGGGAAAGTTCTTAGCAAGGGCTAGAGAGATGTATTTCTCTTGGAGAGGACCTGAGTGTGGTTCCAAGCATCCCCCTTGGGCCGCTCACAACTGCCTGTACTCCAGCCAATGCCTGTGGCCTCTGTGGGCACTTTCATTCATGGCAAATAGCCCCTTCCACATATACAACTTTAAAATAAAGAATGTATTTCTTAAAATGTTTAGCATAGGAAATCCTTTGTATGTTGTCTGGGACACATAGATTTTTTTTTTCTTATAGAAGTTGGGCAGAATTAAGTAAGTCTATGCATTATTTTCACTTAGTCATATGACAGGACAGTCAGCATGTTCCCTAGGCACACGCCGTCTAGCCTAGACCATAGTGTTGTATATAAAGCTCTGTGTCTCATCTGGAGACACATTCAGCTGAGCAGAAAGCACTGAGTCTTACTTCATGCCAAGATAATCCACAAATAAAGTAGTAAAACTGGCTGCCATTGCTAATGGAGGGGACCAAATGGTCACCAGACAATGGTTAATTAGCACTGGTACATAGAAATATGATCTGTCCTCTCTGCGCTGAGCATTCATAGCACTGAGGTTGCAAAAAAAAAAAAGAGAATTACAAGAATCACATACATAGGTGACATTTGAGCCTTTGGTTAGCATGTGAACAGAAGTTTATCAATACACAAGAAAACTCCCAGTGGAGCAGGAGGATGCCCAATAGTCCAGAGACGACACAGATAAAGCTACAGGAGCAAGGCTTGCGGTGGAGGAGGCTGGGTTGTGGTTCTATGTGACAAGAGGCAAAGCACTGGGTGGCCTCAGTGAAGTAGCTGTGATAAAGCAAAATTGCCTTCTGCCACTGTCTAATAATATCATACTCATGACTCATGAGAGCCATACGTAAGAACGTAAAGATTCCCTTTGGAGTCAATTGTCCCATCCACTCTGCACCGAACAATACCGTTCCCAGTGATGACATAAGTTCATGCTCATGTGACTTGATGTATAACATTTCTGAGTGGCTAATTAATTCTGTAATCACACGAGTGCCAATTAGCAAGATGCTTCTCTGATTAGAGGCCTGTGGTCAAGAGGTTCTTACACACTTGCATTTTCTGAAAAGGAAGCCCCCTGCCCCTCTTTGTGGCACCTGTTAATTTCTACCAGCAGGGGAGAGGAGATTTATCTGAAAGACCTCACCTCTTCCCCTTCTCCGCATCCGCCACTCATTCCTGTATAGGAGGTGTACAGAGGACAGCCTCAGATTCAGGCCTTTATCTTCCACCTTGTTTATGAGGTAGCATCTCTATACTGTTGGCCGCTGTGTACACAAGGATGCCTGGCCCTGAAGATTCTGGGGATTCTGCTGTCTCCACCCCTCTTCTTACTGTAGCAGCACTGGGTTTATAGACATAGACTACCCTACCTGGCAGCCTTAGATGGCTTCAGCGGATCCAAACTCAGCTTCTGATGCTTGTGTGGCAAGTTTTTTACCCAGTGGGCTATCCCAGTAGCTCCCCACGTCGTTGTTAACACTTAATCTTGTGAGAGTCATTTCACTTCTGTCGTTCTATTTAGAAAAGTAGAACCTCATCTGCTCGATGAGTAAGTGTCACAATAGACACGTTGTGTACATCCTTAGTTTGCGGACTGCTACTATCAATTTATAGGTAATATAATCGGGAACCCTGAATGTTCATAGCTTATGCATGGCCTCAAGGAATGGCCACCACATGCTTACACCTGGGAGTGGAAGTATCCCCTGACAGGTAGGCTGAGGCTGGCCAGGGAAGTGGTAGAAGCAGAAGGTAGAATAATAATTATAGATAATAATATTGCATGTAGCCTGCTTATTCTTTCTTGATAACCTATGACCATATAGTGGGGGGAGGAGGTCCCCCTCGGTCTTAGACCTAGAGGAGAGGAATGCAGTGAAAGCGGGAAGGATGGAGGAACGAGAGGATACAAGTGATGGGATAACAATTTAGTTGTAATCTGAATAAATTAATAAAATAATAAGAAAGAAAAATACTGCATGTAGATAGCCTTAAGCTTAAACAAATTGTCACCCATCTGCCAGTGGACGAGTCCTTTAATTTCTTGGAAATACTGCTTTGGACTTCAGTAAATTAGGACTTACTTCACAGCATTAGTATTAGGACTGGAGAGAGAACATATAGAGTCTATACAACTGTTAGCTGCTCCTTGCTTTTAAGCAGAAAATCTGCCTGACCTACGGGAAGCTATTTCTTATGAAGTGGCCAGGTCCCTGCACTATCACTCATTGGAATACCCAGTGGGACATTTGTTCTTTTTTGCTATAAATCTAGTTTGGAGATTTGACTTGATTCTCTGAGCAATTATGAGAAATAACCAACCCAGCCAATTGTAGCACACCCCTGTAAGCCTCCTATTGGTACATAGTGTAGGAGCCAGATGTATGGGTTGTTGGATTCGGGGTGGAAGCTAAGAAAACTCAATATCAGAGAAGCTTAAAATGAAAGCTTCTTTTTCTATGTGTGCAGGAAGGTGGTCAGCTTGGGATCTGAACGTTGTTCCCAAGGAGATTGTACAACATTTTTAAAGGATGGAACACAAAGTGAGGGGGAGCAGGTGGATTGTTGCTTTGACTAATCATATTTTGACACAAGGGGTTGACCAAGGAAGTAAATGTGGGTGACTGGGCCTTTCTAGGTCACCTGGTTTCAGGACCCTCAACTCAGCATTTTGCAGTCACGTTCCCCCACCCAGAATTGAGGATACTATGGGAACAGAGGGTTGGGCAAGCTGCACTTAATTAAGTCAAGACAGGCAATGTCTTTATGACTAGTATGTCTTAGCTTAGATAACAGGATAACGTCATTTCCCTCCAGTCCTTTACTGCTTATAACAGACAAACCTGACACATCTGAAGAAGGCAGGATAGGAGTTGAGTTCCAGGGCCTGGGAATACGAACTGAGTTTTGGCCGTTCTAGCAAGATGGAACTTGTTGCTGAGATGGCTGCACACAGAAAACAGTCTCCTAACAGGTGATAAATTAAGTAATTAGAACTCGTGATGATGAGGTGACTTCTAGGAAGGCCCTGCTCTCTGCTCTGACCGCTACTGCTGCTGCTGGAATATGCTTTGTGCCTCTAGCTTCTTGCCCACCCTCAGCAAACACGTGCCTGACCTGGCCCCACTGTGGTGTCCTAGTTTGCTTAGTGCTGCCATAAGTAAGCACAAAAAGCAAGCTGGGGAAGAAAGGGTTTATTTTATCTCCATGTTTAAGGTTCATCACGAAGGAAAGTCAGGGCAGGAAATGAGGCAGAGGCCATGGAGGAATGCTGCTTTCTGGCCTTTCCTCTCACTCGGCTTTCCTCTTAATACAACCCAAAACCACCTGCATGGCACAGGGTTGGCACTGCCTACTATGGGCTGGGCCCTCCTCTGTCAATCACCAACCAAGAAAATGCTCCACAGGCGTATCTGCAGGGAACCTGATGAAGGCATGTTTTCAGTTGAGGTTCCCTCCTGGCAGATGACCTTAGCTTGTGTCAAGCTGACAAAATGCTAGCTAGCCAGCACAGTAGAAGTCATCAAAATGGACATTGTGTCCACACACATTGTGTGGAAATGCTATCTTGAAGCATTATAAAAAACCAGTTTGTCAAAATGGCTCAGCCAGGCAAAGCTCTTGCAGGACAAGACTGATGACTTAGATTCAGCAGAGGTTCCCTCTTCTCAGATGGCTCTAGCTTGTGTTAAGTTGACAAAAACAAAACAAACAAACAAACAAAAACTGACTAGCACATATAGAAATGCCAAGGGAATAAATGCAGCTTTCTTATCCAGGGTCTTATCACTGCCAGGGCCATTCTGAGGTACAGACTGCCTACTCTCATGAGCTAGTCTCTCAATCTGAAAACTGGCTGGGGACAGGATCCACCTTGAAGTATATGGCAGTTTCTATTACAATTACATTTTTACTGAGTCCTTGCAAATAGTGCTATGACTTTGGGCGAGTTCATCAAACTCCTTTTCCTTCTGTTCCTCTTGTATAAAGGAAATTAACTGGGGGCCTGCCTCCCTTGGGAGCATTCACTGTAATACAAAAAAAAAATGCACATAGCCCAGTATCAGCTATGTCCTGAATGCTCAAAAACTATTGATCACTTTTGATCTATTTCTGTGCTCAGTTTCCTCATGGTTCTTGTGTGATGGTTAGCCCCATTTTATAGAAAGAAGCAATTGAGAAATATTAGTCACATGACACTCACAGAATGAGAACAATCATTGCCTTTGGCAATGAAGTCACCATTAATTCTGATGATATGGAAAGTCTTACTTAGGATGCAACCCTGTCTAGTCCATGTTCCCACTCTTTCTCTCCCACCCTTAACCTCATCCTATCTTCCTGCCTCAGTTCTATCCCCTTTCTAATATCTATTTGCCAAATCGCCAAAAGAAGAATCCTCAGGCTGGACACTGGTGTGTCAAAGCTCCCTAGCACAGGCAAGTGACGAGGTCTAAGGCAGAGAGTTCCTACCAGTTAGGTCCCCTTTCCTGGCCCTCATCACTGGCCTAAGGGGAGTCATTGAAAGCATCTGCCTTCCTGTCTTCTTCCCAGGTGAGGTCTGGCCCATCCTTTTCCCACTGCCTTCTTGATCAGGTGACCTGTCTCTCCTTGGCATTCTATGTGACTCTGCACTCCTGTACAGAGAAAAGAGTGGCCCAGGATTGTTCACTCAGGGCACTGAGGAGGAGAACACAGCTTGCCCCAGCTTCCAGCTTTGCTCAGCTGAGAAGGAGCAGCTTGGCAGCATCTTTGCACAGCCTTTATTACACCCACAGGTCACTAATGATCACCCCAGTGATAGAAGGAAAGAATTTGAAGAGGACCAGAGTGAAAACAGTGAGACAAGGGTGGAAAGGAATGGACAGGATAGACATGTGACATTTAATTCTCACAGTGACCCTGAAGTAGGTGCAGAGATAACCATATCATTTGAGAGACAGGAAATCAAGGTGGACTATCCACAGAAGCCATTCTTACAGTAAATTTGCTCACCTACCAAACACACCCAGAGCCACAGCACACTGCTAACCACGTGCTACTTCTCCTACTTTCTGGGTTTTCAACCACCTAAAAGATATCTGGGAACCCCATCTGCTCCCTCATAGGCCTTCAGAAAGATAAGCTGGATTCCCCGAAGGGGCACTTCAGAGTCTGCCCAGGAAAGGACCCAGGCGGAGAGTGGGCAGCACACCGAGGTTCGATTACTCAAGTCTACAAAAGAACACTCACTCGGTGGAATGGCCCATCTGAAAATTCCTCTGCTTGATTTTTCTGGAATCAAATTAGGCTGGCAAATAGGCCAGTGGCATTTTCATCAATTTCTTAGCCTTCCCTTGGAACTGAGCCTGATTTTCTCGGCCTCCCGTGACGCTGCCTGCTGTTTACTGAGTGAACTGGCTCCCAGAACCAGCACTGCCTCAGCAATGTGGCAAGGCAACGTGGCAGAGGGAAGATTACAGGTATTACAGGCCGTTTAGGATCATTTAGAATCGAGCTGTTTTCAGAGCAGGCAATTAATCCAGTTGCATTAAAGGGAGCTGCTGGGTTCCTGCACCTCTCTCTGAGTTGAGAGGGAGATTTGGAGGCACTGTTAACTAACTTGCCAACTGGAACGCAGTGGGGGTATCTTCCTTGGGGGAAGGACCAATGCCCTGTAAACTGTAGATCTGTACTGGGAAGAAGGTATTGTATACACTGATGAAAACTGTCAACAGATATGGCTTCTCCATGGTATGTGATGGTTTCCTTGTAGATATGAGAGAGAGAGAAAACAGCCAGAGACCTCTGGAAGAGTTGAAAGCAGAGAGAGCAAGAACTAGACTGAACATGGTCAGCAGACTGGACATGGCCAGGGCTATGTTTCAGAAAGGAGAGAATAACAGAAACAAAGAATAAGGAGTGCACAGTGAGAACAGCAGGAGCATAGAGATAGCATAGCGAGAATACCGAGGGCCTAGGATAGTGAGAATAGCCAGGTTATAAGAAGAGTAAGTAGCTTGGAGAAGGGTAGGGCCAGGAGACTGGCATAGAGGCTTTGAAGTACTTAATAAGTATTTGTGAGTAGGAACTGTAGCTTGGACCTTGTTTAGGCTGGTAGGCATCACAGGTATGTGTCAGTTGGGAAGTTTTGTGACTCCTTTTGGTAGATATGAGCTGGCCTCACAAGTTTCTAAGGAATGCTGGCTTTATCTAAGTACCAGGAATCTTCCCCTAGTCCTGGTTGAGCTAATTTCTGGATATCTGGACTGCCTTGGTGTTGAATGGGTTGAGTATTTGTCTGGAACCCATCACTTGCTAAGAAGAAGAACCTTTTAGAATCTTGGGATAGAAGTTTAGAGGGATGCTCTCAGGTCAGGGAGATTAGTGATTCTATGAGCACTGCTATGTCATAAACATAGATGAATATGTTGTGTCTTTCCACAACATGAGAATGGATTGACTATCAACCACAAGATACTGTGTTTTCATAGGCAACTGTTTACCAGTGGTCCCTCATTCCTTTGTAACTCAGCCAACAAGAACCCAGGGCCTCATATTCCAATCTTAACTAGTACTACTACTAACTTTTGTTTTACATTTGCAAAATGCTTGGAAAAAATGTGAGACTTGAATGGAATATGTATACACCATCGGTCTGTCGGTCTGTTATAGAATAGATACAGAATGTTAAAGAGGCTATGCCAGAGCCCCAAGAGGCTTCAGAAGTGGGCTGGTAGAACATAAACAGAGTCTTTTTTAGTAATATAAATAACCCAAAACATCTGCAGAATAGAAGCTGCCACTCTTATGTTGACCACCGTGGAATCAGTGAGAGTGAAGATATGGGGTTGAGTCTAGGCATGAGGTAAAAGAGCAGGACAGGTGCAGAGATGGAACAGGCAGATGGACTGATGACCACATGATAGGCACATGACCAATGAGTAAGCTGTGTCAGCAACAGGGGCCAACCAAGGCAGAAGTTCCTGGAACAGTCTGGAGTTCTCTGCCTGTTGGCACACACCAGCTATTAGATGACAGATCATTATGGGTACAGTTGCCATCACAGTCATGGGTGTCTACTTCTTTATGAGGTCCAAGGGAGGATGTTATACTCTTTCTTCAGTCAAGTGTCTCTGATAATTTCTTGGGCCTCATCTCTGCTATAATTTTAATATGCTCCAGTGGCCCTACATCTTGATTCATTCTAAGTTTATGGGGGAGGGGCAGCCGGGACTCACTTCCTACTCTCAAGAGTAAGTCATTGATCAGCCTGTGTTGCATGGGTGGTTCTGGACAGATGCTGGGGTTATAGGTCAACCCAGGCACACAGTCACCCTCTGTTCTCAAAATGGATTCACAGACTGCCTGTAAAACAGTCTCTCACACCAAGGCTCAGTCTGGGGAAAAAAAAATGAAACAAAACAACCAAACAGAAGCACTCTGTTTATTAGTGGAGCAACTAACTTAGAGCCAGTCATAACCCAATTCAAACAGGTAGGATGAAAAGAAATAAGCATACCACCCTGAGGCATTCTGTCATTTAATACGGATCTAGACACAGAGCATGTAGTCTGGAGAGGTTGTCTGCAATTGTGGCATCCTTGATGTCCCACTATGGGCTGAATATTTGCACCTCCATTTATATCAACCTCACAAGTAATCACATAAGGTAGGAACTATAGAGATGGAGTCTACTGTTTAAAGACCTCAATGAATATACACTTTAGCCCATGAATCCATAGCATCTAGTCCTTCAACTACATTATCCACATCCTCCAGATGCTCATATCAGGGGACATAGACAGGTGGTCATACTGTTCAGCAACTTCTCTTCCTCATAGCCTGGTCTTTACCCAAGCCAAGATATACGTTACTTGTCATCTGGCTGTGAGAGTCTGTGTGTCCCATCAGGTTATTATGAGGACAAGAGTTCAATTCTTGCTCATTTTAATGGCTCCAGTAGATAGCACTTGCTTGGCTGAGTCCCTTTCTGGTTTTGTCTTCCTTTCCTTTGAAGTGACATTAAAGGGCTGAGGCTGAGCCGAAGGACTGTGGAAAACATCAGAATGTGCCTAAATAAATACTGTCTCCTTAGAGGGACCATGCGGACATCTGCCCGCTAGTGATACTGAGAGTCTTTGCTGCTGTACGTGACTTTCCGGTTGGCATTTACCCATAATCTGGAATCCAGTGAGAGAAACTTACCTGCATGGTTGGATACATTCTAAAATGAAACTTCTGTGGCAGAAGCCGGTTTGTATTTGTTGAGTGCCTAACAAGGCTAATGAAAACCATATTAACATCCTTCCCAGTGAGCAAGGCACATCTGTCATTCCCAAGTAAAAGTGGCCATCAATAAGAAGGCTAATAAATGATTTATAGGGGATACTTTTCTCCCCCAATTTCTGGTGATGATATTTTGCCTATTTGCAATCCCCTAGGTATACTCCATAATAATACACCCCTCTGTCTACTCCATAATAAATTTTCAGTTTTATTTTTGTGATTGTTTATGAATACAAAAGGCAATATACCTATTGAAAATTCTAACATTTCGTGTCATCATATCCTGGTATAAAAGGAGACAGTTTATCCCCTGGAGAAGACCTCAGCAGGCAGTCCAGGACATATAACCTATCTTTTACTTTCAGGTATTAAGTTACTGATTTTTTATTTATTTAAAAAACAATAATAGCTAAGGGAGGTTCAAATCTTTCCTGCCACCAGTGGGTGGCAACTGGGGCCTTACTAGTCTTGGAGATGGACTCTTAGCTTCTCTGAGAGCCATGTCTTATGTTTGTGTTAGCTTTAAGCCATGGGTCTCTGTGCTAAGAACTCTGTTAAAATGGAAGTTTTAGGGATCATTGGCACCCAGTTTACCCCAGTTCTTCTTAAGCAACCAAACATCCTAGGTGACACCCTATTCACACCAGATCAGAAGCAGGGTCTTCATGCACAGTTATTTCTAAAAGAGATGCCAGCATCTTGTTCTCCGTTCTTAGTTTGAGAACTTCAAGGAACAAGGTCTGGTTGAACAAGCCCATGGATTCGGAAGACACCTGGACCGATGGAAAGCACATGCAGTTTTATGATTGTGAGCAAGAACACAGAGACCACGCAGGACTTTCAATGTCCCTGTTCCATCATTGGCCTGCTAGACTCTATATTCCTTACTGGATCCCAGAAACTGCCTCCCTTTCAAAGCCTCTTGCTAAACCTCCAGGCTGAGCTAAGCGTGGCAGTTTATGTCTGTCAATCCTGGTAGAGTCCACTGTGACGATCTGTGTCGGCTGCCTCCCGAAGGTTCCGCATTCTCTGTGCTTCGGAAGCACTGTGCACAGCACCTGGCGGCAGCAGGTTGACTGAGCAGTGAATGGTAAATAACTTAAGAAAAGGCTTCTTGGAATACTTGACTTGTCCCTGTCTTCTTAAAAAGGGAGATCCTGAAAAGTATGTTCTCCCTCTAAAGAATTCCCCCTTCATTGTTCAATCTACCTCATTGGATCTGTGGGCAGAGCTTTGTCAGTCTTTGGTTAAGCCCTCTTTTGTCTTAAGTTAGATAAAATTATTATAGCTTTGTGTTGCATAGAAGTTTTCCCTTCAGTAATGGGTTGCATGTAAGATGAAGATCCCATAAGATTACACTGCCTTGCACTACGGCAGTCACCTCCACTTGTATAAGCCTTTTAAGTGACATTCAGCCAATGGCAAAACCATCAGATGATGTATTCCTGAGAATGTATCCTTATCTCATGACTATAATGCTCAGAAGCAAGCAGCAGCCTTATGAACACATCAACTTTTAACTCAGCCAATCTAACAGATTTCACTGGCAAAGAATGTTTTCAGGAAGATTGTTTTGTAACCTGTGCTACGTAAGGAAAGAGGGAGGGAATACCCGAGGGGGTGCACATCTGGTGATACACTGACTCAGTTTCTTTTCCTTTAAGATGGAATGTCTAACCTTGTGTGATACACTTGTTGGCTCCTCAGTAAAAGTTTACAGGGTAAAGTTTAAGGGGTGTAATTTATGAAGCCAAGAATAGAACAAAACTATCAAAAGGATATGCAGCCAACACTGCAGGACAGGCCTCTTGCTTAGGCATGGCTGGCCAAACCAAAAGGCTGTGTGCACACATGCACATGAGCCCACACTGGTATGTGTTTCCTAAAAGAGAAAAAAACATGATATTAGGTGGGTAGAGAGAAGACACAGATCTGGGAGGAGGTATGAGAGAGAAAAGATTATGATCAAAATATTTTGTATGAAAAAATTTAAAAATATATTTTTAAAAGGATGTCACACAAAGATTTTTCTGTTTGACCAAAGACAAGGTATCTGGGACAAGGACATTGATAATAGAGAAAGTTCATTTAGAATTAAAAAAAGAAGAAGGAAACATAAAAAACAGGTCAGTTCCTTTTTCACAGACATTAATAGACTTTTCTAAAAAAAAAATTATAAGAAATTGGCCTGGCAGGGCTCATGCTCTGAAAGACAGTTATGATATGACAAACTGATGACGGACAGAACCATAAATGAGCAGGGTCCAAATTTATGGGGCAAAAACAATCAGGGCACAATGGCTGACAAGTGAGACTTGCTTTCCAAAAGTATGAACTAAGCTGCCGGGGGGAGGGGGGGCAACAAGGGGGAGGGAGAGAGAGACTGACAATCTGGAACGCTTGAAGTATGGACAAGTAAGCCATACTGTGGGTCTCTATTTAAGCTTATGTTTTAGATATTTAAACTATAGACCTATGAGGAAGCAAATAGGGAGCTGCTTTGAAGGCATTCCCAGTTTGCACTGAATTATAAGTAATGGAAACGGCTTACAGTATTGGTCATTCTGGGGATAAAACTTGGAGTTGCCTATGACATACAAATGATTTGTCTTAGACCCAAAGGCCAGCCAGGTATTGTGAATGGTAAGGGCTTTGAGAAACTTAATGACTTCACATCGATGACTCTAAGAGCTGTTGTATTTGTCACAAAAAATATCTAACCATTTATTTATCCATTTATATCAATATGTGTGTGCCGAACACCCACTGCATGGCTACAGCTGTAAGTTGTTTTGGGCATGTATGTAGTGAACTTAAATCAAAGCAAGACACTCTGGTGCTATGACCAGGTGACCTACCTTGAGTTTTTAAAATGCTATCTAAGTAAGAGAAACCCATGTTGTGTTCTAAAGGGTGGATAAGAAAGACGAATAAGAAACAAGCATTAAAAAACAAAATTGTAGAGCTGGATAAATGGCTAAATAGTTCGGAGCACTTGCTCCTCTGAAAGAAGACCCAGATTCAGTTGCCAGCACACACGTGGCAGCTCAGAACTGCTTTTTCAGTTCCAGGTGATCTTACGCCCTCTTCTGGCTCCCTTAAGTGCTAAGCACATAAGTAGTGCACAGACATATTACACACACACACACACACACACACACACATACACCCCACATCACAAATCTTTTAAACAAAATATTTTAAATTAAAATGTGAATATAAAGATGTTCTAGGCAAAAGAAACTAAATATACAAAGATCCCAGAGCTGGCAGAAACATGATGTATTTCAATAATAATAACCACAGCAGTTGGAGTGTAGTTTGCAATCAGAGGTCCAGCAGGAGCCAGCTCCTGGGCCTTCTACACCATGTAGAAGATTTTCCCCCTTACCTATGAAGGGTGGAAAACAGTGGAAGACTTTAAGCAAGAGAACCACAGCACTTTGCATTTTAAAATAGCCTATATTCTATCAGCCAGAACTTGGAATTCATTTTTCCCATAGAAATAACTTAATAAATGGTAGCTCTGGGAAGCCAGAATAATGCTATTAGCACAATGTTTCCAGCTACACAGCCTACTGAAAAGCCTGGTTTCATTGCCAATCACCATTTATAACTGAGTTTCTATAAGAAAATGCATTCCAAATTCCAGACAACCTAACTACAAATGACATTTTTTGGGACAGCCTACAATCTATTAGACTTGTGAAAAGACTCCAACATTTTTCCCCATCAAAGGTTGTTTAAAAAGGTGAGCAAGACTTCTAATTTTGAGATGCCAGAAGAACAAGCCATATGCCCCCTTCTGCTCTCTGAAATTACCCCCTCTGTAAAAAGAAAGGGGCCAGAAAAAAGGAAAATGCAAGTGCTAAGGTAGAGGCAAAATGAATGTATTGTGCTGGATGATGGCTCTGAGGAAGGGCTGCATTGTGCACATTAAGGGGACAGTCAGGAGCTGAAAGAGGACACCTATGACCCTAGTCCCTAACACTGTCAGCAGGACAGATTACAAGACTGGTATTTTACATTAAGTACCCAAGACCTTTGAGGTCAGTTTCAGAGGCCACAGAGGGATGCAAGGACTTTTTCATACAATGTGGCATAACAGAGAATTAAGGGGTTGATTGAATAGAGAGACAAAAAGCCAGCCTGCTGTTGCCTTCAAGGTACAATGAGTTGAGTCTTATGGTGTTGACCTGTGCTGGATGAAATAACTAACATATACATCCCATACTTTGTATCCTAAGGGATTTTGCTGTAAAGTGGTAGAATTTTTTTAAAGCTTAGAATGTGTCCTTGCTGTACTTCTCAGAAACCCATCTGTGGTTAATGCAAACAGAACCATACTCAATGGTTGGTAATAATAATTATAGTTAAAGAAAGCAATGCAGGTCCTATCCAAGGACGATACAATAAAATTGAGGAGGAAATGGACGGGAGACAAAAGCTGACTAGGAAATATTGCTGTAGATAAAATGAAAGCTGGATCCAAATTTATCCTCATTAATTTAAAATGAAAGCTAAGCAATTTCCTCTTTGAACACACATACACACACACAGAGAGAGAGAGAGAGAGAGAGAGAGAGAGAGAGAGAGAGAGAGAGA